>CM035145.1:63492643-64692643 GCA_020205605.1 Panax ginseng | reverse complement strand
TAAGAATAAAAAAGAAAATAAACCAATAAATAGTTCCACATGTTCTAAGAGGAGTAAATGTAAGACCCCAACTTTTATGAATAAAGAATAATTTTCTCGAAATATATTTTTAAATATTATGGTGTGGATTTGATATAATGTTATAGTTGTGGGTAAAATTTATAAATTTTGCAAAGTAAGCAAGTGGTTATATAATATTCAATTGGTCGAGGAATATTTGTTTTAACAGGGAATATTCGAACGATGGCACAATCATTGGTGGACCCCACAACGGAAGTATTGTCGTAGTTAGAAAACTATTAATTATCTTTTATAAAAATAACGGCGAAAGTGTTACCGAAGAAAACTGTTAAACTACCCTAGTAAAAAGTAAATACGATGTCTGGCGTGGTTGCATAGTAGCACACGTATTGATTATTGATGCTTACGTGAGAAGTCACTCGATTATACTCAATTATTATTACGATAATTTGTTTGCATCATATCTCTCATATTATTGATTCAATTATTGTCACGAAGATCATCTGCATAATATTTATTATTATTAAATCAATAATTGAGACGACAAAGTTATTCATATTATTATTTACAATATTGACAATGTCTGAAGTTACATCGAGAGGGTTTGGTCACCTTATTGCGCCCAATAAGGAGAAATCCTGTCTGAAAGCCCCATCTTTCCGGGAATGACACTGGTTGTTAAATATTATGAGTTATAATATTAATGATGAATAAGTTGTGTTGATTAAAGATGAAATAGATAGTTCCATTGTGTTGAGATTATTAGTGTTAGTGGAAATCTACATTTATTTCAATAATAATTGATGTCTGGAGGTTATATTGACCAATCGGATAATTAATCGGATAAATGAGCAATTAATTGGTATTATTTTGCATGCTTATAACTATTTGTTCACATGTGTGTACTATTGATTCACATTTATATACTATTAGGGGAGGTGGTGCAAGATTGATAATACTTGCATGACTAAATTAAAAATAGAGGTATAGTTGAAGGAACTATACTGTAATTAGTTTTTTCACATGATTATACTATTGAGTCACATGAATAAACTATTGAGTCACATTATTTACTATTAGGGGAGGTGGTGCAATTTTGATAATACTTGCAGGACTAAATTAAAAATGAAGAAAAAGAGGAAGGTATTATACTGTAATATTTCGAGCCCCAAAACGTGCAATTATCGAAACTATATTTTCCTATAAATAGAAGCTCATTCTTCCTTCATTTCTCACCAATTCACAAAAGCTCTCACTATTCCAGTATCCAGTTTTTCTAAGATAAGGGGTATTATTTCTTTCGTATTCATGAAGAGAGTTATTTTCTTCCAATACTCGTAAGGGTTGTTATTCCAGTCTGTATTATTATGTTGCAATAACCTGTCTATACGAAGTACCGCATACACGATGAAATTCTTCTGTTATTCAATTCTTTATTATTCTGTTGGATTAACCTGTCTGTGCGGTCTATCGCATGCCTGATGAATTCTATTGTTATTCCATTCTTTATTATTCTGTTGGAACATCCTGTCTGTGTGGGTTACGCATGACCTGGTTCCATTCTTTATTATTTTGTTAGAACTTCATGTCTGTGCGGATTACGTATAACCTGGTTCCATTCTTTATTATTCTGTTGGAATAACCTGTCTGTGCGGATTACGCACGCCTGGTGAATTCCTCTGTTATTCCATTCTTTATTATTCAGTTCGAATAATCTGTCTACGTGGATTACCGCATGGCGGTTAAAATCTATTTGCGGTTTCATATATTCTATTATACTCAGTTGATTAAAGTTTTGGCTTCTATATTCCATGAAATTAGTGGAATATCATTGATATTTGCGCTTCATCCATTATCTTTTCATGGAAATATTCTTCTGATCATTCTTGAATTTTACTCCACAAAAAAGTATCACGTTGATAATTTGGACGTTATTGATTACTGGATAAATTAAATTATAAATCTTTAAAAATTTATCCTTGAACTTATTTTATTGAATTCTTATTTCATTGTCATCATCCTCATGTTTATAATATGTTGAAAGTCATCTATGGCCTGTAATGCGTAGATGGACTTGGTGTGATTATGACCAGGGATTATTCGGTATAATCATGACCGTAATGTTATAAATGATGAGGTAAAAGTCCTCATTGGCCGTAGTGCATGGATAATTTGTGGTCGTGATACTAATGAATGTCATTGGCCGTAGTGCAGAGAGGATGTGGTTTATTTATTAAGTTGAGTCTCAGCGATAAAAGTGATGAACAACCTTTTAAATCATAGAAGATAGTAGATTTTATTCTCTACTTGACTCTTCTAATGGATTGTTTGTTCCGCTGCAGTTAAACTTGATGTTTATTGTATTTTATCAGTTTAACACTGTTGAAGGCTAATGATAATTTATTCTGCATTATCTTAGTCATAATATTTCTTACTAGGCTAGCTGAGCTCACCCTTTCTTTCACTGTTCTCTTCAGGAAATGAGAACGTAGTCGGGGAACGGAGTGACGGTCCATATGATAGCATTAGTAGTCCTCACTATTCTATTAAATAGTCTGACAATAAATGTATTGAGAACTCCATTGAGTGTGGATATTGTCTAGATGACAATATTATTATTAAAACTCTTAGATTATGTTTTGTCGTATTCTACTTGACTGTTATATAATTAAGTTGTATTTGAATTTTGTACCATGTGTTTGGTGACTCAAGATGGGTGATGTATACCTATTTTGGGGGCGTCACAGTAAAGACTTCTAAATTGAGCAAGCTTACTAAGAATACAACCTGCAATATATTTTTAAAATATCGTTCACACTTTTGCATTAGTGCAATATCATTCAAACATAGCAAACAATAATATCTAATTTTAATTAATACATTTGCTACTGAAATTCCTTCATTCTTGCAAATATCAATATTGATCCAATTTCAAGAAGTTGAATCTCCTATATTTTACCCCCATCTTCAGAGTACATGGTTGTATGATGTATGTTACAAAAATTTTCTCAACATTTCCAAATCACACTCTATGCCTTACATTAGCAAGTTCTACATTCCAAAATTTTCACTTGGCACAACAATATAGAGAGACATACAAATAGATATCAATACATATTTAAAAGGGTGTCCAAGTGAAAAAATATCTCTCAACAAAAGTATAAAATAAACTAGAATATTATTAAGTACAGTATAACAAAAACACTAAATAGATACACAAAAGAACTCATTCAAAATCCATAACACAATATGTTTAAGACATAATTCTTGGTAAGGGTGTAAACGAGTCGAACTGGAACGAACAGAGAGCTACTCGAATTCGACTCGAAATGATAAATTCATACTCGAATTCAACTCGAATTCGAATTATATTTGAAAAATCCTACTCAGATTCGACTCGACTCGGATATTTATTACTCGAATTCGATCCGACTCGACTTGAATATTTATTCAAACTACTCGCGAGCTTCAAATTCAAGCTCGCATTCGAGTCTCCACATAATGACTAGTTTTATAATAAATATAATTATAAATTGAATTTGTTATTTTACTTAAAAATGAGAAAATATATTTATTATTACACTTTACAAATATAAAATCACAATTAAAATTAAAAACAAAATAAAATAATAACTAACTATCCTAATTTGATTTAAATTTGTATATATTATAAGAGAATGTATCGAACATCTAATCGAATATGTAGTAACCGAGTATGTATCGAATCACAATTAAGAATTCTAGTAGTTTGAATCTTAAACGAGACGAGTATAACCTTGCTCAGATTCTACTCATATTTTTATTTGAACTATTTTTAATGCTCAGATTTGGATCATATTATTAACGAATCCGAGTCTCACTCGTATTTTTTCGAGTCGAGCCCGAACTGTGTTGGCTCGTTTACAGCCTTAATTCTTGGTAGTTTAATCAAAGCAAGATGAATAAAATAATTACTATATTCCAAACAAAGTTTAAAATTACATTATATAATAATAATAATAATAATAATAATATAAAATTATACTCCTAGTTTATACCCTACTTACCCCTCTATTTCCCTCCCTAAATCTATCACAAATTCAAATCTCACTACATTCTTACTACATCCCTCTTCTCTCCAAGAAGTTATCAACTATAGCAAACGTATGTTCTCAAATAGAAATTGAAGTTGTATAAAATAAAAATAAAAAAGAAAATATACAGATAAATATAGTACATCATGTCCGAAAAAAAGTAAAGACTTCTAAATTGAGCAAGTTTGCTAAGAATCAATACAACCTGCAAAATATTTAAAATAATCTCATTCAAACTTAAATCGCATTAGGACAATATTATTCAAACATAGCAAACAACAATTTCTAATTTTAATAATACCTTTGCTACTTTCTTCACTTTTGCAAATACAAATATTGATCCAATTTCGTGAAGCTGATTTTACCCCCATCTTCAGATTACGTGGATGTAAGTTGTACGTTACAAAAATTTACTCAACCTTTCCAAGTCAAACTCATAGTAAGTTCGACATTACAAAATTTTCACTTAGCACAACCATATAGAGAAATACAAATAGATATCAATACATATTCAAAAGGATGCCCCAAGTGAAAATTTATGTCTAACCAATAGTATAAAATAAACTAAAATATTAAGTACAGTAACAAATACACTAAATACATACACAAAAAAACTCATTCAAAATTAATATCACAGTAAGTTTAAGATATAATTCTTGGTAGTTTAATCAATAATTACCAACGAAACATTACATTCAAAAAATACCAATAAAAAAATTACTATATTACAAACAAAGTTTAGAATTACGCATGATTGGTCGACCCATAAACCAATCTGTAAACATATAACATATTATATATTTATATAATATATAATATGTAATGCATACATACGTATATTATGTATATAAATATAATATATAATATGTAATACATATTTAGATATACATGTATACATACATTATGTATATTACATATAGAATACAATACAATATAATATCATATAATTAGCCCTCGTCTACGCCTATACCTGCTTACACCCCTCTATTTCCCTACCTAAACTTTTCACAAAATCTAAATCTCACTACATTCTTACTACCTCCTTCTTCCCTCCAAGATCCAAGAAGGTTGCAACCCTTGTTAAACCTATGTTCTAAAACATAAATATAAGTTATAAAATAAGAATAAAAAAGAAAATATACTAATAAATAGTACCTAATGTTTCAAGAGAAATAAAAACTTTTAAATTAAGCAAGCTTACTAAGAATCAATACAACTTGTAAAATATTTTAAAATCTCGTTCAAACTTAAATCGCATTAGTACAATATCATTTTAACATAGCAAACAACAATTTCTAATTTTAATAATACATTTGCTACTAAAATTTCTTCAAGCTTGAAAATACAAATATTGATCCAATTTCGAGAATCTAAATCTCCTATACTTTACCCCCATATTCAGATTACATGGTTATAAGTTATACAATACAAAAATTCACTTAACCCTTCTAAGCCATACTTTATGCACTCAACCTATCCAAGACATTACAAAAATTTCATTTGGCACAACCATATAGAGATACAAAATAGATATCATTACATATTCAAAAGGGATGAAAGACACTTTTTGTGACGCCCCCAAAATAGGTATACATCACCTATTCTGAGTCGCCAAATATACGGTACAGAATACAAATACAAACTTAAATATATAACATGAGCTGTGAGTTTTAATACAAATATTGTCTTCTAGACAGTAATTCAAACTCAAAATAAGTCCTCAATACATTTATTATCACACTATTTCACAGAATAGTGAGGACTACTAATGCAACCATCTGGACCGTCAATCCATTCCCCGACTAGTCCCAACTATATTCTCATTTCCTGAAGAGAACATTGAAAGAAAGGGTGAGCTCAACTAGCCTAGTAAGAAATATTATGACTAAGATAATGCAGAATAAATTATCATTAGCCTTCAACAGTGTTAAACTGATACAATATAATAAACTTCAAGTTTAACTGCAGCGGAACAAGCAATCCATTAGAAGAGTCAAGTAGAGAATAAAATCTACTATCTTCTATGATTTTAAAAGGTTTTTCATCACTTTTATTGCTGAGACTCAGCGTATTAAATAATCCACATAATCATCCCTGCACTGCAGGCCAAGTATATTCTTTAGTGTCACGACCACGAATTATTCATGCACTACGGGCCAAAGATAATCGTGTTTTCATCAACGGTCCTGATCATGCCATAAAATAATTCATCTTTGTACCCTTGGCCGAAGAGAATCCATACCCATAATCATACCAAAAATTGTCCATCAATGCACTACGGGCCAATAAAGACTTTTTTTTCTACATCATTTATAAAATTACGGTCATGATTATACCGAATAATCCATGGTCATAATCATACCAAGTCAATCTATGCACTACAGGCCACAGATAACTTTCAAAATAATATAAGCAAGAGGATGATGATAATTCAATAAAACAAGTTCAATAATAAATTTTAAAGATTTATAAGTTAATTTATCCTGAACTCAGTAACGTCCAAATTGTCAACATGATACTGCTTTGTGGAGTAAAATTCAAGAATGCTCAGAAGAATATTTCCATGAAAAGATACTGGATAAAGCGAAAATATCCAAGATATTCTACTAATTTCATGGAGTATATAAGCTAAAACTTTAACCAACTGAGTATAATAGAATATATGAAACTGTTAATAGATTTTCGCCCACTATGCGGTAATCCACGTAAACAGATCATTGCCACAAGTTACTAAGGAATAAATACAAAGGATCTTCACCATGCATGCGGTAATCCACACAGACAGGTTATTCCAACAGAGTAATAAAGAATGGAACCAGGACATGCGTAATCCGCACAGACAGGATATTCCAATAGAATAATAAAGAATGGAACCAGGTCATGTGTAATCCGTATAGACAGGATGTTCCAACATAATAATAAGAATGGAACCAGGTCATGTGTAATCCGCACAGACAGGATGTTCTAACAGAATAATAAAGAATGGAATAACAACAGAATTCACTAGGCATGCGATAGACCGCACAGACAGGTTATTCCAACAGAATAATAAAGAATGGAATAACAACCCTTACGAGTATTGAAAGAAAATAACTCTCTTCATGAATACGAAAGAATAATTCCCCTTACCTTAAAAAGAAGAGTATTCCGATGGTAGGGCGGGGATATACTTGAAGAAAACTTGCACTATTTTCTATGCTCAAAGCTTTCTTAAACTCTAAAGAAATACGCTCAAGATTATAGAAGAAGAATTCTCTGAATTTCTGGTGTGATTTTCAATTCTAACTAAGCATCCTATTTATAGGAGAATGAAAATGATATTGTTAGTTCCTAGTAGGCACAATAGGTCTAGAAGGGGGGGTTGAATAGATCCTTTTTGATTGCAAATACTTTTTTCTTTTGTTTTGTATTGCTATTAAATTAGCATATGACAAACATAATAATCTTTTTAAGCACAGCGGAATAGGTAAAAGATCCCATTCATTGATATATTCATAATCATACATACATTATTCGTAGAGTTAGTTCAGTTGTAAGTAGTTAAAACATACATAGCAGTTATATCAGTTAATAGACATAAAATAAATGATATAATGTAAAAGACACAAGGGGTTTTAAGTGGTTCAGAGACTCAAGCTCCTAATCCACTCTTCTGCTTTCAACTAGCAGGATTTCTACTAAGGAAGGGTAGCAACCTGAATCACTAAGATTCCTTCAAGGCCAGCAGCCTTGGGACTTCAGTTCACTAAGAACTCTTTAAGGCCAGTAGCCTTGGAACTTCTCTAGTTCCCTAGGAACTCTTCAAGCCCAGCAGGGTTGGAAGTTCATTTAGTCCCTCCGGACAAGGACCCCTTAGGCCCTGGCTTCTTGTTGTTGTTATTGCTGTTGTTGTTTTGTTGGAGTTGGTGCTGAGCCGCTAAGATGTCTTTATGCTTTGAAAATTTTTTGTACTTAGCAGCTTGGTATGATCATCCTTGAAGTCCAGTTGAGTGTTATATGATGCTCAACTTCTTCAGTTACTCAACCTCCTCTGATGATCCCTTGATGAACTGCCTTGAAGATCATTCCTCTTGATACGTGATGGCTGCACATGATGGGTTTCTAAGATGACTGTAAGCTCTTCTGCTAGGTACTTAGAGACTTTCTCATGCTTGCCACCATGATGGCGTTTGTGATCTCCCTTCTTTGATACTTGATACCTTCTTATGATGGACTTGCTAAGATGACTGTGCGCTCTTCTCTATGGTACTTAGAGTCTTCCCATGATGGACATCAAGATGACATGACGCTCTTCTTTCTCTCGGTAGTTCAGAACACTCTTCATATAGTAGAACTCTCACTTCTACATTGTAGAACTCTCACTTCTACTTCTCTCTTTGTCTGACTCTAAGTGTTCTTGGTGGATCATAGAGTGAGCCTTCGGACTCACTATCTCATATGGTTTAGAACAGTCCACCTTTTCTTCAAACATGGCAACTCCAACAACCCTCGATCTTTGAAGCTATTGTTGATTTATACTCCTCCCCAATCCTTCCGTTGGAAAGTAACCGTTGAGAGCTATTCAAATAACTTCATAGATCTCGAGTTGACTGAAATAGACTGCTGATGTGACATGTCATACTTTTTCTGACACTGCAGTCTACTGTTTCACCTACCCCATCAGAGATGTTACTTTAATGTCTTGGGCAGGTCGAAGACTTTATTTCTTCCTTCTGATTTCTTAATCAGAGGTTGTCCTTTTGCATCGATGCTATCAATAAGCTCTTGTCTGAATATTACCCTTCAGATTAAACCGTTGCCAATGCTTCAGTCTTCAGTTATTCGAACTCTACGATTCTGATGCATATGTTCATAGGAGCTGATCGTTGTGTCATGTTGACTGGTAGAGACAACACTATGATCTTGAAGAGTGTTGATTGGATCTTCAATGTAGAACACCTCTTCCTTCTTTTATGCATTGCTTCAGCACTTCTGTTTGCCTCAACAGCTCTCAGATACTGATGACTTGACTTCTTTGTTCTGGCCCCTTCTAAATAGCGAGACACTTCATATTTATGGTGTGTCTAGCTCGCTTTCTCCTTCTGATCTCCCATTCACTTATCATTAATGGACTAACTCAATGCTTAATGAATTTAGCCTTGTTCTTCAAAAGCTGTCCAGTATCTTTGTATGCTCTTCATCAGTTATTTCCTTTGTTTGGCAAACACTATGATCCTGGTTGCTTCAAAGATCATCGTCTTATGTCTATTTGACAGCTACTGCACTTGCTGACTTTCCTTAGTAAGTTACTGAATGGCTTCACAACTCAATCTGGATGTTGATTGGGTTGGTGCTTAGATCTTCTGTTAGCTTGAATGCCATTCGTTGAGTGCTCTCTGGTTTCTTTGATGATGGGATGTATCTTTGCAGTGCCAACCAGAGACTTCATTCCTTTGGATATTCAGGGAGTGCTCATTTATTAAGAATCATATTTTCTCTACGATTCTGCCTTGGCATTGTGAGCACAACGGTTGAGGTCTTAGTTCTGCACTCTACGATTCAGCTTTGGCTGTGCAGACACTACGACTCCTAGATCAGATCTTGACACTCTATAATTTCTGCCTTGTGCTTGTTGTCTTCATCTGATCTTGATCTTGCTCGACTACGATCTTTACATGTAATCAATAGACTCTACGACTCAGAGTGTAGTCTATGATCCTTAACTTGGCTTCGGCATCAGTAGAATCTACGAATCCGAGTGTAGTCTACGTTTCTGACTTGGCTTCGGCAGATGTTCGGTCGGCTCGTAGGCAGGTTGTCTCTACAATTCTGAACATGACTTCCTCAACAGACTTCGGCTCCGAAGAAGTTCTACTCGACACACTACGATCCTTCATCGTTTCTCCTGGTAGTCTATAAACTCCGAGATCTACTATCTTGCAGACTACGATTCTGCCTCGACAGCTCTTGAGTTTTCCTTAACTCTCCTCGCAGACTCCAATTTTTGGTGCAGTGCTTCGACGATCAGACAAGCCTATCTATTACATCATAAGATCAACATAACATGCTTGATCTTTCTATGTTTATAGTTCTTGTACATCATTTCTTTTGAAGGACTTTACAAAGATGTTTTGCTTATGTAGGATCAACCTAACATACTTGATCAATTCATTCTAAGTCCTTGTACACATGTTTCTATTATCAATTAAAGGACTTTACAACTTTTCTTAATGCAAGCATACTTTCTTATTCATTCATATATATATATATATATATATATATATCATAATATAATCATATACAAATCGGAATAACATTCACATGCTTATTCCTGACAATCTCCCCCTATTTGATTATGACAAAAACAATAAGTGTATATGCATGTTATGAATAAATCTTATATACAGTGAGAAGCTGTATTTCTAAAACAGATAATCATGAATGTCATTTATAATGATATGGAATTTAATACACTGACATTTTACATCCAAGATCCAGAACATACCTAACTAGTTAGAGATGTACCTCTTTTGGCTCCATGTATGTTTCCAGGATTCTGCTGATCAGTTAATCATATGTTTGGCCTTCTTGCTCCTGCTCCCCTTGAGATATGGACTTGCCTGTTTTGCTTTTCTCCCCCTCAAATGTATGCTTCACTTCTACTTCTGGCTCCCCCACAGCTTCGGCATACATAGGATCATCATTCTTCGGCTCCCCCTCAGAAGATGACTCTGCCTCTTCTTCTGCTATCTTCTTCTTTGACTTCTTCTCTCCTTCCCTTCTTCTCTTTTTTGAATGCCTCTTGCTTTGCCTCTTTCTATGCCTCTTTTTCTCCCCCCTTTTTATCATTAATCATCTGGGAGAGCTGCTTCATGTTGGTCATAAGCTGCTCTATCAGGTAAGAGGAGTTAGCAACTTCAAACTTGAGTTCCTGTTGGCCTAGCTCAAGTTGCACTGAGAAAGATTGCTTCATGTCGTCAATCTTTTCAGAGAGGGCTTGGATTTGCTCTTCACTGGCCTTCTGTACTCATAGAGCTTCTGCCTTCTGATCATGCATGACCTTCAGATAGATGTTATCTCTTTCTTTGAGTTTGAGAGATACATCAGCCATAGTAGCTTGGAGTTTATTCTGGAATGAATTATCTCCTGCTGCTGTCAGCTTCTGTGACTCTTCGGTGAATAGAGATATTTTCTCACTCAGTTCATCAAAGTTTTTCATCCGCTCCTTCTCCACAGATACTTGATCATCTGGTTAAGCAGTCTCCTATCGAGCATTAGATTGAACTCTATGATTTTCATCCTTGGACAGATTTTCAAAGGTATTGAGAATCTGAAGAATGGTTGAGTTCCAATCGCTGGTTGAGGATGAAGGGATGTATGTCAGTAGTGCTTGAGCAGATGGAGGCTTCTGGTATTGTTCTTGAACACTATTAGTGGTAGAGTGAACAGACTCTACGCTCATCTCCTTGGTCATGATCCTTCTTCCTTCAGAGTCCACTCTACGATCGTAAAGGATATAGTGATTTCCAGTATAACGATAGACTTTGAAGTGGGGCTGATTTGTGATCATCTTTGTAGCAAAACTCTTTACCCTTGGGAAGTTTTGTGCCACCAGCTCCATGCTTGGAAAGTGAGAGTAGCACCAGCTAAAGTAGCTTCCATCCTTTTCAGTATGGGCCTTTAGCCATGGCATCCATTGGAAGAACCATCTCATTAGCAAGTCATCGGGATTATAGAGAATGGTCGTGCAGTCTAGCTCCATGTTATTCCAGTTTTTAGCTATATCAAAGGTAGTCATTCTTACCACCTTGAGCTGCTTATCTCCATAGTTCACCCATCTTTCTAGAGGTGTTTCTGGTAGTTCATTCGAGACTTCTACAGCTATTCTCCTGGTAAATTTTGCTGGAGAGAGGATATGATAGAGTTATGGTTCCTCTGATTCCTAATTTTCGGAATTGTAATCGTTCTCCATTTATTCTCTTTCAGAGCCTGAACCATCTTAATCATTTCCAATAATGAATCCTTCTTGCTGCATTTCATTTTCAAAACCTTCTTCAGCAAGATCTTCTTCTGATTCATCTTCTTCACCACTGGTTCTATCTTCAGCACTTTCATCCTTTGATACAGACTCATCATCACTTAGTTCAATGATAGCGTTGGAGTGATCGCTTCTCCTTTTGGAGGCAAATTTGGCTTGCAGTCTGTAGCTCTTCCTTCTTCTTGGAGGTTCAATTTTGGGAGAGTCAGACTCTTCTTCCTCTTCAGACTCATAAGCTTTTGGTTCATCAGATGAGCTTCCTTGGGGTTCAGCAAGGGTAGAGGCAGACCCTTCTTCTTTGGACTTATCACCTTTTGAGCAATCATGGTGGTTTTCAGGATTGGAAGGGACATGTTCTTCTTCTCTTGAAATAGCATTGTCTGACCCATTATCCGGGCTTGTTGGGGCAGTTGCATTTAGGGATTGAATTTGGTCATCTTGAATCTTTTCTACATCATTAGAGTGACTGCTCTGAGGATTAGCCACAGGGCTTGAGCATTCTTCTTCATCAGCAGATGCTGCATTTTCATTCATTAATCCAGCTTCACCTTTATTGCTGGATTTGGTTGATGAGGACTCAGCCTTGAGATTGTCAGTTGCCTTTTCTTCTTCTGATTCTACATCCTCCTCCTCATCAGATGTACTATCTTGGGAAACTGAGGCTGGCCTATTTTCCACCTTAGCTCTCTTTCTTA
Source organism: Panax ginseng (assembly GCA_020205605.1). NCBI lineage: Eukaryota > Viridiplantae > Streptophyta > Magnoliopsida > Apiales > Araliaceae > Panax > Panax ginseng. Next base: position 64,679,837 of record CM035145.1, on the reverse strand, counting down.
ACGGCTCTTGAAGCAGCCTGTTGTTTCTTCGCTTTGTGGTTTTAGCAGTCAAAACTTTTTCTTCTTTATCCATGTCTTTGAAGGAGAGACTTCTGGATGGGGCCATGGTTTTCTTCACACCCCTGGATTTCTTTCTGGCTGGTGTGGTTGCTCCTGGTACAGAGTCGTCAGACTCAGAGCTTTCTACCTCTTCTGTCTTCCTCTTCTTTGTAGAGGCCCTACTACTGCTCCCAGTTGTCAGCCTTCGGTTCTCCTTGGGGGTTTTCTTCCAATTCACAAATAGTTGTGGAGACATCACTTTGTGAACGTTCAGAGGCTCTCCTTCATCATCCTTTATCTTGCCTCCTAGCTTCTTCTTCATTACAATGCTCAGCAGTCTTCCATGAAACACCTTTGTCAGAGGTTTTCTGTAGACTTCTTTAGCTCAGTCTTTTCTACCCACTTGGAGATTTGATCAAACAGGATAACTCTAAAGTTAATTTATTTCTTCAGAACTATTGCCGACATTATCTTCAACTGCTGATCAAGCACAATATCATGTGCAGTATCCTTGCATAATATACATTTGCCCACTATCTCTGCAAGGAACTCGAACTCTTCTGGAAACTCCTTCTTCTTCATGTCCTTCAGACTAGGGTTTCTCTGGTACCCCATGATCTCTTTTGCTTGTTCCGTATCGACATCATCAAGGCTCTTCAGTCCTTGGTTAGGAAAACCTAGGCATTGATTGAGGTTAAAAGATTTCAACTTTAGAGACTGACCTTTGACCTTGGTAGAAAGGGTTCCAGAGTTTATGGAAGAATTTGAGTAGAACTCTTTAACCAGGTCAACATATACTCGAGTGTTAGCCTCAAGGCATTTTGAGAATCTAGCTTTCTTCACAAGTTCGAGAATGTCTCTGAACTTCTTTTTGGATTTCTCAAACGACTTAATTTCGAGCTGAATGCCAGTGATTACTCTCCAGTCTTCCATTTGAATAGTTCGAGGAATAGGGGTATATGATTTAGAAGAGTCTATGAGAGATGGATGATTGTGGCCTGAGCAAGGCTTTGGAGGGTTTAACTAATTTTGGCTTTTTGAGAGGATTCTAGGGTTTGAAAATGGGAGGGAGAAAGGTTTGATGGTTTCTGATAACTGTTTACAGATTTTGAATTTATCTTAATGGCAGTTCCTTCTAACTCTGCGTAATCAGTGATGTGTCAACCAACCATTGGTTGCAAGTTGTCTAGTAATGAGCTGTAACTCCCCATAACTTTTCAGTTAGATACTTCTTTTAGAATAGTAGACGTTTGATTGACGTGGATTGACCGTTGACCTCTTTAGTTCATAGAGTAGCATGATAAGGCAGCTATGGACTCTACGTTTTCCTTTGTTGACTCAATGATCAACTTTTGAGAGATGCTGCAGTGGATGGCTTTGGCATTCATCCTCATTTTGAAACTACATATCTTGATCACTGATATACTCCAAGCTAGTTTGGCCACTTAAGTTTTAATGTGCGTTTGTACGATGTCTTTCCAAACTGTATTCGAACTTATTTCCTCATAATCTGAGTAGTTGAGCAATTATCCAGTTCTTCCAAGCTCCTTGTGAGCTAGAGTATTCTTAGGCAGGATTGCGATCGTCAAGTCTGCTTCTACGATCGCTGAGATTGCACTACAATCGTGGAGTTTTCTTCAACTTCAATTCTACAATCATTGACTGACTTGGTCCTTCAGATGAACATTACTTAGCATTCCTTCTGAGTCAAGGTAGCTAAAGAAGGGCCAACCTCTTAGAGTGAGCTAAGGGTCAGGTTTTTCCCTGAGGCGCTTTCCAGATAAAATACTTTAGACGTAATTTGCAATGATATCTCATTTGACCTTTTCTGGTGGGGAGGTCCTCTACCAACTTTGGACAATTGCATTTGCTATAATCATGGTGTCCTCCTGCTTCTGCACTGCGATCAGATGTTTAATCGTAGGCACTCCACGATTTTAAGTTGGGTGGCTGATAGGTTATCAGTAGTACATTTTGAGACGTTCCTACTGACTATGGATCTTCAGTTAGTTCATCAGCCACAAAGTTTTGAGACTCTATAGCTGGTACAATGCTATAGTATATCTCAGTGTTGTTGTTTCTCAACAGATCACTGCTCCCCATGGTTGATGTTATTTTCTCATATAGATATGATTCCATTTTCTACATGTGTATTAGAAGGCAGCCTTGCATATCTCCTTCTGATTGGAATTACCATTATAACTTAGATCTCCCTGTATCGTAGACATGGATGTTTTTAGGACTGATCACTCTACGATCATTTGACAGTACTACGAACGTAGTCTTCTTTAACAGTCTTGTGCTTGCTGAGTTTTGCTTCCACGATGAGTTCCTCTAGACTGATGCTCGATGATCCTCTGTTGTGAGCTTTCTTGAGGATTCTTCTCATATAGCATTCTTTGCTTGCTTTTGAGCACATAAGACCCTTTTCACCTTTTGTTGAATGGCCTGTTTCCATATACAGATTAGCAGCCATGTGAGCTCCATTCTGGTTAGCTCAGCGGGTCTTCAAGGATAGGCTTGGACATATAGGAATTTTATCAGAATCTCTTCTGAACAGTCCTCAGCCTTCTGCTGGTTGAGTCTTCTTATCTGAAGTCTTCTGCTTCAGCATTCCTTAGTGTGGTCAGACAGACCAAGTACCTACAGGTTTAAATACATTTCTATTTTTTGTACCCACAATTGAATGGGTCCTGCTAGGTTCGTTTTCTAAACCCATGTTCCTCACATTTAGATAATTATCATATTTATCACCAACAGTTATATTCATGCATGCAACTAGTTTTAGATAATACATTTTGAGATACATGAAGGTGAGTGTGTGTAAGATTTGTCATTTTAATAACACACTCTTTTTCTTTGATGGTTTCATCATTTGCAGGGTTATGTTCACAAGATGTTCACAGAGTGAGAATCAACTCTACGATTTAGGAGTATCTAGTTGATTCATGAAGGTGATCAGTTTCTACACATCATCAAGATACTCTTTTTAGAACTGATCATACTCTGTGTGTTGTCAAACACTTAGAACATAGGTTTGTATATACATATTAACCCACCAGCAAAGATTATGACCCCATTTCAGATTTCCTTCAAGATGTCATCTTCAACCTAAAACTTGGATGGAGAGAAAGTTTATAGGCATTTGAGTTTTCATCCTCAGGGTACTTTCTCTCTTCACCTTTTTAGGTAGATTATGACTCCTTGACAGAATACTGTTATAGTTCATAAGACGATGCATTTATGATGAACACATTTATAATAGTGAGGAACCGTACCTTTTTACTGTCAGTTTCTTAACAGTCATTTACCTTTAATATACTGAGCTTAGGCATTGAGGTGCATAGTTTCACATTTGCTCCTGACAGCTTATTGCTCTTGTTGGCCTTTAATCAATCAGTCGTGGTCTTGACGATGCAGCCTGAGAATCTCAGCATCTTTAGTTCTTTGACATCCTTCAGTTCACAAAGTTTGCACCCAGTTGCTGGTTGGCCAGACATATGTTTAAGAAGAACTTCTTTCTTCTTTTGATAAGCATTTCTTAGCATGTATGGCCTTTTCATCTTTCAGGCTGGTGGATGCTTGACTCTGTGTTATTGATGTCTCTTGGGCTATCTCGTCTGGTCTTCAGACTACAAGAATGACAAAAGGAAAGGATTGGTCTTGTTGATATAATATTTGAGAACATTGACTAATCTGAGCAGCTTCAGGTGTATATACACATTTACCTGTACACAATATTTCCAATGTGTGAGCTCATCTGCATATAACAAGTGACTTACTACTAAACTAAGTTTAGAACAATATTTGTGCCTGGGATCAGACTCAAAGCGATTAGCTTTTGAATATAGCATGAGAACCTGCTCTGATACCAATTGTTAGTTCCCAATATGCACAATAGGTCTAGAAGGGGGGGTTGAATAGATCCTTTTTGATTTTAAATACTTTTCTCTTTTATTTTTTATTGCTATTAAATTAGCATATGACAAGCATAATAATCTTTTCAAGCACAGCGGAATAGTTAAAAGATCCCCTTCATTGATATATTCATAATCATACATACATTGTTCGTAGAGTTAGTTCAGTTGTAAGTAGTTAAAACATACATAGCAGTTATAGTAGATAATAGACATAGTGTAAATGACATAATATAAAAGACACAAGTGGTTTTAAGTGGTTTAGAGACTCAAGCTCCTAATCCACTCTTCTGCTTTCAACTAGCAGGATTTCCACTAAGGAAGGGCAGCACCCTGAATCACTAAGATTCTTTCAAGGCCAAAGCTGACCTTAGGACTTGATTCACTAAGAACTCTTCAAGGCCAGCAGCCTTGGAACTTCTCTAGTTCCCTAGGAACTCTTCAAGCCCAGCAGGCTTGGAACTTCATTTAGTCCCTCCGGACAAGGACCCCTCAGGCCATGGCTTCTTCTTCTTGTTGTTGTTGTTGGTTTGTTGGAGTTGGTGCTGAGCTGCTAAGATGTCTTTATGCTTTGAACATTTTCTATACTTAGCATCTTGGCGTGATCATCCTTGAAGTGCAGTTGAGTGTTGCATGATGCTCAGCTTCTTCAGTTACTCAACCTCCTCTAATGATCCCTTGATTAACTGCCTTGAAGATCATTCATCTTGATACGTGATGGCTGCACATGATGGGTTTCTAAGATGACTGTAAGCTCTTTTGCTAGGTACTTAGAAACTTTCTCATGTTTGCCACCATGATGGTGTTTGTGATCTCCCTTCTTTGATACTTGATACCTTTTCATAATGGACTTGCTAAGATGACTGTGCGCTCTTCTCTATGGTACTTAGAGTCTTCCCATGACGGACATCAAGATGATATGACGTTCTTCTTTCTCTCAGTAGTTCAGAACACTCTTCATGTAGTAGAACTCTCATTTCTACATTGTAGAACTCTCACTTCTACTTCTCTCTTTGTCTGACTCTAAGTGTTCTTGGTGGATCGTAGAGTGAGCCTTCGGACTCACTATCTCACATGGTTTAGAACAGTCCACCTTTTCTTCAAACTTGGCAACTCCAGCAACCCTCGATCTTTGAAGCTCTTGCTAATTTATACTCCTCCCCAATCCTTCCGTTGGAAACTAGCCGTTGAGAGCTATTCAAATAACTTCATAGATCTCGAGTTGACTGAGGTAGACTGCTGATGTCACATGTTATAATTTTTCTGACACTGCAGTCTACTGTTTCACCTACCCCATCAGAGATGTTACTTTAATGTCTTGGGCAGGTCGAAGACTTTATTTCTTCCTTCTGATTTCTCGATCAGAGGTTGTCATTTTACATCGATGCTCTTAATAAGCTCTTATCTGAATATTACCCTTCAGATTGAACCGTTGTCAATGCTTCAATCTTCAGTTATTCGAACTCTACGATTCTGATGCGTGTCTTCATAGGACCTGATTGCAGTGGCATGTTGACTGGTAGAGACAATACTATGATCTTGAAGAGTGTTGATTGGATCTTCAATGTAGAACACCTCTTCCTTCTTTTGTGCAGTGCTTCAGCACTTCTGTTTGCCTCAATGGCTCTCAGATACTTATGACTTGACTTCTTTGTTCTGGCCCCTTCTGAATAGCAAGACACTTCAGATTTATGGCGTGTCCAGTTCGCTTTCTCCTTGTGATCTCCCATTCACTTATCATCAATGGACTGACCCAATGTTTAATAAATTTAGCCTTGTTCTTCAGAAGCTGTCCAGTATCTCTATATGCACTTCATCAGTTCTTTCCTTTGTTTGGCAAACACTATGATCCTGGTTGCTTCCAAGATCATCGTCTTATGTCTATTTGACAGCTACTGCACTTGTTGACTTTCCTTAGTCAGTTAGTTAAGGGATTCACAACTCAATCTGGATGCTGATTGGGTTGGTGCTTAGATCTTCTGTTAGCTTGCATGCCATTCGTTGAGTGCTCTCTGGTTTCCTTTATGATGGGATGTATCTTTGCAGTGCCAACCAGAGGCTTCATTCTTTTGGATATTCAGGGAGTGCTCATTTGTTAAGAATCATATTTGCTCTACGATTCTGCATTGGCATTGTGAGCACAACGGTTGAGGTCTTAGTTATGTACTCTACGATTCAGCTTTGGCTGTGTAGACACTACGACTCCTAGATCAGATCTTGACATTCTACGATTTCTACCTTGTGCTTGTTGTCTTCATCTGATCATGCTCGACTACGTACTCAGTATGTAATCAATAGACTCTACGACTCAGAGTGTAGTTTACGATCCTTGACTTGGCTACGGCATCAGTAGACTCTACGACTCCGAGTGTAGTCTACGTTTCTGACTTGGCTTCGACAGATGTTTGGTCGGCTCGTAGGCAGGCTGTCTCTATGATTCTGAACATGACTTCCTCAGCACACTTCGGCTCTGAGGAATTTCTACTCGACGCACTACGATCCTTCATCATTTCTCCTAGCAGTCTACGAACTCCGAGATCTACTATCTTGCAGACTACGATTCTGCCTCGACAGCTCTCGAGTTTTCCTTGACTCTCTTGGCAGACTCCAATTTCTGGTGCAGTGCTTCGACGATCAGACAAGCCTATTTATTACATCATAAGATCAACATAACATGCTTGATCTTTCTATGTTTATAGTTCTTGTACATCATTTCTTTTGAAGGACTTTACAAAGTTGTTTTGCTTATGTAGGATCAACCTAACAAACTTGATCAATTCATTCTAAGTCCTTGTACACATGTTTTTATTATCTATTAAAAGACTTTTACAGCTTTTCTTAATACAAGCATACTTGCATATTCATTCATATATATATCATAATCAAATCATATATAAATAGGAATAACATTCACATGCTTATTCCTGACAGATATTGTGCTGCACTATGCAATAAAATATAATATATTCTATTTATAATCAAATAAAACAAAACTTTATAAAAAGTATTCTGTTTTATATAAAAAGTTTTTACTATGTAAACACTATGAATAATAAAATATAATATATTTTATTTATAATCAAATAAAACAAAACTTTATAAAAAGTATTTTGTTTTATATAAAAAGTTTTCTGTTTTATTACATTTATAATAATAATAAAAAAATATTTATTACCATTATTATAATTCACAATATTAATCGACCAGGTCGTTCCCAGGAAAGAAGGGGCTTTCCAATAAGGATTTCTCCCTATTGGCACGCAATTAGGTGACCAAACATCTCCTTGACAGAACTTCTAGACATCGTTAATATTGCAAATAATAATATTAATAACTTTGTCATCTCAATTATTGATTTAATGATATATAAAATATCGACAATAATCAATCAAATAACGTGAGATACTATGCAATAATTATTGTGAGCAATAATTGAATAAAACCGAGTGACTTCTCACGTAAGTATCAATAATCAATCATCAGTGTGCTATTATGCAACCACGCAGCATATTCTTGTACTTACTACTAAGTATTTCAATATTTTTAACGGTAAAACTTCTACCGTTATTTTCATAAAAATATAATTGTCGTTTTCTCAATCCGACAATAATTTCGTTATGGGGTCCACCAATGATTGTACCGTCGTACGGATATTCCCCGACAAAAAGAATATTCCCCGACCAATTGAATATTATACAACAACTTGCATACTTTTCAAAATTTATAAATATTACCCACAACTATAACATTATTTCAAATCCACACCATAATTTTGAAAAAAATATTTCGAGAAAATTAAATCTTTATTCGTAAAATTTGGGATTTTACACTTTTGTCTCTTCAAGTTGCCACTCAATTTCAAAGTTGTGAGATCCCGAAATTATGAAATAAATGTATTCAATTTTCTTATAATTATTATTTTATTTAGTAAATGGTTAAATTGAGAAAGGGTTCAAGTTAAGGGTGATATGTGAAAATTTTTCAAAGTATGCAAGTTGTTATAAAATATTCGTTTGGTCGAGGAATATCTGTATGACGGTACAATCATTGGTGGACCCCACAAAGAAATTATTATCGGATTGAGAATACAACAAAAATATTTTTATGAAAATAAGAGCGGAAGTTTTACCGTTAAAACTGTTGAACTACTCGGTAGTAAAAGTATAGTAATACGCGTGGTTGCATAGTAGTACACGTTATTTGTTGGGAGAATGCATATTATGATTTGATGTTTTAATGTATATGCTTATGATTATTTATAAAGTCCTTCAAGTAAGATATATACAAGGACTTAGTGATAAATCAAATTTGTTTGGTTGATCTAAGCTCTTAACGTGTATCATTCTGTAATAGAATGTATAGATAGAAAGATCTAAGTTTTTAGGTTGATCTTGAGATGTAATAGATAGGTGTTGAGTAAAATCTAGTTACACACAACACGCAAGTATACGCGGTCAACAAGTAATAAAGTGAAAGTAGAGTATCGTTCCCACGGGGAATTATTTAATAAAAATCACCAAGTACTAATTCTTAACCAAACTAATTTTATTTAAACAATCTCAAATCGTGTTTTTTCTAATTAAGAAAACTAAATTAACTAATTAAAACTAAGATTTTAACGAATGAATTCAAATAAATAAAGATTAAGACTTCAATATCCCCAATTATGAATTATAAATCAATTATCCAATTATCCCAATTATTATGCCCACTTTCGAATTGTTAATGAAATTCTCAAATGCCAAAAGTCCTTTTCAAGTGATCAAATGCCTTCTATTTAATCCAGATTAATCTTGCTATATTCCTATGCAAAATAATTGAATTAAACTCTTTCCAATCCCAATTCCTTACGTGTTACATGCGGTATGAATGATATTTTCATTCAATTCACAAACCTAATTTTTCACCATGCAAATAACTAAGTCACATGATATCATGCCCAGCCTCTAACCCTAGAATTCCTCTTCCAATTCCTTCTAGAGTAACAAAGTAATTCTTGATCAAATAATTAAGCAATAAGCACAAGACAAGATAAACAACTCACTTTAACATAAATAATTAGAATATAATGAATAACTAATTCATAGCCATAAAAGTTCGATTGAAATCTCAAAAATAGTTAGTTCATAATTAATGAATTAAAACCAAAAATCCACAACCTGAATAGACATCAAAAGATAAAAGTAAGATGAGAGAAGAGAATAGAATCATTGTCGAAATCGATGCTCCCTCTTTCTCTTGCTCTTGATCTTCAATGGTCTCCAAGTTGCTTCAATCTCCAAAACTAATAAGAACTAGGGTTATTTTCTAATCTAAAGGAGTGTTTAATCTAGGCTAAGCTATGTAATCCCCTTTATTTTATGTCTTACATCATGTATTTATAGGTTACAAGTACAATTTTTAGTTTAGGAACAAACCCAATCCAATTTGGAGTCTAAAAGGTGTCAAAATTACCCAAAAGCAGCGTCCAAGTCAAGACTAAACCCTTCCCAGTACCAATATTGGTAATAGCAACATGGAGTCTGCCCCCTAGCGCCTCGACAATCGGAAATGAACTAGAAATAGCGCCCGACGGCCCAAAATCGACATTTTCGCTCCGACGTCCTTTGGGAAAATGGCCATAACTTCTTCGTCCGAACTCCAATTTTGATGATTCAAGATGTTCCGGAAAGAGGAGAAGTAGATCTACAACTTTAATTCTTGAAGTTTGTCGAAATAATGTCAGGAGCTATAGTCAAATTGGCTCCGAAGTGGCTGCTATGTAAATGGCAAGCCGAAAACGCGAATCTAGCCACCCCAAACATCGATCCATGTAACATTTGTCCTAATTCCTATAAAATAACATAAAACATGCATGAATAGACACAAACACATAAAAACATCCTAAAAGACTTAAGAACAACAATAAATTAAGCTCGAATGTATCCAATTCATGGGTATAAAACTCACTCATCAAATACCCCCAAACTTAAATCTTTGCTTGTCCTCAAGCAAAAACACAAAAATGTTATGCAATGCAATGTAATGAAACTAATCTATATGACTACTGAATCCAACAAAGAATGACAAACAAACAAGTCTATTCAACCTACCTTAGAGAAATCAAGTAAACATGATAATACATCATATTAAAACAAATCGGTAATTTCTAATCAATCATCAAATCTTAGATCATATCAACGATATAGTAGTGTGTGTGCTCCACAACAATGTTAATCGATATAAAATCAAATTTAAGACATAATAGATATCTTTGAAAGCATCATACAAAGGCAAATTCACAAAATTCACGAACAAGCTATACCCAACTAAAGTCAAACATCCACCGAGTTCAAGAGTCCAATCTGGGATACTTATGCTTTACTTTTCATTACGGGGCTTTTTGCTCTTTTCCGTTTTTATTGTTTTTTTTTTTTAACCATAATCGTAATGTCTCATTCCATTAGGCTAACAATGTCACCCCTTAGCGAGCTTTAGACCAACGACTCCCGCACCATATAAGACCTTAGGGCGCTAGGTTTTAAGATACCCCTTCAGCGTGCTTACTCAAGTAGCAAAGGCCCCAAACAAAACTAGCCACTGGTAATTTTTTATTTTTTTTCTTTTTTTATAGATGGTTGGTGAGTGCGTTTTTTCTCCATCTCACGCTTGTGTTTATGGGGAGTGCTTCTCCTCAACCCACCACAAGACTCAACATGTTTTTTTTTTTTTTAAAGCTTATATACCCCAAAATTTCCCCCAACTTAAGTTTTTATCAAAATTTAGCCATCTCACTTTATTCATGTCTTTCATTCCTTCACACTAGTAATATACTTAAGAAATCCATTATGTATCAATTTAAACTTAATCAGTTAACATAGCTGTTATTAACGTGCTAACCTTGATTATACCAGTTTTAAACAGGAAAAGATTCAATTCATAACAAGAAATCACATAGAAGCCTGAATATTCAATACTATACTTATCTACTTAACTCCAGTCTCATCATTGGCCAAAATAGACTTTTACTATCTAACAGTTGGAATCATGCAAATATAAACTACTGCAACAAACATAGTAAACTAACTACTATTTTTGCAATTTTTAAATTTTTTTTTTAAACAAAAAAAAAAAAAAAATGCAATCAACAACTAAATGTAAATAACTTGAAAACATAATGAACTACAATGTAAATAACTAACTATATGCAATACGACACTAAAATGCCCCCAAACTTAAACTAGACATTGTCCTCAATGACTGAAATAGAAAAAATTAAAGTAGAGGACTTCCCTGAAAATATAGCAATCTTCCTCCTTGCCCGCTAAGTTTGGAGAATAAAGCTAAGCACATGGAACAAATTGGGCATCACACTTGAATTTGACTTGAATAACTCAGAAAACCATGATAGAAGCAATTTTATTAAATCCTAAATAAATGCAAATTCAAAACTACTAATATAAAACTTAATAAAACTAAAAATAAAAATTAAACTTGGGTTGCCTCCCAATAAGCGCTTGTTTTATAGTCTCAAATGACTTCTTCAATTCTCTATCCAATTCCCCTACGAAAAGTTGAGGAACCCTCCATCCATCGGAAATAATATAGCTTTTGGTAGGTTCCCATTTGTAATAGCCATTGTATTAAAGTCACCTAGAATGCTTTCTTGAGATAAGATCACATTCAAGAACGTCCAAAGATCTAGGTGGTTTCTCCATTGTGTCTCATGAATATATTCCTAAGATAGAGGCTTGTCGACACAACAATTTCTTCTTCTATCTTCTCTAGCTCATCGCACCATGGTTTCAAGGTGTACTTGCTTTTTACATCACAGAGAGTATTGCCGATTACACATGACTACCAATCGGACAAGGTTTTGCAAATCTAACCTGACTCTTGAATCTGTGGAGGAGAAGGCACTTGAGGCATAAATAACATTGGCTCATCATCATTGGTTCTCACAATTAGTTCTTCACCGACCTTGTTGTCATTATCCCCACTTGTCTCCTCTTTTTCATCTCGTGGCTCATCCAAATTGTAGATTTTGGCTCTGCTCACCATCTGCCTCTAATCCATGTCATAGGGCCGTGTATTGAGGACGGTTGTTCAATGCATGTGCTATTCCACTTGATTTTCCAAATTCTTGATCAACGCCCCTTGGCTTTGCAAATTCAGCTCTACTTGATTCATTTTCTTGTCTTGTTCCCCATTCTTTTTTTCAGAAGCTTTAATAAATTTTTCCAAGGCTTCCTCCCAATTTGAATGTTCTTCCTGTTGTAGTGGAGGTGGACACAAGAAATCCTGTGGGTATGTTGGACTTGGAGCATAAAATTGATCTTGATTGTTACTCCATGAAAAATCCGAGTGATACCCCCAATCCTGATGATAGTTGTTGGGATAGACATAATTATTGGGGTAATCACCACTATCTTTATCACATCTCCGAAACGATGGTGCATTGATGACTCATATGATTTCCAAAGACAATAATCACAAGTAACCACCATACTTTGACGACGGAGCTTCAAAAAGCTTCAAACATCCTCGAAAGTGTCTTAATCACGACAATGCGAAAGTTTCTCGAGTCTTTCAATCTCCACTCCCTTGGTTGAGTCATGTTCGTGTATGGCCATTGATACACAAAGTCATCCATGGTACACGAAAAAAGAGAAATATAGAAAGAGAATTAAAATAAAATAAAAATGTTTAAATTAAGACTAATTTGATTGAAATTAATATTGGTAAATAATTATTAAATTAATTCCCTAATGGCGCGCCAAAAAACTTGTTGAGTAAAATCTAGTTACACACAACACGCAAGTATACGCATCAACAAGTAATAAAGTGAAAGTAGAGTATCGTTCCCACGAGGAATTATTTAATAAAAATCACCAAGTACTAATTCTTAACCAAACTAATTTTATTTAAACAATCTCAAATCGTGTTTTTCTAATTAAAAAACTAAATTAACTAATTAAAACTAAGATTTTAACGAATGAATTCAAATAAATAAAGATTAAGACTTCAATATCCCCAATTATGAATTATAAATCAATTATCCAATTATCCCAATTATTATGCCTCTTTGAATTGTTAATGAAATTCTCAAATGCCAAAAGTCCTTTTCCAAGTGATCAAATGCCTTCTATTTAATCCAGATTAATCTTGCTATATTCCTATGCAAAACAATTGAATTAAACTCTTTCCAATCCCAATTCCTTACGTGTTACATGCGTGACAAGATATTTCCATTCAATTCATAAACCTAATTTTTCACCATGCAAATAACTAAGTCACATGATATCATGCCCAGTTCTAACCCTAGAATTCCTCTTCCAATTCCTTCTAGAGTAACAAAGTAATTACTGATCAAATAATTAAGCAATAAGCACAAGACAAGATAAACAACTCACTTTAACATAAATAATTAGAATATAATGAATAACTAATTCATAGCCATAAAAAGTTCAATTGAAATCTCAAAAATAGTTAGTTCATAATTAATGAATTAAAACCAAAAATCCACAACTGAATAGACATCAAAAGATAAAAGTAAGATGAGAGAAGAGAATAGAATCTGTTGTCAGCAAATCTGATGCTCCCCTCTTTTCTTGCTCTCTTGATCTTCAATGGTCTCCAAGTTGCTTCAATCTCCAAAACTAATAAGAACTAGGGTTATTTTCTAATCTAAAGGAGTGTTTAATCTAGGCTAAGCTATGTAATCCCCCTTTATTTTATGTCTTACATCATGTATTTATAGGTTACAAGTACAATTTTTAGTTTAGGAACAAACCCAATCGAATTTGGAGTCTAAAAGGTGTCAAAATTACCCCAAACGCGCGATCCAGTCAACGCACCAAACCCTTTCCCAGTATTTCAAATACCGGGTAACTGCTACCGAGTTCGCTTCTAGCCCCGACATTGAAAATGAACTAGAAATAGCGCCCGGTCGGCCCCAAAATCGACATTTTCTGCTCCCGACGTCCTTTGGGAAAATGGCCATAACTTCTTCGTCCAACTCCGATTTTGATGATTAAAGATGTTCCGGAAAGAGGAGAAGTAGATCTACAACTTTCATTCTTGAAGTTTGTCGAAATAATGTCAGGAGCTATAGTCAAATTGGCTCCGAAGTGGCTATCGTAAATGGCAAATGTCAAAACGCGAATCTAGCCACCCCAAACATCTATCCATGTAACTTTTGTCCCAATTCCTATAAAATAACATAAAACATGCATGAATAGACACAAACACATAAAAACATCCTAAAAGACTTAAGAACAACAATAAATTAAGCTCGAATGTATCCAATTCATGGGTATAAAACTCACTCATCAATAGGCTTCGAAGAAATCATAGTGTATCATATGATCAACATTGCAGAAGTCAAGGCAGAAACGTAGAGCTTCAAAGATCGTAGTGTGCATGCCTTAAAGGACCTCTTCGGAAATTGTAGAGTGGTCCCAACGTTTGCCGAGCCAACTCAACGATCGTAGCATGCTGAAGGAAACGTAGAGTTTACAAGTCAAAGATCGTAGTGTGCTCTCGAAAACATAGAGTATGAACCTAGCAAGCAAAGATCGTAGTGTGCAAAGGTTTAAGAGAAATCGTAGTGCTCTTAGCTGATAGCATCAGATCAAGCACCAAGGCATCAAGTCACTATGATCTGAATCGTAGAGTATCACGATATAAATTGTCGAGCATCATCTGTCTTATATCAGAAAACGTCGAGCCTCATGATATGTGTGAAGACAGATTCCAACATATGAGGAATAGATTCTAGACGTTGCAGCACTCATCAGTCCCAAAGTAATATAAAATATCCTTAGTATGAAACAAAGAAGCGTATTGAAGAAGCTAAGGAAAGTACCATTGGTAAGGGGGCAACGAATAGTTTTCAAGATCACATATATGAAAATCAAACAGATGAGAGAAAAATTAAGCAAGCATTGAACAAACAACGTGAACAGCTCTCAAGCGCAACTCTACGAGCTGAGAATTTCCAAAACTTGCTCAGTTACTCAGTTCTTTCGAACAAGTGCTTAAACAGCAACTGAGTAGCAACCATCAAGAACTCAACATCTATCAATCAACTGAAGAAGAGTACCAAGTCTGCTGGACTTGAAGAGTTCTAAGTGAATCGTAAGAGAGCCAAGTCTCATCGGACTTGAAGAGTTCAAGAGTGAACTAAGAAGTTCCTAGACTCACCGGGTCTAGAAGGAATCAGGTGATTCGTGGTTGTAAAAGACATCCTTAGTGGATATCTTACTCGTTGAGTAGAAGAGTGGACTAGGAGCTTTAAGTGCTCAAACACTTAAAAACGATCGTGTCTTTTTATTCATGCTATAACTGCTATATATCTCGCCACAACTGCTATAATCGCCTCACTCTCATAACTCCATTGCTTTGTAAAGAAGATTAAAACAAACATAAATTCCACTAAGTTTTAATCATCATTAAAGAACAAGTTTAAAACGAAAAGATTTTTTAAATATCTATTCAACCACCCCCCTTTCTAGATAACTATTATGCCAACTAGAACTAACAATTGGTATCGGGAGCGGTTTCTATTATACGACTTACAAGCTTTAGTAGATCCAATGGCACACGCATTACAAGCGAATCTAGAATCGAGGAGGCAAAGAAGCCACCAATGTGCAACAAGGATAAATTTGCAAACTGAAAAGTAAGGATGCAAGCTTACATGGACTTAATAGATGAAGATCTATTTGAGACCATTCAAAATGGGCCCTATATTCCAATGAATCTTGCACCAACCACTGATGATCCAAACAGAATACAAATCAAGGTTAAAGAAGAATGGACAGACAACGAGAAGAGAGCTGTCCAACTTGACAAAAAGGCTAAGGACATCCTGTTCCAATCCTTAGAAGATGATCTGTTTGAAAACTTTGTCAACAGCAAAATAGCTAAGGAGGTTTGGGAAGCATTGTTGATCATGCACGAAGGAACTGAAGAAGTCAGAGAAAACAAACAATCTCTTCTGACACAGCAGTATGAGATGTTTGCTCATGTTCAAGGAGAGAACGTGACTGCCACCTATGAGAGATTCAACGTTCTGCTCAACTCTACGAGAATATGAGAAGATCTATCCTAACAGAGATCTGATCATAAAGTTCATGAGAGCCCTACCGAGCAAGTGGGATGCCAAAACCACTGTTATAAGAGAGTCAAAGAATCTTCATGAGATGATAGTCCAACAGCTATATGGAAATCTCCTGACATACGAACTGGAGCTGACTCAACGAGCTGAAACCCTATCAGAAGGAAGAAGGAAGGATAAGGGTGTTGCTCTTAAGGCAACTGAAAGTGCATCAAAGGTCAACACTGAGATTGACTCTGATTATGATGAAGACGATGATGAAGATCTTTCCATGCTGGTAAAAAGACTGAGAAGATTCATGCATCAAGGCAAAACCAGCAAGCCAAAGAAGGTCAGCAACTACAGCAGCCAGGAGCAAATAAATGATCTATGCTACAACTGCAAAAAGCCTGGCCACTTCATTGCCAACTGCAACAAACCTCTAAGAGAAGAACTAAAGAAGAAACAGCATGCAAAGAAGGAATACAAAGGAAATAAAAGGCCTCAAAAGAGAGACAAAGACAATGACTCTAATGCTGACTCCGGAGATGATGAAGAACCACAAATGGCTAATCTGTGCTTAATGGCCAAACATGCAGAGGAAAAACAAAACCTCAACATTCATGACATAATTCTCGACGAGGTATTTGACTTCAACTCACCTGATATAGACATAAATGATTTAAGAACTGCACTGCATGGCATAACCACTGACCTACATCAATACATGAAGTGGTTCAGAGTTTTGTCAAAGGATCATTCACTTCTTCAAGAGGAAAAGAAGAAAGTTCAAGAAGAGCTTGAAACAACCCTTTTAAGTACTAATCTTCTCTCCAAGCTTGAGGCTGAGAATGAAACCTTAAAACAGACAAACACACTCAATGCACAAAGAGAATCTAATCTAACCTCTAAAATTGAGGAACTAGAAAAGACTATCTCTGCATGGAACAAATCCTCATCATCCATGGACTCCCTGCTCTCTAGTCAAAGGAGCACATTCGACAGAACAGGCTTAGGCTTTGGGGAATCCATTACAGAGCCATGTGTGGAAAAGACAAAGGAAACTAGAACTAGTAATGCCTCAAGTTTTAGTAGAAGCATTACCTTTGTGAAATCCTCACAGAAAGAAGAACAAGTTCAACCTTGTCCTACTGTCTTCATTCATACTCAAAGAAGTAAATGATCTCATTCTGGTCTAGGATTCATAAAATAGAAGAGTAACCTAACCTTTACTCACCAACCTCGAAGAATCGTAGAGTCAAGCAAGACCAACTCTACGAATCAACTGGGAAGGTACAGTAGAGGTAAGGCACACTCATTACTATTTATAAAATCCAAGGACACATGGAAGAATGAGAATCAGTTTAACAGAAGGACAACTAAAGAACCACACAAGTCCAAATGGAGGATGAATCATCATACACACACTGACATGCATCATACTAGATGTTTTATATGCAATAAAAATGGTCACAAGGCTGCTAAGTGTTATTACAATTCCATGCATGTAAGACCCAAGATTAAACAGATTTGGGTCCCCAAAGGCACTAACAAAGAAGGACCCATGCAAATATGGGTACCAAAATGAAGGTTCAATTTTTGATAGAAAAAGAGCTCTACGATCACCACATGGTATCTGGACAGTGGATGCTCAAGGCACATGACCGGGAACAAAGCCCTCTTGTCTAACTACATAGAGAAGGAGGGTCCCTCTATCATCTTCAAAGACAATGGTTCGGGCAAGACAAGAGGATACGGCTCTGCTGGCAATGGTGCAGTATGTTTCAGTAAGGTAGCATATATAGAAGGTCTTCAACACAACCTTCTAAGCATCAGTCAACTCTGCGACAAGGGTCATCAAGTGACATTCCTCAACAACCAATGTCAAGTCAGAGATTTGAAGACATCTGCTGTAAAGCTAACCGGGACAAGAGAAGGAAATGTCTACACAGTGGATCTTGGTCAACTAAGCTCAAATGAGACAATATGTTTTCTGGCAAAAGCATCTGAAGAAATGAGCTAGCTATGGCATAGACGGTTGTCTCACTTAAACTTCAAGAGCATGTGCAAACTGGCATCAAAAGATCTTGTAGCTGGCCTACCTAAGTTCAAATTCGTAAAAGAAAGGCCATGCAATGCATGTCAGCTTGGAAAACAAACCAGAAGCTCATTCAAAAGCAAAACTGCCAACTCTATTGACAAGCCCTGCAGTTGCTTCACATGGATCTATTTGGGCCAATTCCAACAACTAGTCTTTGAGGAAAAAGATACTCTCTAGTTATAGTCGACGACTACACCGGATTCACATGGTATTCTTCCTAACTTCAAAGGATGAAACGAGCTCCCACTTAATCAAGATGTTCAGACTGATGATGAATGAGAAATGAGAGAAAATCAAGGCCATAAGGAGTGATCATAGAATAGAATTCGACTTCTCAGAAATGGACCAGTTCTGCACAGACAATGGGATCAGTCATAACTTCTCAGCTCCACGAACTCCTCAACAAAATGGAGTAGCTGAAAGAAAGAACGGAACCTTGATAGAAGCTGGAAGAACTCTACTTGCGGCAATGACTCATCTCGCTCAATACTTCAGGCGTAAGTCAAACACTGCATGCTACACGCAGCAATGTATCAACGATACACTCTACGATCAAGAAGACGCCCTACGAACTATGGAAATGAAGAAAGCTAAGTGTCAGCTACTTTCATGTCTTCGGCTGTGCATGCTACATTCTCCACAATGGAAAGCAGTATCTGACAAAATTTTAGCCCAAGTCAGACGAAGGAATCTTTCTTGGATATGCCACAGACAGTAAGGCTTACAGAGTGTTTAACAAAAAAAAACACTAAGTGTTGAAGTCTCAATTCATATCGTCTTCGATGAAACAGACTCAGACAACACAGTGCTTCTAGACACTACGACCGATAGTGCAGACACTATGAATGAAATCATTGAGCCCAACGCTACGATCGTAGTGCCAGATAATGAAATCGTTGAGCAACAAAATTAGATCTTAGAGAGGTCTATATAAGACAGTGAACCTCCACACCACGAAGAAGAAATAGATCTTGAAGACTTAAGACAAGAAGGCATCAGGACAGATGTCCCAACCCAGAATAGAGATGGGCGGAGATCACACTCAGGATCTAATCATTGGAGATCTGAGTGCTAGAGTCAAAACAAGAGCTGCTACTCAAAATGAATGCGTTTATCTAAGCTTCATATCGCAAACAGAACAAAAGAAGATAGAGGATGCTATGGAAGACTCCAGTTAGATAGAAGCCATGCAGGAAGAACTCAACCAATTTGAACGAAGCAAAGTATGGAGATTGGTACCAAGACCAAAGAGTCATCCTGTCATTGGAACCAAGTGGATCTTCAGAAACAAAATGGATGAGATGGAGTTATAACCAGGAACAAGGCAAGATTAGTGGCAAAGGGCTATTCTCAAGAAGAAGGCATTACCTACAATGAGACATTTGCACCTGTTGCCATACTGGAAGCCATCAGAATCTTTCTTGCCTTTGTTGCTCACATGAACTTCAAAGTCTTTCAGATGGATGTCAAAAGTGCATTCCTAAATGGAGAACTCCAAGAAGAAGTCTATGTAGAGCAACCTCCAGGTTTCATCAACCCATCTCTTTAAAATTATATTTATAGATTAGACAAAGCCTTATATGGTCTTAAACAAGCACCTAGAACATGGTATGAAACACTAACTAACTTCTTAATTGAAAATGGGTTTACTAGAGGTAGAGTAGATACCACACTGTTTCTTAGAAGGCATAAAGACAAAGTCTTATTAGTTCAAATATATGTTAATGACATTATTTTTGGTTCTACTAACGAAAAGTTATGCAAGAGATTCTCTAAGCTGATGGAGAGCAAGTTTGAAATGAGCATGATGGGTGAGCTGAATTTCTTCCTTGGACTACAAGTAAAGCAGACTGATGAAGGAATTTTCATAAACCAAGCAAAGTACATCAAAGACTTACTCAAGAAGTATGGCATGGAATCAGCCTCTCCCATAAAAACACCAATTGCTCCCGTAACCAAGCTTGACAAAGATGAAAAGGGTAAAAGTATTGATATAACTCAATACAGAGGTATGATAGGTTCTCTTTTATACCTAACTGCCAGTAGACCAGACATAATGTTTGCAACATGCATATGTGCTAGATTTCAGACTAACCCTAAAGAGTCACATTTATCTGCTGTAAAGAGGATCTTCAGGTATCTCAAGGGTACACCTTACTTGGGGCTTTGGTACCCCAAGAAATCCTCATTTGAACTAATAGGATACACAGATGTTGATTTTACAGGATGCAAAATAGATGAAAAGTACCAAAGGCACCTGTCAAATTGCTAGAAACAGATCGGTGTCCCGTTTTAGCAAAAAGCAAAACTTCAGTATTCACTTTAACTGCAGAAGGTTTAATACATTCATTGCTTTGGCAAATTCATTGTGTCTCGATTCTATGGATGAAAAATCAGCTAGCTGACTATAGGTTTGATTTCAAATCTATTCCTATTCACTGTGATAACACAAGTGCCATAGCAATAACTCATAATCCTGTTATGCATTCTAGGACTAAGCATATAGAAATAAGGTATCACTTCATCAGGGATCATGTGCAAAATGGAACTATATCTTTACAATATATCTCTACTGAAAATCAACTTGCTGATGTTTTTACAAAACCTCTAGATGAATCCAGATTTAATAAGTTAATAAGTGAGCTAGGCATACTAAATCTTCAACCATAAAATATATTCTCTAGATTGTACTAACCATAACAGATACAAAGGCTGAACTCAAAATCGTAGACATGATCAAGGGAAGTCTATGATCGTAGAGCTGGAGAGACAAAACCAGCTCAACATTCGTAGCAAAGACTCAACCATCGTAGAGCAGACTCAACGATGACAAAATCCTCATCAACAAAGCAAGAGCACACCCTGTGATGATAAGCTTCAAAACAAAGCAATCCTTCAAATAAGTGTCTCAGGAACAAACCTAACCCTTGACTCACTCCAAGAGGTTGGCCCTTCCTGAGTTGCCTTAAAAGAATTCTTTATCAAAAACTTATCACAAGGATCAGGACAGACTCGACGATCGTAGATCAGACACGACGAATGATGGACAGACTCGACGATCATAGATCCGACACGACGGTTGATGAACAGACTCGACGATTGTAGCTCAGACTCAACAAAGGCAAAGCACTCAATGATCATTAAACTACCTCAACGATCGTAGTCCTCCCTAAGGACACCTCAACTCTGAAGGAGCCAAGGGCAAATTAGTACAATCCTTATCAGTCAAAATTGGAGAGCCAAGAAAAAGTCGACACCTGTCCCACTAAGCGAAAAAAAGATAGGGAAGTTACAAGTACAAATTGAAATCGTATTTTTAAAATCTGAAGTTCAAAAGATTATCTCTCTCTCATCCTCTCTCAAAGCAAAAATCCTAACTCAGAAGAAAGCTCATTCGAATCTCACTTCCAGTTAGAAAATCAATGGCATCATCCAGTGTTATCTCAGGCTACAGACTCTGTTTTGACGAATTCAAAACAGCTCAACCCAAGTTCCACAAGACTCTAGCCTTACTGAAGAAGGCAGGTCTCGAAGAGGCTTTTGGCGCAGACACACTAATATACCCCAAGCTGGTAAAAGATTTCTACAAAAATGGTGTGCTTGAAAAAGACACCATCACTACAAGAGTAAGGGAAGTAGAAATCAGACTGAAGGCAGAAGACATCAATCTTGCCCTAGGTCTCAAAAATTAAGGGCATCCAGTCATAGACAGTGTAGATTTCCAAGAGGGACTAAGAAGAATGCATCACAAGAAAAACCCCTCTGTGAAAGGGTACAAGAAGGAGTTCCCACAGAGGTACGAATTTTTGGCTTATATTATTGGGAAATGTATATGCTGCAAGAGCTCAGGTCATGACTCTGTCAACGAAGTACAACTTAAGCTCATGACGGCCATGTATTATGGTATACAACTCAACTATGGAGCCCTATTGCTCGAATGGATTGGTAAGTGGATCGTCAACTCAAAGAAATCGAAAAGCCCTCAAAAGATGCTATATGGGTGATTCATAAGTATTATTCTACAGTCTTCCCTAGGTGACAAAATTGGGGATGAAGAAGGAGAAGCTATCAACCCAAATAGGCGAATGACCCAGCAGTTGTTTAAAAATTAGAAGAGGAACCCTACAGAGTATGTTCGAATGATGACAGAATCCAGTGGAAGAACTGGGGATCTGAAGAACTCAGGCCTTCCAGGAAACATGTCTGTGGTCAGGGAGATCGAAGAAGAAGAAGAAGAAATCAACAAAGAAGAACCTTATGTCCTTACCAGAAAAAGCAAGGGCAAGAGGAAGCTAAGGGCTAGACTGGTGGAAGAGCCTCAAGGATCTACCACTGATATACCTGTAAAGTCCTCTGATATAGAGACTCTGAGGATGCTAAGAAGAAAGCAGCAGCAAGATGAAGCAGATGAGGATCAAGCTACCATATCCCAGATCCTGAAGAAAAACAAAGTTGGTCATAAGTCCAAAAGGCCATCAGTCACCTCAATCGTAGAGTCTCTACTATTTGTAGAGACCAGACCAAGCATGACAGGCAAGGAGGTAGCTGCTTAAAGCATAGTGGCTGTTGAAAAGGACAACAATAAGGTTCAAGAAAGTCCTGAAGCTGTGGCTAAGCCTAGCAAGTCAAGGAGAAAGCTGGTCAAGAAGTACATTCTTGAAAATGAAAGAGTGCACAAAAAGGAAGCAAAAAGTATGGCTGCCAAGAAGGAACTGTCCAGAGAAAGTCAATAGGACAGTGCTCCAGCTGAGGGGGAGATCCCTAAAATTCTCATGATAGAAAATACACCAGCTGAGGGGAGCTATTGATCTTACAAGAAGTTGATCAAGTTGAGGGGGAGCCTCAAGATATCTCCATGGCAGAAGAAGATGTTCCTGCCAGAAATGAAGAGGAACCTGTAAAAGATCATCAAGAGCCCATTGAGATAATGGAGTCCTCAAATGAAGACAGGGAAGAGGAAGAAGATGATGATGATCTTCAAATCACTAGTGTGGGCAGAGATGGGTATAGAAGATATCTCTACAATCAGATGTTCTCATACCTACCCATGATGCCATATCATCAAGCTCAAATCCTAAACTCTTGGGATCACATGTTCTGCAGTTTCAAACAGTATCCAGCCATCTCAGTATTGGCTCATGGATTTCCAGGGAGTTTCAATTTTGCCAAGAAATTGCTTACCAACAACTCTTCCTCAAAGGATAAACTTGAGGTACTGTCTATCCCTACCAAATTCAGAGATAATCACTTACCATCATCTTCATTTATCTATTTTTATGAATTCCCACGATGGTTGGAAGTGACACTTAATCCAGTAAATCAATTTCCAGTTGCAGAATCCCAAAATTTTGTAACTGACGAACCAAATGCAGTCAACTTCATTTTTCTCACACATATCATCACCTCTACGATTCCTAACTCTAGCCCCATCGTAGAGTCCCAAATTGAAATCGTAGAACCACATATTTTAGACATCGAAACTCAGGCCCCTCCATCAGACATACCATCCTCCTCCTCAAATGACTATTTAAGTCTCGATCTTGTTCTCTACTCCCTGTAAGATCAATCCCAGAAAACAACCCCTCCATTCAACAATCCTCAAACCAATGATACTCTCCAAAATCACCCATACGAAGGATGACTTGAAGGAAGCATCCAAGAACATGGTCAAAACATAGAAGAAAGCCCGGAATCTCACTCCCATCAAGATTCATATCCTATTTGAATCAAATGATCACAAATATGAAATAATTTTCCTAGCACTATGAATGCTGAGCTTAAAAAGAAGCTGAGGGAAATTATTCAAGAAATTCTTAAGAGCATGAAGGACAGAGATGAGATTCACTTCCAGATAGCCACCAAGCAAAGAGAGGTTGTTCTTAAAATGCAGAAAAATCAAGAAGTTCAAAATAAACTTATGCTGGAGAACATCATCAACTTGAAAGCCTCAGTCCAAGAATTCCAAAAATCTTATGTCAATTAGGAATGACAGAATGACATTGTTCTTATTGCCCTCAGAAACAAAGAAGCTAGATCTAAAAAACAGATCAAAGAAAGTCAAGAGGACATTGCTCAGACACAAAGCCAACTGAACGAGCTTGTCCAAGGAGTGAATCGACTTTCTGCAGACATTCAAACCCTTGATGCTGACATAAAGGGTGAGAATAAAGGGAAAGGAGCTCAAGGGCGACAGGGAGGCCAAGGTAGAGGCAGAGGAGGTCAAGGAAGCCAAGAAAGGGGAAGAGAACAATTTTACGCTCAAGTATCAAGAAGCCTTCCTGCAAGACAATTCCATCACCAGACTCAACGATCTGATCAACAGGAAATTGTAACGGCTTTACCATTAAGAAGTCAGGAGCCACCTACCAGCTCACAAGATATAACTACCGTACGCCTAAGAATGCCAATTGGAGATCCTGCATTCATAAACAGGCATAAGGAAAATCCAAGGCTAAGCCTAAGTGAGCTGGAAGAACTAGCCAGAAGAGATGAAGCGAGCAGGAAAAGAAGGGCTGAGGAATATGCCAATCCACCACCACGAAAAAGAACAAAGAAATGAGATAAGTGTAAACTTTAATTCCTATTGATGTAAAGCTAAAACTGCAATATCTCTTTAACATCAATAAATTCATACTTATCTCTAGAAATTTCAGCTGCTCATTGAAATACTAAGTCATGTTTAAATTTCCTGCAAATTCATCTAAACACTAATAATCATGACAACAAATCTCCTTGGTTATGTCAACATCAAATAGGGGGAGATTGTTGGGAGAATGCATATTATGATTTGATGTTTTAATGTATATGCTCATGATTATCTGTAAAGTCTTTCAAGTAAGATATGTACAAGGACTTAGTGATAGATCAAATTTGTTAGGTTGATCTAAGCTCTTAACATGTATCATTCTGTAATAGAATGTATAGATAGAAAGATCAAAGTTGTTAGGTTGATCTTGAGATGTAATAGATAGGCTTCGAAGAAATCGTAGTGTATCATCTGATCAACATTGCAGAAGTCAAGGCAGAAACGTAGAGCTTCAAAGATCGTAGTGTGCATGCCTTGAAGGACCTCTTTGGAAATTGTAGAGTGGTCCCAACGTTTCCTGAGCCAACTCAACAATCGTAGCATGCTGAAGGAAACGTAGAGTTTACAAGTCAACGATCATAGTGTGCTCTCGAAAAAGTAGAGTAAGAACCTAGCAAGCAAAGATCGTAGTGTGCAAAGGTTTAAGAGAAATCGTAGTGCTCTCAGCTGATAGCAACAGATCAAGCACCAAGGCGTCAAGTCACTACGATCTGAATCGTAGAGTATCACGATATAAATCGTCGAGCATCATCTGTCTTATGTCAAAAAACGTCGAGCCTCATGATATGTGTGAAGACAGATTCCAATATATGAGGAATGGATTCTAGACGTTGCAGCACTCATCAGTCCCAAAGTAATATGAAATATCCTTAGTATGAAACAAAGAAGTGTATTGAAGAAGCTAAGGAAAGTACCATTGGTAAGGGGGCAAAACACCTTTTCAGGTGTTAGGTGAGAAAGCAGTCTGCTGTGTCAGTGGGCCAGAATGCAGTTTTCAGAAGATATACAGAAATGTCTCCATCAAAGATCAGAAAAGTCAAATGCATTTAATGCCTCAAAGATCAGACTAGTATATTTGTATGTAATATACTTATGAAGAACAACGAATGTATTCGGTTATGAACCTGGGAAAGGATTTATTACAGATGTAATACAAAGATAGAAATTACACTCATTTTGTTGTTATTTCAATGGAATGATTGTATGAAATATAGTATCGTGGAGCACCATCTGTCGGGTTGGAAGATACCCGGATTTGGGGGCGTCACAGGTTGGTATCAAAGCATTAGGTTATAAAACTTAAGGGGGGAAGAACCTTAGGCTAATAACCTCGTAGGAAAGGAAGAGTCCGAAGAAAGTTAACTCGAGTCAAATGAGTTAATAAGGTATTGAGGAAACTCAGTACCAAAAGATTTAAATGATCGAAAGTAACCCTAAAAGGATTAAATGTGATTTGTGCTTATATTATTGTGTATTATGTACTAATCAATTTGTTATATGTTATTGTAGATGTCAGTTGATAGCTTGATGTATAGGGATATACATGTGATCAGCGAGGAGTCCATGAACCGAGTTGAGATTATGTGCCTATAGCAGACATACCTGTAGTGATTCTAGAAGAGTTAGAGCCTGAGGAATATTACTCGGAGGAGGATTATTCGGAGGAGACCATGGGGGATAACATCATATTAAAATATGATGATTGATGTGGAGGATGACATGGAGGTAACATCGATTAACACGGTGATGCCTGCCCTAGAATCTACACCTACCGAAACTATGAGGGCAATGTACCTCTCAGTGCTTGACCGTAACGTGCAACTGCACAATATGGTGCAGCAGCAGAAGGAAGAGATCAGTGATCTCTATGGGGCAAAAGAGTCTGCAGAGTCAGACTATGAGATAGAGCATGATGAGAAAGTGCTCATGACTGATAAGGCCTAGGACTATAAGAACGAGGTCATAGAACTTCGCAAGAAACTGGTTGAAAAAGACCAAAAGATAAAACGAATGTCATATATAAATGACAGTGCGCACGAGGATTTCAAGCTTAAGATAGCTTGTAATTCTATTGAGTCGGGACAAACTCGACATACTATAAGTCGGGATATTATGTCGATTTTGGCAAACTAGAAGCATGAGAATGCTGTTAAGCAATATTAGGAGTAGTATAGTGAATACTTTTGTGTAATGACGTAAAACCCTCTTTTGTATAATTAAAGGGTAGTCTTTTTGTAAAACCCAATTTTATAGAAGTCAATCGTGGGATGTATATGTAATAGCTTTTGGGCTATGTAAACAACTTGTAAATAGTTTTGAACTATGAAGAAGCATTTTAATATAAGAAAGTTTTTATTTTGAATTGCTTTGTTGAGTATGAGTTATTGTCCAATTGTTTGATGACTAATAACGAAGTAAGTAATTGAGTAATAATGGAACCTTATTTATTTAATCAGAAATGCCTCCAAGAAGAAGACAACGTAACCAAGAGGCTGAATCGCATAATGAGAACAAGGGGGGTCCTAATAACCCAATGCAGGAGTTCGTTAATTTATTAATAGCTGCATTTAACCAAGCCGGGGGTAGAGCACCCGTAGGACCTAGAGTATTCTGAACGACTACTTTTAAAGAATTTAAAAGTGTAGGTCCACCCGAATTTAAGGGAACAACGGACCCAATGGAGGCCCAGACATGGGTCAAGGAAATAGAGAAGGTGTTTGTTATTACAAACGTAGCTGAGGTGCAAAAGACCTCTTTTGCGACCTATATGATGAAGGTGGAAGCCAACTACTGGTGGGAGGCTCACCAGGGTGGGGCTGGAGCAGAAGCTATTGCATGGGAACAGTTTAAGAAGGTATTCTTCGAGAACTATTTCCCTACTAGCATTCAAGGGAGAATGGAGATTAAGTTCTTAGAACTTAAGCAGGGGGACATGACTGTTCCCCAATACGCGGCCAAATTCAACGAATTGGCAAGGTTCGCTCCACACCAAATGGACACGGAGGAGAGGAAGGCTGGTAGGTTTGAGTAGGGCCTAAAACCTTGGCTCTATAGTAGAATATCAGTGTTTCAGAGTGCTTCTTACGGGACCATTCTGGAAAAGGCGATAATAGCGGAGGGTGGTAGCGAGGCGTTGACCCAATACCACAAAGATAGGAAGAATAAGAGTAAGGGAGAGGGAGGAAATAAGGTAGAGGTTGCCAAAGGAAGTGGCAATATGCCTAAGAGGAAGAATTTTAACCACGGGAATCTGGGCAAAACAAGGGATCCTAAACGGAGGATGGAGGCATGTAAGACATGCGGTAAGACTCATCTGGGAGTCTGCTGAAAGGGAAGACCGGTTGTTATAATCGTAAGGCGGGAGGGTCATATTTCTCCCAACTGTCCTAATCCTAAGAAAAGCCGGGGATGTTTTGTTTGTGGGTCGATAGACCACATGGAAAGAAATTGCCCAAAGAAAGGGACGGAGGGTAGTAAGGGTTTTGGTAGTGGAAATTTAGTCTTTACTAGACCAACACCATCAGTGGGTAGACCCTCAACCCGAACGTTTAATATAATAGTCCAAGATGTGGTTGCATCAACGGATGTAGTAGCAGGTATCATTCCAGTCAACGAAATAAATGCTTACGTGTTATTTAACTGGGGTGCTACTTGTTCTTTTATAGCATGTGGATTTGCTCAACGATTTGGATTAAATCCTGAAAAGTTAGAAATACCTTTAGATGTTAAGGTAGCAAACGAGGAGATAGTTCCCATTGAACATATTCATAGGAATTATTTCATAGATATCAAGGGTAATAGATTATCGGTAGATCTTTTACCGATAAGGTTAAGAGAATTCGATGTGATTCTCGGTATGGATTGGCTAATTAACCATAAAGCAATAATATATTGTCATAGAAAGAGTGTGAACCTAAGGCTTCCTAAGAAACCTGGGGTGGTGTTTTATAGAAATAAATCACCGGGACATTCTTGTTGTCTAACCATGACACAAGCGAGGAAGATGTTGAATAAGGGGTGTAAGGGTTATTTGTGTCACGTGATGGATACCTAGAAAATGGGAACATCATTGGAATAGATAGCGGTGGTTCAAGAATTTACGGATGTATTTTCGGAGGAGTTACCTAGTATTCCTCTAGATAGGGATGTAAAATTTGTAATTGATTTGTTGCTGGGAACGGCACCGATTTTAAAGGCACCATATAGGATGGCGTCAGTTGAGATGAAGGATGGTTCAGTTACAGGAACTATTAGATAGAAAGTACATTCAACCAATTGTGTCACCGTGGGGAGCACCGGTGTTGTTTGTAAAGAAAAAGGACGGATCATTACGACTTTGTATCGATATCGGGAGTTGAACAAGTTAACGATTAAGAATAAATACCCGTTGCCCAGGATCGATGATTTATTTGATCAGTTAAAAGGGGCAAAGTATTTTTCTAAGATATATTTACGCACGGGGTATCATCAACTGGAGGTGAGGAAGTAAGGTATACCTAAGACGGCGTTCAGAACTCGTTATGGGCATTACGAGTTTTTGGTTATGTCGTTTGCGTTGACGAATGCGCCAGCCGAATTCATGGATATGATGAATAAAGTGTTTAAACAGTATTTGGACCAGTTCATCATAGTGTTCATTGATGATATTCTAATCTATTCCAGGACACCAGAAGATCATGCTGAACATCTAAGAATAGTGTTGGAAACCCTACGGAGGGAGAAGTTGTATGCGAAATTCACTAAGTGTGAATTTTGGTTCGAAAAAGTGCAGTTTCTAGGACATGTTATAGACAAAGATGGCATATTCGTAGATCCAGCGAAAGTAGAAGCGGTGAATGAGTAGGAGCAACCGAAAATGCCAACCGAGGTTAGGAGTTTTCTGGGGTTAGTGGGATACTATAGAAGGTTCATTCATGACTTTTCTAAATTAGCTACTACACTGACAAATCTGACAAGGAAGTCGATGAAGTATGAGTGGACAGAAAAGTGTGAGCATAGTTTTCGAGAACTAAAAAGGAGGTTAAGTGAGGCACCAGTATTATCCTTACCAGATGATACGGGGAATTTTGTAGTTTATAGCGATGCTTCGCATAGAGGACTAGGTTGCGTGCTTATGCAGCATGGCAAGCTCATTGCGTATGTGTCACGTTAGTTAAAAGATTATGAGAAGGTTTATCCTACTCACGACCTAGAACTGGCAGCTGTGGTGTTTGCTTTAAAAATATGGAGACATTACTTATATGGGGAGAAGTGTGAGATATACACGGACCATAAAAGTCTAAAATATATCTTCACACAGAAGGAGTTGAACATGAGACAGAGAAGGTGGTTAGAATTAATAAAAGATTATGATTGTGATATCTTATATCATCCGGAGAAGGCGGATGTAGTAGCAGACGCGTTAAGTCAGAAAGGTAGAGAGAAACTGTCAATGTTAACGACTCAGAATGAGTTAATAACAGAGATGGCGAGGATGGAATTAGAAGTTAAGTTACCAATGGAAATGATGGAGATGTTATTTGCAATAGAAACTCGACCAACGATAATGGAACGGGTTAAGGAAGTACAGTTGAGTACTGAGGAGTGCGAGCGGATGAAGAAGATAATGAAGGATGACGTGAAGACTAAGTATAACCTTGATAAAGAAGGTTTACTTCGTTTTGAAGGAAGAATTTGGGTTCTAAATAATTTTGAGTTGAAGGAAGAGATTATGTGTGAGGCTCACAGTTCGAGGTACTCGATACATCTTGGTAGTACTAAGATGTATCAAGACCTTCGTCAGAACTTTTGGTGGTTTGAACATGAAGAGGAGATTGCATAATATGTTAGTAGTAATTGCTTAACTTGTCGTAGTTTAAGGTTTGAACACCAAAGACCGAGTGGACTGATACAACCACTGGAGATTCCAGAGTGGAAATGGGAGCATATCACCATAGACTTTGTGGTGGGACTTCCAACGACAAGAAAGGGATACGATGTTATTTGGGTAATAGTGGATCGGTTAACTAAATCTGCTCATTTTCTACCAATAGGAGTGAGGAATAATTTAGAGTAGTTAGCTAAGCTTTATGTCAAAGAAATCATTTCTAGACATGGAGTACCTATTTCGATTGTGTCCGATCGTGATCCACGATTCACGTCGAACTTTTGGAGGAGTTTGCAAGAGCAAATGGGAACACAATTAAGATTAAGTATGGCGTATCATCCACAGACGGATGGGCAAAGCGAGCGGACAATTCAAATGCTAGAAGATATGTTAAGATCTTTCATTATGGATTTCAAAGGGAGTTGGGATGAACATCTACCGTTGGTAGAATTCGCTTACAACAATAGTTTTCACGCTAGTATAGGTATGCCGCCTTACGAAGCGTTGTATGGACGGAAGTGTAGAACACCACTTTGTTGGGACGAAGTAGGTGAACTTCGAATGTTGGGACCTGAGATGGTACAACAAACGGCAGATATAGTAAAGCTGATAAGAGCTCGATTAGTAGCGGCTCAAGATAGACAACGGAAGTATGCAGATCCTCATCGAGAGAAGAGGGAGTTTGAAGCGGGGTCTTATGTCTTTCTAAAAGTATCTCCTTGGAAAGGGAAGATATGTTTTGGAAAGAAAGGGAAGTTAAGTCCGAAGTTTGTAGGACCTTTTGAGATTTTAAGGAGGATAGGAGAGGTAGCTTATGAAATAGCCATACCTCCAGAAATAGAAAGAATACACAATGTGTTTCACGTGTCTGTGTTGCGTCCTTATAAACCAGACTATAAGCATGTAATAGAGTATGAGTCTATTCAAGTAGAAAAAGACTTAACGTATGAAGAACTTCTGATTCAGATTATTGATAGGAAAGAACAAGTCTTGAGAAATAAAGTAATACCTTCAGTAAAGGTAATTTGGAGTAACCACGACGCTGAAGAAGTAGCGTGGGAGCTCGAAAGTAAAATGATGGAAAACTTTCCTCATTTGTTTATGTAAGAGTAGCGAGATTCTGGGGACAAAATCCTTATAAGGAGGGAAGAATGTAACGCCCAAGAATTTCGACTTTTCAATGAATTAAATTTTTATTTGATTATGTGGATTAAATGAATGTAATTGAGTTATTATGTGAGTAAGATATTCGAAGGTCGTTCTAAGACCTAGAATGTGTAGATGTGGTTAGTATTCTGGCTTTGTTCTAGAATTAATTGTTGTGAATCATCAAAATGAGAACGAAGGTTTTCTGGGATTGTTTGCATAAAAACACTATTCATCCGATGACGTTCGGAGCTAGGGTTTGAGATTCGGAGAAATGCATAATGTTAGAATGTGACAATATTATGGAATATCCAATAATATTTCCGTTATGGCAAACGAAGTTTTCACCTACGGACTTAAAACCTAAGGGTTTGTGAAAGAGGTTTTCGAAAGGGAAATGTAATGCGTATAGTCGTTTTGATTATTATACGTAAGGAATATGAGTATTATACTAGGATGTATACGAGTATGGTATGAAGAATAGTACGACGTATAATACGATTATTATATGAGTATTATACAAAGAGAATACGTGAGAAATACGTGTAGAATACGAGTTGTATTATTAGAGTATGAGTTAAGAATTTTATCCAATCCAATTGGACTTGGATTAATAAACAAGCCCAATGAAGTAATTATACAAGCCCAATGTTTTTATGTCAAGCCCAATCCAAAAAGTAAACCGCGGGTCAAACCGGTGGGTCAAGGGATGGGTAAAACCCATGGGGCAACCCATGGGGATAACCCATGGGACAACCCATGGGGATAACCCATGGGCATGGTGGGCCGGCCACTTGGTGTGCAAGCCAAGTGTATAGCTTGATCACCAAGTACTTTACTTGGTGACAAAGTGGTAATTAAGTAAGGAGGTGGAAAATTGGACATTTTTGCCCTCACATGGTTTTCTATATATACAAGGCTTAGGTTGGATTTTTGTTGTTTTAAAAAAACTTGTCCAACATATTTGAGAGAGAGAAAAGAGCTAGAAACTTATAATCTTTCTACTTCCAAGCAAACCAAGAGACGTTATCAAGAACGTTAACTACTTCAAAGGTAAATTCCAATAAACCGTAATCTTCATCCTTTTCGATTTCTTTCTCATAGAAGAATCGTAGATGAGTGGAGAGTGTTTATAGAGAAGTTATAAGAATGCCTTTTTATGACCAAATTATTGATAGGTCATGACCAAATAGAAATCGTAAGTGTTTACGTGAGTTAAAACCATAAAGAAAGTCTTGAACGTGAACTTAGTTTTGAATGAACGTTTAAGAATCGATATAGCTAAGGAATGTGCCTATTGTTTGGTTAGGAGGTAGATATGAAGTCCATGGAGTATTCCATGCGATTTGGCTTAGAGAACATTAGTAACGAAGTTATGGTGAATTGTACGGAAATAGACGTTAAACGTCGAAAAACGCATAAAGTCATGATTAAAGGTCAAAAGTTGCCATATGACTTGAAAACGTTGGTTTCCAATGTCAACACGTGAGATAAAGTAATTAAGAGTCGTTGGCGAAAAAATCTTCACATTCCGACTTATAACGAAGAAAACGAGTATTGAACGGGCGAAAACGTTAAACGAACGCTTGAAAATGAACCTATAGGTGAATTCCGAGTTAACGGATTCGAAAGTGCAAAATTCTTATACGAACACGTAAAGGATGTAATTCCTGACTTCTAGGAATTCGAATGGGTCAATTCGGATGTAAAACGAACAAATTAGGAAGCCGGGAGTTTTGTTAAGAAACCAAACTGTTTTGGCCAATTGATGCACGTGTTCAGCAGCCAGCCAAACTCGTGTTATCTCGTCATATACAATACCCGCTTATGGCCGGAGAAAATAAAAGGTCGAGAGACTCGGCATGTATATAAGAAGAGTTTGTACATGGACTCGCACCGTAGCGCCAAGTCCGGGCAAAACCTCTGGAGAGTGGCGCCGCAGTGCCACTAGAATGTATAGGATGTCATGTACAGTCACCGTGAGAAAAAAAAGGGTTGACCAAGTTAGTTTTTGTTCCATTTTGAATGAAGACTTAATGTAAGATATTGAAGGTACTTAATGTACATAATGAGACTTACTTTAAAACACTTATAAGATGTTAATATAAGAAGAATGGGTAAGGTTTAATGGAAATTAAACGAAGAACACAAATTCGTAATGAGTGAACCGTAAACGACGTTCAACGTTGGTAATTAATCATTAATGATCGAATGTCGGCTAAGGACGTAAGAACGTTAATGAAACGTAACGAGGTATAGAAAGTCAAATCGACTTAAATAACGAAGTTAAACCAAGTAAGACATAGAAGAGCAAGAAGTTGGGTAGAAGCGTAAAGATAGTTTATGTGATAACTAATTACAATGTGCTATGTTAATATCTCATGTAGATCCAGTAAAGACTGAGAATAGTTGGAATATATATTCAAAGACGCTTGAAGGCAAGTCTTTCTTAACTCTTGTCTGACCTTCGTGTTAGCCAAGTTTTTACGTGATGCATGATATACAATGCATGAATGGTAAATAGAAAAAGAGTCGATGCCTATTTTATCCGGGCTAGACAACTATTGAAGGATAGATTGAATTGTTTACAAGTCTGTTGATTTAGAACTGTTAACGCTATCCTACGCCAAGTATTTGGTACGGATTAGAAGGTAAGTTTGTCTATGAACAAATAAAAGTATTTTCATCGATTATTCGATGGGCACGCGAGGTTGCCAAATGTTAAACATAAATACGTTTAACGTAAGAGTGTTGATCAACATAGAGTACAATAGGCTGATCACCTAGAAGTGCTCGTAAGTAAAGACGGGTGGATGGCCTTAGTGCCGGATATCCTTTTCAAGAATGAAAACAAAAAGAGTATGTTCATGGTCTATTGACCGGTTCATCATTCCAAAGTTATTATATATACTCTAGAATTGTTGTAGTAGAAGTATTAGTCAAAGGATTTAGGATGCTTAGTCGATAATTGTTCTGATATTGATATAAAGCATGTACTTACTGATGTGATATTCATATATTTCGTTGTTAAGACTTGATAACTAGTTATGCTCATTCTTGCTTGAACCATATGTTTTTGACTAAAAAGTAAAACTAACCGAGAGTTCTATGAGAGATAAAGGCAAAGCTAAGATGGACAATTAATCGTCCTGTAATAGATTAGTATATTTGTATGTAATATACTTATGAAGAACAACGAATGTATTCGGTTATGAACCTGGGAAAGGATTTATTACAGATGTAATACAGAGATAGTAATTACACTTATTTTGTTGTTATTTCAATGGAATGGTTGTATGAAATGTAGTATCGTGGAGCACCATCTGTCGGGTTGGAAGATACCCGGATTTGAGGGGCGTCACAGGTTCTGTTTGCCTTTTTAACCCTGTAGTATCGGGGAAACATAATTTCTGGATTGGATGTGATCAGCAACAGCTTTAAGGGCAGCTAGGTCTTGAATTTTTTTGGACTTTAATCCCATCTCAGCCATCTCCCTATGTTTGACCATTTCAGAAAATGGTTTATCGATGCCGGCTAAAACTCTTTCATAGAAAGGAGTTTCTTGTATGTCTATGAAAGTCATGACCATTTCTGATTCTGTCATGGAAGGAATAACTTGGGCAGCCATGCGTCTCCACCTTTGAACATACTCTCTGAAAGACTCGTTAGACTGTTTCTTGACCTTGGTAATCTAATATCGGTCAGGAGCCATTTGAGACTGGAAGTTGTATTGAGTGAGGAAGGTGTGTGCTAGCTCTTCCCAACTATGGATCTTTGAATTGTCTAATCAGGTATACCATGAACGGGCTTCTCCAGTCAGACTCTTCTGGAACAGCTGCATTCTGAGCTTCTCGTCCTCTACATAAGATCCAAGTTCTCCAATAAACAGCTTCAAATGTGTGTAAGGATCTCCTAACCCATCATATTTTTTGAAGTCAGGAGTCTTAAACTTTTCTGGATAATGAACACCAGGGAAAATGCAAAGGTCAGCATATGAAACACTCCCGTGTGTTCCAATTCCTTTGATAGCATGAAGGGTCTCTTCCATTTGGAGGACTTTCTTTTTGATGTTGTCGGTGTCTTTATCTCCTGTGAGATGGGTGGCATCATGAGTTTTGTTGGTCGTATCCAACTGCAGTTCAGGTATTGTAGTGACATGGGCTCCCCCTTGTGTAGAGGATTCAACATGTACGGGTATCTTTGGACCCTGAGTAGACTGGTGTAGTTCTTTGAGTAGAACAACCAAATCTGTAATTTGTTTGCTTAATCCGTCGAATTCTTTGCGAGAAACTGGATTAGGGTCAGTCTGGTCAGATGACGACATGATTGACTCTAGGCCGGCAACCTTTTTGAATTTTGACCGGGTAGTAAGTCCGATTGGTTCCCTACGAAAGACTTGCATAGTTTAGTCTTTAGGAAATGTGTGTATAATAACATGCTATGTGATGTGTCCATTTTAGGAATTTTATCCTGCAAAACGGATGTCAATTGTTTGTAATATAGGATAACATGTTAAATTAAATATGTATGTGTACACATTTCTTCATATTTCTCATTACATGGAGATAGATATTAAATGAAATTGCAAGTAATTGTGTTTATAAGTAATTAAAAATGAGAAAGAATGAAGAGACTTTCCTCCGTTTTGGGTTTATCAGAGGCTGACCTATCTTAGGTTACTCTCGCGGTGTTTTGGCATGAAGGTTCCCAAATCATCGCAATTTACTCAACGAGAAATTATTCCGGTCTTTCAACTGGAGCGAATTTGGATGGTGCCTTTCCTGAGCCTCGCGGGAGTTAGTCTTTCTACGAGTCCAGTAATCAAACACCGACAGGA
This sequence comes from Panax ginseng, assembly GCA_020205605.1. Taxonomy (NCBI): domain Eukaryota; kingdom Viridiplantae; phylum Streptophyta; class Magnoliopsida; order Apiales; family Araliaceae; genus Panax; species Panax ginseng. The sequence continues at coordinate 64,643,266 of CM035145.1, read as the reverse complement.
TAGCCTCCTGGTGGAGGGACCACACAATATACATTCACATACATCGCGTCTCACCGTATGGTAATGATAATATGTGCGAAGCACTAATATCACAAGCAGATTGTAAGACCCCAAATTATTAATAAATGAAATTTATTTTCCTCTATTTATTATTTTAAAATAGTAAGGATTGATTTGATTAATGTGGTTAGTTATGGGTAAAATGCGCAAATATTTTAAATAAACAGGTGGTTATAAAATATTCATTGTTGTCGGGGAATATTCGTTTGGTCGTTGAATATTCTTGCTGTCGGGGAATATTCGCACGACGGCGCAGTGTTTTGTGGGCCCAATAACGGAAAGCGATTGGATGAAAAAAACGACAAGTATAAGTTTTTTATAAATAACGGTGCAGTTGTTTTCGTTATCTTTGTTGGAATACCCTTGGTTAAAACACGATGTCTGGCGTTGTTGCACAAGAGTAGCACCAGTATTGCACCAATTATTGATTCTTACGTAAGAAGGCACTACTCAATAATTGTTAGAGTAGTTAATTCAAAGATTTTTTATTTTATTGATTCAATAATTGTTTGCGTTGATATTTTATATTACTATTATTTCAATAATTGTCACTACACAAGATTTTTCATTATCGAAGCAATAATTCATATTATCCTAATAATATTATTAGAAAACATTATTGGCAATGTCTAGAAAATTTCATACTAAGGAGAGGTTTGGTCACCTAATTGCGCCGAAGAAGGAGAAATTCTTATTGAAAGCCCTCTTTCCCGGAACTACCGTTGTCAATAATTGTGATTCCGTAATATTATTTGTGAATAATTAATTATTGATTTATATGATGAGGAAAATATTGATTTTATGTAGATATAGATGGAGAAAATTTTAAAGTGACAAATGTTGAAAAATGATATCTTTTCTTGATAAAATAATTTATTATTATATTTTAATAATATAATTAATGGTGATAGTTTTACAATGAATGTGGGATATATGAGTATATGAGGAGGAAGAGTATTTTTGTTGCATTAAATGATTAACACATGTTTTGTGTGTCGGTGGACCCCATTTCTTGATCGAAATTTGATTATAGCTTTGAAAATCGCTTTGCTTATGGATTTCGGTCAATTTACGCTTTGGAATTTGGAAAAACTTTCTTACAGAAAGTTGTAGAGAATTGAATTTCCTATAAAAATTCATGAGATTTGAATTTTCTCCGATAAAGGGCTATTTATTATGAATTATTGAAGTTCAAGTTCCGAAATAATTGATTTTTGAAAGTTTTAATTATTTTTAATATAAAAAACATTTTGTCATTAATTGTGGGTCTTTCATGTGATGTCAATTCTTTGAATTCAGATCAAGGAAGGTTAGGCGTAGAAATTTTAATATATATATTAATATTTTATTAAATTTTACCTTTGGTGTTCTAAGCATTTTCCTATAAATAGGGTGCTTAGGTTAGAAATGAAAATCACACCAGAAACTGAAAACTTCTCTCTCTTTCTCTCTCGATATATTGAGCGTATTCTTGTGAGTATTTTAGTACTTTGAGTATTTCTATACTGTGATAACCCGAAAATTTCTAAAATCTTAAATGATTAGAATAAAGGTTAAAGAATAAAACCTAGATGAGAATTTGAGGATTTATTTAAAATTTTCAAGTAAAACCTATATGGTTTGTTATTCGAATGAGAATAGAAAAAATATGGGATTACAAAATTCCTAAACCCTAGAAATGAATTAATATGTACTTGGAGGAATATCAAGAATAAGGTATTACGATACCAGAAATTGATGTGAACCAATAATCTAAGAAATGTTATATAAGTACATATGGAAATTTTATTATTGGAGATAAGATTTCACAGAAGAGATGCTATGTTTATATATATATATATATATATATATATATATATATATATATATTTTAGCAAGAGGAATGATGAATCAAGTTAATGATCAAGATAAAAAACTATGTTAGTAATTAACATAGCTTGAGTGTTGGCCTTGATTGGCAAATTAGAATTTAAATAAGTATAAAGTCGTTAGTTAATACGATTAGCAATGAGAAGTGAAATATGTTATGATTATATGAATTATGTGTATGATTAAATAAATATACATTATATAATGTGAATACATTTATTTTGTATATAAAAGTGAAGTAAGAATTAAGTTATGTAACCTAATATATATATTAGGTGTGATAATTAAATAACCTAAATGGTTATCTTTATTTAGTGGTCATAATATTTTATTTTTATATTAGTGACCTAATTTAAGAGAATGGTGGAACATGTCATAATTTATTAAATTATTTTGTTCGAATAGGTGAGTAAAGGAATATGAAGATTATGTGATGGTTTATATTGTTTATTATATAAACAAATAAAAGAAACTAATGTGATCCTAATTATAAATTAGGAATGAAAGATTTAATAACTTAAGGGTTATGGGAAAAGAGAATTATGGTATTTAGAATATATACCAATTATGAGAGATTTATTTTATACATCTCGCTTAATTAATTTTATAGCCTAATTATAGCAAGTCTAATTAGGTTAAGATATTAAATGTACTTAAGTAAGAATTTTTATTTCACTTGAGTGCATGTAAACCCTAATATAATGATAAGGGTAGAATGGAATAGAATTAAAAATAATGGACTATAATAAGGTCATAGCCCAATTAATTTTAAATAGAGTCCAAGAGAAGTGGATTTAATGGACTAAAGGGGTTATATTGTTTAAACAAGTCCAATTAATTTATTTAAGCACGTGACTTGTAGATATTATGGTTTAAGGGCGATTAAATTAATAATCTAGCCTAGCATATTATGTATGTGACTAGTTTTATAATGACCCAATTAAATTTTGGGAGGAAGCCCAAGTTAGTTTGTTAGTAAGTAAGCAAGTAAAAGGGCTAGCTCAATGGAATTATTAAAGGCCCAAGCTAAGCCACTTGTGGGAGAATAGTAAATTATTTTAAATTAAGAGATATATATTTTTATTATCTCAAGATTTTTAATTTTATAACTTAATTAAAATAAGTTTAATTGGGTTATAGAATTTAGTGTACTAGAGTAATGATTTAAATTCTAAATATTTGGAATGGGTACCCTAATTAAATATTTAGGGTGGGACAAGTTGAAAATGATTGGACTAAGTAAATATATTAATGACCCAAAGAATTTAATGCGATAATCCAAAAGATTTTATAAGTGGCCAATTGTTTTTAAAACCCAATTATTGAGGGCATGATGGTCATTTAAATTAACAATTAAATGAAATTAGAGTTGGAGAAGTCTAGAAGAAGAGGCCACTTGTCAAATAAGAAGAGGAAAGAAACAATTAAATGAAGCTAACATGTAGCATATAAGGCCAAGTGGCCAGAATATATATAAAAAAAGATAAGAAAAGAAAGAAGATAAGAAAGAAGAAAGAGGAGAAATAGAAAGAGAAAGGGAGAGAACGGGAGAAGAAGAAGAGAGGGGCAGCCCCCTTGTGGAAGATAAGGAGAAGGAAGATCTCCATGGATGGAAGAAATAGAGAAGGAAGAAGAAGAAGAAGAAGAAGAAGAAGAAGCAAAAGGTATAATCTCTCTCTCTAATTTTTTTTAAGAAATTGATGAAAGGGGTTTTTGATTTGGGTGTTTAAAACCCTAAGATCTATGTGATATATATGGATTCATGTATGGATTTACTCATTTTTTTGATGTTGATTTGCGTGAATCAAAAGAATAAAGAAAATTTATTTTCTAGTTTTGAATCCGAAATTTCCTAGTACTTTGAAATTTCACCGTTTTAAATCTATGACTTCATTTTGCGATCCGTCAAAGAGGGGTGTTAGATATGTGTTTAGTAGTTAACCCAAGTGGTAGTACTCAAAAATGTTGAGTTTACATGGGGTAGTGACTGATTTGGTGAAAACAGTTCCGTTTTTATAACCAAAAATGGGCAGATTCGGGGCAGTCAGTAGCGAGGGCAATTTCGTCCTGTTTTTGTGCTTTAAAAATTCTGGGCTTTTGATATGTTGTAGTACACTGTTTTAGCTTTCCATAGACTCCGGAACGGACTAATTCCGACTCCGGATGAGGTAGTTATGGCGTTCGGAAGGTGCGTAGTCAAAACTGTCCACCAATCCCGAACAGCCACCTTTGTGTAAATTTCTGGACTGATGTGTTATGATTTTGGAAAAATGTCGTGAGACAAAAGTTGTAGCCCTGGAAGTTATCTTCGTGTGGGCTCAAGAATCACTCAAAAATGTTTTAAAACGCGAGAGTTATGGCCGTTTTAGCGAGGCTGGGTAAAATATTTCGAAAATCAAATTGTCCAAAAATAGGAAAAATGTAATTTATGACGTGAGACCCTTGAGCATAGTTTATGCAAGTTTGTGATGAAGTTTTGGGTCGGGTTTAAGGTGTTGTGATGTTTATGACATTTTAAAATGTTTAAACAAGTTTATTAATTCGGGAAGGAAAACAATTGAAATAATTGTTTATTTAAGTGATTAATGACATAAATTATTTTTATGTGACTAATAATATGGTATTGAGATATTATTAGTAGTATGTGATCGAATGTTATTAAAAGGTTAGTAACCTTAGTGTAAAATATTATTACATAATTAATAATATTTGACGGAGATTTAATAAGAGATTTATGATATTTTGAGGTTTTCTTGCTCAAAATGAAGTTTTTGAAATGAGATTTACGTAACGGCAAAAATGCTAATAATCGTAAAATGAAAAAATAAAGCGAATGTGCTAGTGAGATAAAATGTTTATATATGAGGCAATAGTCGGTGTTGATTCATGAACGGACAAACCAAGTAAAAGTTATTTAAAGTGAAGAAATAATGTAGTAAATTGATTTTTACTATAAAAGCTATACATTAAATGCTTAAACTCCTAATTTGCGAGTAGAGGTAAAAGATATTTCTAAAATGAAATTTAAATGGTTTAAGTTTCAAGATGTAAAGTATTTGCATCTTAAAATGTGTGAGACCTTTATTATTTATGAAACAAGTAAAATATTATTACATGATTAATAATATTAGAAGGTGATTACAATATTATTAAATGATTAATAATATTAGTAGAAGGATTTAAATATTATTAAGTTATTAATAATATTTGTAAATGATAAATATTCTATAAAAAGAATATTAGACAAAAGTTTAAGATAATGGATAAGTGATAGTAATATTATTAAGGGATAATAATATTACTAATGAAGTTAAAGAATTATTTAATGTTTAATTATGTGGCTAAATGTTAGCTAATTTATTATTTGAGTAATAGTGTTGTGGGATAAAATGTATTATGCTAATTGGAGGATCGATCTTATTAATGATAGGTCTTTTATAAGAGATTAAATTGATTGCTTAGCGGAATCAATCTGCAGAAAGCAAGTTCCTAAACTTGAACTTCTAATTATTGTGCAAGTTTCCTAACTCAACTTGAGTTGTTAATTCAAAGCATGTTAGTGGTTAATCATTGTTGATTTTACCACGCCAATAAATTATTGATTCGCATATCAGGCATGTTGTATATGTTCATCGTGTATGAAAGATCGATCACCTTCATTACCATATGTTTCAGCTTAAACTTGTTCATGTTAATTGTTGACATCCATTATTATTGGTTCACTATTCAATCGTTGAAAAATTGATTCATGTTATTTCACAATTATTATATTGTTGAAAACTTGAAAGCTTAACCATTCTTTTCAATCATGATATATCTCCTTTGTATGTAAAACTTGCTGGGCAAATTTGTTGCTCACCCTTGTTATATCATGATAAAATTTTCAGATTAAGATGAAGGCTTGAATAAGGACAGAGGCAAAGACAAAGTGCAAAGTTTCTTTATGTTGTAGTTAAATTTATTAAATTTTCTGATGAAAATAGTATTGTAAATCTTCTAAGATATTGAAGGTATGTATTAAGTTAAGGTTGTAGACTTTGGGGAATGATGTGTAAAAGTTTAATGTATAAACAATTTATGTTTATATCTTCCGCAATAGTGATAGAAATAGTATACCGGATCCGTGGCGATTTGGGACCCGGATTCGGGGATGCTACATATACGGTGCAAGTCCTTTCAGCACTATATCTAGTATACCAGTCAGAAGTACTATCCTTTTTAGGTAAGGGATGTTAGTTTCTTCTCAAATGATATTATTTCTTCAATATCATTATGCTGAAATATTGGTTGGAACTTTTTATCAAATTTGGAACTTTTTCATGTCTTGGTTACTATTTATGAGTTACTATTCATGAGTTACTATCCACGAGTTACTATTCATAAGTCACTATTCACGAGTTACTATTCATGAGTACTATTCACGAAGCATGATGATGTTTTTTTGTGAAATTTCTATCTTTTGGTGTCGGAGTTACTATTCACGTATACGACACTATTCACGTATATGACACTATTCACGAATACAACACTATTCACAGAAAAATTAAATTTTTGTTTTTCGTCTAAGATATCTATTATGGATACTAGTTTTGATTGTATCCATGTTTTAATCATTCTTGAATTTTACTCCACTCTGGTTATTTATGAAGTATTTTTGAACTTGGATTGTTTAAAGTACGAATTCTTAATATTTGTTCTTTTGTTTCACTGGATTCGTTTTCTTTAAAATATTTATCATCATCCTCGGTCCTAAATGATGATATAATTGAATATCTTTGGCCATCAGAGTGCAAAGATGAATGATTTCTAATGAATATCTTTGGCCCAGTAGTGCAAAGATGAATAGGTGTTTAGATGAACATTACTAATCGATGAATATCTTTGGCCCGTAGTAGTGCAAATGAATATTTGATTCCGTATATATATTGATTGATGTTACAGGATAAAAGATGAGACGATGAACTTTTAAATTCATATATAGAAGATAGTAGTTTGCATTCTCTACTTAACTCTTCTAATGAATTATTATTTCATTCATTGCGAATATTGATTTAAAACTTGTTATCTATTGTATTCTATTAGATTTTTCCTTGTTGAAGACTAACGATAATTTGTTTTATATTATCTTAGTCATAATGTTCTTTACTGGGCTAGTTGAGCTCACCCTTTTCCTTGTTGTTCCATTTTTCTTCTCGGGAGGCGAGAATGTAGCGAGTAGTACTAGTCGGGGTGTGGAATGATGGTTCTAGAAGTCGCTTTAGTAGTCCTCACCATTTTGTAAAATAATGTATCAATAATTGTACTGAGGACTTATTTGAGTGTGGATATTGTCTAGATGACAATATTTGTATTTAAGCTCACAGTTTTTATGTTGTATTAATAAAGTTGTAGTTGTTTCTGTACCATGTATTTTGACGACTCAGAATGGGTGTTCTATACCTGTTTTGGGGGCGTCAAAGTTGGTATCAGAGCTTAGGGATATGGTCTCTGGCGGAGATTAGGGAATAGTACTAGGAGGGGAGAGACGAGTAATCCTTCGCTAGTGTGTCATACCTAAGCTTATTTATTGGTCAGTTGAAGTATATGGTTAATATGTGATATGTTAATTTGTTTAATTAACCCTTGTTTTATGGCAGTATTTAAGAATGACAGCTGAGAATATTAACGGTGGAGTTAATGAGACCGTGGAAACACCTTTACTCACCACCTAAGGGAACGTGCAACAGGAAGGCAATATTCCACCTGTAAACAATACCACTGAGCAGACGATGAACGACGGGATGTTTAGGAGCTTTTTGCAGTTCATGCAAAACCAGACGAGGGAGACTCGTGTACAGAATATGGGTGGATATGATAGCAATGCGCAGCTTGTCACGACCAAGCAGTTCAAAGAGTTGGGACCACCAGAATTTAAGGGAAAGCCGGATTCGATCATGGCGAAAATGTGGGTCAAGAAAATTACCAAGAAATTCGATGTCTTGGGATGTACAGAGGAACAGAAGGTTCCATTCGCCACCTTTATGTTCCGTATGCGCGGCAGATTCTCGGTGGGAGTCTTTAAACGCATGCCCCGCCGCAGACTCAGCATGTCTTGGGAAACGTTTCAGAAACTTTTCAACGAAAAATACTTTCCTGAAAGTATTCGCCATATGAAGGAGGTAGAGTTTATTAGACTAGAACAAAACAACATGACGGTGTCCCAATACGAGGCGAAGTTCGCAGAGTTATCCAGGTTTGCACCTCATTTGGTAGAGAATGAGGAACGAATGACGAGGATGTTTCTGAGAGGTTTAAAACCCGAGATTCGGCAATATCTTATCTCTCATAAATTTGCTTTATATTCAGATGTTGTCAACAGGGCTCAATTATTAGAGCGAGATAGCGAGTACGTTCAACCAAGGGACCGCAACCAGGGTCATACACAATGGCGCGATCATCGGAGCAATGAAAACCAGCGGGAGGAAAACATTCAGACAAAAGCAGTAACCACTCTGGTGGTAATCGTGGCCATGAAAATAGAAGAAGCGAGTCGGGGGGAGATTTTAAAAAGAGGAGATTAACCAATGACAATGTGAAGACGTCAGCAACAACAGCAACTGGTTCCAAGGGAGGAGAACGACCACCAGTCATATGCTATAAGTGCGGAAAAGAAGGACATATCAGCCCAAACTGCCCATAATAGTTTAAGGTATGTTATAATTGTGGAAAGGAAGGACATATCGCTCGAGATTGTATTGTAGCGAAACCAAGTCCAGCGGGGATGGTGACTCAAAAGGTTGTCCCAGAAAAGTCAAAGTTAACGGTTCCTAGAAGAGTGTTTGTCGTGACTAGTCAACATGCGAGGAACCCAAACGAGGTGATCACGGGTAAGCTAATCATAAATTCATGTGAAGTTTATACCTTATTAGATACCGGTGCTACCCATTCATTTATCTCCCTGCTTGTGCTCAACGTTTAAACTTGACTCCTAGGAAATTATACTTTGACCTATCTGTGGAAACTCCGTTAGGAGAAACTTTCATCACATCCACTGTTTATAAATCTTGTTTGATCCAAGTTGGCACCATCACATTACCTGTTGACCTTATCTCTTTAAAGATACTTGCTTTTGATGTGATTTTAGGGATTGATTGGTTAACAACTCAGCATGCCAAAATTGATTGTTTTCGTAAGGTTGTTAGTTTTCATATTCCTAATCAACCTGTTGAGAGAATTCAAGCAACTAAACCATTAAAATCAATCACTGTCATATCAAGCCATAAAGCTATTCGTTTATTGAAAAATGGATATCAAGCTTTCTTAGCCCATGTTATGGATTTGAATAAAGACACGTCAGATTTGAATAATATTCCAGTTGTTATTGACTTTCCCTGACGATTTCTGAAGAACTTCCTTGCCTACCCCGTAACGTGAAGTTGAATTCTTTATTGACCTTGAACTCCGTACAAAGCCCATTTTAAAACCCCATATCGAATGGCTCCTATTGAACTTCAGGAGTTAAAGGTCCAACTACAGGAGTTGTTGGACATCGGTTTCATTCGTCCTAGTACATCTCCTTAGGGTGCTCCTGTTTTATTTGTAAAGAAGAAAAACGGGAGTATCCGACTTTGTATTGACTATCGGGAATTGAACCATGTCAATATCAAGAATAGGTATCTGCTACCTCATATTGATGACCTATTTGACAAGTTGCAAGGAGCATAATTCTTTTCAAAAATCGATCTTCGTTCTGGATATCATCAGCTGAAGGTTAAAACTGAGGATATTTCGAAGACTGCCTTTAGAACTCGGTACGAGCATTATAAAATCCTAGTCATGTCTTTTGGATTGACTAATGCTCCTGTTGCTTTCATGGATATGATGAACCGAGTATTCAAGGAATATTTGGATCAGTTCATTATTGTCTTTATTGATGACATCCCCATCTACTCCAAAAGCTGTGAAGATCATGAGCGCCATTTGAAGCTGGTACTGCAAAGGCTTCGTGATAACAAGATATATGGAAAGCTAAAGAAATGCGAGTTCTGGCTTGAGGAAGTAGCATTCCTTGGGCACATGGTGTCAAAACATGGAGTGTCTGTTGACCCGGCGAAGATTGAAGCAAAGAAAGTTAGGAGCAACCAAAGACGGTGACCAAAGTACGTAGCTTTCTGGGCTTAGCTGGTTGTTATCGAAGATTCGTGGAAGGATTCTCTCGAATCGCTACTCCGTTAACTCAACTGACTCGTAAAGATACAAAATTCGTATGGAGTAAGGAATGTGAGAAGAGTTTCCAAGATCTCAAGAGGAGACTCATTTCGGCACCTGTTTTGATAATACCATCTAGTTCAGATGGATTTTTTATCTATAGTGATGCTTCAGGCAAAGGGTTAGGATGTGTTCTCATGCAATATGGGAAAGTCATAGCCTATGTCTCGCCATAAAGTTAAAGAATATGAGAGGAATTATCCTACTCATGATCTAGAGTTCGCAGCAGTCGTTTTCGCGCTAAAGATCTGGAGGCACTATCGATATGGGGAGAAAGTGGAGATATATTCAGACCATAAAAGCCTCAAATATTTCTTCACTCAAAAAGAGCTCAACATGCGGCAATGACGTTGGCTCGAGCTGTTGAAAGATTACGACCACACTATTCAATACCATCCTGGAAAAACAAACGTGGTAGCTGACGCGTTGAGTAGAAGATCATATGCAGGAACGAGTGCGATGATGTCAAGTATACGCATAGAACCAACTTTAATAGATAAAGTTAAAGTTACTCAAGCCACAGACCGGGAACTGATGCGTATGAAGAAGAAAGTGCAAGAAGGTGCTATTCTAGAAGCAAGAATCGATTAAAAAGGAATACTTCGAGTCCACTCCAGATTTTGTGTTCCTAACGATTCTGATTTGAAGTACAAGATCATGATGGAGGCACATAATACACCGTTTGCAATCCATCCTGGAAGTACCAAAATGTATCTTGATCTTCGAATTACATTTTGGTGGAACAATATGAAGAGAGAGATTGCAAAGTTTATCTCGAGGGGTTTAACTTGTCAACGTGTAAAGGAGAAGCATCAAAGTGCCAAAAGGTCCATTGCAACCACTTGAGATTCCGAAATGGAAGTGGGAACACATTACCATGGATTTCGTTACGGGTCTTCCCACGATTTCTCAAGGCATAAATGCTATTTGGGTTATTGTTGATAGATTAACCAAGTCTCGCTCATTTCTTCTGCCGATACGGAGACTTATTCCTTGAATGTCTTACTCAGATGTATGAGATGAGATTGTGAGATTGCATGGCATGCCGAAGATCCATAGTTTCGGATCGTGACCCAAGATTCACTTCAAGATTTTGGGTTAGCTTGCAAAAAGCTATGGGCACGGATTTACGATTTAGTTCGGCATACCATCCTCAAACGGACGGACAATCAGAGAGGACTATTCAAACTCTTGAAGATCTATTAAGACTCGTGTCCTAGACTTCAAAGGGCAGTTGGATAAGGATTTACCATTGGTGGAATTCTCCTACAACAACAGTTATCAGACAAGTATAGGTGTGGCTCCATTTGAAGCATTGTATGGACGATAGTGTCACTCTCCAATATGCTAGGATGAGGTAGGAGAAACAACATTTTTGGGACCCAAGTTGGTACATATGACTACAGAAAAGATCCAAATGATTCGACAACGTATACAAACGGCACAGGATCGACAAAAGAGTTATGCGGATCTTCATCGAAAGGACGTGGAATTTAGTATTGGGGATCATGTATTGTTGCGTGTGGCTCCATGGAAGGGAGTTACAAGATTCGGGAAGAGAGGAAAGCTCAATACACGATTTATTGCTCCATTTCAGATTCTTGAACGAGTAGGAAATGTTGCCTATAGACTCGCGTTACCTCCAAACATGTCTCATGTTCATAACGTTTTTTACATATCTGTGCTTCGTAAATATGTGAAGGACCCGAACCACATTATTGACTTAGAACCAGACGAGATAGCCGAAGATTTAACATACGAGGAGGTACCTGTCAAGATCTTGGATAGGAAAGAGCATGTCTTATGCACTAAGGTTATACCACAAGTTAAGGTTTTGTGGAGAAACCATGCTATTGAAGAAATGACCTGGGAGTTAGAATCAGAAATAAAAGCGAAAAATCCTCATCTTTTCGAAACACCAGGTACGTACGTCAATTTTGAGGATGAAATTTCATAAGGAGGGGAGGTTGTAAGACCCCAAATTATTAATAAATGAAATTTATTTTCCTCTATTTATTATTTTGAAATAGTAAGGGTTGATTTGATTAATGTGGTTAGTTATGGGTAAAATGAGCAAATATTTTAAATAAGCAGGTGGTTATAAAATATTCATTGTTATCGGGGAATATTCGTTTGGTCATTGAATATTCTTCATTGCTTCGGGAATATTCGTGCGACTGACCAGCATATCTTTTAATGGGCCCCATAACTGAAAGCGATTGGATGAAGAAAACGATAAGTATACGTTGTTTATAAATAACTGGTAGCTTGTTACCAAGTATCATTGTTGGAATACCCCCGGGTTAAAACACAAGAATACGCGTTGTTGCACAAAGATGCTATTACCGGTATTGCACCAATTATTGATTCTTACGTAAGAAGGCACTACTCAATAATTGTTAGAGTAGTTATTGCTCAAAGATTTTATTTTATTGATTCAATAATTGTCTGCGTTGATATTTTATATTACTATTGTTTCAATAATTGTCACTACACAAAGATTTTCATTATCGAAGCAATAATTCATATTATCTGAATAATATTATTAGAAAACATTATTGGCAATGTCTAGAAAATTCTGTCTAAGGAGAGGTTTGGTCACCTAATTGCTGGCGCTAGTAAGGAGAAATTCTTATTGAAAGCCCCTCTTTCTTGGAACTACCGTTTGCCAATAATCGTGATTCTGTAATATTATTTGTGAATAATTAATTATTGATTTATATGATGAGAAAAATATTGATTTTATGTGGATATAGATGGAGAAAAGTTTTAAAGTGACAATTGTTGAAAAATTATATCTTTTCTGATAAAATAATTTATTATTATATTTTAATAATATAATAATGGTGATAGTTTTACAATGAATGCGGGATATATGAGTATATGAGGAGGAAGAGTATTTTTCTTGCATTAAATGATTAACACATGTTTTGTGTGTTGGTGGACCCCATTTCTTGACTGAAATTTGATTATAGCCTGTAAAATCGCCTGTTTATGGATTTCAGTCAATTTCTGTTTGAAATTTGAAAAAATTTTCTTCTGCAAAGTTGTAGAGAATTGAATTTCCTATAAAAATTCGTGAGATTCAAATTTTTTGATAAATGGCTATTTATTATGAATTATTGAAGTTCTGAAGTTCCGAAATAATTGATTTTTGAAAGTTTTAATTATTTTTAATATAAAAAATATTTTTGTCATTAATTGTGGGTCTTGCATGTGATGTCAATTGCTGAATTCAGATCAAGGAAGGTTGGCGTAGAAATTTTAATATATATATTAATATTTTATTAAATTTTCTGCTTTAGTGTTCTAAGCATTTTCCTATAAATAGGGTGCTTAGGTTAGAAAAGAAAATCACACCAGAAACTGAAATCTTCTCTCTCTTTCTCTCTCGATATATTGAGCGTATTCTTGTGAGTATTTTAGTACTTTGAGTATTGCTATACTTGGTCTGGCCTTTCAAAGACTATATCCAAATACCAAATGTAAGTACTTATCCTTTTAGGTAAGAGATGTTATTTTCTTCTCAAATGATATTATTTCTTCAATATCATTATGCTAAAATATTGGTTGGAAATTTTTATCAAATTTGGAACTTTTTTATGTCGGGGTTACTATTCATGAGTTACTATTCACGAGTACTATTCACGAAGAATGATGATATTTTTTTGTGAAATTTTTATCTTTTGGTGTCTGAGTTACTATTCACGTATACGACACTATTCACGTATACGACACTATTCACGAATACGACACTATTCACAGAAAAATTAAATTTTCATTTTTTCGTCCAAGATATCTATTATGGATACTAGTTTTGATTGTATCTATGTTTTGATCATTCTTGAATTTTACTCCACTCTGGTTATTTATGAAGTATTTTTGAACTTGGATTGTTTAAAGTACGAATCCTTAATATTTGTTCTTTTGTTTCACTAGATTCGTTTTTTTTAAAATATTTTTCATCATCCTCAGTCCTAAATGATGATATAATTGAATATCTTTGGCCTGTAGTGCAAAGATGAATGATTTCTGATGAATATCTTTGGCCCGTAGTGCAAAGATGAATAGGTGTTTAGATGAACATGACCAACTGATGAATATCTTTGGCCTGTAATGTAAAGATGAATATTTGATTCCAGATATATATATTGGTTGATGTTACAGGGATAAAAGATAGACGATGAACTTTTAAATTCATATATAGAAGATAGTAGTTTGCATTCTCTACTTAACTCTTCTAATGAATTATTATTTCCGCTGCGAATATTGATTTAAAACTTGTTGTCTATTGTATTCTATTAGAATTTTTCTTGTTGAAGACTAACGATAATTTGTTTTATATTATCTTAGTCATAATGTTCTTTACTGGGCTAGTTGAGCTCACCTTTTCCTTGTTGTTCCATTTTTCTTCTCAGGAGGCGAGAATGTAGCGAGTACTAGTCGGGGTGTGGAATGATGGTTCTAGAAGTCGTTTTAGTAGTCCTCACCATTTTTGTAAAATAATGTATCAATAATTGTACTGAGGACTTATTTGAGTGTGGATATTGTCTAGATGACAATATTTGTATTTAAACTCACAGTTTTTATGTTGTATTAATAAAGTTGTAGTTGTTTTTGTACTATGTATTTTGACGACTCAGAATGGGTGTTGTATACCTGTTTTAGGGGCGTCACACAGATAGGGTGTGAAGCACTAAGTGCAATAAGTAAATGCATTCGTACACATTCATCATAAATGTAAATGAAACATCCGCACACAAGAAGATAACAATTTTGAAAAGATTGTAATAGCGGCTTAAGTCCTCTAACTAAAGTCCCAAAGAGAGTCGCCACCGTCGACGCCGGGATTTTAGTTGTCCCTTTCCGCTTACTTGTTCTTTGGTGTTCTCATTTTAGGTGAGATTTGTTTGAAAAACAAGTGAAAAGGTTTGACATGTATAATGTCGATTTATGGATGGACTAAGAGTCGCCAATTGATTTTTTAAATGGTTGTACCAACACAACCGAGAAAAGGTTTGCACATTGACCCAGTGATGTGACACTGCTAAACGGGTCGGTGAAACAGAGATTCATTAGGGTCCGGGGACTTGATTATGCGGAGGGAAGGTGTTAGGCACCCCCCGACATCCGTGTTACCACGGTGACCGCCTCTTTTCAAGAAATTGTTATCTAAATGTGTGTGTGTGTGTGGGTCAATGTACTATTATTTGGAAGTAAGGCGAGGCCTTGTTTGCACCTATATACATAGGGTTTGAATTTATGTAAAAATTCAGTTTTTAGCAAGATATAGCAGTGATGTTTTGTAAAAGAGGTTTTTCAAACCCTGATGCTCAATAGTAATTGAGACCTTTTACATTTCCATTTTATTAAGTGTTCGGCTTGATTGATTTTATTTTTCGAGATGCGAAGCATCTATAAGAAAATAATGTACAAAATAATGCCGACTTCCTCGTGGGTATGAGAACCATCTGAGGAAATTCAGACACCGCAGAATAATTTACAAGTTGTTTACAGATGAAAATGTCCATCACGGGAACCGAATCTAGATCCAATAGGCTGAATCTATGATCACGTGATTCCTAGACTCACATGATATCGCAATTAAAGCAGTAAGCATGTATATATATATATATATATATATATATAAACTGTAAATATATATATATACAGACATGATTAGCCACCACGAAACACCTCCATAGGGGATCAGAAAATGTAAATAAAGCTGTTAAAGCTATCAACCGCCACGAAGGAAACTCCAAAGTGGACGAAAGCATAGATAAAGTCAGTATAAAGCGATCAACCGCCACTTAAGTGAACTCTAGGCGTGATTTAAACATAAAGAAAGTCATAAAAGCGATCAATTGCCACGTAAGTAAAATCCAGTGTAGATTTAAAATGTATATATATATATATATATATAAAAGTGAGTAAATGCTCCGGATGTAAAATCGTGCTCATCGTAATGCGAGTTCGACAACACTTCATAGATATATATATATATATATATATATATATATATATATATATATATATATATATATATATATATATATATATATATATATATATATATATATAGTAAACGCCTGGATGTAAAATCTGTGCTCATCGAATGTAGTCTCTGAAACACATTTAATATATATATATATATATATATATATATATATATATATATATATATATATATTAAATAAGTAAATGCTCTAGACCAAAGTCTAGGCTCATCGAACAAAGTCCGACACATAGTTTATATATATATATATATATAAGTATATATATAAAAGCAAATAAACGCTCCAGACCAAAGACTAGGCTCAATCGAGGCATAACTCGATAATGTTAGTCTATATATATAAATATATATATATAAATATATATGTATATACAAACTGAAAATAAAACCATGGATCGAAGTCTGGGCAAACACACGCAACACGACTCTCAACGTGAAGAAGGGTGTGTGCAAAGATGAAGAGAAAGGCTTTAAAATGTGTGAGAAGGCTTACAATGGGCTACCAAAGAAGACTTCTCTATCTTTAAAGTGGATGAAACTGGGCTCCCGCCGGTACAAAGGTAGCTATATGTGAGCTCAGAAGTGTTTAAAATGGGAAATCACTCAGTATATTGCAAGTACAGAGCAAATTTGACAGGGCTTCCTCGCTCTTTT
Organism: Panax ginseng; assembly: GCA_020205605.1. Taxonomy (NCBI): domain Eukaryota; kingdom Viridiplantae; phylum Streptophyta; class Magnoliopsida; order Apiales; family Araliaceae; genus Panax; species Panax ginseng. The sequence goes on along the minus strand of CM035145.1, from coordinate 64,626,417 downwards.
TCTTCTTAAAATGGCCACCCCAAGCCCTCTATTTATAGAGGGGAGCCATGAGTGTACTGCACACCGAAGCAAGGTGTACTGAGGTCGACCTCGCTGCCTCGGGTTTCTCGGGTCACGCTATCTCGCAAAGACGCGTACGTAGGCACTTCAATGTCCGCTCAAACTTTCAGAATTGCAATCCGGGCATCCGACTTAGGTATGTTGGACCTATTTTAGACCGCCATTGTCGAGTGTTGTACAATGGCATGTTATTAAAGGTTGTAAGAAGTCATGAAGATGGGACGGTGCCCTCCGGTCTACAAGTTTCAAATTCTATCCGTTACCTTGCACAATAGTCACTCGGGATTGGTTTTCCTTGATTCTTGTGGGACATCATTGTGTAGAAAGGTGTATATGAAATATTGAGATGGTGTGATGTGGCTTTAGAGTGGCGAGATGATGCCTTTGCCCCACATCGGAGTTATTGCCGATTTTGACTGATAAAGCAGACGTTTCTTACGGTTATTATTGTGATTGGACTGCTACAAATGTTGAAGGTCCTCAGTGTCAATTCTGAGGTGTGCCTGTCCTCCCAGTGTTATCTCCGAGTTGGTACTGGGTGTCTCGTTGTGAGCGCCGAGATTGAAGATGGTTATATTTGAAACAAACATTTCTGGGGTTATCGCCGAAACTGCATTCCTTGGGGTGATCACAAAGGTTGGTAGCTATTCCCATGATTGGGACTGAGACTGGATACCTCGGGGTTATCTCCAAGATTAATCGGTCTTTTTCGATGTGTGTTCTGGTATTGGATCTGCACGCCTCGGGGTTATCTCTGAGGTTGGAATTGTTACTCCCGGTGTGTGTTCCGGGGTTGATGCTGAACTTCCGGTAGTATCCGGAATGGATATGAAATGTCTTACAGGGTTCCCTCTTGAAAGACAAATATGTCCTCCTATAATATTAGTGACAAGTGTGCAGAAAGTTTCGAGTGTCTACAAGATGTTTATGACTTTGAGTTTATGTGCTACAGAATGGCCACCTAGTCATGCATATACGTATATGGATAGTTCTTTTTACAAAGAAGACTGGAAATTTTTTTTCACGAGTTTAAGTATTGAATGAACATGCATTTTTAACTTTACTGTAGACGTATGTTAAAGTAACGCATGCATGCATATAGCTATGAACTGCATTTAATGAGCTCCAAGTTAGAATTTACCACACCCTTTCTAAGGTGATTTGGAGACTTTTGTCCAGATATATGGATCCGCATCACCAAAGTAGCTCCGTGTGATGACCTCTCTTCAAAGTGAGGAGGAGAGCTTGAGATGTGACTTGCCCTCTCCCACTCGGACAAAAATTTCTGTCGGTTGACGAGTCGATGATTCGGCCCTATCTCGGGTTGAGAGACCAGATGTTGAGGACGAGGATGTATTGGTTGAGGATCCTACTCCTTCCATTCCCTGCAAGGAGCTTCCAGCTATAAATGTGACGAATCTAGAGCTTCTGGATGATTTAAGTTGTCACCCCTCGATCTATCTCCGTGCAAACGAGGTAAAAGTCGTGTTGATCTTCCTTTTCCCATTTGTGGGGTTAAGGGTTCTGATGTTGATTTGCATTGTGATGCAGGTTCTCGGATTTACACAGCCTAGAGGGAACTGGTTCATCATACATTTTCTGTACCCGACTCTTCATCCAGAGTACCGAGAGATTGTGCATGCTTGGGGCTTCGAGGCTTTCTTATACATCCTCCCCTGTCATTGTCCCTGGGGTTATCTCAAGGCCTTGTCTAGATTGTGAGGTGATTATGACACCGATGGATTTTTGATTCATCATTGGGATGGAGTTTTCCAGTATGCCAAAGGTTTTTATGGCTTACATTTCTCACAGCGCCATCGGATCCTTGTTAGAGTCCTCGCCACGACGCCAAGGCGTGATAGTCCGTACTGGTCCTTTGAGTGTAGATGCCATGAGTGGGGCTTTGACTGAGCCATTACCCGATGATCGGAGGGTTAGAGATCGCATCCTTCTGCGATTGTTTCTGATCATCCTCAAGGGTTGTTTCTTGGGTGATAACTCTTTGACGGTGTCATTCAATTTAGTTAGTGCCATACGTGAGGTGGACCGTATTAGAGAGTTTGATTGGGACTCCTACACCTTTGCCTACTTCTTCAGGGGAATGCGCCTACGCTTAGAGGGCATGATAGAGGCTTAGCTAGGGTTCTACCCATTTATGATGGTGAGTATTTTCTCTTTTGATTTCCCTTTTTTGGGTTGAGAGTTTGACTAACCACATATATTTGATCTTGTATTGGCAGTTTTGGGCCTATGAGAGGCTCCTATATCTTTTTCCTGTTAGCCTGTTAGGTTTAGATACCTAACCACGGGGACGGCAATGGCATCACACCACTTTGGCAGAGGTTCCTATAGCTGAGGGTTTCACCCATTCGCGCTCACAGTTGGAGTTGTTGACAACCGATGTCATTATATGGGTTCATTACTCTGAGGACCACTTGACAGTTGGCTTCGAGGGTGGTTTCCCGACTGGTATCGAGTATGTATTGTCCACCCGTCGGATTCCTCTTTTCAAAGACGGAGGTTGGGAGCTCTATTTAGGAGAGCATGCTATTAAGAACACCACATGAGAGATTCGCATTCCGATCCTTCCTCTTGTCAGGCGTCATTGCCCTTTGTTGCAACCGATCATTGAGGTTCCATTGATGGGTGTTGATGGCTTCACTTTTTTAGAAGGATCGTTCACTCAGGATGCACAACAAGTATTCTCAATCAAGGTGTACTTGTGCTCACTGATGCTGTATCTTTTGCTAAGGTAATAGATAGTTCTTTTTTGGCCTCTATCATCTTCTTTTCCCAGCATACAGCCCATGGCATTGTCATTGATTGACATGTACATAAACAGGGGAAAACTATCCCTAGGAGGTACCAAGACAAGAGCTTTGACTAATTGCTCTTTGATGGAAATGAAGGCTTTTTGACACTCTTCGTTCCATTTCTTGGAGGAGTTCTTCCTTATAAACCTGAAGATATGTTCACAGGTTGCAGTGAGTTGGGAGATGAATCAGCTGATGAAGTTGATTTTTCCCAGAAATCCCCGTATTTCCCTCTCTGTCTGGGGTATGGGCATCTCAGTAATGGCTTGAATTTTTGTAGGATGCAACTCAATGCCTTTGTGGCTTTCTAGGAATCCCATCAACTTGCCTGACTTGATGCCGAAGGTGTACTTGGTCGAATTTAGCTTCAAGTTATACTTACGCAACCGGTTAAAGAGCTTTTTGAGATGATCTAGGTGGCCTTCTTCCCTTCGAGACTTGATAATGATGTCATCCACATAGACTTCTATCTCTTTGTGTATTAAATCATGGAAAAGAGCCATCATGGATCTCTAATAAGTGGCTCCAATACTGATGAGGCCGAATGACAACCGTCAGTTGCAAAAGGTTCCCCAAGGAGTGATGAATGCTATTTTCTCCCGGTCCTCTTCAGCAACCATGATTTGGTGGTACCCAACAAAGCAGTCAACAAAGGAGTACATGCCATATTGAGCTGTATTGTCAATGAGTACGTGGATGAATGGTACATGAAAGTTATATTTGAGACAAGCTTTGTTATAATCCCTGTAATCCACGCACACTTGGACCTTCCCTATGGGTTTAGGTATAAGAACTATGTTTGATAGCCACTCAGGGTATGTTGATACCATGATGATGCCAACTTGAAATTGTATCACAATTTCTTCCTTAACTTTCAAACTCCACTCAGATTTTAATCGCCCGAGTTTCTATTTGACTGGCTTGAATCCCTCTTTGATGGGAAGGCGATGAATGATGATGTCAGTTGACAAACCAATCATGTCTTCATGAGACCATGCAAACACATCCTGGAATTGGGTCAATAAGGTAACCATATCATTCCTTTAGCTTGGGGTAAGGTCTATGCAAATCTGGATTTGTTTGGGATTTTCTGAGGTTCCAAGGTTGAAAGAGGTGGTTTGATCAGGGTTTGGCTTCGACCCATTCTTTGATCTCCCTAGGTACCTCATACTCCTCTTGTTAAATCTCCATCAAGTCAGAGTCCAACTTTACTTCAAAGTTGCAGTCCCTGTGAAGAATTAGCACTCCATCAGCAAGTTTAGACAAATCTAACTTTAGAGTCCCGAAACAAAATGCTTCACTTAATATATGAAACTGTTTGATCATACAAAGTGTTAACATGTCATGACAAAAACAACTGCTAATACTATGCAACAAAAGTAAGCAGTTATAGCTATCTACAGGGCATAGGGATTTTCTGCCCTTTTTACCCTTTTTGGCAAATACAAGGAGTGCTGCTCCAATTGCCTAGGGTCAAGTCCCGGTGGACAGTTGTGATGAAGGGGCGATTATCATCCTCCTCCTCTTGAATGATAACCATAACGTCTGGATAGTCATCGTCTGGGATGTACCTGCTCATACCCTCTGTATGGATCAGTGCACGCATATTTGACAAATGTCTCTTTATCTCTTATTTGTGCCTTTGATTCCTTTCCTCAATGTCTGGATCTGGAATCTGGACTTCTTTCCTATGAACTGGTATCGTCTTAGGAAATACTATACCTGCCACAGAGACATGAATTCTACTTAGAGGCTGTACAGAAGTTGTATTTGTAGGTTTAGGAAACAGCCTTGTAGATGAAGGAACTGGTGTATGCTTGTGCGGGTTCCTGTGACTGAACCTAGAGGAGTAGCCTAATCAGCCCTTCTCTGTCTGGCTGGGAATTTGAATTGGGCATTTGATTCCTTGTTGATTCTTTCCTAACCCTTGTCCTGGTTGGAAACCTGAAGATATCATCTCTTGATTGGCCGTCATTATTTTGGCAGAAACCCTGGGTTTTAGAGTTGGAGCCCTAATGTGTTGATAGTGAGTGTTGCTCACCTCAAGGGCTTGGAAGATGACATGCTCAACTTCTTCATTAAAACTAATTAGAGGTATATCAGTTTGGACAAGATACTCTAGTTCAACATTGACAGTGAGCAAATTACTGTTAATGATATACTTGAGTTGTTGATGAAGAGTGGATGGGACGGCTCCCGCCATGTGGATCCAATGTCTTCCCAATAGTAAGTTATATCCTGTAGTGATTTTAAGCACTTGGAAGGATATGTAGAATGTATGTGGACTGATTTCCACTGGTAATTTAATCTCTCTGACATCATTTTGCCGAGATCCATCAACGGCTTTGATGATTGTATGGCTGCTTCAAAGTCTATTGAGATTGATCTTCATTCTCTCCAATGTGGCATAGGGGCAGATGTTTAGGGATGATCCTCCATCTATTAGCACTTGTAACGCCCAAGAATTTTGAATTTTCAATGAATTAAATTTTTATTTGATTATGTGGATTAAATGAATTTAATTGAGTTATTATGTGAGTAAGATATTCGAAGGTCGTTCTAAGACCTAGAATGTGTAGATGTGGTTAGTATTCTAGCTTTGTGCTAGAATTAATTGTTGTGAATTATCAAAACGAGAACGAAGGTTTTCTGGGATTGTTTGCGTAAAAATACTATTCATCTGATGACGTTCGGAGCTAGGGTTTGAGATTTCGAGAAACGCGTAATGTTAGAATGTGACAATATTATGGAATATCCAATAATATTTCTGTTATGGCAAACGAAGTTTTCGCATGCGGACTTAAAACCTAAGGGTTTGTGAAAGAGGTTTCTGAAAGGGAAATGTAATGCGTATAGTCGTTTCGATTATTATACGTAAGGAATATGAGTATTATACTAGGATGTATACGAGTATGGTATGAAGAATAGTACGACGTATAATACGATTATTATATGAGTATTATACAAAGAGAATACGTGAGAAATACGTATAGAATACGAGTTGTATTATTAGAGTATGAGTTAAGGATTTTATCCAATCCAATTGGACTTGGATTAATAAACAAGCCCAATGAAGTAATTATACAAGCCCAATGTTTTTATGTCAAGCCCAATCCAAAAAGTAAACCGCGGGTCGAACCGGTGGGTCAAAGGATGGGTAAAACCCATTGGGCAAACCACGGGGATAACCCATGGGCATGGTGGGCCCGCCACTTGGTGTGCAAGCCAAGTGTGTAGCTTGGTCACAAAGTACTTTACTTGGTGACAATGTTGTAATTAAGTGAGGAGGTGGTGAATTGGACACTTTTGCCCCTCAGTTGGTTTTCTATAAATAGAAAGCTAAGAGTTGGATTTTTGTTATTTTACAAAGTTTGTCCAACATATTTGAGAGAGAGAAAAGAGCTAGAATCCTATAACTCTTCTACTTCCAAGCAAACCAATAGACGTTTATCAAGAACGTTAACTACTTCAAAGGTAAATTCCTATAAACCGTAATCTTCATCCTTTTCGATTTCTTTCTCATAGAAGAATCGTAGATGAGTGGAGAGCGTTTATGGAGAAGATATAAGAATGCATATTAATGACCAAATCATTGATAGGTCTTCACCAAATAGAAATCGTAAGTGGTTATGTGAGTTAAAACCATAAAGAAAGTCTTGAACGTGAACTTAGTTTTGAATGAACGTTTAAGAATCGATATAGCTAAGGAATGTGCCTATTGCTTGGTTAGGACGTAGATATGAAGTCCATGGAGTATTCCATGTGATTTGGCTTAGAGAACATTAGAAACAAAGTTATGGCGAATTGTACGGAAATAGACGTAAACGTCGAAAACGCATAAAGTCCAGATTAAAGGTCAAAAGTTGTCGTGTGACTTGAAAATGTTAGTTTCCAGTGTCAACACGTGAGATAAAGTAATTAAGAGTCGTTGGCGAAAGAATCGTCGCATTTCGACTTATAACGAAGAAAATGAGTATTGAATAGGCAAAAACATTAAACGAACGCTTGAAAATGAACCTATAGGTGAATTCCGAGTTAACGGATTCAAAAATTTGAAATTCTTATATGAACACGTAAAGGATGTAATTCCTGACTTGTAGGAATTCGAATGGGTCAATTCGGATGTAAAACGAACAAATTAGGAAGCCGGGAGTTTAAGTTAAGAAACCAAACTATTTTGGCAATCAGTGCAGTGTTCTAGTAGCCAAAGTCACCAAACCCTCGTGTTATCTATCCTACCATGACACCGCCATGGCCGGGAAAATAAAAGAATCTGAGACTCAACTGTTGCAATACGAGAGTTTGTATACATGACCTCATGCCAAGTCAATCCAAGTCCGCAAAACTGTTGGAGAGTGGCGCCACAGCGCTACTAGAATGCATAGGATGTCAACAGCAAATACCGGCAGAGAAAAAAGGTTGACCAAGTTAGTTTTTGTTCCATTTTGAATGAAGACTTAATGTAAGATATTGAAGGTACTTAATGTACATACTGAGACTTACTTTAAAACACTTATAAGATGTTAATGTAAGAAGAAAGGGTAAGGTTTAATAGAAATTAAACGAAGATCACAAATATGTAATGAGCGGTGTAAACGACATTCAAAGTTGGTAATTAAGCCTTAAATGTCGGCTAAGGACGTAAGAACGTTAAATGAAACGTAACGAAGTATAGAAAGTCAAATCGACTTTAATAACAAAGTTAAAGCAAGTAAGACATATAAGAGAAAGAAGTTGGTTAGAACCGTAAAGATAGTTTATGTGATAACTAATTAAAGTGTGCTATGTGAATATCTCATGTAGATCCTGTAAAGACTGAGAATAGTTGGAATATATATTCAAAGACGCTTGAAGGCAAGTCTTTCTTAACTCTTGTCTGACCTTCGTGTTAGCCAAGTTTTTATGTGATGCATGATATACAATGCATGAATTGTAAATAGAAAAAGAGTCGATGCCTGTTTTATCTAGGCTAGACAAGTATTGAAGGATAGATTGAATTGTTTACAAGTCTGTTGATTTAGAAATGTTAACGCTATCCTACGCCAAGTATTTGGTACGGATGAGAAGGTAAGTTTGTCTATGAACAAACAAAAGTATTTTCATCAATTATTCGATGGGCACGCGAGGTTACCAAATGTTAAACGTAAATATGTTTAACGTAAGAGTGTTGATCAAGATAGAGTACAATAGGCTGATCACCTAGAAGTGCTCGTAAGTAAAGACGGGTGGATGGCCTTAGTGCCGGATATCCTTTTCAAGAATGAAAACGAAAAGAGTATGTTCATGGTCTATTGACCGGTTCATCATTCCTAAGTTATTATATATACTCTAGAATTTTTGTAGTAGAAGTATTAGTCAAAGGATTCAGGATGCTTAGTCGATAATTGTTCTGATATTGATATAAAGCATGTACTTACTGATGTGATATTCATATGTTTCGTTGTTAAGACTTGCTGAGCTAGTTATGCTCATTCTTGCTTGAACCATATGTTTTACAGCCTAAAGTTTAACGAACTAAGAGTTCTATGAGAGATAAAGGCAAGGCTAAGATGGACAATTAATCGTCCTGTAATAGACTAGTATATTTGTATGTAATATACTTATGAAGAACAACGAATGTATTCTTGCTTATGAACTCAGGAAAGGATTTATTACGATGTAATACAAAGATAGTAATTACACTCATTTTGTTGTTATTTCAATGGAATGATTGTATGAAATGTAGTATCATGGAGCACCATCTGTCGGGTTGGAAGATACCCGAATTTGGGGGCGTCACAGGTTGGTATCAAAGCATTAGGTTATAAAACATTAGGGGGGAAGAACCTTAGGCTAATAACCTCGTAGGAAAGGAAGAGTTCGAAGAAAGTTAACTCGAGTCAAATGAGTTAATAAGTTATTGAAGAAACTCAATACCAAAAGATTTAAAAGATGGAAAGTAACCCTAAAAGGATTAAATGTGATTTGTGCTTATATTATTGTGTATTATGTACTAATCAATTTATTATGTGTTATTGTAGATGTCGGTTGATAGCTTGATGTATAGGGATATACATGTGATCAGCGAGGAGTCCGTGAACCGAGTTGAGACAGTACCTTTTCCTATAGCAGACATACCTGTAGTGATTTTAGAAGAGTCGAGTTCGAGGAATATTACTCGAGGAGGATTATTCGGAGGAGACCATGGGGATAGCATCATATTTAAATATGATGATTGATGTGGAGGATGACATGGAGGTAACATCGATTAATCACGGTGATGCCCGCCCAGAGTCTACACCTACCAAAACTATGAGGGCAATGTACCTCTCAAAGGTGCTTGATCAGAACGCAAATCGCACAATATGGTGCAAAGACTGCAGGGAAGAGATCAAAGATCTCTATGGGGCGAAAGAGTCTGCAGAGTCGACTATGAGATAGAGCATGATGAGAAAGTGCTCATGACCCACAAGGCCTGTGACTATAAGAACGAGGTCATAGAACTTCTCAAGAAACCGTTGAAAAGACCGTAAGATAAAGCACGAATGTCATATATAATTGATAGTGAAGCATGACGAGGATTTCAAGCTTAAGATAGCTTGTTATTCTATTGAGTCGACAGACTCGACATACTATAAGTCGGGATATTGTGTCGATTTTGGCAAATCGTAAGCATGAGAATGTCATACAATATTAGGAGTAATATAGTGAATAATTTTGTGTAGTGACGAAAACCCTCTTTTGTATAATTAAAGGGTAGTCTTTTGTAAATCCCAATTTTGTAGAAGTCAATCATGGATGTATATGTAATAGCTTTTGGGCTATGTAAAGCAACTTGTAAATAGTTTTGAACTATGAAGAAGCATTTTAATATAAGAAATTTTTTATTTTGAATTGCTTTGTTAAGTATGAGTTATTGTCCAATTGTTTGACGACTAATAACGAAGTAAGTAAATGAGTAATAACGGAACCTTATTTATTTAATCAGAAATGCCGCTAAGAAGAAGACAACGTAACCAAGAGGTAGAATCGTATAATGAGAACGAGGGGGGTCCTAATAACCCAATGCAGGAGTTCGTTAATTTATTAACGTCTGCATTTAACCAAGCAGGGGGTAGAGCACCCGCAGGACCTAGAGTAGCCTGAACGACTACTTTTAAGGAATTTAAAAGTATAGGTCCACCCGAATTTAAGGGAACAACGGACCCAATGGAGGCCCAGACATGGGTCAAGGAAATAGAGAAGGTGTTTTTTATTACAAATGTAGCTGAGGCGTAAAAGACCTCTTTTACACCTATATGATGAAGGGGAAGCCAACCATCGGTGGGAGGCTCACCGTGGTGGGGTGAAGTAGAAGTCATTACATGGGAACAGCTTTAAGAAGGTATTCTTCGAGAACTATTTCCCTACTAGCATGCAAGGAGAATGGAGATTAAGTTCTTTGAACTTAAGTAGGGGACATGATTTGTTCCCAATACGCGCCAAATTCAACGAATTGGCAAGGTTCGGCTCCACAACAAAATGGACACGGAGGAGAGGAAGGCTCAGAGGGTTTGAGCAGGCGTGAAACCCCGGCTCTATAGTAGATATCGCTTTTTTCAGAGTGCTTCCTATCGGACCATTCTGAAAAAGGCGATAATAGCGGAGGGTGGTAGCGAGGCGTTGACCCAATACCATAAATATAGGAAGAATAAGAGTAAGGGAGAGGGAGGAAATAAGGCAGAGGTTGCCAGTGGAAGTGGAAATATGCCTAAGAGGAAGAATTTTAACCCTGAGAATACAGGGGAAAAACAAGGGGATCCTAAACGGAGGATGGAGGCATGTAAGACATGCAAGAAGACTCATCTCGGAGTCTACCCGAAAGGGAAGACCGGTTGTTATAACTGTAAGGTGGAGGGTCATATTTCTCCCAACCGTCCCAATCCTAAGAAAAGTCGGGGATATTTTGTTTGTGGGTCGGTAGACCACATTGCAAGAAATTGCCCAAAGAAAGGGACGGAGGGTAGTAAGGGTTCTAATATTGGTAATTTAGTCATTATTGGACCAACACCATCAGTGGGTAGACCCTCAGCCCGAACGTTTAATATGACAGTCCAAGATGCGGTTGCATCAACGGATGTAGTAGCAGGTATCATTCCAGTCAACGAAATAAATGCTTACGTGTTATTTGACTTGGGTGCTACTTGTTCTTTTATAACATGTGGATTTGCTCAACGATTGGGATTAAATCCTAAAATGTTAGAAATACCTTTAGATGTTAAGGTAGCAAACGAGGAGATAGTTCCCATTGAACATATTCATAGGAATTGTTTCATAGATATCAAGGGTAATAGATTATCGATAGATCTTTTACCGATAAGGTTAAGAGAATTCGATGTGATTCTCGGTATGGATTGGTTAATTAACCATAAAGCAATAATAGATTGTCATAGAAAGAGTGTGAACCTAAGGCTTCCTAAGAAACCTGGGGTGGTGTTTTATGGAAATAAATCACCGGGACGTTCTTGTTGTCTAACCATGACACAAGCTAGGAAGATGTTGAAGAAGGGGTGTAAGGGTTATCTGTGTCACGTGATGGATACCTAGAAAATTGTAACATCATTGGAACAGATAGCGGTGGTTCAAGAATTTGCGGATGTATTTCCGGAGGAGTTACCTGGTATTCCTCCAAATAGGGATGTAGAATTTGTAATTAATTTGTTTTCGGGAACGGCACCGGGTTTAAAGGCACCATATAGGATGGCGCCAGTTGAGATGAAGGAGTTAATGGTTCAGTTACAGGAACTATTAGATAGAAAGTACATTCAACCAAGTGTGTCACCGTTGGGAGCACCGGTGTTGTATGTAAAGAAAAAGGACAGATCGTTACGACTTTGTATCGACTATCGGGAGTTGAACAAGTTAACGATTAAGAATAAATACCGCTGCCTGTGATCGACGATCTATTTGATCAACTTGAAAGGGGCAAAAGTATTTTTCTAAGATAGATTTACGCATGGGGTATCATCAACTGAAGGTGAGGAAGGAAGACCTAAGACGGCGTTCAGAACTCGTTATGGGCATTACAAGTTTTTGGTTATGTCATTTGGGTTGACGAATGCGCCAGCCGCATTCATGAATATGATGAACAGAGTGTTCAAATAGTATTTGGACCAGTTCATCGTAGTGTTCATTGATGATATTCTAGTCTATTCCAAGACGCCAGAAGATCATGCTGAACATCTAAGAATAGTGTTGGAAACCCTACGGAGGGAGATGTTGTATGTGAAATTCACTAAGTGTGAATTTTGGCTCAAAAAAGTGCAGTTTCTAGGACATGTTATAGACAAAGATGGCATATCCGTACATCCAGTGAAAGTAGAAGCGATGAATGAGTGGGAGCAACCGAAAATGCCAACCGAGGTTAGGAGTTTTCTAGGGTTAACGGGATACTATAGAAGGTTCATTCATGACTTTTCTAAATTAGCTAATCCGCTGACAAATCTGACAAGGAAGTCAATGAAGTATGAGTGGACAGAAAAGTGTGAGCATAGTTTTCGAGAACTAAAAAGGAGGTTGAGTGAGGCACCGGTATTATCCTTACCAGATGATACGGGGAATTTTGTAGTTTATAGCGATGCTTCGCATAGAGGACTAGGTTGCGTACTTATGCGGCATGGTAAGGTCACTGCGTATGCGTCACGTAAGTTAAAAGATTATGAGAAGGTTTATCCTACTCACGACCTAGAACTGACAGCTGTGGTGTTTGCTTTAAAAATATGGAGACATTACTTATACGGGGAGAAGTGTGAGATATACACGGACCATAAAAGTCTAAAATATATCTTCACACAGAAGGAGTTGAACATGAGACAAAGAAGGTGGTTAGAATTAATAAAAGATTATGATTGTGATATCTTATATCATCCGGGGAAGGCGAATGTAGTAGCAGACGCGTTAAGTTAGAAGGGTAGAGAGAAACTGTCAATGTTAACGACTTAGAATGAGTTAATAACAGAGATGACGAGGATGGAATTAGAAGTTAAGTTACCAATAGAAATGATGGAGATGTTATTCGCAATAGAAACTCGACCAACGATAATGGAACGGGTTAAGGAAGTACAGTTGAGTACTGAGGAGTGCGCGCGAATGAAGAAGATAATGAAGGATGATGTGAATACTAAGTATAACCTTGATAAAGAAGGTTTACTTCATTTTGAGGGAAGTATTTGGGTTCCAAATAATTTCGAGTTGAAGGAAGAGATTATGTGTGAGGCTTACAGTTCGACGTACTCGATACATCCTGGAAGTAATAAGAAGTATCAAGACCTTTGTCAGAACTTTTGGTGGCCGAACATGAAGAGGAAGATTGCAGAATATGTTAGTAAGTGCTTAACTTGTCAGAAAGTTAAGGCTGAACACCAAAGACCGAGTGGACTGATACAACCACTGGAGATTCCAGAGTGGAAATGGGAGCATATCACCATGGACTTTGTGGTGGGACTTCCAACGACAAGAAAGGGATACGATGCTATTTGGGTAATAGTGGATCGGTTAACTAAATCTGCTCATTTTCTACCAATAGGAGTGAGGTATAATTTAGAGCAGTTAGCTAAGCTTTATGTCCAAGAAATCATTTCTAGACATGGAATACCTATTTCAATTGTGTCCGATCGTGATCCACGATTCACGTCAAAATTTTGGAGGAGGTTGCAAGAGAAAATGGGAACACAGTTAAGATTAAGTACGACGTATCATCCACAAACGGATGGGCAAAGCAAGTGGACAATTCAAACGCTAGAAGATATGTTAAGATCTTGCGTTATGGATTTCAAAGTGAGTTGGGACGAACATCTACCGTTGATAGAATTCGCTTACAACAATAGTTTTCACGCAAGTATAGGCATGCCGCCTTACGAAGCGTTATATGGACGGAAGTGTAGAACACCACTTTGTTGGGACGAAGTAGGTTAACGTCGAATGTTGGGACCTGAGATGGTACAACAAACAACAGATATGGTAAAGCTGATAAGAGCTCGATTAGTAGCGGCTCAAGATAGACAACGAAAGTATGCAGATCCTCATCGAGAGAAGAGGAAGTTTTAAGTAGGGTCTTATGTCTTTCTAAAAGTATCGCATTGGAAAGGGAAGATACGTTTTGGAAAGAAAGGGAAGTTAAGTCCGAGGTTTATCGGACCTTTTGAGATTTTAAGGAGGATAGGAGAGGTAGCTTATGAAATAGCCTTACCTCCAGAAATGGAAAGAATACACAATGTGTTTCACGTGTCTGTGTTGCGTCCTTATAAACCAGACTATAAGAATGTAAAAGAGTATGAGTCTATTCAAGTAGAAAAAGACTTAACGTATGAAGAACTTCCGATTCAGATTATTGATAGGAAAGAACAAGTCTTGAGAAATAAAGTAATACCTTCAGAAAAGGTAATTTGGAGTAACCACGACGAAGAGAAACAACGTGGGAGCTCGAAAGTAAAATGAAGGAAAAGTTTCCTCATTTGTTTATGTAAGAGTAGCGAGATTCTGGGGATAGAATCCTTATAAGGACAAAAGAATGTAACGCCCAAGAATTTCAAATTTTCAATGAATTAAATTTTTATTTGATTATGTGGATTAAATGAATTTAATTGAGTTATTATGTGAGTAAGATATTCGAAGGTCGTTCTAAGACCTAGAATGTGTAGATGTGGTTAGTATTCTGGCTTTGTGCTAGAATTAATTGTTGTGAATTATCAAAACGAGAACGAGGTTTTCTGGGATTGTTTGCGTAAAAACACTATTCATCTGATGACGTTCGGAGCTAGGGTTTGAGATTCCGAGAAACGGGTAATGTTAGAATGTGACGATATTATGGAATATCCAATAATATTTTCGTTATGGCAAACGAAGTTTTCGCATGCGGACTTAAAACCTTAGGGTTTGTGAAAGAGGTTTTCGAAAGGGGAAATGTAATGCGTATAGTCGTTTCGATTATTATACGTAAGGAATATGAGTATTATACTAGGATGTATACGAGTATGGTATGAAGAATAGTACGACGTATAATACGATTATTATATGAGTATTATACAAAGAGAATACGTGAGAAATACGTATAGAATACGAGTTGTATTATTAGAGTATGAGTTAAGGATTTTATCCAATCCAATTGGACTTGGATTAATAAACAAGCCCAATGAAGTAATTATACAAGACCAATGTTTTTATGTCAAGCCCAATCCAACAAGTAAACCGCGGGTCGAACCGATGGGTCAAGGGATGGGTAAAACCCATGGGGATAACCCATGGGCATGGTGGGCCAGCCACTTGGTGTTCAAGCCAAGTGTGTAGCTTAGTAGCCAAGTACTTTACTTGGTGACAAAGTTGTAATTAAGTGAGGAGGTGGTCAATTGGACAATTTTTCCCCTCATTTGGTTTTCTATAAATAGAAAGCTAAGAGTTGGATTTTTGTTGTTTTACAAAGTTTGTCCAACATATTTGAGAGAGAGAAAAGAGCTAGAATCCTATAACTCTTCTACTTCCACGCAAACTAATAGACGTTTATCAAGAACGTTAACTACTTCAAAGGTAAATTCCTATAAACCGTAATCTTCATCCTTTTCGATTTCTTTCTCATAGAAGAATCGTAGATGAGTGGAGAGCATTTATGGAGAAGATATAAGAATGCCTATTAATAACCAAATCATTGATAGGTCTTGACTAAATATAAATCGTAAGTGGTTATGTGAGTTAAAACCATAAAGAAAGTCTTGAACGTGAACTTAGTTTTGAATGAACGTTTAAGAATCGATATAGCTAAGGAATGTGCCTATTGCTTGGTTAGGACGTAGATATGAAGTCCATGGAGTATTCCATGTGATTTGGCTTAGAGAACATTAGAAACGAAGTTACTTATTTAATTTTACTTAAATAGACGTAAACGTCGAAAACGCATAAAGTCTGGATTAAAGGTCAAAAGTTGCTGTGTGACTTGAAAACGTTGGTTTCCAATGTCAACACGTGAGATAAAGTAATTAAGAGTCGTTGGCGAAAGAATCGTCGCATTCCGACTTATAACAAAGAAAATGAGTATTGAACGGGCGAAAACGTTAAACGAATGCTTGAAAATGAACCTATAGGTGAATTCTGAGTTAACGGATTCAAAAATGTGAAATTCTTATACGAACACGTAAAGGATATAATTCCTAACTTGTAGGAATTCGAATGGGTTAATTCGGATGTAAAACGAACAAACTAGGAAGCCAGGAGTTTCGTTAAAAAACCAAACTGTTTTGGCCAACTGGTGCACAGGTTCGGCGCCGGAGCACTAGTTATGGCCGGGAGAAAATAAAAAGGTCTGGAGACTCGTGTTGGCAGTCATGAGAGTTTGTACATGGACTCAGCCAGCCGGCCATGTCCCGCAAAACCTTCTGAGAGTGAAATACAGCCATACACTAGAATGCATAGATGTCGAAATCAACAATGTGGCATAGAGAAAAAGTTGACCAAGTTAGTTTTTGTTCCATTTTGAATGAAGACTTAATATAAGATATTGAAGGTACTTAATGTACATAATGTGACTTACTTTAAAACACTTATAAGATGTTAATTTAAGAAGAAAGGGTAAGGTTTAATAGAAATTAAACGAAGATCACAAATATGTAATGAGCGGTGTAAATGACATTCAAAGTTGGTAATTAACCCTTAAATGTCGGCTAAGGACGTAAGAACGTTAAATGAAATGTAATGAAGTATAGAAAGACAAATCGACTTTAATAATGAAGTTAAAACAAGTAAGACATAGAAGAGAAAGAAGTTGGTTAGAACCGTAAAGATAGTTTATGTGATAACTAATTATAGTGTGCTATGTGAATATCTCATGTAGATCCTGTAAAGACTGAGAATAGTTGGAATATATATTCAAAGACGCTTGAAGGCAAGTCTTTCTTAACTCTTATCTGACCTTCGTGTTAGCCAAGTTTTTACGTGATGCATGATATACAATGCATGAATGGTAAATAGAAAAAGAGTCGATGCCAGTTTTATCCAGGTTAGACAAATATTGAAGGATAGATTGAATTGTTTACAAGTCTATTGATTTAGAACTGTTAACGCTATCCTACGCCAAGTATTTGGTACGGATGAGAAGGTCAGTTTGTCTATGAACAAACAAAAGTATTTTCATCTATTATTCGATGGGCACGCGAGGTTGCCAAATGTTAAACGTAAATATGTTTAATGTAAGAGTGTTGATCAACATAGAGTATAATAGGCTGATCACCTAGAAGTGCTCATAAGTAAAGACGGGTGGATGGCCTTAGTGCCGGATATCCTTTTCAAGAATGAAAACGAAAAGAGTATGTTCATGGTCTATTGACCGATTCATCATTCCTAAGTTATTATATATACTTTGGAATTGTTGTAGTAGAAGTATTAGTCAAAGGATTCAGGATGCTTAGTCGATAATTGTTCTGATATTGATATAAAGCATGTACTTACTGATGTGATATTCATATGTTTCTTTGTTAAGAATTGTTGATCTAGTTATGCTCATTCCTGCTTGAACCATATGTTTGCAGCTAAAGCCGAACGAACTGAGAGTTCTATGAGAGATAAAGGCAAGGCTAAGATGGACAATTAATCGTCCTGTAATAGACTAGTATATTTGTATGTAATATACTTATGAAGAACAATGAATGTATTCGGTTATGAACCTGGGAAAGGATTTATTACAGATGTAATACAAAGATAGTAATTACACTCATTTTGTTGTTATTTCAATGGAATGATTGTATGAAATGTAGTATCGTGGAGCACCATCTGTCGGGTTGGAAGATACCCGGATTTGGGGGCGTCACAGCACTCCTCCGACCACATATCCGGAAGACATCACTGCTATGTGCAGTAGCTTGCAATGACTCGTCCCTTTGGCAAGTGGGTATCTTCTAATATCTTCATTAAGACCTTCCGATGATCTTCCGAAGAGAATACCAAGTCTAGAATAGATATATGTTAATGTGCTTCTTTCAAGCTTTGCACCACCTTGGCTTCATTGTGTCCCATCTTGTGGAGGAATTTTTTGATTTTCTCCTTGGGCACTTTTCCCTTAGATCTGATGACTGGCTTCATCACTCTTTGAGGGAGATACAATGTATTTTCTTTATATACCACATTAGTTGTATTTGATGTTGATCCTTCAACCTCTCCATAGTTCCATGGGACTTTCTTAAAGTTGATGATAGGATACTGTGGCCTGAATGACAATATGAGTGGTGTTGGTGCATCTACCTTTAAAGGGTGTTTAACTCCTTTGAGCTTGATTGGTTTAATTACAAGTGGTGTGGTAGCCAAATCACCTTAAGAGGATATAACTGTTATAATTTCCTTCCATCTTTGTGATCCTGGAGGAAATCTGTTCCCACTCTCAAAGTGATACGGTCATCATCGTCCATCATTTTATAGGTCACCATTTGCCAATCATATTTTGGATAAGATGACGGAGTGCCCAACATTCTTCAGTGATGTGAATGCGAGAATGAGAGTGGTATTGACATACTCCAGTAGCATCAAATCTTTTTAGCGTGGATTAACTGGCGGTAGCAGTGCTGTGATTTTTCCCTCATTGATCAGCATCTGCAATATTTCTTCCATCTGTTGGCCTAAATTGGTGAACTCCCTTTTGTTGGCAAAGTCCACAAGGGCTTACGCTCTTGCTTTTCTGGCAAGATTTTTCTCCAAGGTTTCACTTTCTCGGGTGAGTGGTGGAGTCTTTGTGATAAGAGAGAGGAGACTAGCATGTTCCTGACAGAACAACTGCCTTGTGACTTGGTGTTGATGTATCACCAATTCTTCCAGTTGATTGACCTGTTTGTCAAGAGACTTTAACTCCCGTTCCATCATGAACTGAAATTCTTAATAATCCCACTTGTCGGAATTATCCTTGCTGGTTTGGGAAGAACCACCCACATATTTGGGTACTTGGAACTCTCTCCACTGCCCCTATTGATCATGTTAACATCATCTTCCTTGTGTTGAGGGAGAGGGTTATCTTTAACATTTGGTTGTTTAGGTTTGGTCACCACGATCTTACCATTATCTATTAAGTCCTGGATCTTATGCTTGAGGACCCCACAATCTTGAGTGTCATGACCTGGAGCTCCAGAATGATAAGCACACTTCTTACTTGTATTGAAGCCTTTTCCACTTGGATTGACTGGTGGAAGGAGATGAGTGATTTTCTTCTAAGCTGTCAAGAAATTGAAGATGTTTTCGAGTAAGTCCCCAAGGGTGTGAACACTCTTGAGCGTCGACTTTCTCCACTTTTTTGGCAAGGAGGATTTGAGGATTACATTTGAAAAGGACAATAGTTTCTCATTTGAATCGACAAGCTTTGATTGCCTTTTTGTGTTTGCCCTTGCAGTATCAAGGAAATAATCTCTTCTTTCTTCTTATGGACCCTTCGGGGGTTGTTCCCATAATTTCCAAATTGGATATGCTCATCCACGACTTTTAAAGCGACGAGGTCTTGAATCATCCCAGACTTTATCCTATTTTTGCCATTTCTCCGTGCTTAATCATTTTTGAGAATGGTTTTCCTATTCCAGCTAGGACCTTCTCAGAAAATGGAGCTTCTTGAATATCTATGAAGGTCATCACCATCTCAGTCTCTATCATGGATGAGATAACTTGAGCAGCCAGACGCCTCCATCTTTGGGCATACTCTCTGAATGACTCATTGTCTTGCTTCTTGACTTTGGTAATCTGATACCTGTCTAGAGCCATCTGAGTTTAAAAGCAGTATTGACTGAGGAAAGCATGGGCTAACTCCTCCCAGATGTGAATTTTGGAGTTATCCAATCTAGTGTACCATGCTCTGGCTTTTCCAGTCAGACTATTCTAAAATAGCTGCATTCTCAACTTTTCATTCTCGGTGTAAGATCCGAGTTCTACAATGAACACTTTTAAGTGGGTGTAAGGTCTTGGGAATTACATATTTAAATTTGATGTTGAAAGTAAATAAACATGTTTATAAGTAAAGTCCTTCCAGGAACACATGTACAAGGACTTTGTGATAGATCAAAAATTGTTAGGTTTAATATGTGCTTAATGTTTATCATTCTGTAACTGAATGTATAGATGAAAAGATCAAAACTGTTAGGTTGATCTATTTTGAGATGTAATAGATAGGCATCAACAGAATCATAGTCTGTCAAGCTAGCCAAGAGATTGTAGAAGCTTAGGCAGAATCGTAGAGTATCGAGAAAGTTGCTACAAAATCGTAGTCTGATTTGGAGGGCCTCTCTCAGAATCGTAGAGTTAGTCCAAGTGCCTGCCGATCCAAGTCAAGAATCGTAGTCTGCTCTCGGAAGCGTAGAGTCTGCAAAATAAGCAAGTAAATCATAGTCCACCGGTGCTTAAGAGAAATCGTAGTGTTCTCTTTATCAGACTAAATCAAGCATGAACATGACAAGACACCATGATTATAATCGTAGTGCACCTTCTATTAACATCAAAAGCATCGAGCCTTGTCCTTTTGTTGAAGGATAAAATACAACAAATGTGGAATGGCTTATAGACGTTGAGACTTTCGGGAATCCCAATGACCCAACACCCATCCTTACTATATATCGAAGAAACATATTGAAGAAGCTAAAGAAAGTACTACGTGCCTACTGAAAACACCTTTTCAGGTGTTAGGTGAGATAGCGATCTGCACGTGTCGATTAAGGTCGGTCTTAATGAACAAAAATTTCCAAGAAGTCACCATCAGTGCTCAGAAATGTCTGATGCATTTAATGCTTCAATGGATGCCTTCAAACGGACATATTTCAAAGGCTCCTTTATATATATATAAATCAGACACAGATGCAAGCAAGTACACAAAAAAAAAGCTAAAGAACACTCAATGCTTAACTTTACGATCTAGAAACAAAGCTTGCTCAGCAACTCAGTTCTTTCGAACATATGATTAATGGCAACTGAGTAGCACAACCCAAGAACTCAACTCTCATCAAGTGTATTCTAAGTCTGCTGGACTTGAAGAGTTCTAAGTGAACTAAGAAGTTCCAAGTCTGTTGGACTTGAAAAGTTCTAAGTGAACTAAGATGTTCTAAGACTACTGGTCTTGAAGGAATCTGAGTGATTCAAAGATTGTAAAGACATCCTTAGTGGATTTCCTACTCGAGGAGTATAAGAGTGGACTAGGACCCTTGAGTTCTCGAAAACACTTAAAATCACGGTGTCTTTTATATTCTTACTATAATTGTTATATCTGTTATAACTGCTTATCATCTATTAACTTGGTTTATCTTAAAGGGGAACAAATAAATCATATATTATGTTGTGGTTAATTTATTAACAAATCTGATAAAGTATTTTGAAAAAGAAAATTTTAAAATATCTATTAAACCCCCCTTCTAGATAACTATTGTGCCTCTGGGAACTAACAATTGGTATCAAAGCAGGTTCTCTCAATTAGCCTGCAAAGCTTGAGTAGATCCAATGGCACATCTGATAAGAGAATCCAAGACTGGAGGAGGCAGCAAGCCACCAATGTCCAACAAAGACAAATTTGCCAACTGAAAAGTTCGTATGCAAGCCTATATGGACTCAATAGATGAAGAGCTATTTAAAACTACTATGAATGGGCCCTACATTTCAACAAAGCTTGCACCAACTCCAGACGATCCAAGCAGAGTTCAAATCAAGGTCAAAATAGAATGGACTAACAACGAGAAGAAAGCTGTCCAACTAGACAAAAAGGCCAAGACCATTTTTTTCCAGTCTTTAGAAAATGATCTGTTCTAGAATGTGGTCAACAAAACACTACCAAGGAAGTCTGGGAAGCATTGCTCATTATGCACGAAGGAACTGAAGAAGTTAGAGAAAAAAAGCAATCTCTTCTGACTCAACAATATGAAATGTTCGCCCATGTTCCAGGAGAAAACATCATCTCGGGACCATCACACCATTCCCCGTAGTTCCGCCACGCCTAAAATTAAAACAAAAGGTATACATCACCCATCTTATGACTAAGATAATGCCAAATTATCATTAGCCTTCAACAATGGATAATAAATAAGTTTAACTTAAAAATTATACATCACCCATCTTGAGTCGCCGTGATACAATACACGAATTCAAATACAACTAATAATACAACTATCGTACAATATGAAAAACATAAACAAGTTTGAATATTGTATTGTCTACTAGAGAATATACAAACTCAAAAGGAGTCCTCATTATAATTATCATCACACTATTTCACGTAATAGTGAGGACTATTAATGCACCATCTAGACCATCACTCCGCTCCCCGACTAGTCCCAAATTTATATTCTCATTTCCTCAAGAGAACAAAGAAAGAAAGGGTGAGCTCAACTAGCCCAAGAAGAAATATTATGAATAAGATAATGCGTAATAATTTATCATTAGCCTTCAACAAAGTTAAACCGATAAAATATAACAACTATCAAGTTTAATCAAGCAATGAAACAAGCAATCCATTAAAAGAGTCAAGTAGAGAATAAAATCTACTATCTTTTATGATTTAAAAGGTTTTTCATCACTTTTATCATTGGATTCAAATTTTAATAAATAATCCACATCATCGAATCACCCCCGCACTACTACCAAGGATATTCTTTAGTATCACGACCACAATTATCCATGCACTACGGCCAAGAATATTTGTGTATTCATTAATGGTCATGATCATGCCAACAACTCATCCCATCAATGCACTACGCCAATGAATGAGGACTTTTACCACATCATTTGTAACATTACTACCATGATTACACCAATAATCCTCGGTCATAATCATACCAAGTCCATCTATGCACTACAGCATGTATGACTTTCAAAAAATATAAATACGAGGATGATGACAATGATATAAGAATTCAATAAAACAAGTTCAAGAATTGATTTGTCCAAGAACCAATAACGTCCAAATTATCAATATGATACTGCTTTGTAGAGTAAAATTCAAGAATGCTCAAAAGAATATTTCCATGAAAAGATAATTGATGAAGCGTAATTATCAAGGATATTCCACTAATTTCATGGAGTATAGAAGTCAAAACTTTAACCAACTGAGTATAATAAAGAATGGAATAACAAAAGAAATCACCATGCATGCGGTACTTTGCATATGTATGTGTTATTCCAATGTAATACTAAATAATCGGAACTGTGTCAAAGTAAATTGCGACCGACAATGATGTTCCAATGTAATAATAAAGAATGGAATAATAATGTAAATCACTATGCATGCGGTATTCACATAGAGAGTTATTCCAATGTAATACTAATAAGATTTTAATCAGTCCCACAGAAAAACGCATGCATGTGATTTTCCAATGTAATAATAATAAAGATGGAACCAAGTCCCACAGAAAACACATGCATGTGGATATTCCAAATGTAATAATAAAGACGAAATCAGTCCCACCAGAAAAACGCATGCAGTAAAGGATATTCCAAATGTAATAGTAAAGACTTATAATAGAAGAATGTCACCAAGTATAGGTAGCTCACAGATACAAAAGTTATTCCAATGTAATAATAAAGAATGGAATAACATAAGTTCTCTTCATGAATACAAAAGAATAACACCCCTCTTACGAGTACAACAAATAATATTCCCTACCTTAAGAAGAAGAGTAATCGGATATATAAGTAGTGAAGTAGCGTATACTTTCTTCTTTCTCTCTATAGTTTATCTCTAGAGTTTCAGTGAATTAAATAAGAAAATAATGAAGGAATGAGCTTCTATTTATAGAAAAATGGATCGCATAAGTAACTAACTCATGAACGGTCCCGTATTAATTTACTTTAATCTGAAAGTGTCCATATTTAAAGCAAAATCTTTTAAATAAAATAAAATATATTCTATTTATAATCTAATAAAATGAATAACTTTTATAAAAGATTTTACTATGCAAATACTATGCAGCAATATAAATACTATGCATAATAAAATATAATATATTCTAATTATTATCTAATAAAACGGATAACTTTATAAAAGTATTCTATTTTATATAAAAAGATTTTACTATGCAAAATACTATGCGCATATATATGCAACACTATGCATAATAGAATATAATATATTCTATTTATATAATAACTTTATAAAAGTATTCTGCTTTTATATAAAAGATTTTCTATATTATTACATTAATAATACCAACAAAACCGAGTGACTTATCATGTAAACATCAATAATTAATAATACCGTGCTACTACTGCAACCACACGCCAGACATCAGTATTTTTAACACCGTGTGTTTCAACAGCTAATCTAGAAACTTCCGCCGTTATTTTCATAAAGTATTTTTGTCATTTCAATCCGGCTAATAATTCCGCTAGGGGTCCACCAATGATTGTGCTTGCATTTAATATTCCCCGTTAAAACGAATATTCCCCACCAAATATTATATAACAACTTGCGATTTTGCAAAATTTATAAATATTACCCACAAATATAACATTATATCAATTTCACTCCATAATATTCAAAAATAATATTTATAGAAAATTCATCTTTATTCAAAAAGTTGGGGTTTACAATCTCCCTTCTTATGAAATTTCCCTCGAAATTAGGGTACGACTGTATATCAAGAGGTAAGGATACCTTGATTTCATTTCGATTCTAACTCCCAAGTCATTTCCTCAACATCGTGGTTTCTCCACAAAACTTTGACTTGAGGTATAACCTCGAGCGTAGAATATGTTCCTTCTTATCCAAGATTTGAACAGAACCTCTTCATACGCCAAATCTTCCGCTATTTCGTCCTGGTTCTAACTCAATAATGTGGTTCGGTCTTCCACATATTTACGTAATATGGATATGTGAAAAACGTTATGAACACGAGACATACTTGGCGGTAAAGCGAGTCTATAGGCCACGCCCCTACTCGATCAAGGATTAAAATGGGCCGATGAATCGAGGATTGAGCTTTCTCTCTTTCCAAATCTCGTAACTCCTTTCCATGGAGCAACACGTAACAACACATGATCTCCTATATCGAATTCCACGCCCTTTCGATGAAGATCAAGATAACTCTTTTGTCGATCTTGTGATGTTTTTATACGCTGTCGGATCATTTGAATCTTTTTCGTAGTCATACGCATCAACTCCCGGCCCCAACAACGTTGCTTCACCCACCTCATCCCAAAGATACCGAGAACGACACTTTCTTCCATACAACGCTCAATGGAGTCATGCCAATACTTTTTTGATAACTGTTGTTATAGGAAAACTCCACCAATGGTAAGAACTTGTCCCAACTTCACTTGAAGTCAAGGACACAAAGTCTTAATAGATCTTCAAGAGTTTAAATCGTCCTCTCCGATCGCCTCATCCGTCTCGAGGATGATATGCCGAAACTAAATCGTAAATCCGCGCTCATAGCTTTTTGCAAACTAACCCAAAATCTTGAAGTGAATCTTGGGTCTCGATCGTAAACTATGGATACCGCATACCATGCAAACTTACAACCTCGCTTATGTACATACGAAAGCAAGACGTTCAAGTGTATAAGTTTCTCAGATTTAAAGAAATGAGCAGACTTGGTCAATCTATCAACAATGACCCAAATCGCATCTATGCCTTGAGAAACTTTGGGAAGACCGTAATGAAATCCATGGTAATGTGCTCCCACTTCCATTCCGAATTTCAAGTGGTTGCAATGGACCTTTTGGTACTTGATGTCTCCGCCTTGACTCGCTGACACGTTAGACACCTTGAGATAAACAAATACTATCTCTCTCTTCATATTGCTCCACCAAAATGTATGACGAATATCATGATACATTTTGGTACTCCCAGATGGATTGCAAACGGTGTGTTATGCGCCCATCATGATTTTATACTTTAAATCGTGGTCGTTAGGAACACAAAGTCCGGAGTTGACTCAAGTATTCCTTCTTCATCGATTCTTGCTTCCTATATAGCACCTTCTTGCACTTTCTTCCTCATACGCATCACCCTCCGTGTCCAGAAGCTTGAGCAAATTTTAACTTTTCAATTAAAGTCGGTTCTACTCAGATATTTGCCATCATCACGTGGGTCCCTCGAGTCTTTATCTCTATCTCCATCCTTTGCAAGTTATACAAAATGGGCCTTTATATTGACAATATTACACTCAGACTCAGATATATGATCTTCTACTCAATGCGCCACCTACCACGCTCGCTTTTCCAGATGGTATTGATGGTATGATCATAATCTTTCAATAGCTTCAAGCCAACGCCGTTGTTGCATGTTGAGTTCCTTTTGAGTGAAGAAATATTTGAGGCTTTTATGATCCGTAAAGATCTCCACTTTCTCCCCATACAAGTAATGCCTCCAAATCTTTAGTGCGAAGATAACAAATGCCAACTCTAGATCATGAGTAGGATAATTCCTCTCATATTCTTTGAGTTGTCGTGAGGCATATAGCTATGACTTTCCCATGTTGCATGAGAACACATCCTAACCCTTTGCCCAAGCATCATCAGAGATGACAAATCCTCTCCGAACCGATGGTTTTGTCGTAACAAAATAAATGAGTCTCCTCTCGAGTTCTTGAAAACCCTTCTCACATTCCTCGCCCAACCGAACTTTGTATCTTTTCGATTCACCGAAGTTAGTGGAGTAGCGATTCGAGAAAACCCTTCTACGAATCTCCGATAATAACCAAATTTAAGCCGAGAAAGCTACGATTTTGGTCATCGATTTAGGTTGCTCCCAACTTTGAATAGCTTCAATCTTTGTCGGGTCAATGATATTCCATGACTTGATACCACGTGCCCAAGGAATGCTACTTCCTCAAGCCGTAACTCGCATTTCTTCAACTTGGCATAAAGCTTGTATTCACGAAGCTTTTGGAGTATCGCCCTCAAGTGTTACTCATGATCTTCACGGCTTTTGGAATAAATAAGGATGTCATCAATAAAGACGACCACAAAGTGATCCAAATATTCCTTGAATACTCTGCTTCATCATATCCATGAAGGCAAAGATGAGCAGCATTAGTCAATCCAAAGGACATGACTAGGAATTCATAATGCCCGCATTGAGTTCTCGAAGCCGCCTTTTTGAATGTCATCGGTTCTAATCTTCAATTGGTGATATCCTAATGAAGATCAATCTTTGAAAAGAATTTGGCTCCTTGCAACGGGTCAAACAGTCATCAATACGTGGCAATGGGTACCTATTTTTGATGGTGACATGATTCAACTCCTGATAATCAATACAAAGTCGCACACTCCCATCTTTCTTTTTCACGAATAGAACATGAGCACCCCAAAGAGAAGTACTAGGACGAATGAAACCGATGTCTAACAATTCATGTAGTTGGGTCTTTAACTCCTGAAGTTCAATAGGAGCCATTCGATATGGGGCTTTGGAAATAGGTTTTGTACCGTGTTCAAGGTCGATACAAAATTCAATTTCAGCCCTGGGGTAGGCCAAGAGTTCTTCGTGAATACGCCAGAAATTCATTAACAATAGAAATATCATTCAAAATCGATTTATTTTTGTTTAGATCCGTGACATGAGCTAAGAAAGCTTGACATCCGTTTTTTCAATAAACGAATAGCTTTATGGCTTGGGATGACAGTGATTGATTTTAATGGTTTGGTGTCTTGAATTCGCATAATAGATTGGTTAGGAATATCAAAGCTAACAACCTTACAAAAACAATCAATTTTTGCATGATGAGTAGTTAAACAATCAATCCCTAGAATTACGTCAAATACAAGTATTTTTAATGAAATAAATAAGATCGAAAGTAATGTGAGGGTACCGATTTGAACCAAACAAGACTTATAAACAAAGGATGTAATGAAGGTTTCTCCCAACGGAGTTTCTACAGATAAGTCAAAGTCTAATTTCTCCTGAGTCAAATTTAATCATTGAGCGCAAAGTAGGAAAATAAAAGAATGGGTAGAACCCAGATCAAATAAGGTATAGACTTCGCTAGAGTTTATGATAAGCTTACCCGTGATGACCTCATTCGGTTCCTTGCTTTCTGGAGGTCACAACAAACGCCTCCTTGTACTACCGGGCTTTAACTTTTTCTCGACGGCTTTGGTACCTCCATCCCGGCCGAACTTGTCTTCTGGTGAACGACAAAATCGGGCCAAGTGACCTTCTCTTCCACAATTATAACATGCTTTGACTCAAGATCGCTAGCTTGACCGATGTGTCCTCCCCCTCCGTGATTTGAAGCATATGATAGGTGGTCGTTCTCCTTCCTTAACAACGAAAAATGTTGGTCCGACGCCCTTCCATCATTGTTGAATCTCCTTTTCTTGAAATGTCCATTTTTACCGCTCTTGGCCATGATTACCACCAAAGTGGTTACCATTTCGCATGTTGATTCCTCCACGCTTGTTGTCACCGCTTTTGATGACCGATACCACCGGTATTTTCATGTTGCCGGCCGCTTTCTTGGTTGCGTTGACTCTATCACACTCCAATAATCGAGCCCTATTTACAACATCCGAGTACAAACACAGCTTTATGAGAAATAAGATATCGACGATCTCCGCTTTCAAACCTCTTAAAAACATTCGCCATTCGCTCCTCATTATCGACCAAATGGGATGCAAACCGATAACTCCGCAAATTTAGCCTCAGATTACGTACACACTGGCCATATTGTTTTGTTCCAATTTGATAAACTCCACTTCTTTCATGTGATGAATACTCCCGGAAAAGTACTTGTCGTTGAATAGCTCTTGAACTTCTCCCAAGACATCTTGAGTGCGCCAGTCAGTACGCTTTTTACGATTCCCACCAAGAATCGCTTTCTTCACGCAACATGAAGGTGGAGAAGGGAACCTTTTGCTCCTCGGAGCATCCCAAGACATCAAATATCTTGGTGATCTGCTTTATCCATACTTCCGCCTTAAGTGGTTTTGGCTCTCCAATAAACTCCGGTGATCCCAGCTCCCTGAACAGTTTAGCGGTGACCGTCTGAGAGTTTCCAGTTTTTCCGCTTACATTTCGGACAAGAGCCGCTCTCGCCTGATGTTGTATGAATTGCATAAAGCCTCTGAACAATCCATCATTCATCATTTGGTCCGTGTTTTTGTTTGCATGAGGATTGTCGCCTTCCTGATGCACATTATCCTAATTATTGATATGTGGAGACTCAACGGTCTCTTGTGCTCCATTGCTATTCTCAACATTCTCGGATATCATTTTCAGATACTACCACAAAACAAGGTTAGTTGACATGTAACATATTATCTCTAAACTCTGACCAACCAATTTAAATAAAAAATAAATTTAAGTAGGTCATACTAACGAAGGAATTCCCCGTCTCTCCCCTCCTAGTTCTAGTCTCACATCTTAGCCAGGGATCATATCCCTAAGCTTTGATACCAACTATGAAGCCCCCAAAATTAGGTATACATCACCCATCATGAGTCACCAGATACATGGTACGGAATTCAAATACAACTTAATAATACAACTGTCGTGTACAATACGACAAAACATAAACTGTGAGTTTGAATACAAATATTGTCTACTAGAGAGTATACAAATTCAAAAGGAGTCCTCATTACAATTATTATCACACTATTTCACATAATAGTGAGGACTACTAATTCACCATCTAGGACCATCACTCCGCTCCCGACTAGTCCCAACTACGCTTCTCATTTCCTCAAGAGAACAAAGAGAAAGAAAGGGTGAGCTCAACTAGCCCAAAGAAGAAATATTATGACTAAGATAATGCGTAATAATTTATCGTTAGCCTTTCAACAAAGGTTAAACCGATAAAATATAATAACTATCAAGTTTAATCTGCAAATGAACAAGCAATCCATTAAAAGAGTCAAGTAGAGAATAAAATCTACTATCTTTTATGATTTAAAAGGTTTTTCATCACTTTTATCACTGGACTCAAATTTAATAAGTAATCCACATCATCGAATCACCCCCGCACTACTACCCAAGGATATTCTTTAGTATCACGACCACAATTATCCATGCACTACGGGCCAAGAATATTTGTGTATTCATTAATGGTCATGATCATGCCAACAATCGTCCATCAATGCACTACGGGCCAATGAGGACTTTTACCACATCATTTGTAATATTACGGTCATGATTACAATCAATAATCCTCGGTCATAATCATACCAAGTCCATCTATGCACTACATGCAATGTATGACTTTCAAAAAATATAAATATGAGGATGATGACAATGATATAAGAATTCAATAAAACAAGTTCAAGAATTAATTTGTCCAAGAACCAATAACGTCCAAATTATCAACATGATACTGCTTTGTAGAGTAAAATTCAAGAATGCTCAAAAGAATATTTCCATGAAAAGATACTGGATGGAGCGTAATTATCAAGGATATTCCACTAATTTCATGGAGTATAGAAGTCAAAACTTTAACCAAATTGATTATAATAAAGAATGGAATAACAAAAGAAATCACCATGCATGCGGTACTTGCCGTAGATGATGTGTTATTCCAATAGAATACTAAATAACGGAACCAAAGAAAGTAAAATTGCACCGACAAGTGATGTTCCAACGTAATAATAAAGAATGGAATAATAATGTAAATCACAATGCATGTGGTACTTCAGATGCATGTGTTATTCCAATGTAATACTAATAAGATAATTAGGTCCGTCCCATAAAACGCATGCATAAGATATATTCCAATGTAATAATAATAAAGATGGAACCAGTCCCACAGAAAAAATGCATGCATGTGGATATTCCAATGTAATAATAAAGAGGAATCAGTCCCAAGAAAAATGCATGTATAGGATATTCCAAATGTAATAGTAAAGACTTAATAATAGAAGAATGTCATCAAGTATAGGTTAGCTCACAGATATAAAAGTTATTCCAATGTAATAATAAAGAATGGAATAACATAAGTTCTCTTTCATGAATACAAAAGAATAACACCCTTATATGAGTACAACAAATAATATTCCCTACCTTAAGAAGAATAGTATTGGATATATAAGTAGTGAAGTAGCGGTAATACTTTCTTCTTTCTCTCTATAGTTTATCTCTAGAGTTTCAAAGAATTCAAGAAGAAAATAATGAAGGAATGAGCTTCTATTTATAGAAAAATGGACCGTATAGTAACTAACTCATGAACGGTCCAGATTAATTTACTTTAATCTGACGGTCCAAATTTAAAGCAAAATCTTTTAAATAAAATATAATATATTCTATTTATAATCTAATAAAATGAATAACTTTTTATAAAAGATTTTACTATGCAAGTACTATACAAACACTATGCATAATAAAATATAATATATTCTAATTATTGTCTAATAAAACGGATAACTTTATAAAAGTATTATGTTTTATATAAAAAAGATTTTACTATGCAAAATACTATGTAGACACTTGCAACACTATATGATAATAGAATATAATATATTTTATTTATAGAATAACTTTATAAAAGTATTCTATTTTATATAAAAAGATTATCTGTATTATTATATTAATAATACCAACAAAACTGAGTGAATTATCATGTAAGCATCAATAATTAATACCGTGTGCTACTATGCAACCACGCATATTACTGTACTTTTAATACCGGGTGTTTCAACAGCTAAATCAGTAAAACTTCCGCCGTTATTTTCATAAAGTATTTTTGTCGCTTTCTCAATCCGACAATAATTCCGCTAGGTCCACCAATGATTGTGCCGGTTGTGCTTAATATTCCTTTATTAAAACGAATATTCCCCACCAATCGAATATTATATAACAACTTACGTACTTTGCAAAATTTATAAATATTACCCACAACTATAACATTATATCAATTTCACTCCATAATATTCAAAAATAATATTTATAGAAAATTCATCTTTATTCAAAAAGTTGGGGTTTTACATTAACTGCAGCAAAACAAGCAATCCATTAGAAGAGTCAAGTAGAGCATGATATCTACTATCTTCTATGGTTTAAAAAGTTTATCATCAACTTCATCGCTGAGACTCAGCTCAATAAATAATCCATATCACTGAATTATCCATGCACTACGGGCCAAGGATATTCATTAGTATCACCTCCACGAATTATCCATGCACTATAGGCCAAGGATATTCGTGTAATCACCAATGGTCATGATCATGCCAACAACTGTCCATCAATACACTACGAGCCAATGAGGACTTTTACCACATCATTTGTAATATTATGGGTCATGATTATACCGATACATAATTTCTGGTCATAATAATACCAACAACTGTCCATCAATGCACTATGGGACAATGATGACTTTTATCACAATGATATAAGAATTTAATTAAAAGAAAGCAAATGATAAATTTTTAAAGATTTATAATTTAATTTATCCAGAATTCAATAATTTCCAAATTGTCAACATGATACTGCTTTGTGGGGTAAAATTCAAGAATAATATTGTATCAAAAATAATTTGGACAGAAAAGAAATTAATTTTTGTCATGAATAGTACCCAAGGTGGATAGTACACGAGTGAATAGTACCTCGTGAATAATACTTCATGAATAGTACTTTGGGAATAATACTTTGTGAATAGTACCATGTGAATAGTACTTTGTGAATAGTATCCTATGAATAGTACTTTGTAAATAGTACCCCGTAAATAGTACTCCGGCATAAAATTTAACAAGAATGTTCAGAAAAATATCCTTGTGAAACGATACTAGACGAATTGAAAATTTCAAGAATATTCTACTAATTTCACGGAGTATAGAAGCAATACTTTAACAAAATGAGTGTAGAATTAGGAATACGAAATGAAATAATATTACTTACATACTACAGAGTATGGAAAAAAATATTATTTTATATGAATATTGAACAAAAATAATATCCCTTACCTTAGTAGAAAATTCGGTTCTTTAATAGTGAAGTATCGTAATACTCTTCTTCTTTCTCTCTATAGCTTCTCTCTATAGTTGCTCTTTTGAGTCTTAGTGAATTGGTGAGAATGAAAGAAGAAATGAGCTTCTATTTATAGGAAAAAACATAGTTTCGATAATTGCACGTTTAGGGGCTCGAATTATAATAGTATAATACATTCATCTATACCTCCATTTTTAATTAAGTCCTTCAAATATTATCAATCTTGCACCACCTCCCCTAATAGTACATGCATGTGAATCAATAGTTCCATACATGTGAACAAACAGTAATTTTCATGTGAACCAATATCAATTAATTGCTCATTTATCCGATTAATTGCCCGTTTGGTCAATAAAACCACCCAATCACAGAAATACCTCCTTTGAGGGTAATTAGGTCACGGAATAATTAAAGAAAACTAAATGAACGAACATCTTTAATCAACACGAACTTATTCATCATTAATATTATAACTCACAATATTTAACAACCAGAACATTCCCAAGAAATATGGGGCTTTCCGATAAGAATTTCTCTTTATTGGCGCGCAACTAGGTGACCAAACCCCTTTCCTCGACAGAACTTTTTAGACATCGTCAATAATGCAAATAATAATATGAATAACTTTGTCGTCATAATTATTGATTTAATAATATAAAATATTATGTAGATGATATTGTGACAATAATTGAATCAAATAACGTGAGATACTATGCATCAATTACTGTAGAAATAATTGAGTATAACTGAGTGACTTCTCACGTAAGCATCAATAATCAATATCGTGTGCTACTACGCAACCACGCGTATTACTGTATTTTTACCACCTAGTTTTTCAACAGTTTAACGGTAAAACTTTCACCGTTATTTTTATAAAAAGATATTTCTGTCGTTTTCTAACTCCGACAATAATTCTGTTGTGGGGTCCACTAATGATTATGCCATCGTACAAATATTCCCTGTTAAAACGAATATTCCCCGACCAATCGAATATTTTATAACAACTTGCTTACTTTACAAAATTTATAAATATTACCCACAACTATAACATTATATCAAATCCACACTATAATATTCAAAAATATATTTCAAGAAATTAAATCTTTATTCATAAAAGTTGGGGATCTTACATAAAATTCTTGAGAGCTTTACCAAGCAAGTGGGATGCTAAAACCACTGCCATCAAAGAGTCAAATAATCTCCATGAAATGACTGTTCAAAAACTCTATGGCAACCTTCTTACCTACGAACTGGAGTTGACCCATAGGGCAGAGACTCTATCTGAAGGAAGAAAGAAGGACAAAGGAGTTGCTCTCAAAGAAATAGAAACCATCTCCAAAGCTCATGCTAAAAATGATTCTGACTCTGAGGAAGATGATGACGAGGATATTGCAATGCTGATAAGAAGACTCAAAAGGTTCATGCGTAATGACTGAAGCAGCAGACCTAAGAAATTCAACAACAACAACAATAGCCAGGAGCAGATCAATGACCTATGCTACAACTACAAGAAGCCTTTTCATTTTATTGCAAACTACAACAAAATCTCTTAGAGAAGAGCTCAAGACAAGAACAAATCCAAAGAAGGAGTTCAAAGGCAACAAAAGGCTCCAAAAAAAAGACAAAGGTCTTGTAGCCGGAGGATCATGGAGTGACTCAGACTGTGACGCCCCCAAAATAGGTATACATCACCCATTCTGAGTCGCCAAATACATGGTACAGAAACAAATACAACTTCACTAATACAATTGTTGTGCAAAATACGACAACACATATACTGTTAGTTTAAATACAAATACTGTCTAATAGACAGTATACATACTCAAAAAGAGTCATCATTACAATTATTGATACACTATTTTACAAAAATAGCGAGGACTACTAAAACAACTTTCTAGAATCATCACTCCATATCCCGGCTAGTTCCTGCTAAATTCTCACCTCCTTAGAAGAAAAATGGAACAAAAAGGAAAAGGGTGAGCTCAACTAGCCCAGTAAAGAATATTATGACTAATGTGACGCCCCCAAAATAGGTATACACCACCCATCTTGATTACCCAAATACATGATACATAAATCAAATACAAACTTCTTTAATACAACTATCGGGTAATATACGACAAAATATAGCTGAGACTTTAAACAAGAATATTGTCATCTAGACAATATTCACACTCAATGGAGTCCTCATTACAATTATTGTCACACTATTTTATAGAATAGTGAGGACTACTAAAACAACCATTTGGACCGTCAATCCGTTCCCAGACTCGTCCCAGCTATATTCTCTTCTCCTGAAGAGAACAATGAAAGAAATAGTGAGCTCAACTAGCCCAGTAAGAAATATTATGACTAAGATAATGCAGAATAAATTATCCTTAGCCTTCAACAGTATAACAACTGATAGAATATAATAGACAACAAGTTTTAGATCAACAACTGCAGCAGAAAAAAAATCCATTAGAAGAGTCAAGTAGAGCATAAAATATACTATCTTCTATGATTTAAAAAGATTTTCATCAACTTTACCGCTGAGACTCAGCTTAATAAATAAAATCGATACATCCCTGCACCACGGCCAAGGATATTCATGTAATCATCAATGGTCATGATTATACCGAAAAATCCCTGGTCATAATCATACCAACAACTGTCCATCAATGAACTACATGCCAAAGATGATTACCACATCATTTGTTACATTACGGTCCTGATTATACCGAATAATCTCTGGTCATAATAATACCAAGTCCATCTATGCACGTAAGCCAAAGATGCCTGTTTTATCTGGGCTAGACAAGTATTGAAGGATAGATTGAATTGTTTACAAGTCTGTTGATTTAGAAATGTTAACGCTATCCTACGCCAAGTATTTGGTACGGATGAGAAGGTAATTTTGTCTATGAACAAACAAAAGTATTTTCATCAATTATTCAATGGGCACGCGAGGTTGCCAAATGTTAAACGTAAATATGTTTAACGTAAGGGTGTTGATCAAGATAGAGTTCAATAGGCTGATCACCTAGAAGTGCTCGTAAGTAAAGACGGGTGGATGGCCTTAGTGCCGGATATCTTTTTCAAGAATGAAAACGAAAAGAGTATGTTCATGGTCTATTGACCGGTTCATCATTCCTAAGTTATTATATATACTCTGGAATTGTTGTAGTAGAAGTATTAGTCAAAGGATTCAGGATGCTTAGTCGATAATTGTTCTGATATTGATATAAAGCATGTACTTACTGATGTGATATTCATATGTTTCGTTGTTAAGACTTGTTGAGCTAGTTATGCTCATTCTTGTTTAAACCATATGTTTGCAGCTAAAGCCGAATGAACTGAGAGTTCTATGAGAGATAAAGGCAAGGCTAAGATGGACAATTAATCGTCCTGTAATAGACTAGTATATTTGTATGTAATATACTTATGAAGAACAACGAATGTATTCGGTTATGAACCTGGGAAAGGATTTATTATAGATGTAATACAAAGATAGTAATTACACTCATTTTGTTGTTATTTCAATGGAATGATTGTATGAAATGTAGTATCATGGAGCACCATCTGTCGGGTTGGAAGATACCCGAATTTGGGGGCGTCACAGGTTGGTATCAAAGCATTAGGTTATAAAACATTAGGGGGGAAGAACCTTAGGCTAATAACCTCGTAGGAAAGGAAGAGTTCGAAGAAAGTTAACTCGAGTCAAATGAGTTAATAAGGTATTGAAGAAACTCAGTACCAAAAGATTTAAAAGATGGAAAGTAACCCTAAAAGGATTAAATGTGATTTGTGCTTATATTATTGTGTATTATGTACTTATCAATTTATTATGTGTTATTGTAGATGTCGGTTGATAGCTTGAGACAGTACCTGTTCCTATAGCAGACATACCTGTAGTGATTTTAGAAGAGTCAGAGCCTGAGGAATATTACTCGGAGGAGGATTATTCAGAGGAGACCATGGGGATAGCATCATATTTAAATATGATGATTGATGTGGAGGATGACATGGAGGTAACATCGATTAATACGGTGATGCCTGCCCTAGAGTCTACACCTACCAAAACTATGAGGGCAATGTACCTCTCAGTGCTTGACCGTAACGTGCAACTGCACAATATGGTGCAGCACCAGAGGGAAGAGATCAGTGATCTCTATGGGGCGAAAGAGTCTGCAGAGTCAGACTATGAGATAGAGCATGATGAGAAAGTGCTCATGACTGACAAGGCCCAGGACTATAAGAATGAGGTCATAGAACTTCGCAAGACACTGGTTGAAAAAGACCAGAAGATAGCACGAATGTCATATATAAATGATAGTGCGCACGAGGATTTCAAGCTTAAGATAGCTTGTTATTCTATTGAGTCGGGACAGACTCGACATACTATAAGTCGGGATATTGTGTCGATTTTGGCAAACCAGAAGCATGAGAATGCTGTTAAGCAATATTAGGAGTAGTATAGTGAATAATTTTGTGTAGTGACGTAAAACCCTCTTTTGTATAATTAAAGGGTAGTCTTTTTGTAAATCCCAATTTTTGAAGAAGTCAATCGCGGGATGTATATGTAATAGCTTTTGGGCTATGTAAAGCAACTTGTAAATAGTTTTGAACTATGAAGAAGCATTTTAATATAAGAAAATTTTTATTTTGAATTGCTTTGTTAAGTATGAGTTATTGTCCAATTGTTTGACGACTAATAACGAAGTAAGTAAATGAGTAATAACGGAACCTTATTTATTTAATCAGAAATGCCGCCAAGAAGAAGACAACGTAACCAAGAGGCAGAATCGCATAATGAGAATGAGGGGGGTCCTAATAACCCAATGCAGGAGTTCGTTAATTTATTAACGTCTGCATTTAACCAAGCCGGGGGTAGAGCACCCGCAGGACCTAGAGTAGCCCGAACGACTACTTTTAAGGAATTTAAAAGTGTAGGTCCACCCGAATTTAAGGGAACAACGGACCCAATGGAGGCCCAGACATGGGTCAAGGAAATAGAGAAGGTGTTTTTTTATTACAAACGTAGTTGAGGTGTAAAAGACCTCTTTTGCGACCTATATGATGAAGGGGGAAGCCAACTACTGGTGGGAGGCTCACCAGGGTGGGGCTGGAGTAGAAGATGTTACATGGGAACAGTTTAAGAAGGTATTCTTCGAGAACTATTTCCCTACTAGCATGCAAGGGAGAATGGAGATTAAGTTCTTAGAACTTAAGCAGGGGGACATGACTGTTCCCCAATATGCGGCCAAATTCAACGAATTGGCAAGGTTCGCTCCACAACAAGTGGACACGGAGGAGAGGAAGGCTCGTAGGTTTGAGCAGGGCGTAAAACTCTGGCTCTATAGTAGGATATCAGTTTTTTAGAGTGCTTCCTACCGGACTATTCTAAAAAAGGCGATAATAGCGGAGGGTGGTAGCGAGGCGTTGACCCAATACCACAAAGATAGGAAGAATAAGAGTAAGGGGGAGGGAGAGGGAGGAAATAAGGCAGAGGTTTCCAGTGGAAGTGGAAATATGCCTAAGAGGAAGAATTTTAACCCTGAGAATACAGGGGAAAAACAAGGGGATCCTAAACGGAGGATGGAGGCATGTAAGACATGCAGTAAGACTCATCTGGGAGTCTACCTGAAAGGGAAGACTGGTTGTTATAACTATGGGCAGGAGGGTCATATTTCTCCCAACTGTCCTAATCCTAAGAATAGCCGGGGATGTTTTGTTTGTGGGTCGGTAGACCACATTGCAAGAAATTGCCCAAAGAAAGGGACGGAGGGTAGTAAGGGTTCTAATAGTGGTAATTTTGTCATTACTGGACCAACACCATCAGTGGGTAGACCCTCAGCCCGAACGTTTAATATGGCAGTCCAAGATGCGGTTGCATCAACGGATGTAGTAGCAGGTATCATTTCAGTCAACGAAATAAATGCTTATGTGTTATTTGACTCGGGTGCTACTTGTTCTTTTATAGCATGTGGATTTGCTCAACGATTGGGATTAAATCCTAAAAAGTTAGAAATACCTTTAGATGTTAAGGTAGAAAACGAGGAGATAGTTCCCATTGAACATATTTATAAGAATTTATTTATAGATATCAAGGGTAATAGATTATCGATAGATCTTTTACCGATAAGGTTAAGAGAATTCGATGTGATTCTCGGTATGGATTGGTTAATTAACCATAAAGCAATAATAGATTGTCATAGAAAGAGTGTGAACCTAAGGCTTCCTAAGAAACCTGGGGTGGTGTTTTATGGAAATAAATCACCGGGACATTCTTGTTGTCTAACCA
The DNA here is from genome assembly GCA_020205605.1 of Panax ginseng. Taxonomy (NCBI): domain Eukaryota; kingdom Viridiplantae; phylum Streptophyta; class Magnoliopsida; order Apiales; family Araliaceae; genus Panax; species Panax ginseng. The sequence goes on along the minus strand of CM035145.1, from coordinate 64,587,401 downwards.
TGACACAAGCTAGGAAGATGTTGAAGAAGGGGTGTAAGGGTTATCTGTGTCATGTGATGGATACCCAGAAAATTGTAACATCATTGGAACAAACAGCGGTGGTTCAAGAATTTGCGGATGTATTTCCGGAGGAGTTACCTGGTATTCCTCCAAATAGGGATGTAGAATTTGTAATTAATTTATTTCCGGGAACGGCATCGGTTTCAAAGGCACCATATAGGATGGCGCCAGTTGAGATGAAGGAGTTAATGGTTCAGTTACAGGAACTATTAGATAGAAAGTACATTCAACCAAGTGTGTCACCGTGGGGAGCACCGGTGTTGTTTGTAAAGAAAAAGGACAGATCGTTACGACTTTGTATAGACTATCGGGAGTTGAACAAGTTAACGATTAAGAATAAATACCCGTTGCCCAGGATCGATGATCTATTTGATCAGTTGAAAGGGGCAAAGTATTTTTCTAAGATAGATTTACGCATGGGGTATCATCAACTGAAGGTGAGGAAGGAAGACCTAAGACGGCGTTCAAAACTTGTTATGGGCATTACGAGTTTTTGGTTATGTCGTTTGGGTTGACGAATGCGCCAGCCGCATTCATGGATATGATGAACAGAGTGTTCCAATAGTATTTGGACCAGTTCGTCGTAGTGTTCATTGATGATATTCTAGTCTATTCCAAGACGCCAGAAGATCATGTTGAACATCTAAGAATAGTGTTGGAAACCCTACGGAGGGAGAAGTTGTATGTGAAATTCACTAAGTGTGAATTTTGGCTCGAAAAAGTGCAGTTTCTAGGACATGTTATAGACAAAGATGGCATATCCGTACATCCAGCGATAGTAGAAGCGATGAATGAGTGGGAGCAACCGAAAATGCCAACCGAGGTTAGGAGTTTTCTAGGGTTAACGGGATACTATAGAAGGTTCATTCAGGACTTTTCTAAATTAGCTAATCCGCTGACAAATCTGACAAGGAAGTCGGTGAAGTATGAGTGGACAGAAAAGTGTGAGCATAGTTTTTGAGAACTAAAAAGGAGGTTGAGTGAGGCACCGGTATTATCCTTACCAGATGATACGGGGAATTTTGTAGTTTATAGCGATGCTTCGCATAGAGGACTAGGTTGCGTACTTATGCAGCATGGTAAGGTCATTGCGTATGCGTCACGTCAGTTAAAAGATTATGAGAAGGTTTATCCTACTCACGACCTAGAACTAACAGTTGTGGTGTTTGCTTTAAAAATATGGAGACATTACTTATACGGGGAGAAGTGTGAGATATACACGTACCATAAAAGTCTAAAATATATCTTCACACAGAAGGAGTTGAACATGAGACAAAGAAGGTGGTTAGAATTAATAAAAGATTATGATTGTGATATCTTATATCATCCGGGGAAGGCGAATGTAGTAGCGTAACGCTAAGTAAGTCGGAAGGGTAGAGAGAAATGTCAATGTTAACGACTCGAAATGAGTTAATAACGAGAGATGGCGACGATGGAATTAGAAGTTAAGTTACCAATAGAAATGATGGAGATGTTATTCATAATAGAAACTCGACCAACGATAATGGAACGGGTTAAGGAAGTACAGTTTGAGTAACGAGGAGCTGCGAATGAAGAAGATAATGAAGGATGACGTGAATACTAAGTATAACCTTGATAAAGAAGGTTTACTTCATTTTTGAGGGAAGAATTTGGGTTCCAAATAATTTCGAGTTGAAGGAAGAGATTATGTGTGTGGCTCACAGTTCGAGGTACTCGATACATCCTGGTAGTACTAAGATGTATCAAGACCTTTGTCAGAACTTTTGGTGGCCGAACATGAAGAGGGAGATTGCAGAATATGTTAGTAAGTGCTTAACTTGTCAGAAAGTTAAGGCTGAACACCAAAGACCGAGTGGACGGATACAACCACTGGAGATTTTAGAGTGGAAATGGGAGCATATCACCATGGACTTTGTGGTGGGACTTCCAACGACAAGAAAGGGATACGATGCTATTTGGGTAATAGTGGATCGGTTAACTAAATCTGCTCATTTTCTACCAATAGGAGTGAGGTATAATTTAGAGCAGTTAGCTAAGCTTTATGTCCAAGAAACCATTTCTAGACATGGAATACCTATTTTGATTATGTCCGATCGTGATCCACGATTCACGTCGAAATTTTGGAGGAGGTTGCAAGAGCAAATGGGAACACAGTTAAGATTAAGTATGACGTATCATCCACAGATGGATGGGCAAAGCGAGCGGACAATTCAAATGCTAGAAGATATGTTCAGATCTTGCGTTATGGATTTCAAAGTGAGTTGGGACGAACATCTACCGTTGATAGAATTCTCTTACAACAATAGTTTTTACGCTAGTATAGGCATGCCGCCTTACGAAGCGTTGTATGGACGGAAGTGTAGAACACCACTTTGTTGGGACGAAGTAGGTGAACGTCGAATGTTGGGACCTGAGATGGTACAACAAACGGCAGATATGGTAAAGCTGATAAGAGCTCGATTAGTAGCGGCTCAAGATAGACAACGAAAGTATGCAGATCCTCATCGAGAGAAGAGGAAGTTTGAAGTAGGGTCTTATGTCTTTCTAAAAGTATCACCTTGGAAAGGGAAGATACGTTTTGGAAAGAAAGGGAAGTTAAGTCCGAGGTTTATAGGACCTTTTGAGATTTTAAGGAGGATAGGAGAGGTAGCTTATGAAATAGCCTTACCTCCAGAAATAGAAAGAATACACAATGTGTTTCACGTGTGTGTGTTGCGTCCTTATAAACCAGACTATAAGCATGTAAAAGAGTATGAGTCTATTCAAGTAGAAAAAGACTTAACGTATGAAGAACTTCCGATTCAGATTATTGATAGAAAAGAACAAGTCTTGAGAAATAAAGTAATACCTTCAGTAAAGGTAATTTGGAGTAACCACGACGCTGAAGAAGCAACGTGGGAGCTCGAAAGTAAAATGAAGGAAAAGTTTCCTCATTTGTTTATGTAAGAGTAGCAAGATTCTGGGGAAAGAATCCTTATAAGGACAAAAGAATGTAACGCCCAAGAATTTTGAATTTTCAATGAATTAAATTTTTATTTGATTATGTGGATTAAATGAATTTAATTGAGTTATTATGTGAGTAAGATATTCGAAGGTCGTTCTAAGACCTAGAATGTGTAGATGTGGTTAGTATTCTGGCTTTGTGCTAGAATTATTTGTTGTGAATTATCAAAACGAGAACGAAGGTTTTCTGGGATTGTTTGCGTAAAAACACTATTCATCTGATGACGTTCGGAGCTAGGGTTTGAGATTCCGAGAAACGTGTAATGTTAGAATGTGACGATATTATGGAATATCCAATAATATTTCTGTTATGGCAAACGAAGTTTTCGCATGCGGACTTAAAACCTTAGGGTTTGTGACAGAGGTTTCCGAAAGGGAAATGTAATGCGTATAGTCGTTTCGATTATTATACGTAAGGAATATGAGTATTATACTAGGATGTATACGAGTATGGTATGAAGAATAGTACGACGTATAATACGATTATTATATGAGTATTATACAAAGAGAATACGTATAGAATACGAGTTGTATTATTAGAGTATGAGTTAAGGATTTTATCCAATCCAATTGGACTTGGATTAATAAACAAGCCCAATGAAGTAATTATACAAGCCCAATGTTTTTATGTCAAGCCCAATCCAAAAAGTAAACCGCTGGTCGAACCGATGGGTCAAGGGATGGGTAAAACCCATGGGGCAACCCATGGGGATAACCCATGGGCATGGTGGGCCAGCCACTTGGTGTTCAAGCCAAGTGTGTAGCTTGGTAGCCAAGTACTTTACTTGGTGACAAAGTTGTACTTAAGTGAGGAGGTGGTGAATTGGATAATTTTGCTCCTCATTTGGTTTTCTATAAATAGAAAGCTAAGAGTTGGATTTTTGTTGTTTTACAAAGTTTGTCCAACATATTTGAGAGAGAGAAAAGAGCTAGAATCCTATAACTCTTTTACTTCCACGCAAACTAATAGACGTTTATCAAGAACGTTAACTACTTCAAAGGTAAATTCCTATAAACCGTAATCTTCATCCTTTTCGATTTCTTTCTCATAGAAGAATCGTAGATGAGTGGAGAGCGTTTATGGAGAAGATATAAGAATGCCTATTAATGACCAAATCATTGATAGGTCTTGACCAAATAGAAATCTTAAGTGGTTATGTGAGTTAAAACCATAAAGAAAGTCTTGAACGTGAACTTAGTTTTGAATGAACGTTTAAGAATCGATATAGCTAAGGAATGTGCCTATTGCTTGGTTAGGACGTAGATATGAAGTCCATGGAGTATTCCATGTGATTTGGCTTAGAGAACATTAGAAACGAAGTTATGGCGAATTTTACGGAAATAGACGTAAACATCGAAAACGCATAAAGTCCGGATTAAAGGTCAAAAGTTGCTGTGTGACTTGAAAACGTTGGTTTCCAATGTCAACACATGGGATAAAGTAATTAAGAGTCGTTTATAAAGAATCGTCGCATTCCGACTTATAACAAAAGAAAACGAGTATTGAATCAGGCGAAAACGTTAAACGAACGCTTAAAAATGAACCTATAGGTGAATTCTGAGTTAATGGATTCAAAAATGTGAAATTCTTATACGAACACGTAAAGGATATAATTCCTGACTTGTAGGAATTCGAATGGGTTAATTCGGATGTAAAATGAATAAATTAGGAAGCCGAGAGTTTCGTTAAGAAACCAAACTGTTTTAGCCAACTGGTGCACAGGTTCGGCGCCGGAGCACCAGTTATGGCCGGGAGAAAATAAAAAGGTCTGGAGACTCGCGCCGCAGCGTGAGAGTTTGTACATGGACTCATGCCGCAGCGCCAAGTCCGGGCAAAACCTCTGGAGAGTGGCGCCGCAACGCCACTAGAATGCATAGGATGTCGCGCCGCAGAGCCGGCAGTAGAAAAAGATTGACCAAGTTAGTTTTTGTTCCATTTTGAATGAAGACTTAATATAAGATATTGAAGGTACTTAATGTACATAATGAGACTTACTTTAAAACACTTATAAGATGTTAATTTAAGAAGAAAGGGTAAGGTTTAATATAAATTAAACGAAGATCACAAATATGTAATGAGCGGTGTAAACGACATTCAAAGTTTGTAATTAACCCTTAAATGTCGGCTAAGGATGTAAGAACGTTAAATGAAATGTAATGAAGTATAGAAAGTCAAATCGACTTTAATAATGAAGTTAAAATAAGTAAGACATAGAAGAGAAAGAAGTTGGTTAGAACCGTAAAGATAGTTTATGTGATAACTAATTACAGTGTGCTATGTGAATATCTCATGTAGATCCTGTAAAGACTTAGAATAGTTGGAATATATATTCAAAGACGCTTGAAGGCAAGTCTTTCTTAACTCTTATCTGACCTTCGTGTTAGCCAAGTTTTTACGTGATGCATGATATACAATGCATGAATGGTAAATAGAAAAAGAGTCGATGCCTATTTTATCCAGGTTAGACAAGTATTGAAGGATAGATTGAATTGTTTACAAGTCTATTGATTTAGAACTGTTAACGCTATCCTATGCCAAGTATTTGGTACGGATGAGAAGGTAAGTTTGTCTATGAACAAACAAAAGTATTTTCATCGATTATTCGATGGGCACTCGAGGTTGCCAAATGTTAAACGTAAATACGTTTAATGTAAGAGTGTTGATCAACATAGAGTATAATAGGCTGATCACCTAGAAGTGCTCGTAAGTAAAGACGGGTGGATGGCCTTAGTGCCGAATATCCTTTTCAAGAATGAAAACGAAAACAGTATGTTCATGGTCTATTGACCGGTTCATCATTCCTAAGTTATTATATATACTCTGGAATTGTTGTAGTAGAAGTATTAGTCAAAGGATTCAGGATGCTTAGTCGATAATTGTTCTGATATTGATATAAAGCATGTACTTATTGATGTGATATTCATATGTTTCGTTGTTAAGAATTGCTAAGCTAGTTGTGCTCATTCCTGCTTGAACCATATGTTTGCAGCTAAAGCCGAACGAACTGAGAGTTCAATGAGAGATAAAGGCAAGGCTAAGATGGACAATTAATCGTCCTGTAATAGACTAGTATATTTGTATGTAATATACTTATGAAGACCAATGAATGTATTCGGTTATGAACCTGGGAAAGGATTTATTACAGATGTAATGCAAAGATAGTAATTACACTCATTTTGTTGTTATTTCAATGGAATGATTGTATGAAATGTAGTATCGTGGAGCACCATCTGTTGCGTTGGAAGATACCCAGATTTGGGGGCGTCACAGCACTCCTCCGACCACATATCCTGAAGACATCACTGCTATGTGCAGTAGCTTGCAATGACTCGTCCCTTTGGCAAGTGGGTATCTTCTAATATCTTCATTAAAACCTTCCGATGATCTTCCGAAGAGAATTCCAAGTCCAGAATAGATATATGTTGATGTGCTTCTTTCAAGCTTTGCACCACCTTGGCTTCATTGTGTCCCATCTTGTGGAGGAATTTTTTGATTTTCTCCTTGGGCACTTTTCCCTTAGATCTGATGACTGGCTTCATCACTCTTTGAGGGAGATACAATATATTTTCTTTAGATACCACATTAGTTGTATTTGATGTTGATCCTTCAACCTCTCCATAGTTCCATGGGACTTTCTTAAGGCTGATGATAGGATAGTGTGGCCTGAATGACAATATGAGTGGTGTTGGTGCATCTTCCTTTAAAAGGTTTTTAACTCCTTTGAGCTTGATTGGTTGAATTACAAGTGGTGTGGTAGCCAAATCACCTTAAGAGGATATAACTGCTATGATTTCCTTCCATCTTTGTGATCCTGGAGGAAATCTGTTCCCACTCTCAAGTGATACGGTGTCATCGTCAGCCATTTATAGGTCACCGCTGTCAATCATATTTTGGATAAGATGACGGAGTGCCCAACATTCTTCAGTGATGTGAATGTGAGAATGAGAGTGGTATTGACATACTGCAGTAGCATCAAATCTTTTTAGCGTGGATTAACTGGCGGTAGCAGTGCTGTGATTTTTCCCTCATTGATCAGCATCTGCAATATTTCTTCCATCTGTTGGCCTAAATTGGTGAACTCCCTTTTGTTGGCAAAGTCCACAAGGGCTTACGCTCTTGCTTTTCTGGCAAGATTTTTCTCCAAGGTTTCACTTTCTCGGGTGAGTGGTGGAGTCTTTGTGATAAGAGAGAGGAGACTAGCATGCTCCTGACAGAACAACTGCCTTGTGACTTGGTGTTGATGTATCACCAATTCTTCCAGTTGATTGACCTGTTTGTCAAGAGACTTTAACTCCCGTTCCATCATGAACTAAAATTCTTAATAATCCCACTTGTCGGAATTATCCTTGCTGGTTTGGGAAGAACCACCCACATATTTGGGTACTTGGAACTCTCTCCACTGCCCCTATTGATCATGTTAACATCATCTTCCTTGTGTTGAGGGAGAGGGTTATCTTTAACATTTGGTTGTTTAGGTTTGGTCACCACGATCTTACCACTATCTATTAAGTCCTGGATCTTATGCTTGAGGACCCCACAATCTTGAGTGTCATAACCTGGAGCTCCAGAATGATAAACACACTTCTTACTTGTATTGAAGCCTTTTCCACTTGGATTGACTGGTGGAAGGAGATGAGTGATTTTCTTCTAAGCTGTCAAGAAATTGAAGATGTTTTCGAGTAAGTCCCCTAAGGGTGTGAACACTCTTGAGCGTCTGACTTCTCCACTTTTTGGCAAGGGAGGATTTGAGGATTGCGTTGGAAAAGGACAATAGTTTCTCATTTGAATCGACAAGCTTTGATTGCCTTTTTGTGTTTGCCCTTGCAATATCAAGGAAATAATCTCTTCTTTCTTCTTATGGACCCTCCGGGGGTTGTTCCCATAATTTCCATGTTGGATATGCTCATCCACGACTTTTAAAGCGACGAGGTCTTGAATTTTCCCAGACTTTATCCTATTTTTGCCATTTCTCCGTGCTTAATAATTTTTGAGAATGGTTTTCCTATTCCAGCTAGGACCTTCTCAGAAAATGGAGCTTCTTGAATATCTATGAAGGTTATCACCATCTGAGTCTCTATCATGGATGAGATAACTTGAGCAGCCAGACGCCTCCATCTTTGGGCATACTCTCTGAATGACTCATTGTCTTTGGGCATCTCAGTCTCTATTATGTTGTGGTTAATTTATTAACAAATCTGACAAAGTATTTTGAAAAAGAAAATTTTAAAATATCTATTAAACCCCCCTTCTAGATAACTATTGTGCCTCTAGGAAATAACAATTGGTATCAAAACAGGTTCTATCAATTAGCCTGCAAAGCTTGAGTAGGTCCAATGGCACATCTGATAAGAGAATCCAAGACTGGAGGAGTCAGCAAGCCACCAATGTCCAACAAAGACATATTTGCCAACTGAAAAGTTCGTATGCAAGCCTATATGGACTCAATAGATGAAGAGCTATTTAAAACTACTATGAATGGGCCCTACATTTCAACAAAGCTTGCACCAACTCCAGACGATCCAAGCAGAGTTCAAATCAAGGTCAAAACAGAATGGACTGACAACGAGAAGAAAGCTGTCCAACTAGACAAAAAGGCCAAGACCATTTTTTTCCAGTCTTTAGAAAATGATCTGTTCTAGAATGTGGTCAACAAAAAACTACCAAGGAAGTCTAGTAAGCATTGCTCATTATGCACGAAGGAACTGAAGAAGTCAGAGAAAAAAAGCAATCTCTTATGACTCAACAATATGAAATGTTCGCCCATGTTCCAGGAGAAAACGTCACTTCCACTTATGAAAGATTCAATGTTCTGTCCAACTCTCTGCAAGCTTTTGGAAAGATCTATCCAAACAAAGATCTGATCATAAAATGTGACGCCCCCAAAATAGGTATACATCACCCATTCTGAGTCACCAAATACATTGTACCAAACTTAAATACTTGCAAACTTCTTTTATACAATACGACAAAAGCGTAGCTGAGAGTTTTTACACGAATATTGTCTTCTAGACAGTATCCAAACTCAAATGGAGTCTTTATTACATTTATTATCACACTATTTCATAGAATAGTGAGGACTACTATAGCCACCATCTCGGACCATCACACCATTCCCCGACTAGTTCCGGCTACGTTCTAATTTCCTGAAGAGAACAATGAAAACAAAAGGGTGAGCTCAACTATCCCAGTAAGAAATATTATGACTAAGATAATGCAGAATAAATTATCATTAGCCTTCAACAGTGTTAAACGGATAATAAACAATAAGTTTAACTGTGACGCCCCCAAAATTAGGTATACATCACCCATCTTGAGTCGCCAGATACATGGTACAGAATTCAAATACAACTTAATAATACAACTGTCGTGTACAATATGACAAAACATAAACTGTGAGTTTGAATACAAATATTGTCTACTAGAGAGTATACAAACTCAAAAGGAGTCCTCGTTACAATTATTATCACACTATTTCACAGAATAGTGAGGACTATTAATCCACCATCTAGGACCATCACTCTGTTCCCCGACTAGTCCCAGCTACGTTCTCATTTCCTGAAGAGAATAGTGAAAGAAAGGGTGAGCTCAACTAGCCCAGTAAGAAATATTATGAATAAGATAATGCAGAATAATTTATCGTTAGCCTTCAACAGTGTTAAACTGATAAAATATATTAACTATCAAGTTTAACTGCAGCGGAACAAGCAATCCATTAGAAGAGTCAAGTAGAGAATAAAATCTACTATCTTTTATGATTTAAAAGGTTTTTCATCACTTTTATCGCTGGGACTCAGCTTAATAAATAATCCACATCATCGAATCACCCCTGCACTACGGCTAAGGATATTCTTTAGTATCACGACCACAATTATCCATGCACTACGGGCCAAGAATATTTGTGTATTCATTAATGGTCATGATCATGCCAACAACTGTCCATCAATGTACTACGGGCCAATGAGGACTTTTACCACATCATTTGTAACATTACGGTCATGATTACACCGAATAATCCCTGGTCATAATCATACCAAGTCCATTTATGCACTACAAGCAACAGATGACTTTCAAAAAATATAAATATGAGGATGATGACAATGATATAAGAATTCAATAAAACAAGTTCAAGAATTAATTTGTCCAAGAACCAATAACGTCCAAATTATCAACATGATACTGCTTTGTAGAGTAAAATTCAAGAATGCTCAAAAGAATATTTCCATGAAAAGATACTGGATGAAGCGTAATTATCAAGGATATTCCACTAATTTCATGGAGTATAGAAGTCAAAACTTTAACCAACTGAGTATATAATAAAGAATGGAATAACAAAGGAAATCACCATGCATGCGGTACTTCGCATAGACAGGTTATTCCAACAGAATACTAAATAACGGAACGAGTCAAGGGGGAAATTCGCACCGCCGGGATGTTCCAAAAAATAATAAAGAATGGAATAATAACAGAAATCACCATGCATGCGGTACTTCACATAGATGAGTTATTCCAATGTAATACTAATAAGGATGAGAATCAGTCCGGCAGAAAAGCGCATGATGTGATATTCCAACGAATAATAATAATAAAGATGGAACCGGATCCCATAGAAACACACATGAACGGGATATTCCAAATGTAATAATAAAGACGAAATCGGTCCCAAGGTAAAATGCACAGAAAGGATATTCCAACAGAATAGTAAAGACGGAATAATAGAAGAATGTCATCAAGTATAGGTTAGCTTTCATGATATCTGAGTTATTCCAATAGAATAATAAAGAATGGAATAACACAAGTTCTCTTCATGAATACAAAAGAATAACACCCTTACGAGTACAACAAATAATATTCCCTACCTTAAGAAGAAGAGTATTGGATATATAAGTAGTGAAGTAGCAGAATACTTTCTTCTTTATCTCTATAGTTTATCTCTCTAGAGTTTCAGTGAATTTGTAAGAAAATAATGAAGGAATTAGCTTCTATTTATAGAAAAATGGACTGCATGGTAACTAACTCATGAACGGTCCAGATTAATTTACTTTAATCTGACGGTCCATATTTAAAGCAAAATCTTTTAAATAAAATATAATATATTCTATTTATAATCTAATAAAACGCGAATAACTTTTATAAAAGATTTTACTATACAAACACTATGCATAATAAAATATAATATATTTTAATTATTGTCTAATAAAACTAGGATAACTTTATAAAAGTATTATGTTTTATATAAAAGATTTTACTATGCAAAATACTATGCAGACACTATGCATAATAGAATATAATATATTCTATTTATAGAGTAACTTTATAAAAGTATTCATTTTATATAAAAGATTTTCTCGTATTATTATATTAATAATACGAACAAAACCGAGTGAATTATCATGTAAGCATCAATAATTAATACCGTGTGCTACTATGCAACCACGCCAGATTCAGATTTTTTAAACACCGGTGTTTCAACAGCTAACTGTAAAACTTCCGCCGTTATTTTCATAAAGTATTTTTTGTCGCTTTTCAATCCGACAATAATTCCGTTGTGGGGTCCACCAATGATTGTGCCGTTGTACGAATATTCCCTGTTAAAACGAATATTCCCCGACCAATCGAATATTATATAACAACTTACGTACTTTGCATGATATCTACTATCTTCTATGGTTTAAAAAGTTTATCATCAACTTCATCGCTGAGACTCAGCTCAATAAATAATCTACATCACTGAATTATCCATGCACTACGGGCCAAGGATATTCATTAGTATCACCTCCACGAATTATCCATGCACTACGGGCCAAGGATATTCGTGTAATCACCAATGGTCACGATCATGCCAACAACTGTCCATCAATACACTACGAGCCAATGAGGACTTTTACCACATCATTTGTAACATTATGGGTCATGATTATACCGATACATAATTTCTGGTCATAATCATACCAACAACTGTCCATCAATGCACTACGGGACAATGATGACTTTTATCACAATGATATAAGGATTTAATTAAAAGAAAGCAAATGATAAATTTTTAAAGATTTATAATTTAATTTATCCAGAATTCAATAATGTCCAAATTGTCAACATGATACTGCTTTGTGGAGTAAAATAAAAGAATAATATTGTATCAAAAATAATTTGGACAGAAAAGAAATTAATTTTTGTCATGAATAGTACCCCAGGTGGATAGTACACGAGTGAATAGTACCTCGTGAATAGTACTTCGTGAATAGTACTTTGGGAATAATACTTTGTGAGTAGTACCATATGAATAGTACTTTGTGAATAGTACCCTATGAATAGTACTTTGTAAATTGTACCCCATAAATAGTACTCCGGCATAAAAAGCTTAAAATTTAACAAGAATGTTCAGAAAAATATCCTTGTGAAACGATACTAGACGAAGTGAAAATTTCAAGAATATTCTACTAATTTCACGGAGTATAGAAGCAATACTTTAACAAAATGAGTGTAGAATTAGGAATACGAAATGAAATAATATTACTTACATACTATAGAGTATGGAAAAAAATATTATTTTATACGAATATTGAACAAAAATAATATCCCTTACCTTAGTAGAAGGCTGGATACTGCAATAGTGAAGTATCAGAATACTCTTCTTCTTTCTCTCTATAGCTTCTCTCTCTATAGTTGCTCTTTTGAGTCTTAGTGAATTGGTGAGAATGAAAGAAGAAATGAGCTTCTATTTATAGGAAAAAACATAGTTTCGATAATTGCACGTTTAGGGGCTCGAATTATAACAGTATAATACATTCATCTATACCTCCATTTTTAATTAAGCCCTTCAAATATTATCAATCTTGCACCACCTCCCCTAATAGTACATGCATGTGAATCAATAGTTCCATACATGTGAACAAACTGTAATTTTCATGTGAACCAATATCAATTAATTGCTCATTTATCCGATTAATTGCCCGTTTGGTCAATAAAACCACCCAATCACAGAAATACCTCCTTTGAGGGTAATTAGGTCACAGAATAATTAAAGAAAACTAAATGAACGAACATCTTTAATCAACACGAACTTATTCATCATTAATATTATAACTCACAATATTTAACAACCAGATCATTCTCAGGAAAGATGGGGCTTTCTTTTAAGAATTTCTCTCTATTGGCACGCAATTAGGTGACCAAACCCCTTTCCTCGACAGAACTTTCTAGACATCGTCAATAATGCAAATAATAATATGAATAACTTTGTCGTCTTAATTATTGATTTAATAATATAAAATATTATGTAGATGATATTGTGACAATAATTGAATCAAATAACGTGAGATACTATGCATCAATTACTGTAGAAATAATTGAGTATAACTGAGTGACTTCTCACGTAAGCATCAATAATCAATATCGTGTGCTACTATGCAACCACGCCAGACATCGTATTTTTACCACCTAGTTTTTCAACTGTTTAACGGTAAAACTTTCACCGTTATTTTTATAAAAAGATATTTCTGTCGTTTTCTAACTCCGACAATAATTCTGTTGTGGGGTCCACTAATGATTATGCCATCGTACAAATATTCCCTGTTAAAATGAATATTCCCCGACCAATCGAATATTTTATAACAACTTGCTTACTTTACAAAATTTATAAATATTACCCACAACTATAACATTATATCAAATCCACACTATAATATTCAAAAATATATTTCAAGAAATTAAATCTTTATTCATAAAAGTTGGGGTCTTACATAAAATTCATGAGAGCTTTACCAAGCAAGTGGGATGCTAAAACCACTGCCATCAGAGAATCAAAGAATCTCCATGAAATGACTGTTCAAAAACACTATGGCAACCTTCTTACCTACGAACTGGAGTTGACCCATAGGGCATAGACTCTATCTGAAGGAAGAAAGAAGGACAAAGGAGTTGCTCTCAAAGCAACAGAAACCATCTCCAAAGCTCATGCTAAAAATGATTCTGACTCTGAGGAAGATGATGACGAGGATATTGCAATGCTGATAAGAAGACTCAAAAGGTTCATGCGTAATGACTGAAGCAGCAGACCTAAGAAATTCAACAACAACAACAATAGCCAGGAGCAGATCAACAACCTATGCTACAACTACAAGAAGCCTTTTCATTTTATTGCAAACTACAACAAAATCTCTTAGAGAAGAGCTCAAGACAAGATCAAATCCAAAGAAGGAGTTCAAAGGCAACAAAAGGCTCCAAAAAAAAGACAAAGGTCTTGTAGCCGGAGGATCATGGAGTGACTCAGACTGTGACGCCCCCAAAATAGGTATACATCACCCATTCTGAGTCGCCAAATACATGGTACAGAAATAAATACAACTTCACTAATACAATTGTCGTGCAAAATACGACAACACATATACTGTTAGTTTAAATACAAATACTGTCTAATAGACAGTATACAAACTCAAAAAGAGTCCTCATTACAATTATTGATACACTATTTTACAAAAATAGCGAGGACTACTAAAACAATTTTCTAGAATCATCACTCCATACCCCGGCTAGTTCCTGCTAAATTCTCACCTCCTGAGAAGAAAAATGGAACAAAAAGGAAAAGGGTGAGCTCAACTAGCCCAGTAAAGAATATTATGACTAATGTGACGCCCCCAAAATAGGTATACACCACCCATCTTGATTACCCAAATACATGATACATAAATCAAATACAAACTTCTTTAATACAACTATCGGGTAATATACGACAAAATATAGCTGAGACTTTAAATAAGAATATTGTCATCTAGACAATATTCACACTCAATGGAGTCCTCATTACCATTATTGTCACACTATTTTATAGAATAGTGAGGACTACTAAAACAACCATTTGGACCGTCAATCCGTTCCCAGACTCATCCCAGCTATATTCCCTTCTCCTGAAGAGAACAATGAAAGAAAGGGTGAGCTCAACTAGCCCAGTAAGAAATATTATGACTAAGATAATGCAGAATAAATTATCCTTAGCCTTCAACAGTATAACAACTGATAGAATATAATAGACAACAAGTTTTAGATCAACAACTGCAGCGGAAAAAAAATCCATTAGAAGAGTCAAGTAGAGCATAAAATATACTATCTTCTATGATTTAAAAAGATTTTCATCAAACTTTACCGCTGAGACTCAGCTTAATAAATAAAATCAAATCATCCCTGCACCACGGCCAAGGATATTCATGTAATCATCAATGGTCATGATTATACCGAAAAATCCTTGGTCATAATCATACCAACAACTGTCCATCAATGAACTACATGCCAAAGATGATTACCACATCATTCGTTACATTACGGTCATGATTATACCGAATAATCTCTGGTCATAATAATACCAAGTCCATCTATGCACGTAAGCCAAAGATGACTTTCATCACAATATAAGCATAATGATGATGACAATGCCATAATAATTCAATAAAACAAGTTCAAGGATAAATTTTAATGATTTATAATTTAATTTATCCAGAAATTGATAACGTCCAAATTGTCAACATGATAATGCTTTGTGGGGTAAAATTCAAGAATAATATTCATGTACCAAAAATAATTTGGACAGAAAAGAAATATATTTTTCGGGTAAATAGTGCCCCGTGAATAGTACTTCAGGAATTGTACCTCATGAATAGTACCCCGACATGAAAAATACCCCAAATACCCGAGTGAATAATATTCAAGTGAATAGTAATTAGGGTGAATAGTAACTCGTGAATAGTACTCTGACTTCGGTCATCGATTTTGGTTGCTCCCAACTTTGTATTGCTTCAATCTTTGCTGGGTCAACAGATACTCCATGTTTTGACACCACGTGCCCAAGGAATGCTACTTCCTCAAGCCAGAACTCACATTTCTTCAGCTTTGCATATAGCTTGTTATCACGAAACCTTTGCAGTACCAGCTTCAAATGGTGCTCATAATCTTCACGGTTTTTGGAATATATGAGGATGTCATCAATAAAGACGACAACGAACTGATCCAAATATTCTTTGAACACACGGTTCATCATATCCATAAAAGCAGCAGGAGCATTAGTCAATCCAAAAGACATGACTAAGAATTCATAATGCCCGTCATCGAAGTTCTCAAGGCGCCTTTGGAATATCCTCGCTTTTAATCTTTAGCTGATGATATCCAGAACGAAGATCGATCATTGAAAAGAATTGTGCTCCTTGTAACTGGTCAAATAAGTCATCAATGCGAGGTAGCAGATACCTATTCTTGATAGTGACATGGTTTAATTCCCGGTAGTCAATACAAAGTCGCATACTCCCGTCTTTCTTCTTTACGAATAACACAGGAGCACCACAAGGAGATGTACTAGGATGAATGAAACTGATGTCCAACAACTCCTGTAGTTGGACCTTTAACTCCTGAAGTTCAATAGGAGCCATTCGATATGGGGTTTTAGAAATGGGCTATGTACCAGGTTCAAGGTCAATAAAGAATTCAACTTCACGTTCTGGGGGTAGACTGGGAAGTTCTTCAGGAAATACGTCAGGAAATTCACTAACAATAGAAATATTATTCAAATCTGACGTGTTTTTGTTCAAGTACGTGACATGGGCTAAGAAAGCTTGACATCCATTTTTTAATAAATGAATAGCTTTATGGCTTGATATGACAGTGATTGACTTTAGTGGGTTGGTTGTTTGAATTTAAATAACAGGTTTATTAGGAATATGAAAACTAATAACCTTACGAAAATAATCAATTTTGGCATGATAAGTAGTTAACCAATCAATCCCTAAAATCACATCAAAAGCAAGTATCTTTAAAGAGATAAGATTAGCAAGTAATGTGATGGTGCCAACTTGGATCAAACAAGATTTATAAATAGTGGATGTAATGAAGGTTTCTCCTAACGGAGTCTCCATAGATAAGTCAAAGTCTAATTTCTCCAGAGTCAAGTTTAAACGTTGAGCCCAAGAAGGAGAGATAAAAGAATGGGTAGAACCGGTATCTAGTAAGGTATAAACTTTGCAAGATTTTATGATTAGCTTACCCGTGATCTCCTCATTCGGGTTCCTCGCATTTTGACCAGTCACGACAAACGCTGTTCCAGGAACTGCTGACTTTGACTTATCTGGGACAGCCTTTTGAATCACCATCCCTGCTGGACTTGGTTTCACTACCGAATAATCTCGAGCTATATGACCTTCCTTTCCACAGTTATAACATACCTTGGATTATTGTGGGCAGTTTGGGCTGATATGTCCCTCTTTCCCGCATTTATAACATATGACCGGTGGTCGTTCTCCTCCCTTAGAAACAGTTGATGTCGGTGCTGACGTCTTCACGTTATCATTGTTGTACCTTCTATTCTTTAAATCTCCTCCCGACTCGTTTCTTCTATTTTTATGGCCACGATTACCACCAGAGTGGTAACCGTTTTTGTCCGAATGTTTTCCTCCCCACTAGTTTTTATTGCTCTGATGACTGCTACCACCGGTATGACCCTTGTTGTGGTCCCTCGGTTTAACATACTCATTATCTCGCACTAATAATTGAGACATGTTTACAACATCATAATATAAAGAAAATTTATGAGAGATAAGATATTGCCGAATCTCAGGTTTTAGACCTCTCAGAAACATCATCGTCATTCATTCCTCATTCTCTACCAAATGAGGTGCAAACCTAGATAACTCTGCGAACTTCGACTCGTACTAGGACAATGTCATGTTGTTATGTTCCAGTCTAATATATTCCACCTCCTTCATATAACGAATACTTTCAGGAAACTACTTGTCATTGAACAGTTTCTGAAATGTTTCCCAAGATATCTTTGAGTGCGGCGAGTAGTCGGTACGCTTCACGTAGACTCACCAAAGAGTCCGCCTCATCGCAAAACATAATGGTGGCGAATGGAACCTTCTGTTCCTTCGTGTATCCCAAGACATCAAATATCTTGGTAATTTGCTTAACCCACGTTTCCACCTTGATCGGATCCGGCTTTCCCGCAAATTCTGGTGGTCCCAACTCTTTGAACTTCTTGGCTGTGACAAGCCGCACATTGCTATCATTTCCACCCGTATTTTGTACACGAGTCTCCCTCGTCTGATTTTCCATGAACTGCAAAAAGCTTCTAAACATCCCACCAGTCATCATTTGTTTGGTAGTGTTGTTTACAGGAGTAATATTGCCTTCCTATTGCATGTTCCCCTGGGTGGTGATTAAAGGTGTCTCCACAGTCTCATTCACTCCGTGGTTAATATTTGTAGCTGCCATTCTCAAATACTGCCATAAAACAAGGGTTAATTAAAGAAATTAACATGCCACATAATATCCTTATATTATGACCGACCAAACAAATAAGCTTAGGTATGACACACTAGCGAAGGATTACTCGTCTTTCCCCTCCTAGTTCTATTCCCTGATCTCCGCCAGAGACCATATCCCTAAGCTCTTATACAAACTATGACGCCCCCAAAATAGGTATACATCACCCATTCTGAGTCGCCAAATACATGGTACAAAAACAAATACAACTTCACTAATACAATTGTTGTGCAAAATACGACAACACATATACTGTGAGTTTAAATACAAATATTGTTTAATGACAGTATACAAACTCAAAAGGCATTCAATTATTGATACACTATTTTACAAAAATAGTGAGGACTTCTAAAACAACTTTCTAGAATCATCACTCCATACCCCGGCTAGTTCCTGCTAAATTCTCACCTCCTGAGAAGAAAAATAGAACAAAACGGAAAAGGGTGAGCTCAACTAGCCCAGTAAAGAATATTATGACTATGATAATATACAACAATTTATCATTAGTCTTCAACAAGGAAAAATCTGATAGAATATAATAGACAACAAGTTTTAGATCAACAATGCGCAATGAAACAACAATCCATTAGAAGAGTCAAGTAGAGAATGAATTCTACTATCTTCTAAGATTTAAAAGTCCATCATCAATATTTTATCCCTGTAACATCAATCAATATACATCTTGAATCAAATATTCAGCTTTGCACTACAGGCCAAAGATATTCATCAGTTGGTCATGTTCATCTCAACACCTGTACATCTTAGCACTACGGGCCAAAGATATTCATCAGAAAATCATTCATCTTTGTACTACAGGCCAAAGATATTTAGTAATATCATCATTTAGGACTGAGGATGATGAAAAATATCTTAAAGAAAACAAATCCAGTGAGACAAAAGGACAAATATTAGGGATTCGTACTATAGTTTATCAAAGTTCAAAAATACTCCATAATAACCAATTATGAAGCATAATTCAAAATAAAGATCAAAACATGGATACAATCAAATATAGTAACAATAATAGATATCTTGGACAAAAAGAAGAAAATTTCATTTTTTGGTGAATAGTATCGTATTTTTGAATAGTGTCGTATACGTGAATAGTAACCCTGACACAAAAAGGTAGAAATTTCACAATAATATTCATACCAATATTTCGGCATAATGATATTAAAAGAAATAATATCATTTATGAAGAAAATAACATCCCTTACCTCAAAAGAATAGTACTTCTGGCTGAATATCAGATATAACGCTAAAAGAAACTTGCACCGTATAGCAACACTCAAAGTATCAAAATACTCACAAGAATACACTCAATAATATAGAGAGAGAAAACTTCAGTTTCTGGTGTGATTTTCAATTCTAACCTAAGCACCCTATTTATAGGAAAATGCTTAGAACACCAAAGTAAAATTTTTAATAAAATTTTAATATATTTTTTTAAATTCCTACGTACACCTCATTTGATCAAAACATCAACCACCGAGTGCCCACCTCACCAAATCAAAAAAAGCATTTTTCTTATTAAAAATATTTATAACTCCAAAAATTAATTATTCCGGAACTTCAATAATTCATAATAAATAGCCCGTTTATCAGAAAAATTCGAATCTTATGTCCATTCCATAGGAAATTCAATTCTCTACAACTTTATAAGTTTAAATTTTTCCAAATTCCAAACAAAAATTGACCTAAATCCATATACAGACGATTTTACAGGCTATAATCAAATTTCAGTCAAACATTGGGGCCCCTCAACATGTTTAACATGTTTTTAGCATTTATTGTAACAAAAATAATCTTCCTCCTCATTTATTCATATATCACACATTCATTGTAAAAATATCAACATTATTATATTATTGAAATATAATAATATATTTAAATGAATTATTTTATCAAAAACGTAAAATATCAATTTTTAACAATTGTCACTTTTCTAAAAATTCCTCCATTTATATCCACATAAATAAATATTTTCTTTATCATATAAATAAATAATTAATTATTCATAAATAATATTACAGAATCACAATACTGACAACCAGACCGTTCCCAAGAAAGAGGGAGCTTTCCAATAAGGATTTCTCCTTACTGGCGCGCAATTAGGTGACCAAACCTCTCCTTAGACAGAACTTTCTAGACATTGTCAATAATGTTATCTAGTAATATTATTAAAATAATATGAATTATTGATCTGATAATGGGAAATACTGTGTAGTGACAATTATTGATACAACAATAGTATAAAATATCAACGTAGCAATTATTGAATCAATAAAATAAAATATTGAACAGTAATTACTGTAACAATTATTGAGTAGTGCCTTCTTATGTAAGAATCAACAATTGGTGCAATACCGCGTGCTACTGTGCAACGCCGCGTATTATTGTGTTTTAACCAATCGGTATTCCAACAAGTTAATTCAGAATAACTACTCTGACGTTATTCATAAAAACTCATACTTGTCATTTTCTTCATCCAATCGCTTTCCGTTATGGGGCCCACAAAAGGCTGCACCGTCGTACGAATATTCCCCGACAGGAAGAATATTCCACGACCAAACGAATATTCCCCGACAACAATGAATATTTTATAACCACTTGCTTATTTAAAATATTTGCCCATTTTACCCATAACTAACCACATTAATTAAATCAACCTTTACTATTTTAAAATAATTAATAGAGGAAATAACTAACCACACTAACAATGACACAACTCTTGAGTCTAGAGATGATGATGATCCTCAAGTAGTAAATCTATGTCTAATGGCCAAAAATGCAAAGGAGAAGAAAAACACTGACCATCATGAAGTAAGTATCGATGAGGTATTCGACTTTAACTCTCCTGATGTAGATATTGATGATTTAAGAGTTGCACTACATGGCATAACAACTGATATATATTAATACATGAAATGGTTCAGAGTTCTGTCTAAAGATTATTCACTTCTTCAAAAAGAGAAAGAGAAAGTTCAAGAAGAATTGAAAATAGCTCTTCTAAGTGCCAACTCTCTCTCTAAATTTTAGGCGGAGAAAAAACTCTTAAGACAGATTAATGAACTTAATGCACAAAGAGAGTAAAATCTAACCTCTAAGATTGAGGAACTAGAAAAGACAATCTTAATGTGGAAATCATCTTCATCCATGGACTCTCTGATCTCCAGTCAGAGAAGTGCTTCTGATAGAACATGTTTAGGTTTGGGGAATCTACCTCAGTACCATATGTGGAAAAGCTAAAGGAAACTAACATTAGTAGTGCTATAAATTTCAATAGAGGCATTATATGTGTGAAATCCTCACAGAAGGAAGAACCAGTCCATCCATGCTTTCTGATCCAATCCATGTTCCAAGACATAATGGATCCCATGCTGGCCTAGGGTTCAAAAAAAAGAGAAGAGTAACTTAGTCAGTACTATCCAACCTCGAAAGATCGTAGAGTCGAGTAAAATCAACTCCATGAACCAACTAGGAAGAAATAGTAGAGTTAAGTTTCACTCTTCATAACTCATGAATCACAAGGATACATGGAAAAAGAAGAATCAGTATAAAGGAAAGACTACCAAGAATCCACATAAGTTCAAATGGAGAAAGAATCCACACACACACACTCAAGCATGCATCATGCTAGATGTTTTGGATGTGATAGATATGGTCATAACACTATAGTATGTTACAATAATCCTTTGCATGTTAAACCCAAAGTCAAGCAGATTTGGCTCCCCAAGGGTACTAACAAGGTAGGACCCATGCAAGTATGGGTAACAAAATGAGAGTTGAACCTCACTATAGGAACATAGCGCCACTTGGTATCTAGAAAGTGGATGCTCACGACACATGACCGGGAACAAAGCTCTCTTGTCTAACTTCACAGAAAAGGAAGGTCCAACATCCATCTTTAGAAACAATGGCTCTGGCAAGACAAAAGGATATGGCTCAGCTGGAAATGGTGCAGTGTCCTACAGCAAAGTAGCCTATGTGGAAGGGCTGAAGCACAATATCCTGAGCATAAAGCTGACCATCCTTCCTTAACAATCAGTGTCAAGTAAGGGTCATCAAGTCACATTCCTTAACAATCAGTGTCAAGTAAGAGATCTAGAGACCTCCTCTATAAAGCTGACCAGAATAAGAGAAGGGAACGTCTACACTGTTAATCTTGGTCAACTGAGTTCTGAACAGACAATATGCTTTCTTGCTAAAGCCTCTGAAGAAATGAGCTGGCTATGGCATAAAAGGTTGTCTCATCTCAACTTCAAGAGTATGTCAAAATTGGACTCCAAAGATCTAGTGGTAGGTTTACCCAAGCTCAGCTTCGTCAAAAAAAGGCCATGCAATGCATGTCAGCTTGGAAAATAGACTAGGAGCTCCTTCAAAGGCAAGACGATCATCTCAATTGATAAGCCCCTACAACAACTTCACATAGATCTATTTGGGCTAATTCCAACTACAAGCATTGGATGGAAGAAAGACTCATTGGTCGTAGTGGATGACTACACCAGATTTAAATGGGTGTTCTTTCTAAACTCTAAAGATGAAACAAACTCTTAAATCATCAAGATGTTCAAGCTGGTGATGATTGAAAAATGAGTAAAGATGTGACGAACGAGATTTTATAATTTAATTTTAATATTTATTGAATTAAATAATTATTTTTCGATGATTTAATTATTAGATTAAATAATTAATTGATGCAGTTGTGATAGATTAATTTAATTATATGTGTTATTATTAAATTAATGTGGAGAATTTTATTATTCGTAGAATGTAATTATGTGAGTTTATTAAATTAAAATAAATATTTAATAAACCTAATATTATTTTATTTAAATTAATAATTAATGAGAAAATTAATAATTCGACATAATTAATAAATGAGAAAATTAATTATATGACTATGTGAATTAATGATAAATTATTATATTTTGTTTAAATTAAATATTTGATTTATTTTATAAAGGGGTGTGACATTATTAAACTATAATATAAGTAGTTTATCAAAATAAATAGGTTTGAGTTTTAAGAATGACCAAACAAGGCCACCACCACAACTGCGCTCAGTTCTTTTTATAAATTTAATACGTCATCTTCTTCTTTTATTTGGCTAAGTCTGGAAAAGAAAAATCAGAAAGAATCAAGAAATTTTGAGGGAAATTGTGAGTGTGTGATCAAACAAGTATTTGAGGAAGGATCATCAAGGATCATCTCTACTAATCTATATTCTGGGTAATTCCTTTAACCAATTTCAAATTATGTTGTTATATTTTTTCTGAAAATGGTTTTCAAATTCTATAAAAGCTCTGTAATTGAAAAAGAGTAATGATTAAGTGTATATACGTGTTAATATGTTATCATAACATGTTTAACTATATCTTGTATGTTTTCATAACATCAAATTCATAGAAATATGTCGTATATAGTTTCTTGAAGTTGCAAAGTATAAAATATGGCCATATGGCCCTTACACATGAATTTAATGTGTTAAATCATATGTTGTATCATAAATTTATATTGTATATGATTATGTATATTAAAATGAAGGAATCAAACTTCGAATGAACAGATTCGGTGTTATAACGAACCCGTAGTGTTGATTTTTATGTTTTGTATTCAAAAACTTTCAAGAACATCAAGAACAATAAAATTACATGTGTTGATTTTGTTAATTATGTGTTTTAACTTGTTAAAATTATACTAGAAGGGTTGAGTAGTAGTTATATGTGTATTACAGTGTTTGGGTATGTCTAAATTCGTGTAAAAATAAATTAATTGGAGGTTTTGGCAATGTTCTGCAATTTTTATGAATTGCAGAACTGGTACTGGTTCGCCGCGCCGTGACGCCAGCTCCATGCCTTAAGGACCGCGCCACACCATACCACCACGCCACACTATTAAAGGCCAAATTATAAATACACACCAGGCCATGTGCAATAATGAGAATAAGCATAACCGTGCATACCGCAAGACCACTCTGCAGAATGGCCAAAAATGAAAATTTTCTAATTGTTCAAGTCTAAGAACGTGATAGTAACCTAATCTAATGCATATAAGAATATGTTAGACATATAATGAGACGTTAAAATAGATTCTTAACATGTCAATAAGACATTTACATGTTGATTGAATTATTGAACGCATAGTTAGATTATTGTTCGTGTAGTGTGATATTATGAGAAAACAAGTGTGGTAATTGGTGTGACGAACGATATTTATGTAATTTAATTTTAATATTTATTGAATTAAATAAATATTTCCGATGATTTAATTATTAGAGTAAATAATTAATTTATGCAATTATGATAGATTAATTTAATTATATGTGTTATATTTATTAAATTAATGTAGAGAATAATTATTATTCAAATATGTATTTATGTGAGCTTATTGGATTAAATGAAATATTTAATAAGCCTAATGTTATTTTAATTAAATTAATTTGATTATTAATTCGAGATTTAATAATTTGACATTGTTATTAAAAGAGAAATTTAATTAATTGACTATGTGAATTAATGAGAAATTAATTTATATTATTTAAATTAAACTAAAATAATATATTTGAGTTATTGTGTAATTGGGTGTGACACGATTTAAACTATAGTATAATAGATTTATTAAAAAAAAATAGGAATGAGTTTTTAAAGCTAGCCAAACATGGCCTTATTGGGAGTTGAGGACAGTTAACCCATGATTGGGTAACCCACCACAACGCCGATTCATTTCCTTATTATTATATCGTATTCTTCCTTTTCATTATTGCTAAGTTTGGAAAAGCAAAAACTGAGAGCCAGAGAGATTTTAGAGAGAATTCAGAGAATTTTTTGAGAAACTCAGTGATTGAAGAAAGCATCTAAGCCTACAATTATACACTTTATACTCTTGGTAATTTATCCAAACCTAATTTCTTTTTACGTCATTAAGATTTCATGAAAATGGCTTTCGAAGTTTTTGTTTAAACCTCTGTATTTGGGAAAGGAGTAATGTTTTATGAGTTGTGTATGTATTAATATGTATCAAATCGTATTCAATTATATATTATATAGGTTGCCATATCATTAGTTTCATGAAAATACATAGTATATGATTGCTTCAAATTTTACAGAGTATGGGTTATGGCCATATGACCCTTATACGTAATTTTAATATGTCAAACATAAATGGTTTTGTAAAATTTATACTCGTATATTATTATGAATGTAAATATGAAGAGACCAAACTTTAAATGAATGGATTCGGTGTTATAATGAATCCGTAGTGTTAATTTTTATGTTCAAAACCTTCAAGAACATCAAGAACAGTGAAATTTACCTATTTTAATTTTGTAATTTTGTGTTTGAATGGATTAAAATCATTCTATAAATGTTGGGTAACTATTATGTATGAATTCTAGCATGTGGGTATGTTTAATTGATGAAATTAATGATCATATAGTGGTTATTTCGTTGAACTCTGTTTTCTTCGCGAACTGAGAATCATAATCTGGAGTTTCATGCATGGCCAACCAACTCAGGCGAAGTCTCATGTATCAGCCCGCAGCCAAGTCTCAAGCCTCAAATACCATACAGTGCCACATGAAGATCAAGTATAATAGTGATGCCACAAATACCCCTCTCGAAATGTTCAGAAATGAAAATTATAAAATGTTCAAGTCTAATACTGTGATAGCAACTTAATTTAAAGAACATAGAAATATGTTAGAAGTATAATGAGATGTTAAAATGTATACTTATCATGTAAATAACATACTTGCATGTAGATTGAATTATTGAATACATATTTAACTTGTTATTCATGAAGTGTAAATTATGTGACAATGAATGTGATAAATTGACTAAGTATAGTCATAATCAAAATTAGACAAAGAGAATGAACTTATGATGACTAGTTACATAATAATTAATTATAGTTGTGAATGGAAATGATATGTAGGATTAAATTCAAGGAACGTGTTTAATTAAAGTGTAATCTACGCACGAGGCAAGTTTCCTAACCCTACTTGTTATCATTATTCAAGTTATAAATCAAGTTCATTTGTTATGTTAAAGATTTACTATCTTTTCAAAGTATGATTCTGTAATACAATAATTGTTCTATTGTATACCTATTGAGATTGTTATTCATTATAAATACCATTTATTGTTGAACCTTGTTAGACTAGCGAATCCTTGTTGATTCAACTAGTCCATAGTTGATGAATGTTCTAAATTCAGAACCCTTATTGATTTATCCAAACCAAGCTTCCTTTGGTGCGGACTCTAATGTCAAACTGAGATGAATAACTCTGCAAAGGGATTTACTTATGTGTTAGCGTTAAGATATTGTACACAGTATGGTACTAAGGGCTGATCCCCCTAAGTACGAGAAGAGGAGTCCATAGTCTTATGACTGTTAAAGGTTTCAAGTATAACCCTTGATAACCTAGGACATAGTTCAAGGTCTTATGACCCTCAGAAATCTTTTGATTCTTGTTATTCATTCTTGATTCAAAAGTTGAACTTTTATTTCATAAGTCTTTGATTCACTCGCATGTTATTATATATTATTATTTCATTATTTTATTTATGGGCAATAGTGCTCACTCTTGCATAATAATAACATTGCAGTTAAGAACGAAAGAACCGATGAACCTTCCACTAGTAAAGACAAGGGCAAGGTTAACAAGTGATGAAGACTTGTTATTTGTTGAGATGTTGAATTTATGTATTAAGTTAATGACGTTGTTTAAGACTTATTTGTTTATGTTTCTGCACAGATGTTTAAGGTTAGTATGACCCGGGATTATGTTTATTATTTAGATGTTGTAACCCCATAAGGGGAAGATTTATTTCTATCTATTGCATGGTTTGCATTTATTATGGGTAGATAGATAGATGATATTTGTACAGTGAACACCAAATCCCGTGGAATCGAAGTACCCGGATTTGGGGGTGTCACAGGTTGGTATCAAAGCTGTAGGTTATGAACCTTAGGTGGGGAAACAACCTTAGGTAGTAGCCTTATAGGAAGAACATAGAGATGGAAAACTCTTATCAAGTTCTAGGAAATGAATTTTTGTAATTCATTGAAGATAATAAAAGGCTTTATGTGCTTATGTGTTAAATTATGTGCTCACTAGTACGACTTAGTAACTAAAACTCGAAATTTTGTTGTCAAGATGTTTGATGTTGGAGGAACTAGTCGAGCTGGGGAGGAGGAACCCCGAGTATCTACAATACCTGCAGAGGGGGAGCCCCGAGACATTCATGTCGTTAGGGAACAGTTGGTACAGAGGGAGTCATCTCCGTTGATCACCGTTGTTGGTTAGGAGCATGACCCTGAGACTGATCCTGAGGAGGATCCTGAGGAGGAATTTGAAAAGGAAGAGGAAGCAGAGGAGTTTCCACAGCACTCCATTGATGCTGAGATGTACGACGTGTTATATGACCGTAACGTAGAGTTACAAGATGATGTGTAGGATCTGACTGAACGGGCGATTATTCAGCAGATTACTCTCGAGCAGAAGGAGAGGGAGATTTTGACTCTTCACTCATGACTAGGAAATGTAGAATGGGATTTGGTCCGCTAGAAGGGTCAAACCAAGGATAAGACCGAGGAGATAGAGAAGTTGAAGAAGGAACTGAAGGAAAGCTCAGAAAGGCTGATTGTAGCAGAGGAGGGCTGGGTAAGAGAGTCACGTCGTGATGATCTTGCGGAAGAGGATGGTCGTGCAAAGAGGGCTAGACTTGGGGAGACGTACTCCACACTTAATAAGGTAATGGATGAGGCCCAGGATCGAGTTTTGAGGTACCCAATCCAGTTCAAAGGGCTACCATCGTACATGCTGGATCGCAGGACGATGTCTCGCATCATGGAAGAGGAGCGTAGCAAAGCTATTCAGCACCTTAACCAGCAGTGATAGGATTTGTTTAATTATGCGGAAGACTTAATTAATTTTTATATGTAAATTCCGATGTGTTTAGGAACGAAGGAATATTTTAATATTTAAATCCTGTGGATTCTTTATCTCAGGATAGTTGATGTAAATAGTAGTGATGCTATCGTTTGATGTTAAAACTTTTGATTTAATATATCAAGTTGTTTGAGATAATGTGTTAAATAATTAAGTTAAATTGTTGAGTAATGCCTTAACTATTTAGAGAAATAAACAAAGATCTAATAAGCATATATTTTAACAGAAATATGCCGCCAAGAAGAAGACAACAACGTCAACCAGCTCAAGAAGGATCTACTAATAACAACAATAACGCCAATGCTAATCCTGTTCAGCAATTGGTTAATTTACTAGCTGGAGCAATAAATAATCAACCTCAAGCTCCACCATATACTACGTTTAAGGATTTCAAGGTGGTGGGACCGCCAGAATTTAAAGGTTCCACGAATCCAATTGAAGCTCAAACGTGGGTTATGGAAATGGAGAAGGTTTTCGATGTTGCTAGAGTTAGAAAAGACCAGCAGACCGCTTTTGCAATGTTTATACTGAAGTCTAAAGCCAGTTACTGGTGGAAAGCAAACAAGGTCCGTGGAGGTGAAGGTGTGATTACTTGGGAGAGTTTCAAAGAGATGTTTTTCGAGATGTATTTCCCGACCAGCTCACAGAACCAAATGGAGGTTCAGTTTCTGGAGTTGAAGCAGGGGAATATGTCAGTACCTGATTATACGGCTAGATTCAATGAGTTAACGAGGTTCGCCCCGTATCAAGTTCACACGGATGAGAGAAAGGCGAGACGGTTTTAACAAGGACTGAAGCCTTGGGTATACAACAAAGTATCAATGTTTCAGCTAAACACTTTTACTGGAGTACTGGAAAAGGCCATCCTCACTGAAGGTGGAAGAGATGCGGTGACCAAGTACAATAAATATCAGAAGAAGAAGAAGACTGAAAGTAAAGGAAATAACAAGGCTAGTGGTAGTGGCACAGGAGGTGGTAATTTTAATCAGAAGAAAAGGTGGAATGACAACTCATCATCGGGGAATCAACAAGGAAGTCAGAAGAAAAGAATCGAAGCATGCCCGACCTGCGGGAAAGCTCATCTGGGAGTTTGTATGAAGGGAAAAAGAGTGTGCTACAATTGTGGTAAGGAAGGCCATATAACACCTAACTGTCCTAACCCAAAGAAGGGTGCTTGTTTCACTTGTGGTTCAAAGGACCATCTGGCAAGAGACTGTCCTAAGAAGGGATCAGGAGGGGCAGGACTAGGAGGAAACCAGGGAAACAACATTGGAAACGCCTTGACTATCACCGGACCAACCGCAAAAAACCGACCTACCGCCAGGACTTTTAACATGACGGTGCAGGATGCAGTTCAGTCTCGTGATGTGGTGTCAGGTATCATTCCGATCAATAAAATTAATGCTTGTGTTTTATTTGATTCGGGTGCTACTTGTTCCTTTATATCCGATGACTTTGCTAAGAATTTAGATTTTCCTAAGGATGAGTTGGAATACCCCATGTACATAGAAATTGCGAATAGAGAAATAATCCCTGTTAAGTACGTACATAAGAACTGTAGAGTGGATATTAAGGGTAATATCATGAATGTAGATCTTATCCCTATTCGACTTGGGGAATTTGACGTTATCTTGGGAATGGACTGGTTATTCAATTACAAGGCTGTAATTGATTGCCAAAAGAAGCGTATTAACCTTATGACTCCGTCAAAGGTTGTGTTTTATGGTAGCAAGTCACCTAGACAAGCGAGTTGTCTGACGATGATGCAGGTTGGTAAATTGTTAAGATAAGGCTGTGTATGATATTTAGCTTACATAGTCGATAGTTGTAAAGAGAATCCGAAAGTAGAGGAGATACCAGTAGTGAGAGACTTCGTCGATGTCTTTCCAAATGATTTGCCAGGACTTCCACCAGATAGAGAAGTTGATTTCGTGATCGATTTGGCGCCAGGAACTGCTCCAATATCGAAGGCACCATACTGAATTGCACCAGTAGAGATGAAAGAATTAATGGTACAACTACAAGAATTGCTGGACAAGAAGTACATTCAACCGAGCGTATTTCTGTGGGGAGCGCCGGTGCTATTTGTGAAAAAGAAGGACGGATCGATGCGGCTCTGCATTGACTACAGAGAACTGAATAAGGTCATAATTAAAAACAGATATCCATTACCGAGGATCGACGACCTGTTTGATCAATTAAAGGGAGCGAGATACTTTTCCAAGATAGACCTAAGGAGTGGTTATCATCAACTGAAGGTGAGGCCAGAGGATGTACCGAAGACAGTGTTCAGAATGCGATATAGTCACTATGAATTTTTGGTAATGTCGTTTGGTCTAACGAATGGTCCTGCATCATTTATGGGACTAATGAATGGTGTGTTTAAGCCATTTTTGGATAAATTCATAGTTGTATTTATAGATAACATTTTGGTATATTCGAAAACCAAAGAAGAACACGAAGAACATTTGAGGTTAACGTTGGAAATATTGAGAAGGGAGAAGTTGTATGCCAAGTTTTCGAAACGCGAATTTTGGATTTAACGAGTGCAATTTCTTGGGCACGTGATCGATAAAAATGGAATTTTGGTAGATCCATCAAAAGTTGAAGCCTTGATTAACTAGGATCAGTCGAGAACGCTTTCTGAAGTAAGAAGTTTTCTCGGATTAGCAGGATATTATAGAAGATTCATTCAAGACTTTTCCAAAATCGCAACTCCGCTAACGAATTTAACTCGGAAAACTGTGAAATTTGTTTGGACAGAGAAGTGTGAGGAAAGCTTTCAAGAATTAAAGAAGAGGTTGAGTACGGCGCCTGCGTTATTTTTTCCGGATGATATAGGAAATTTTGTTGTTTATAGTGATGCATCGTATAAAGGACTTGGCTGTGTGCTGATGCAAAATGACAAAGTCATTGCGTATGCATCACGATAATTGAAGGATTACGAGAAGGGATACCTGACCCATGACTTGGAGTTAGTTGCAGTTGTTTTTGCTTTTAAAATTTGGAGGCACTATCTTTACGGGGAGAAGTGTGAAATATATACAGACCACAAGAGTCTGAAATATATTTTTACACAGAAAGACTTAAATATGCGTCAAAGAAGATGGTTGGAATTAATTAAGGATTACGACTATGAGATTTTATACCATCCGGGTAAAGCAAATGTGGTTGGTGACGCCTTAAGTAGAAAGGGTCGTGAGAAATTGATGAGGTTGACTGCTCAGGAGGAGCTAATTCCAGAAATGGAGAAACTGGAGTTGGAAGTGAAGTATCCTATGGAGATTGATGAGAAGTTATTTCAGATGCAATCTGGTACAACTCTACTAGATAAAGTAAAGGAGGCTCAGCTTCAGGACCAAGAATGTAAAAAGGTGACAAAGAAGATATCTGAAGGAACTGAACCGAGATTTAAGATGGATAAGGAAGGAATACTGAGATTTGAAAGTAGAATTTGGGTTCCTTGATCAAGAGATTAAGGAAGAAATTTTGAGCGAGGCTCATAGTTCACGATATTCGATTCACCCTGGTAGTACCAAAATGTACCAAGATCTTCGACAACATTTCTGGTGGCCAAATTTAAAACGAGATGTTGCAGAATGTGTTGCCAAGTGTCTTACCTGTCAGAAAGTGAAAGCAGAACATCAGAGACCAAGTGGATTGCTTCAACCATTGGAAATCCCAGAATGGAAATGGGAACATATTACAATGGACTTCGCGGTTGGCCTTCTGACGACTTAAAAAGGCTACGACGCAGTATGGGTTATCGTTGACCGACTAACGAAATCCGCACACTTCCTTCCGATAAAAATCAGATTCAACTTAGATCAATTGGCAAGGTTATATGTAAAAGAAATTGTTTCGAGGCATGGAGTGTCAGTGTCAATTGTTTCCGACAGGGATCTGCGCTTTATATCGAACTTCTGGAAACGTCTACAGGAATGCATGGGTACGCAATTGCGAATGAGTACGACATATCACCCTCAAACAGATGGACAGAGTGTAAGAACGATTCAGACATTACAAGATATGTTAAGAGCCTGTGTGATGGACTTTAGAGGAAATTGGGATGATCACCTACTGCTCATAGAGTTTGGCTACAACAATAGTTACCACGCTAGTATAGGCATGCCGCCTTATGAAGCGTTATACGGCAGAAAGTGCAGAACTCCACTTTATTGGGATGAAGTTGGCGAAAGACAATTGCTAAGCCCAGAATTGGTACAACAGACAACAAAAATAGTCAAAGTGATCCGAGCACGACTGGTAGCAGCTCAAGATAGACAGAAGAAATACGCTGATCCACACCGTAAGAATGTTGAATTTGAACCGGGGAGTTATGTGTTCTTAAAGGTCTCTCCCTGGAAGGGAAAGATTAGGTTCAGAAAGAAAGGAAAATTAAGCCCAAGATTCATTGGACCCTTTGAAGTACTGCGAAGATTCAGAGAAGTCGCGTACGAGGTAGCCTTACCTCCAGCACTCGAGAATGTCCACAACGTCTTACATGTTTCTGTTTTACGACCCTACAAACCCGATTACAAGCATGTAATTGAATATGAACCCCTACATTTTGAAAAAGACTTATCTTACGAAGAAATTCCCGGCCAAATTGTCGACAGAAAAGAACAAGTTCTCAGAAATAAAGTAATACCTTCTGTTAAGGTAATTTGGAGGAACCACAATGCTGAAGAAGCTACGTGGGAACTCGAAGAGAATATGATGAAGAATTACCCTCATTTAATTACTTAACTTATGTGTATACGATTTTGGGGACAAAATCTTTGTAGGGGGAGAATGTAATTGCCTAATTTATTGAGTCGTGATTCTCGGGACAAAAATCCTTTTAAGGGGAAAAGATGTGACGAACGAGATTTTTATAATTTAATTTTAATATTTATTGAATTAAATAAATATTTCCGATGATTTAATTATTAGATTAAATAATTAATTTATGCAATTGTGATAGATTAATTTAATTATATGTGTTATATTTATTAAATTAATGTAGAGAATAATTATTATTCAAATATGTATTCATGTGAGCTTATTGGATTAAATGAAATATTTAATAAGCCTAATGTTATTTTAATTAAATTAATTTGAATATTAATTGAGATTTAATAATTTGACATTGTTATTAAAAGATAAATTTAATTAATTGACTATGTGAATTAATGAAAAATTAATTTATATTATTTAAATTAAACTAAAATAATATATTTGAGTTATTGTGTAATTGGGTGTGACACGATTTAAACTATAGTATAATAGATTTATTAAAATAAATAGGAACGAGTTTTTAAAGCTAGCAAAATAAATAGGAATGAGTTGCGGACAGTTAACCCATGATTGGGTAACTGACCACAACGCGTCAGTTTATTTCCCTTATTATTATTCGTATTCTTCCCTTTTCATTATTGCTAAGTTTGGAAAAGCAAAAATTGAGAGCCAGAGAGATTTTAGAGAGAATTCAGAGAATTTTGTGAGAAACTCAGTGATTGAAGAAAGCATCTAAGCCTACAAATATACACTTTATACTCTTGGTAATTTCTCCAAACCCAATTTCTTTTTACATCATTAAGATTTCATGAAAATGGCTTTCGAAGTTTTTGTTTAAACCTCTGTATTTGGGAAAGGAGTAATGTTTATGAGTTGTGTATGTATTAATATGTATCAAATCGTATTCAATTATATATTATATAGGTTGCCATATCATCGGTTTCATGAAAATACATAGTATATGATTGCTTCAAAATTTATAGAGTATGGGTTATGGCCATATGGCCCTTATACGTAATTTTTGTGACGCCCCGAAATCTGGTCTATTTTCACATCCAAATTCTGTACGTCACGATCCCATCTTCTTCCAAACATACATCATTATATAGCTAAATATAACGACATACATTCTCAAATCCCAGGTTCTCGAAACCTTATAATCTCTTTCATTTTAAATAATGATAATTACATTATTCTTTACATCTTACACGAGTGACTTTCATCCTCCACAAAGGATTCATAACTGTTCATTAAACTAGTCTATAGTTTAATTCTATCATTCTATATTACAAGTCTTCACTTGCTCTTCACGCGCATTCATATAATGAATGACACTTCGTCTGGATACCGCTCAGCTTGATCTTTACGGGATCCTTAAGTTCTTTCTAACATCGTACGCTGAAAATGTTTTTCATTTAAAGTAAGTGTGAGCATTCAATTTCCCAGCAAGTCATCACATCTTGAACAACCAATTTCAGAATTCAAACATTTATTTTGAACTTCCACAACCGAACAAAGGTTACGAAGAAGCTTGAATAATAGGAATAGTCTCGATTCCTATCATTTTAAAATATTAGTCATTTCACTTCGAAATACTTTCATTCTTCTACCTTTTTCATACTCATTCTGTCTTGCTAGAATCATTAGCGCAGACTTAACAATAACGGATCATGTATAAACCGAACATACTTGTATTGAATAGTTCAAGCACTGAACATTTCATCTCATAGAAACACCGAAATGCTCACATTGTGGCACACGGCCTCATACATTCTACCACCTTGTACAAATATCACACATTCGAACATAGACACGACTTCTCAAGTTCAACATCTGAGAAGTTTAAGAAACTAGCATTCATATAGTATGAATGAAGTTAGGAAAAACTTGTCTTACGCACAGCTACAACTTATAGTTTACTTTGAACTGCTCATTCCCAAATCCCTATATAACATATAAGGAAAGAATACATCCACCAATTAGTTATATACTTGACTTACGCATTGGTTTACTTAACTTTACTTCTCAAGGTTCGCGCTCTTGTAATTTTAGCTTACGCGACTAACTTTCTTTACTACCGGTTTACGGCTTCATGACATTCGGAGATGTCTTACTCAAAACATTCATCATCTTTGATTATCTGTATTCTTATCTTCTTCTTATAACTCCTATAGACTCAGCACACATCGCTTCTCTGCTAGTAGTCCATATGGTACTCTGAGTTGTTTCCCACAAACAACCAACAAACAAGTTCCCGTCTCATCTACACTGCCTACACAGTGAGTTAGATCGGTTTCTAGTTTTGTATATACCTTCTCTCTCTGAAGGAATTGTTTCTCCCAGCTCCCATATGTCAACCATCAAAGGTTACGATTGTACTACAACCTAACTTACCTTAACTTATCCGAACCATTAAACTATAATGTTCGTTAAGTCAACTTTTTATTCCGTATGGCTTTCTGGAAACTAAATGCCATACCTCATGATTCATTATTTATCGTCTAAGTCATACAATCTTTTGTATACTCGGAACGATCATTCAATGTCAATACTATGAGAACATAGGTGTTAAACATTTCATATTAACTTATTCATACCTTACAACGTCCGATTCATTAAACTCGGAATGTTGTCCAAGTTATACTTATTAACTCGACTTCTTAACGGTATACGCTATTATCTTTAACTTAGTTTCTTCACCGTTCACGGCTAAAACTTAGTCTTCATTACATTACATTTAAACCATACACGGAGTGTAGGTTCTGCCCATTTAACACTCGCTTACACTCAACCCTTACGTTGATTAAAGTGTTCAACGCTTACTTCATTCTAACATTCTCTATCCGACTCACACTCGGACTTTCTTTAATCTCATTACCGCTTTATTTACTTTTTTCCTTGATAATTCATATCTTACTTACTACCTTCGTCAACATCTAAGTCATACAACTAGGGTATACTTAGAACGTTCGTCCAACACGAATACGATTCACGAGGATCATTATGTATTCGACGTTCAATTGTTCGTCTTTTAATCTCTCATTACCATGACATAACATCGGAATGTTATTCATTACCTTCATCACTTAACGTCTAAGGAATCACAATCATAGCAATCCATCATGTTCGTTTGTCACGACTACGGTCCCCGAATATCGATTACGTAATCTAGCGCTTACATTCTCCGTCTTTTAATCACGTTAAATCTTTTCGTTCAACCTTTGCTAAAGGTTTAAAACACTTGACGAAGTGTTACATTACGTGAACTATATGTCCATACTTCTTTCTTTCACATCCCCCCAGTATCTGAGAAATAAAATTCTCATTTTTGGGCATTGCCTTCCACCGGTATTTACTTTCATCCTCCTTCTCTCTCTCTCGCTACCGTGGCGACACTTCTCGAATTACTGCAATGCGCTTTAAACCCTAGAACTCGGAATCAAGTTTGAGATGCTTACTTTGCGATCTCATAACTCCTTCGTTATAACTCGGAACGAGGTCGTTCCAAAGCCATTATCTTTCTTATCTCACGTACTTTAACACCCATCGAGCAGAAATTCGATCTAAACTCATTCATGTGCCATTCAATTGGCTTAAACTTCACCCTTCGTTCATTTTACGCTTTTAACGTTCTTCGCTCGTTCGTCCGTAATTCGATCATCCGAACTCGGAACTCGATCGTTCTTGAGTCCACGACTCACATTTTCTACGTTCTCTTACATTCTTATGAAACCCTACATGTTCGGGTTCATTTACTAACTTTCAAATTCTCGCTCGTCTTTTACAAAAATTTCGCCATAACTTCGTTATAGCTCAATTTTAATCCGTTCTTCATGAACGTTTCTAATACTCCTAACCAAGCAAGAAGCAACTACTTAGACACGATGGTTTTAAACTTGTCCATCAACAACATTTACACTACGATGGTTTTAAATTTGTGCATCAACAACATTCTACGCGTTCTTCGCGTTCTTCGTTTTAATCGATATTTTGGATTACGATTCTACTTTTTCTTGGAATTTGATGTTATAGAACATCATTCATTACTAATTTGACATACTCATTCATAAGATTCATTCGGATCGCTCAAAATCCTTACGAATCTTATACTTCCAATTTATAAACTAAATTTCTTATTCTTATTTCTTCGTTTTCTCATGATTTCAACCATATGAAATCATTTCTAACATCATCTTTTCACAATTCTCATTAAGCTATGTTTTTGAACATATTAAACTTAAAAAAAATATGAAAAGAAACTAGGGTTCGGATTACCGTTCTTCGTTAATCCTCTTCCGTTATACAAAGCCGGCGATTCGCTAGCTTTTCTATTTCACGATCACTTTTGATCCGAGCATTCATGCTCACGCTCTTCCTCTTACTCTCCCAACCGAGCTCTCTCTATCTCTCTCAAGGTAGGATTTTCAAAAATCCTAGAAAATGAAATTCTAGGTTTCTATTTATAGAAAACTAAAGCTAGGGGCAAAATAGTCATTTCGCCCCTAAAGTTACTATTCCCACCTCCTCTTCAACTTAACCACCAAGTTTGCTTGGCCACTGAGTACTGCAAGTTGTTTACCCACATGCCCCATGGGTCACCCCATGGGTTGCCCCAATGGTTCTTACCCATCCGCTTTACCCACCGGTTCGATCCATGGCTTTTTTTCTTGGTTTGGGCCTTAACCCTAATTCTTATTGGGCCTAACTTGGGCTTGATTTCACTAAGCATTGGGCTTGACATAATCCAAGTCCAATTGGATTCTACAAAGTCCATGAACATAAAGTCCGTTAAGACTTATCGTATTCTACGATCGTATTCTACGCATTCCTTTCTCATAATCTCGTCTTCTCTTCGTATATTGTTCGTACGATATTCGTATTATACTAATATTCGTAATATACTCATATAATAACTCGTATCATACTCGTATTTCTCATGCATAATAACCCTAGTTATTATACGTGCTCATTACATTCTCGAAACTCACTTTCCCTAACCCTTAGGTTTTGAGTCCGCAGGCGAAAACTTCGTTTTTGCCATAACTGAAATATTATTGAATATTCCATCACGTCTCAAGATTTCACGCAATCAATAACTTCTCAGAATTTCAAAATAAATCTTCGAAAGTAAACAGTGAATAGTGCCTATTTCGTCTTTTTTTCCCTAAATATTTTTTTTGTTCTTAAAAAATTTTATTTTTCGCCTTAAAAATTCTTACTCGCTTCGGTCTAGCTCAGAGCTTAATCCTCCCGATTAATAATCATTCTAGGTTATAGAACGATTAATGAACACATAGCACATAATAGTATTAATAAAAATTCATTTTATTAATAACTAATTCTTTAAACTTAAATTTTGGACAATTCGATTTTCCGGGTTGTCACATTCTTCCATCCTTAAAAAAAATTTCATCCTCGAAATTTCTTAAAACCAAACCCTTACCCGGGTCCTCACATTCTCCCCTTCTTAAAAGAATTTTATCCTCAAAATTTTAGCTTACCCTTCTTCTCAACTTCTCTTCAAAGAAGTTCTTATCTTTCATACATTCCCTACCCTTCATAACTTATCAATAATCATGAAGCGAAAGGAATAACTAGGAATATAAGGATTCCTTTAAAACATTTCATTCTTTTGCTGAGGGGTAAAATCGACCATGAACTTTTACAAGGTTAAACAACCTCTCACCGTAAACCTTTCTTACATGGTAAGTTTACAATCACAAAGAAGGTAAACTACCTATTCCATACGTAGGTGATCAGCCTATCGTATAACCCCATTTCAGGGTATGTTCACCTCAGACTTAGATTCCGGACCAAAACAATTTGGTTCGGCATAGCTATTCAAAGAAATCTCGATTTTCTTTTAATCATGACATACCATTCGTCTTAGCCAAATCAAGTAGCTTAGACCATACCAATAAATTGGATATCAACTTGAAACATTCGTCTAGTCAACTCACTTGACATCGACTACTTCTTTAAATTCTTTTGCAATACATCAAAACGATTCATGATGTCATGATACCGTACTCTTCACAGTACGTTGTGGACTTCGTCAGTTTATGACTTCGTCATTATACATCATACCATAGTAGGTTGTTGATCCTCTGATCAAATTCCATACCAGGTTTAATTGCATTAACAACTCCATCCTTTTACCATCCTTGCATCAAATGCACTGATGATATAAAATTCATTTTGATATTTCAAATCAACTTCCGTCTAGCCGAAACAAGTAGCATACACATACCAAGAATAGTTCTTTAAAAATCCATTGGTTCCAAGAGTCGAACCAATTCTTTCATGTTCAAAACGTGCACATTAGCACGATTTCAAGAAATTTTGAAATCTAGCATAACTAGATGACTTGGAATATCTTATTCTCCATCTTCCGTCATTGTCTTTCTACGACAATCTTAATCTTCTCTAGCACCTTCAATGCTAAGTCTACTGAAAATACTTCGTTTTCAGTCTAAACATTCTTATACCTTAGTACAGTCCATCAACTTACCACACATTATGAGTCCAGGAACTTTCCATAATAATATGAGTTTAAGAACATCCAGACAGACCATAGGCGTCCATTCGTTGAAACATTCGAAAACATACCATACTATTATGAGTCACGAATATACCATAAGTATGAGTTTCAAGACTCGCACCTACCTTATCGTTCTCTACCTATCAAGTATATACATGAGAAAAGATTCACCTTTTCGTCATATACATCTTAATAGCGCGACCAATTCCAATGATTATCATTGTAATAATGAGTAGTTGTTACACCAAGCACAAACCTCTGCCCATACAAAGGTTAATACAACTCAACCATCACATGAGTCCCCAATTGAAATCTTACAACTTCTAACTTCCTCTTTACTAAATACGAATTTTCTTTAATTCATATGTTAACCTTTACAACTCAATCTGAGTTCTTCTTCACCGTACTACTTCGTAGCACCATTCATTCATAGCATCAGCTATAAATCATTCATTGTTTAATAGCTCATCTGTTACTACGATTTACAATGATCACGTGGTGATCTTCTTCCTTAATCGTTTAACTCAACGATTTTCTTATCCTTCTCTCTACGATTATAGTCTTAGGTACTCATACCTAAGAGTTATAACCTATAGCTCTGATACCAACTGTGACGCCCCGAAATCCGGTCTATTTTCACATCTAGATTCCGTACGTCACGATCCCAACTTCTTCCAAACATACATCATTATATAGCTAAATATAATGACATACATTCTCAAATCCCAGGTTCTCGAAACCTTATAATCTCTTTCATTCCAAATAATGATAATTACATTATTCTTTACATCTTACACGAGTGACTTTCATCCTCCACAAAGGATTCATAACTGTTCATTAAACTAGTCCATAGTTTAATTCTATCATTCTATATTACAAGTCTTCACTTGATCTTCACGCACATTCATATAATGAATGGCACTTCATCTGGATACCGCTAAGCTTGATCTTTACGGGATCCTTAAGTTCTTTCTAACATCGTACGCCGAAAATGTTTTTCATTTAAAGCAAGTGTGAGCATTCAATTTCCCAGCAAGTCATCACAGTTTGAACAAACAATTTCAGAATTCAAACATTTCTTTCGAACTTCCATAACCGAACAAAGGTTACGAAGCAGCTTGAATAATAGGAATAGTCTCGATTCCTATCATTTTAAAATATTAGTCATTTCACTTCAAAATACTTTCATTCTTCTACCTTTTTCATACTCATTCTGTCTGGCTAGAATCATTATCACAGACTTAACAATAACATATCATGTATAAACCGAACATACTTGTATTGAACAGTTCAAGCACAGAACAGTTCATCTCATAGAAACACCGAAGTGCTCACATTGTGGCACACGACCTCATGCATTCTACCACCTTGTACAAATATCACACATTCGCACATAGACACGACTTCTCAAGTTCAACATCTGAGAAGTTTAAGAAACTAGCATTCATATAGTATGAATGAAGTTAGGAAAAACTTCCCTTACGCACAGCTATAGCTTATAGTTTACGCTGAACTTCTCATTCCCAAATCCCTATATAACACATAAGGAAATAACACGTGCACCAATTAGTCATATACTTGACTTACGCATTGGTTTACTTAAATTTACTTCTTAAGGTTCGTGCTCTTGTAAGTTAAGCTTACGCGACTAACTTTCTTTACTACCGGTTTACGGCTTCATGACATTTGGAGATGTCTTACTCAAAACATTCATCATCTTTGATGATCTGCATTCCTATCTTCTTCTTATAACTCCTATAGACTCAGCACACATCTCTTCTCTGCTAGTAGTCCATATGGTACTCTGAGTGGTTTCCCACAAATAACCAACAAACAAGTTCCCGTCTCATCTACACTGCCCACACATTGAGTTAGATCGGTTGCCAGTTTTGCATATACCTTCGCTCTCTGAAGGAATTGTTTAGCCCAGCTCCCATATGTCAACCATCAAAGGTTACGATTGTACTACAACCTAACTTACCTTAACTTATCCGAACCATTAAACTATAATGTTCGTTAAGTCAACTTCTTATTCCTTATGGCTTTCTGGCAACTAAATGCCATACCTCAGGATTCATTCTTTATCGTCTAAGTTATACAATCTTTTGTATACTCGGAACGATCATTCAATGGCAATACTATGAGATCATAGCGTTAAACATTTCATATTAACTTATTCATACCTTACAACGTCTGGTTCATTCAACTCGGAACGTTGTCTAAGTTATACTTATTAACTCGGCTTCTTAACGTTATACGTTATTATCTTTAACTTAGTTTCTTCACCGTTCATGGCTAAAACTTATTCTTCATTACATTACGGTTAAACCATACACGGAGTTTAGGTTCTGCCCGTTTAACACTCGCTTACACTCAACCCTTACGCTAGTTAAAGTGTTCAACGCTTACTTCATTCTAACATTCTCTATCCGACTCACACTCGGACTTTCTTTAATCTCATTACCATTTGTTATGTCTTTCCTTGATAATTCATATCTTACTTACTACCTTCGTCAACGTCTAAGTCATACAACTAGGATATACTTAGAACGTTCGTCCAACATGAATACGATTCACGAGGATCGTTATGTATTCGACGTTCACTTGTTCGTCTTTTAATCTCGTTAAATCTAGCGCTTACATTCTCCGTCTTTTAATCATGTTAAATCTTTTCGAACAACCTTTGCTAAAGGTTTAAAACACTTGACTAAGTGTTACATTACATGAACTATATGTTCATACTTCTTTCTTGCACATCCCCCAGTATCTGAGAAATAAAATTCTCATTTCTGGGCATTGCCTTGCACCGGCGCTGCGGCGCCATCCTTCCCTCTCTCTCTCGCCCTGCGGCGCGACCTACTTCTCTCTCCTCCCTTGGTCTGGCACTACGGCACCAAACCCTTCGTTATCTCTCGCGCTGCGGCACCACTTAACAGCACTTCAAGCCCGAGTTCACGTTGTGGCGCCACTTCTCGGCGCTGCGGCGCGAAGCTTAAACCCTAGAAAAATTTTCTAAGTGTTGAATCAAGTTTGAGATGCTTACTTTGCGATCTCATAACTCCTTCGTTATAACTCAAAATGAGGTCGTTCTAAAGCCATTCTCTTCATTATCTCCCGTACTTTAACACCCATCGAGCAGAATTTCAATCTAAATGCGTTAACGTGCCATTCAATTGGCTTAAACTTCACCCTTCGTTCATTTTACGCTTTTAACGTTCTTCGCTCGTTCGTCCGTAATTCGGTCATCCAAACTCGGAACTCGATCGTTCTTGAGTCCACGACTCACGTTTTCTACGTTCTCTTACATTCTTATGAAACCCTACACGTTCGTGTTCATTTACTAACTTTTAAATTCTCGCTCGTCTTTTACGAAAATTTCTCCTTAACTTCGTTATAGCTCAATTTTAATCCGTTCTTCATAAATGTTTCTAACACTCCTAACCAAGCAAGAAACAACTAACTTATACACGATGGTTTTAAACTTGTCCATCAACAACATTTACACTATGATGATATTTGTGTAACCCCATAAAGGGAAGTTTTATTTCTATTTATTGCATGGTTTGTATTTATTATGGGTAGATAGATAGATGATATTTGTACAGTGAACACCAAATCCCGTGGAATCGAAGTACCCAGATTTGGGGGTGTCATAATTGGACTAAGTATAGTCATAACCCGAGTTTAAACAAAAAGAATGAACTTCTGATGACTAGTTACGTGATAATTAATTGGTATTATGAATGTAAATGGTATGTAGGATTAAATCGAGGAACATGTACAATTAACGTGTAATCTACGCACGAGGAAAGTTTCCTAACCCTACTTGTTATAGTTATACAAGTTATAAACTTACATTGAGCAAATTCTCGCTATTATTAATCATGTTCAATTTGTTATATTAAAGATTACTAATCTTTTCAAAGTATGATTCTATTATACAATACGTATTCTATTGTATACCTCTTGAGATTGTTATTCGATTTAAATATCAGTTATTGTTGAACCTTGTTAGACTAGCAAACCCGTAATGATTCGACTAGTCCTTAGTTGATAAATGTTCTAAATTTCAGAACCCTTGATGACTTATCCAAACCAAACTTCCTTTGGTGCGGTCTCTAATGTTAAACTGAGATGAACAACCCTGTATAGGGGATTTATTATGCGTTAACGTTAAGATATTGTGCACAGTATGGTACTAAGGGCTGATCCCTCTAAGTAAGAGTAGAAGAGTCCATAGTCTTATGATTGTTAAAGGTTTCAAGTATAACCCTTGATAAGCTAGGATCTAGTTCAAGGTCTTATGACCCTCAAAAATCTTTTGATTCTTGTTATTCATTCTTGATTCAAAAGTTGAGTTTTTATTTCTGAAATTCTTTTATTCACTCGCATGTTATTTCATTATTATACTTGTGGACAATCGTGCTCACTCTTGTATAATAATAACATTGCAGTTAAGAACGAAAGGTCCGACGAACCTTCTGCTAGCAAAGGCAAGGGCAAGATTAACAAGTGATGAAGACTTGTTATTTTATGTGATGTTGAATTTATGTTTTAGACTTATGTTAATGTTGTGTAAGATTATAAAATTGTTATGTTTCCGCAGTTAAGATTTAAGGTTAGTATGACCTGGGATTGATGTAATTATTTCAGATGCTGTAACTCTTTAAGGAGAGGATTTATTTCTATCTATTTATGTTTTCATTTATTATGGGTAGATAGATGTATGATGTTTGTATAGTGAACACCAAATCATGTGGGAATCATAGTACCCGGATTTGGGGGTGTCATAAAAGATCAAGGCTATAAGGAGTGATCATGGAAGAGAATTTGACTTCTCTGAGATGGATGAGTTTTGCACAGACAATGATATAAGCCACAACTTCTCAGCTCCAAGAACTCCTCAGCAAAATGGAGTAGCTAAAAGAAAGAATAAAACGCTGATTGAAGCTGGAAGGACTCTACTAGCAGTAGCTCGTTTGCCTGAATACTTTTGGGAAGAAGCTGTCAACACTGCGTGCTACACTCAGAATAGGTATCTTGTTCACTCTATATTAAAGAAGACTCCCTACG
The DNA here is from genome assembly GCA_020205605.1 of Panax ginseng. NCBI lineage: Eukaryota > Viridiplantae > Streptophyta > Magnoliopsida > Apiales > Araliaceae > Panax > Panax ginseng. The sequence goes on along the minus strand of CM035145.1, from coordinate 64,542,707 downwards.
AGCTGTGGAGAGGAAGAAAGCCAAATGTCAATTATTTCCATGTGTTCGGCTGTTCATGCTACATTCTCAACACCACAATCGCAGTCCCAGAAGATGAAATGTTCAGAGGCTTTATGCAATTCATATAACATCAGGCGGGAGCGGCTCCTGTCCAGAATGTAGGTGAAAACACTGGAAAATCTCGGACGGTCACTGCTAACCAGTTCAAGGAGCTGGGACCACCAGAGTTTATTGGAGAGCCAAAACCACTTAAGGCGGAGACGTGGATAAAGCAGATCACCAAGATATTTGATGTCTTGGGATGCTCCGAGGAGCAAAAGGTTCCCTTTGCCACCTTTATGTTGCGAGGAGAAGCGGATTACTGGTGGGTATCGGTAAAGCGTACTCAACCTACCGCACTGAAGATGTCTTGGGAGAAGTTCCAAGAACTATTCAACGACAAGTACTTTCCCGAAAGTATTCGTCACATGAAAGAGGTAGAGTTCATCAAGTTGGAGCAGAACAATATGACCGTGTCGTAGTACGAAGCTAAATTTGTCGAGTTGTCTCAGTTTGCGTCTCACTTGGTTGATAATGAGGAAAGAATGACGCGGATGTTTCTAAGAGGTTTGAAACCCGAGATACGTCAATATCTAATTTCTCATAAACTGTGTTTGTATTCAGATGTTGTAAATAGGGCTCAATTATTGGAGCGCGATAACGAGTCAACTCAACCAAGAGAAAGCAAATAAGCAAAAATGATTATACCAGTGGTAGCGGTCATCGAAGCGGTGACAACAAACGTGGAGGGAATCAACATGCCAGAAATGGTAACCACTTCGGTGGTAATCATGGCCAAGACTATAAAACCCCAACTTTTTGAATAAAGATGAATTTTCTATAAATATTATTTTTGAATATTATGGAATGAAATAGATATAATAGTTGTGGGTAATATTTATAAATTTTTCAAAGTACGCAAGTTGTTATATAATATTCGATTGGTCGGGGAATATTCGTTTTAACAGGAAATATTAGTACAACGGCACAATCATTGGTGGACCCCACAATGGAATTATTGTTTTGATTGAGAAAATGACAAAAATACTTTATGAAAATAATCTGGAAGTTTTACAGTTAATCATTTGAAACACACACGGTGTTAAAAATACGATGAATACTGGCGTAGTTGCAAGTAGCACACGGTATTAATTATTGATGCTTAAGTGATAAGTCACTCACTTTTGTTGGTATTATTAATGTAATAATACGAAAATCTTTTATATAAAACAAAATACTTTTATAAAGTTATTCTATAAATAGAATATATTATATTCTATTATGCATAGTGTTGCATAGTGTCTCGCATAGTATTTTGCATAGTAAATTTTTTTTATATAAAAAATGCAGAATACTTTTATAAAGTTATCTGTTTTATTAGACAATAATTAGAATATATTATATTTTATTATGCATAGTGTTTCCATAGTGCCTGCATAGTATTTGCATAGTAAAATCTTTTATAAAGTTATTCGTTTTATTAGATTATAAATAGAATATATTATATTTTATTTAAAAGATTTTGCTTTAAATATGGACCGTTAGATTAAAGTAAATCAATCTCGACCGTTCATGAGTTAGTTACTATGCATTCCATTTTTCTATAAATAGAAGCTCATTCATTCATTATTTTCTTACGAATTCACTTTGAAACTCTCAGAGATAAACTATAGAGAGAGAAGAAGAAAGTATTCACACTTCACTACTTATATATCCAAAGATTCTTCTTCTTAAGGTAGGGAATATTATTTGTTGTACTGTAGCGGTGTTATTCTTTTTTATTCATGAAGAGAACTGTTGTTATTCCATTTCTTATTATTCTGTGGAATAACTCGATATCGCCAGATACCCTATACTTGGTGACATTCTTCTATTATTCTGTTGGAACATCTTGTCTGTGTGTTTTACACCGGACCTGGTTCCATCTTATTATTATTCCGTTGGAACATATTATCTGTGTGTTTTACACCGGACCTGGTTTTGTCTTACTATTATTCTGTTGGAACATCACATGCATGTGTTTTACACGGACACTGTTCCGTCTTTATTATTACTCATTGGAACATCCCGCTTGCAAATTTTGCCTCGACCTAGTTCCGTTATTATTATTCTCGTTGAATAACTTTATCTGTCTGCAAGTACCGCATGCATGGTGATTTCTTTTGTTATTCCATTCTTTATTATACTCGGTTGGTTAAAGTTTTGACTTCTATACTCCATGAAATTAGTAGAATATCCTTGATATTTGCGCTTCATCCAAAGATCCTTTCATGGAAATATTCTTACGATCATTCTTGAATTTTACTCTACAAAACAAGATCATGTTGACAATTTGGGCGTTAATAATTCCTCGGATAAAATAATTCTTGAACTTGTTTTATTGAATTCTTATATCATTGTCATATCCTCATGTTTATATTTGTTGAAAGTCATCCGTGGCACTGTAGTGCATAGATGGACTTGGTATGATTATGACCGAGGATTATTATTCGATGTAATCATGGTAGTAATGTTACAAATGATGTGGTAAAAGTTCTCATTGGCCCGTAGTGCATTGATGGATAGTTATTGGCATGATCATGACCATTAATGAATACACAAATATTCTTGGCCCGTAGTGCATGGATAATTGTGGTCGTGATACTAAAGAATATCCTTGGCCGTAGTGCGGGGGTTATTCGATGATGTGGAATATTTAAAGTGAGTCTCAAATGATAATGAAGGATGAAAAACCTTTTAATCATAAAAGATAGTAGATTTTATTATCTACTTGACTCTTTTAATGGATTGCTTGTTCACCGCAGCTTAAACTTGATGTCTATTATATTTTATCGCTTTAACATTGTTGGAGACTAATGATAATTTATTACGCATTATCTTAGTCATAATATTTCTTACTGGGCTAGTTGAGCTCACCCTTCCTTTCACTATTCTCTTCAGGAAATGAGAATATAGCTGGGACGAGTCGGGGAACGGAGTGATGGTCCAGAGGATAGCATTAGTAGTCCTCACTATTTTGTGAAATAGTGTGATAATAATTGTAATGAGAACTCCTTTTGAGTTTGTATAATTTCTAGTAAATAATATTTGTATTCAAACTCACAGTTTATGTTTTGTTGTATTGTACACGACAGTTGTATTAGAAAGTTGTATTTGAATTTTGTACCATGTATCTGGCGACCCAAGATGGGTGATGTATACCTAATTTTGGGGGCGTCACAGTTGGTATCAAAACTTAGGGATATGATCCTGCTAAGATGTGAGACTAGAACTAGGAGGGAGAGATTTCGGAATTCCTTCGCTAGTATGACCTACTTAAATTTATTTTATATTTAAATTGGTTGGTCAGAGTTTAGAGATATTATGTTATATGTCAATTAACCTTTATTTTGTGGCAGTATCTGAAAATGACATCCGAAAATGTTGAGAATAGCAATGGAGCACAAGAGACCGTTGAGTCTCCACATATCAATAATCAGGAGAATGTGCATCAGGAAGGCGATAATCCTCATGCAAACAACAACACTGACCAAATGATGAATGATGGATTATTCAGAGGCTTTATGCAATTCATGCAACAGCAGGCGAGAGCGGCTCCTGTCCAAAATATAGGTGGAAACACTGGAAACTCTCGGGCGGTCACCGCTAAACAGTTCAAGGAGATGGGACCACCGGAGTTTAAGGGAGAGCCAAAACCACTTATGGCGGAAGCATGGATAAAGCAGATCACCAAGATATTTGATGTCTTGGGATGCTCCAAGAGAGCAAGGTTCCTTTGCCGCCTTTATGTTGCAGAGAGGCGGTTCATCGTGGGAATCAGAAGCGACTCAACACCCTTCTCATCAAGATGTCTTGGGAGAAGTTCCAAGAGCTGTTCAACGGCAAATACTTTCCCCAAAGTATTCATCTTATAAAGGAGGTGGAGTTTATCAAATTGGAGCAAAACAATATGACCGTGTCACAATACGAGGCAAAATTTGCGGAGTTATCTCGGTTTGCGTCCTACTTGGTGGATAATGAAGAGAGAATGGCGCGAATGTTTTTAAGAGGTTTGAAGCCGGAGATACGTCAACATCTTATTTCTCATAAACTGTGTTTGTATTCAGATGTTGTAAATAGGGCTCAGTTGGTGGAGCGCGATAACGAGTCAACGAACTAAAAGAGAACAAATAATGAAATGATAATACCGGTGAGAGCGATCATCGAAGCGGTGACAACAAGCATGGAGGGAATCAACGGGCGAAATGGTAACCACTTCGGTGGTAATCAGGGCCAAAACAATACGAATGGACATTTCAAGAAGAGGAGATTCAACAATGATGGAAAGACGTCGACAAAGATCAAAGACCCGTTGTTAAGGAAGGAGAAAGACCACCTATCATATGCTTCAAATGTGGAGGGGAGGGACACATCAGTCCAAATTGCGCGATGTAGTCCAAAGCATGTTATAATTGTGGAAGAGAAGGTCACTTAGCCCGATTTTGTCGTTCACCAAAGAAAAATTCAGCTAGGATGGAGGCACCAAAGGCTGTCCCAGAAAAGTCAAAGCCGATAGTACAAGAGAGAGCGTTTGTTGTGACCTCCCATAAAGCAAGGAACCCGAATGAGGTCATCATGGGTAAGCTTATCATAAACTCTAGCGAAGTCTACACTTTATTTGATACCGGTTCTACCCATTCTTTTATTTCTCCTACTTGCGCTCAACGATTAAATTTGACTTCGGAGAAATTAGACTTTGACTTATCTGTGGAAACTCCATTGGGAGAAACCTTCATTACATCCACGGTTTATAAGTCTTGTTTGGTTCAAGTTGGTACCCAGACATTACCTGTCGATCTTATTGCATTAAAAATACTTGCATTTGATGTAATTCTAGGGATTGATTGGTTAACTACTCATCATGTAAAAATTGATTGTTTTCGTAAGGTTGTTAGCTTTCATATTCCTAATCGACCTATTATGCGAATTCAAACAACCAAACCATTAAAATCAATCACTGTCATCTCAAGCCATAAAGCTATTCGTTTATTGAAAAACAGATGTCAAGATTTCTTAGCTCATGTCACAGATCTAAACAAAAATACGTCAGTTTTGAATAATATTTCTATTGTTAATGAATTTCCTTACGTATTCCCTGAAGAACTTCCTGGCCTACCCCTAGAGCGTGAAATTGAATTTTGTATCGACCTTGAACCCGGTACAAAACCCATTTCTAAATCCCCATATCGAATGGCTCTATTGAACTTCGAGGAGTTAAAAACTCAACCTGCAGGAATTGTTAGACATTGGCTTTATTCATCCTAGTACTTCTCCTTGGGGTGCTCCTGTTCTATTCGTGAAGAAGAAAGATGGGAGTATACGACTTTGTATTGATTATTGGGAGTTGAATCATGTCACCATCAAAAATAGGTACCTATTACCACGTATTAATGACCTGTTTGACCAGTTGCAAGGAGCCAAATTCTTTTCAAAGATTGATCTTCGTTCCGGATATCACCAATTGAAGATTAGAACCGATGCCATTCCAAAGACGACTTTCAGAACTCGGTACGGGCATTATGAATTCCTAGTCATATCTTTTGGATTGACTAATGCTCATGCTGCCTTCATGGATATGATGAACCGAGTATTCAAGGAATATTTGGATCACTTTGTGGTCGTCTTTATTGATGACATCCTCATATATTCCAAAACCCGTGAAGATCATGAGCAACACGTGAGGCTGATAATCCAAAAGCTTCGTGAATATAAGCTTTATGCCAAGTTGAAGAAATGCGAGTTTTGGCTTGAGGAAGTAGCATTCCTTGGGCATGTGGTATCAATTCATGGAATATCTGTTGACCCACCAAAGATTGAAGTTATTCAAAGCTGGGAGCAACCTAAATCAGTGACCGAAGTACGTAGCTTTCTCGGCTTAGCTGGTTATTATTGGAGATTCGTAGAAGGGTTTTCTCGAATCGCTACTCCACTAACTCAGCTGGACTCGAAAGATACAAAGTTCGGTTGGAGCGAGGAATGTGAGAAGAGTTTTCAAGAACTCAAGAGGAGACTCATTTCAAAGACTGCTAAATAATACCATCTGGTTCGGAGGATTTTGTCATCTACAGTAATGCTTGAGCAAAGGGTTAGGATGTGTTCTCATGCAACATGGGAAAGTCATAGCCTTTGCCTCACGACAACTCAAAGAATATGAGAGGAATTATCCTACTCATGATCTAGAGTTAAGCAAATGTTGTCTTCGCACTAAAGATTTGGAGGCATTACTTATATGGGGAGAAAGTGGAGATCTTTACGGATCATAAAAGCCTCAAATATTTCTTCACTCAAAAGGAACTCAACATGTGACAACGACGTTGGCTCGAACTGTTGAAAGATTATGATCATACTATCCAATACCATCCTGGAAAAGCGAACGTGGTAGCTGACGCATTTAAAAGAAGATCATATGTGGGTACGAGTGCAATATTGTCAACGCAAAGGCCCATTTTGTATGACTTGCAAAGGATGGAGATAGAGATGAAGACTCCAGGGACCCACGTGAAGATGGCAAATATACGAGTAGAACCGACTTTAATTGATAAAATTAAAGCTGCTCAAATTACAGATCCGGAGCTGATGCGTATGAGGAATAAAGTGCTAGAAGGTACGATGCCGAAAGCAAGAATCGATGAAGAAGGAATACTTCGAGTCAACTCCAGACTTTTTGTTCCTAACGACCGTGATTTAAAGTATAAAATCATGATGGAGGCGCACAACACACCATTTGCAATCCATCCTGGGAGTACCAAAATGTATCATGATCTTCGACATACATTTTGGTGGGGCAATATGAAGAGAGAGATAGCGTTGTTTATCTCAAGGTGTCTAACGTGTCAACGAGTCAAGGCGGAGCATCAAGTATGAAAAGGTCCATTGCAACCACTTGAAATTCCAGAATGGAAGTGGGAGCACATTACCATGGATTTCATTACTGGTCTTCCCAAAGTTTCTCAAGGCATAGATGCGATTTGGGTCATTGTTGATAGATTGACCAAGTCTGCTCATTTCTTACCGATACAAGAAACTTATACACTTGAACGTCTTTCTCGTATATACATAAACGAGGTTGTAAGATTGCATGGTATGCCAGTATCCATAGTTTCTGATCGAGACCTAAGATTCACTTCGCGATTTTGGGTTAGTTTGCAAAAAGCTATGGGCACAAATTTACGTTTTAGCTCTAAGATATCATCCTCGGGCCAGACCAGACGATCGGAGAGGACTATTCAAACTCTTGAAGATCTATTAAGACTATGTGTCCTTGATTTCAAGGGAAGTTGGGACAAGTTCTTACAATTGGTGGAGTTTTCCTACAACAACAGTTATCAAGCAAGTATTGGCATGGCTCCATTCGAAGCGCTATATGGAAGAAAGTGTCGTTCTCCAAAGATCTTTGGGATGAGGTGGGTGAAGCAACGTTGTTGGGACCGGAGTTGGTACGTATGACTACTAAAAGATTCAAACGATCCGTGAACGTATAAAAATCTCACAAGATCGACAAAAGAGTTATCTTTGATCTTCATCGAAAGGACGTGGAATTCGATATAGGAGATCATGTGTTGTTACGTGTTGCTCCATGGAAAGGAGTTACGAGATTTGGAAAGAGAGGAAAGCTCAATCCTCGATTCATCGGCCCATTTTTATTCCTTGATCGAGTAGGAACTGTGGCCTATAGACTCGTTTTAGCGCCAAGTATGTCTCGTGTTTATAACGTTTTTCACATATCCATGTTACGTAAATATGTGGAAGACCCGAACCACATTATTGAGTTGGAACCAGACGAAATAGCGGAAGATTTGACGTATGATGAGGTTCCTATTCAAATCTTTGATAAGAAGGAACATATTCTACGCACCAAGGTTATACCTCAAGTCAAAGTTTTGTGGAGAAACCACGATGTTGAGGAAATGACTTGGGAGTTAGAATCTGAAATGAAATCAAGGTATCCTTACCTCTTCGACATACCAGGTACGTACCCTAATTTCAAGGGCAAAATTTCATAAGAAGGGGAGATTGTAAAACCCCAACTTTTTGAATAAAGATGAATTTTCTATAAATATTATTTTTGAATATTATGGAATAAAATTGATATAATAGTTGTGGGTAATATTTATAAATTTTGCAAGGTACACAAGTTGTTATATAATATTCGATTGGTCGGAGAATATTCGTTTTAACAAGGAATATTAGTACAACGGCACAATCATTGGTGGACCTCACAACGGAATTATTGTCGGATTGAGAAAACGACAAAAATACTTTATGAAAATAACGGCGGAAGTTTTACCGTTAACTGTTGAAACACCCAATGTTAAAAGTACAGTAATACACGTGGTTGCATAGTAGCACACGGTATTAATTATTGATGCTTAAGTGATAAGTCACTCAGTTTTGTTGGTATTATTAATGTAATAATACGAAAAATCTTTTATATAAAATGTAATACTTTTATAAAGTTATTCTATAAATAGAATATATTATATTCTATTATGCATCTTGTTGCATAATGCTCGCATAGTGTTTTTGTATTAAATCTTTTATATAAAAATAGAATACTTTTATAAAGTTATCTCATTTTATTAGACAATAATTAGAATATATTATATTTTATTATGCATAGTGTTTGCATAGTGCTGCATAGTGTTTGCATAGTAAAAATTTTACAAAGTTATTCGTTTTATTAGATTATAAATAGAATATATTATATTTTATTTAAAAGATTTTGCTTTAAATATGGACCGTCAGATTAAAGTAAATCAATCTCAATTGCTCATGAGTTAGTTACTATGCATTCCATTTTTCTATAAATAGAAGCTCATTCATTCATTTTTTTCTTTCGAATTCACTTTGAAACTCTAGAGAGATAAACTATAGAGAGAAAGAATAAAGTATTCTGTTACTTCACTACTTATATATCCAATACTCTTCTTCTTAAGGTAGGGAATATTATTTGTTGTACTCATAAGGGGTGTTATTCTTTCTTATTCATGAAAAGAACTGTTGTTATTCCATTTATTATTATTACATTGAATAACATGTATACGCTGATCTACCCTATACTTGGTGACATTCTTCTATTATTCGTTGGAACATCACATGCGTGTGTTTTTACTTTACACACCGGTTCCGCTCTTATTATTATTCCGTTGGAACATCCTGTCTATGTGTTTTACACCGGACCTGGTTCCGTCTTATTATTATTCTGTTCAACATCCCGCTTTGCAAATTTTGCCTGACCTGGTTCCGTTATTATTATTCTGATGGAATAACCTGTCTATTCGAAGTACCGCATGCATGGTGATTTCTTTTGTTATTCCATTCTTTATTATACTCAGTTGGTTAAAGTTTTGACTTCTATACTCCATGAAATTAGTAGAATATCCTTGATATTTGCGCTTCATCCATTATCTTTTCATTGAAATATTCTTCTGATCATTCTTGAATTTTACTCTACAAAACAGTATCATGTTGACAATTTGGACGTTAATAATTCCTAGATAAAATAATTCTTGAACTTGTTTTTATTGAATTCTTATATCATTGTCATCATCCTCATGTTTATATTTTATTGAAAGTCATCTGTGGCCTGTAGTGCATAGATGGACTTGGTATGATTATGACCAGGGATTATTCGGTGTAATCATGACCGTATTGTTACAAATGATGTGGTAAAAGTTCTCATTGGCCCGTAGTGCATTGATGGATAGTTGTTGGCATAATCATGACCATTAATGAATACACAAATATTCTTGGCTCGTAGTACATGGATAATTGTGGTCGTGATACTAAAGAATATCCTTGGCCGTAGTGCAAGGGTGATTCGATGATGTGGAATATTTATTAAGCGGAGTCTCAGCAATAACAGTGATGAAAAACCTTTTTAATCATAAAAGATAGTAGATTTTATTTTCTACTTGACTCTTTTAATGGATTGCTTGTTCATCTGCGAGCTTAAACTTGATGTCTATTATATTTTATCAGTTTAACATTGTTGGAGACTAATGATAATTTATTCTGCATTATCTTAGTCATAATATTTCTTACTGGGCTAGTTGAGCTCACCCTTCCTTTCACTGTTCTCTTCAGGAAATGAGAATATAGCTGGGACGAGTCGGGGAACGGAGTGATGGTCCAGGAAAATAACATTAGTAGTCCTCACTATTCGTGAAATAGTGTGATAATAATTGTAATGAGGACTCCTTTTGAGTTTGTATAATCTCTAGTAGATAATATTTGTATTCAAACTCACAGTTTATGTTTTGTCGTATTGTACACGACAGTTGTATTAGTAAGTTGTATTTGAATTTTGTACCATGTATCTGGCGACCCAAGATGGGTGATGTATCCCTAATTTTAGGGGCGTCACAAAGACAATAAGAATGGACATTTCAAGAAGAGAATATTCAACAATGATGGAAAGACGTCAGCATCAGCACCCGTGATTAAGGAAGGAGAACGACCACCTATCATATGCTTCAAATGCGGAGGGGAGGGACATATCAGTCCAAACTGTGCGATGCCATCCAAAGTGTGTTATAATTGTGGAAGAGAAGGTCACCTAGCCCGATTTTGTCGTGCACTGAAGACAAGTCTAGTTGGAACGGCGACACAAAATACCGTCCCAGACAAGTCAAAACCAGTAGTTCAAGGGAGAGCTTTTGTTGTGACCTCCCAGAAAGTAAGGAACCCGAACGAGGTCATCACGGGTAAGCTTATCATAAACTATAGTGAAGTCTATACCTTATTTGATACCGGTTCTACCCATTCTTTTATTTCTCCTATTTGCGCTCAACGATTAAATTTGACTCCGGAGAAATTAGATTTTGACTTATCTGTAGAAACTCTGTTGGGAGAAACCTTCATTACATCCACTGTTTATAAGTCTTGTTTGGTTCAAATCGGTACCCTCACATTACCTGTCGATCTTATTTCATTAAAAATACTTGCATTTGACGTGATTCTAGGGATTGATTGGTTAAATACTCATCATGCAAAAATTGATTATTTTCGTAAGGTTGTTAGCTTTCATATTCCTAACCAACCTATTTTGCGAATTCAAGCAACCAAACAATTAAAATCAATTAGTGTCATCTCAAACCATAAAGCTATTCGTTTATTGAAAAAGGGATGTCAAGCTTTCTTAGCTCACATATTTAAACAAAAGTACGTCAGATTTGAATGATATTTCTATTGTTAATAAATTTCCTGACGTATTCCCTGAAGAAATTCCTGGCCTACCCCCAGAGTGTGAAATTGAATTTTGTATCGACCTGAACTCGGCACAAAACCCATTTCCAAAGTCCCATATCAAATGGCTCCTATTGAACTTCAGGAGTTAAAGACCCAATTGCAGGAATTGTTAGACATTGGTTTCATTCGTCCTAGTATGTCTCCTTGGGGTGCTCCTGTTCTATTCGTGAAGAAGAAAGATGGGAGTATGCAACTTTGTATTGACTACCGAGAATTGAACCATGTTACCATCAAGAATAGGTATCTGTTACCTCGTATTGATGACCTTTTTGACCAGTTGCAAGGAGCACTATTCTTTTCAAAGATCGATCTTCATTCTGGATATCATCAGCTGAAGGTTAAAACTGAGGATATTCCAAAGACTGCCTTCAGAACTCGGTACGGGCATTATGAATTCTTAGACATGTCTTTTGGATTGACTAATGCTCCTGCTACCTTCATGGATATGATGAACAGAGTATTCAAGGAATATTTGGATCACTTTGTGGTCGTCTTTATTGATGACATCCTCATATATTCCAAAGTCATGAAGATCATGAGAAACACTTGAGACTGATACTCCAAAAGCTTCGTGAAAACAAGCTTTATGCCAAGTTGAAGAAATGTGAGTTCTGGCTTGAGGAAGTAGCATTCCTTGGGCATGTAGTATCAATTCATAGAATATCTGTTGACCCGGAAAAGATTGAAGCTATTCAAAGCTGGGAGCAACCTAAATCAGTGATCGAAGTACGTAGCTTTCTCGGATTAGCTGATTATTATCAGAGATTCCTGGAAGGGTTTTCTCGAATCGCTACTCCATTAACTCAGCTGACTCAGAAAGATATAAAATTTGGTTGGAGCGTGGAATGTGAGAAGAGTTTTCAAGAACTCAAGAGGAGACTCATTTCAGCACATGTTCTGACAATACCATCTGGCTCGGAGGGATTTGTCATTTACAGTGATGCATCGGGTAAAGGGTTAGGATGTGTTCTCATGCGACATGGGAAAGTGATAGCCTATGCCTCTCGGCAACTCAAAGAATATCAGAGGAATTATCCTACTCATGATCTAGAGTTGGCAGCTGTTGTCTTCGCACTTAAAATTTGGAGGCATTACTTGTATGGGGAGAAAGTGGAGATCTTTACAGATCATAAAAGCCTCAAATTTTTCTTCACCCAAAAGGAACTCAACATGCGGCAACGACGTTGGCTTGAACTGTTGAAAGATTATGATCATACCATCCAATATCATCCTGGAAAAGCGAACGTGGTAGGTGACGCATTGAGTAGAAGATCATATGTGGGTACGAGTGCGATATTGTCAATGCAAAGGCCCATTTTGTGTGACTTTCAAAGGATGGAGATAGAGTTAAAGACTTCGGGGACCCATGTGATGATGGCGAATATACGAGTAGAACCAACTTTAATCGATAAAGTTAAAGTTGCTCAAGCTACAGACCTGGAACTGATGCGTATGAGGAAGAAAGTGCAAGAAGGTGCTATGCCGGAAGTAAAAATCGATGAAGAAGGAATACTTCGAGTCAACTCCAGACTATGTATTCTTAACGACCTTGATTTAAAGTATAAAATCATGATGGAGGCGCACAACACATCGTTTGAAATCCATCCTGGGAGTACCAAAATGTATCGTGATCTTCGTCATACATTTTGGTGGAGTAATATGAAGAGAGAGATAGCGTTGTTTATCTCAAGGTGTCTGACTTGTCAACGAGTCAAGGCGGAGCATCAAGTACCAAAAGGTCCATTGCAACAACTTGAAATTCTAGAATGGAAGTGGGAGCACATTACCATGGATTTTGTTACTGGTCTTCGCAAGGTTTCTCAAGGCATAGATGCAATTTGGGTCATTGTTGATAGATTGACCAAGTCTGCTCATTTCTTACCAATACGAGAAACTTATACACTTGAACTTCTTGCTCGTATGTACATAAACGAGATTGTAAGACTACATGGTATGCCAGTATCCATAGTTTTTGATCGAGACTCAAGATTCACTTCATGATTTTGGGTATGTTTGCAAAAAGCTATGGGCACGGACTTACGATTTAGTTCGGCATATCATCCTCAGACGGACGGACAATCAGAGAGGACTATTCAAACTCTTGAAGATTTATTAAGACTCTGTGTCTTTGACTTCAAGGGAAGTTGGGACAAGTTCATACCGTTGGTGGAGTTTTCCTACAACAACAGCTATCAAACAAGTATTGGCATGGCTCCATTCGAATCGTTGTATGGAAGAAAGTGTCGTTCTCCAGTATGCTAGGATAAGGTGGGTGAAACAACGTTGTTGGGACCAGAGTTGGTACGTATGACTACGAAAAAGATTCAAACAATCTGACAACGTATAAAAACTTCACAAGATAGACAAAAGAGTTATGCTGATCTTCATCGAAAGGATGTGGAATTCGATATTGGAGATCATGTGTTGTTACGTGTTGCTCCATGGAAAGGAGTTACATGATTTGGAAAGAGAGGAAAGCTCAATCCTCGATTGTAAATATACTCAGCAAGTTGATGAGCACAACCCTGTCTTATGATGACACGAGGTTATATGTCATTAGACATCTTGTATGATAGTGGCAAAACACCCTTCCAAGTTAAATTCACCTCACCCTCAACATCTATAGACCACCGTTCTATTCCCTTGTTATCCCCCGCTAGACCCAGCTACACTTTTATTACCTGAAAGGAATTGTGAAGCAAAAGGGTGAGCACAACTAGCTCAGTAAAGAATATCATGACTAAAGATAAATAAATTATCAATAGCCTTCGATAGTAATAAATCAGAGATTTAGAACATATGGTAGATGATAAAACTTTTCAACAATAGTTGCAGCGGAATGAGCTATCCATTATAAGAGTCAAATAGACCATAAAATCTATTATCTTCTCCATGTTAAAAGTCCACCAACAATGTTTTATCCCTGTAACATCAATCAACAATTCCTGTCCACAATCACGTGTATAACTCATAATCGTAATTGTTGTTCTAAATTCTTTTCCTCATCCAGGACAAAGATAATTTTCATCACCTGTCTTTACCTGAAACATCAAAGATTATGGTTAAACCAAATCATAGTTCTTGTTCATAATCATACTAATAAATTCATCTTTGCACTACAGGCCAAAGATATTCATCAACAGACCATCTTTGCACTACATGCCAAAGATATTCATCAATAATTCATCTTTGCACTACGGGCCAAAGATATTCATCAATAAGCCATCTTTGTACTATGGGCCAAAGATATTCATATCTTAAAGAAATATATAATCATTTCAGAATTTATATAAACAATAATTATAACCATGTTGATCAATTCAGCTTTGCACTTAAGCTAAAGATATTCAATTATAAATTCAATGGTCATGATCATACAAGTCACAATTCAACTTTTCACTACTGGCCAAAGAAAATCATAGTCATGATCATACCAATAATCTATCCATCTTTATACTCCAGTGAAAGAGAATTTCAACATCAGGGTTATAAAAATATTATATATGATAATAAAATCAATATAATCAATACATAGTTTTAATCTCCAGAGTAATATTCATAAATCAACTATAATTTGGTTAGAAAAAGAAACCAATTTTGTACTGAATAATACCCGTGAATAGTAACCTATGAATAATAACTCATGAATAGTAACTCATGAATTGTAACCCGTCGTGAATAGTAACTCATGAATAGTAAATCGTGAATAGTAACTCGTGAATAGTAACTCGTGAATAGTAACTCATGAATAGTAACCCCGACATGAAAAAGTTTCAAATTTGATAAAAAGTTCTAACCAATATTTCGGCATAATGATATTGAAGAAATAATATCATTTTTAAAAAAATAATATCCCTTACAATCCCTTAAAATCCTTTACTATCCCTTACCTCAAAAGAGCAGTACTTCTGACTAGAACAACGTTGAACGAACTTGCACCGTATAGCCACACTCAAGATATCAAAATACTCACATGAATACACTCGATAATATAGAGAGAGAAATAGTGAGAAAACTTTAGTTTCTGGTGTGATTTTCAATTTTAACCTAAGCACCTATTTATAGGAAATTGCTTAGAACACCAAAGCAGAAAATTTAATAAAATATTATATTCATATAACAAATTTCCTACGCCTCTTTGAATTCAGATTTCAACATGTTTAACAACCCACTAATCATTAAAAAAATGTTTTTCTTGAATAAAACAATTAAAACTTCCAAAAATCAATTATTCTGGAATTTCAGAACTTCAATAATTCATAGTAAATAGCCCTTTTATCAGAAAAATTCAAATCTCACTACTTTTCATAGGAAATTCAATTCTCTACAACTTTGCAGGAGAAAGTTTTTCCAAATTCCAAATAGAAATTGACCGAAATCCATAAACGGACGATTTTACAGGCTATAATCAAATTTCAGTCAATAAATGGGGTCCACCGACACACAAAACATGTGTTAATCATTTAATGCAACAAAAATACTCTTCCTCCTCATGTAATCATATATCCCACATTCATTGTAAAAATATCATCATTATTATATTATAATAATATAATAAAATATTATCTTATCAGAAAAGATAAAATATCGATTTTCAACAATTGTCACTTTAAAAAATTTTCTCCATCTATATCCACATAAAATGAATATTTTTCTCATCATATAAATCAATAATTAATTATTCACAAATAATATTACAGAATCACAATAATGACAACCAGGCAGTTCCTAGGAAAGAGGAGGCTTTCCAATAAGAATTTCTCTCATCTTGGCAAGCAATTAGGTGACCAAACCTCTCCTTAGACAGAACTTTCTAGACATTGCCAGTAATGTTATCTAATAATATTATCCAAATAATATGAATTATTGCTTTGATAATGGAAAATACTGTGTAGTGACAATTATTAAAACAACAGTAATATAAAATATCAACGCAACAATTATTGAATCAATAAAATACTGAACAGTAATTACTGTAACAATTATTGAGTAGTGCCTTCTTACGTAAGAATCAATAATTGGTGCAATACCGTATTGCTACCGCTATATTATAACCCCACCAACAAATAAGCTTAGGTATGACATACTAGCGAAGGATTTACTCGTCTATCTCCTCCTAGTTCTATTCCCCGATCTCCGCTTGAGAGATCATATCCTAAACTCGATACCAACCGTGGCGCCCCCAAAATAGGTATACATCACCCATTACGAAATCGCCAAATACATGGTATGTAAAACAACTACAACTTCATTAATACAATTGTCGTGCAAAATACGACAACACATAAACTGTGAGTTTAAATACAAATATTGCCTTCTAGACAATATTCACACTCAAATAAGTTATCATTACAATTATTGATATACTATTTTACAAAATAGTGAGGACTACTAAAATAACTGTCTTGAACCATCACTCCATACCCCGACTAGTTCCCGCTATATTTTCGTCTCCTGAGAAGAAAAATGGAACAAAAAGGAAAAGGGTGAGCTCAACTAGCCCAGTAAAGAATATTATGACTAAGATAATGTACAACAAATTATCCTTAGTCTTCAACAGGGAAAAATCTGATAGAATACAATAGACAACAAGTTTTAGATTAACAACTGCAGCGGAAACAACAATTCATTAGAAGAGTAAAGTAGAGAATGAAATCTACTATCATCTATGAATTTAAAAGTCCATCATCGATATTTTATCCCTGTAACATCAATCAATATACATCATAAATCAAATATTCATCTTTGCACGACAGGACAAAGATATTTACCAGTTGGTCATGTTCATCTAAACACCTGTTCAACTTTGCACTACGGGCCAAAGATATTCATCATAAAATCATTCATCTTTGCACTACGGGCCAAAGATATTCAGTTATATCATCATTTAGGACTGAGGATGATGAAAAATATTTTAAAGAAAACGAATCCAGTGAAACAAAAAACTAAATATTAAGGATTCGTATTTCAACTATTCCATGTCCAAAAATACCTCATAAATAATCAGAGTGGAGTAAAATTCAAGAATGATCAAAACATGGATACAATCAAAGCTAGTATCCATAATAGATATTTTGGACGAAAAATGAAAATTTAATATTTCTGTGAATAGTGTCATATTCGTAAATAGTGTCGTATACGTGAATAGTGCCGTATATGTGAATAGTGACTCCGACACTAAAAGATAGAAATTTCACAAAAAAAATCATCATGCTTCGTTAATAGTATTCGTGAATAGTAACTCGTGAATAGTAACTCATGAATAGTAACTCGTGAATAGTAACTCATGAATAGTAACTCATAAATAGTAACCCCGACATGAAAAATTTCCAATTTTGATAAAATGTTCCAACCAATATTTCGGCATAATGATATTGAAGAAATAATATCATTTTTAAAAACATAATATCCCTTACCTCAGAAAGAATAGTACTTACGATCGGAATCTTTGGATATAGTCTTTGAAAGAACTTGCTTGCATTAGATAGCAATAGTCAAAGTACTAAAATACTCACAAAAATACGCTCGATATATAGAGAGAGAAAGAGAGAGAAAACTTCAGTTTCTGGTGTGATTTTCAATTCTAACCTAAGCACCCTATTTATAGGAAAATGCTTAGAACACCAAAGCAAAAGATTTAATATAATAATAATATATTATATATATATTCCTACGCCAACCAAGACTCCTGAAATCAGCAT
This sequence comes from Panax ginseng, assembly GCA_020205605.1. NCBI lineage: Eukaryota > Viridiplantae > Streptophyta > Magnoliopsida > Apiales > Araliaceae > Panax > Panax ginseng. The sequence goes on along the minus strand of CM035145.1, from coordinate 64,524,678 downwards.
GTTTACAACACATGGGGGGCCAACCAAAATAATAAAAACATTTTTGTTGATATAAATAATTAAAACATCCAAAAATCAATTATTTCGGAACTTCAGAACTTCAATAATTCATAATAAATAGCCGTTTTATCAGAAAATTCGAATCTCGCTACTTTTTATAGGAAATTCAATTCTCTATAACTTTACAGAAGAAAATATTTCCAAATTCTAAACATAAATTGACCGAAATCCACATACGGACGATTTTACAAGCTATAATCAATTTTCAGTCAAGAAATGGGGTCCACCGACACACAAAACATGTGTTAATCATTTAATGCAACAAAAATACTCTTCCTCCTCATATACTCATATATCCCACATTCATTGTAAAAATATCATCATTATTCTATTATAATAATATAATAAAATATTATTTTATCAAAAAAGATTAAATATCATTTTTTAACAATTGTCACTTTAAAAATTTTCTCCATCTATATCCACATAAAATTAATATTTTCCTCATCATATAAATCAATAATTAATTATTCACAAATAATATTACTGAATCACAATCTCGCAACCAGCCGCTCCTTAGAAAGAGGGGGCTTTCCAATAAGAATTTCTCCTCATCTTGCGCAAGCAATTAGGTGACCAAACCTCTCCTTAGATGTAACTTTCTAGACATTGCCAATAATGTTTTCTAATAATATTATTCAGATAATATGAATTATTGCTTCGATAATGGAAAATACTTTGTAGTGACAATTATTGAAACAACAAAGAATATAAAAAAATCAACGCAACAATTATTGAATCAATAAAATAAAATATCTTTGAGCGAGAATTACATCGTAATAATTATTGAGTAGTGCCTTCTTACGTAAGAATCAATAATTGGTGCAATACTGCAGTGCTATCTTGTCAACAACGCCAGACATCGTGTTTTAACCAACCGGGTATTCCAACAAAGATAATAGCAGAATAACCGCACTGCTATTATTTATAAACCACTTATACTTGTCGCTTTCTTGACCAATCGCTTTTTAGTTATGGGCCCACACAAGGTCATCTTGGTCGTCACGAATATTCCCCGACAGTAAGAATATTCCACGACCAAACGAATATTCCCCGACAACAATGAATATTTTATAACCACTTGCTTATTTGAAATATTTGTGCATTTTACCCATAACTAACTACATTAATCAAATCAACCCTTACTATTTCAAAATAATAAATAGAGAAAATTAAATCTTCATTTATAAAAAGTTGGGGCCTTACAACCCCCCCTCCTTATGAAATTTCGTCCTCGAAATTGACATGCGTAGGACATGCTCCTTCCTATCCAAGATTTTGACTGGTACCTCCTCGTACATTAAATCTTCTGATGTCTCGTCTGGTTCTAACTCAATAATGTGGTTTGGGTCGTCCACATATTTACGTAACATCGATACGCGAAAAATGTTATGAACACGCGTCATACTTGGCTGTAAAGCGAGTCTATAGGCCATAGTTCTATTCAATTGAGGATTTTAAATGGACTAATAAATCAAAGGTTGAGATTTCTTCTCTTCATCAACTCTTACTTCTAGAATAACGCCTTCTTGCACCTTCTTCTTTATATTCATCAGCTCTGGTGTGTGCTTGAGCGATTTTAACTTTATCAATTAAAGTCGGTTCTATGCGTATATTCGTTATCTTCACGCAGATTCTTGGAATCTTTAACTCTATCTCCATCTTCTGTAAGTCGTACGAAATGGGTCTTTGTGTTAACAATATCGCACTCGTAAACGCATACAATCTTCTGCTCAACGCGTCAGCTACCACGTTCGCATTTCCTACGATGGTATTGAATGGTATAATCGTAATCTTCAACAGCTCGAGCCAACGTCGTTGCCGCATGTTGAGTTCTTAGAAGCTCTTCTCACATTCCTCGCTCCATTCGAATTTTGTATCTTTTCGAGTCAGCTGAGTTAATAGAGTATCGATTCGATAAACTCCTTCCACGAATCTACGATACTAACCTGCTAAGCCTAGAAAGCTACTTATTTCGATTACTGACTTAGGTTGCTCTCAACTGTTACTCATATCCCAATCTTGGATAGCACGACACAATGACACCTATCAGTTTACCACCGCACGAATATGACCCCTACAGAGAGTTTGGTTTCAGTGCATTCCACAAAGGAAGTCACCAGATAGAGGCTAAGGTACCAACTCCTGTAGTTAGGTTTTTAACTCCTGAAGTTCAATAGGAGCAATTCTATATGAGATTTTAGAAATGGGTTTTGTATCGGGTTCAAAGTCGATACAAAATTCAATATCACGCTATGGGAGTAGGCCAGGAAATTCTTCAGGAAATACATCAGGAAATTTACTAACAATAGAAATATCATTCAAATTTGACGTATTTTTGTTCAAGTCCATAACATGGGCTAAGAAAACTTGACATCCATTTTTCAATAAACGAATGACTTTATGGCTTGATATGAAAGTGTTTGACTTTAATGGTTTAGTTGCTTAAATTCGAATAACATGTTACTTAGGAATATGAAAACTAACAACCTTACAAAAGCAATCAATTTTAGCATGATGAGTGGTTGACCAATCAATCCCTAAGGTCACATCAAATGCAAGAATTTTTAAAGAAATAAGGTCAATAGGTAATATGATGGTGCCAACTTGGATCAAACAAGATTTATAAACAGTGGATGTAACGAAAGTTTCTCATTACAGAGTTTCAACAGAGAAGTCAAAGTTTAATTTTCTCCGGAGTCAAGTTTAAACGTTGAGTATAAGCAGGAGAGATAAATGAATGGGTAGAACCGGTATCTAATAAGGTATAAACTTCGTAAGAATTTATAATTAACTAACCCGTGCTAACTTCGTTCGGGTTCCTCGTATTCTGACCAGTCACAACAAACGCTCTTCCAGGAACCGTTGACTTTGACTTTTCTGGGACAGCCTTTTGAGTCACCATCCCTGCTGTATTGGGTTTCGCTACCATACAATCTCGAGCGATATGACCTTCTTTTCCATAATTATAACATACCATGGAAGGTTGTGAACAGTTTGGACTTATGTGTCCCTCTTCTCCGCATCTGTAGCATCTAACTGGCGGTCTTTCTCCTCCTCTGAAATTCTTTGCTGGTGTTGGTGCTGCTGCCGACATCTTCCCGTCATCGTTAAATCTTCTCTTCTTAAAATTTCCATTTGAGTTATTTCTTCTATTATCTTGGCCATGATTACCATAAAGTGGTTACCATTTCTGGCATGATAATTTCCTCCATGATGGTTATCATTGTTCCGATGACCGTTACCACCGGTACGATTATCATCGAGTTGTTGGTCATTATTCTTCAGTTGAGCCGACTCATTATCGCGCTCCAATAACTGAGCCCTATTCACAACATCTGAATATAAACAAAGTTTGTGAGAAATGAGGTATTGACGTATTTTGGGTTTCAAACCTAGCAGAAACATTCGCGTCATTCTCTCTTCATTATCAACCAAATGGGATGCAAATCGGACAACTCGGCAAACTTAGCTTCAGATCTTGCGACACGTTCATATTGTTTTCCTCCAGCTTGATGAACTCTACCTCTTTCATGTGACGAATACTTTTGGGAAAGTACTTGTCGTTGAACAATTCTTGGAACTTCTCCCAAGACATCTTCAGTGCGGTAGGCTTAGTACGCTTTACGGATTCCCACCAATAATCTGCCTCTCCTCATAACATGAAAGTGGCGAAAGGAACCTTTTTCTCCTCTAAGCATCCCAAGACATCAAATATCTTTGTGATCTGCTTTATCCACGTCTCTGCTGTAAGTGGTTCTGGCTTTCCCAAAAACTCTGGCGGTCCTAACTCCTTGAACTGCTTAGCGGTGACCATCCGTGAGTTGTCAGCGTTTCCACCTACATTTTGAACAGTAGTCTTTCTCGTTTGGTTTTGCATGAATTCTAGAAAGTTCCAAAACATACCATCGTTCGTCATCTGCTCAGTGGTGTTGTTCACAGGAGGAACATTGCCAGCCTGTTGCACGTTCTTCTCGTTGGTGAGCAAAGGTGTCTCCATGGTCTCATTTACTCCACTGTTAACATTCTCAGTCGACATTCTCAAATACTACCATAAACAAGGGTTAATTTAACAAATTAACAAATCACATAATACCGCTATATTATAACCGACCAACAAATAAGCTTAGGTAGGACATACTAGCGAAGGATTTACTCGTCTATCTCCTCCTAGTTCTATTCCCCGATCTCCGCTAGAGATCATATCCCTAAACTCTGATACCAACTGTGACGCCCCCAAAATAGGTATACATCACCCATTCTGAGTCGCCAAATACATGGTACAGAAACAACTACAACTTCATTAATACAATTGTCGTGCAAAATACGACAACACATAAACTGTGAGTTTAAATACAAATATTGCCTTCTAGACAATATTCACACTCAAATAAGTCATCATTACAATTATTGATATACTATTTTACAAAATAGTGAAGACTACTAAAACAACTGTCTTGAACCATCACTCCATACCCCGACTAATTCCCGCTATATTCTCGTCTCCTGAGAAGAAAAATGGAACAAAAAGGAAAAGGGTGAGCTCAACTAGCCCAGTAAAGAATATTATGACTAAGATAATGTACAACAAATTATCCTTAGTCTTCAACAGGGAAAAATCTGATATAATACAATAGACAACAAGTTTTAGATCAACAATCTGCGGTAAACAACAATTCATTAGAAGAGTAAAGTAGAGAATGAAATCTACTATCATCTATGAATTTAAAAGTCCATCATCGATATTTTATCCTGTAACATCAATCAATATACATCATAAATCAAATATTCATCTTTGCACTACAGGTGCCAAAGATATTCCAAATTAATCATGTTCATCTAAACACTGCTCATCTTTGCACTACGGGCCAAAGATATTCATCATAAAATCATTCATCTTTTACTACACGGGCCAAAGATATTCAATTATATCATCATTTAGGGGTGAGGATGATGAAAATATTTTAAAGAAAACGAATCCAAAGGAAACAAACAAAAAAATATTAAGGATTCGTATTTCAACTATTCCATGTCCAAAAATACCTCATAAATAATCAGAGTGGAGTAAAATTCAAGAATGATCAAAACATGGATAAAATCAAAGCTAGTATCCATAATAGATATTTTGGACGAAAAATGAAAATTTAATTTTTCAATGAATAGTGTCGTATTCGTGAATAGTGCCGTATACGTGAATAGTGCCGTATACGTGAATAGTGACTCCGACACTAAAAGATAGAAATTTCACAAAAAAATCATCATGCTTCTTGAATAGTATTCTTGAATAGTAACTCGTGAATAGTAACTCATGAATAGTAACTCGTGAATAGTAACTCATGAATAGTAAGTCATGAATAGTAACCCCGACATGAAAAAGTTCCAAATTTGATAAATAGTTCCAACCAATATTTCGGCATAATGATATTGACGAAATAATATCATTTTTTAAAAAATAATATCCCTTACCTCAAAAAGAATAGTACTTCTGACTGGGATACTGGATATAGTGCTGAAAGAACTTGTACCGTATATCAATACTCAAAGTACTAAAATACTCACAAAAATACGCTCGATATATAGAGAGAGAAAGAGAGAGAAAACTTCAGTTTCTAGTGTGATTTTTAATTCTAACCTAAACACCATATTTATAGGAAAATGCTTAGAACACCAAAGCAGAAAATTTAATATAATAATAATATATTATATATATATATATATATATATTCCTACGCCAACCAAGACTCCTGAAATCAGCATGTTTACAACACATGGGGGGCCAACCAAAACAATAAAAACGTTTTTGTTGATATAAATAATTAAAACTTCCAAAATCAATTATTTCGGAACTTCGGAACTTTAATAATTCATAATAAATAGCTCCTTTATCAGAAAGAATATTCCACGACCAAACGAATATTCCCCGACAGGAAGAATATTCCACGACCAAACGAATATTCCCCGACAACAATGAGTATTTTATAACCACTTGCTTATTTTTAAAAAATTTCATATATCACCCTTAACTTTAAACTTTTATCAATTTAACCATTTTCTGAATAGTAATTATAAGAAAAAATTGAATACTTTTATTTCATAAAATTCGCGGTCTTACAATCTCCCCTCCTTATGAAATTTCGTCCCCGAAATTTACGTACCTGGTATTTCAAAGAGTTGATAATACCTTGCTTTCATTTCAGATTCCATCTTTTCTGTCATCATGATTTCTCCATTGCTCATCTCCTGTATTTCAGATATCATTCTAGAATACAACTTCAAAAACAAAGGTTAATTTAACAAATTAACATATCACATAATATCCCGATATTATGACTGACCAACAAATAAGCTTAGGTAGGACATACTAGCGAAGGATTTACTCATCTCTCCCCTCCTAGTTCTAATCCCGATCTCCGCCAGAGATCATATCCCTAAGATCTGATACCAAATGTAACGACCCCAAAATAGGTCCATTCCATCTAATCCATTCTGAGTCGCCAAATTCATGGTACAGAAAACAACTACAACTTTATTACAACAATTGTCGTGCAAAAACAACAACACATATGTTGTGAGTTTTGATACTAAAATATACCAACTGTGACTCTGGACACCAACTTGGATAACACGTCACCATGACACCTTACATAAAGGTACAGTCAAAAATTGTTTTAGAAATTAAAATCTTTGGGAAGTGCTCAAGGAAACCTTCGTACATGGGAGGCCATGCGTCTAGGTTATGATAGATATCATATGACCACAGAATTATCCTTGGTTGACCCAATAGACCCGAAAGAAAAATGAGAAGATTACTATCATATTCTTCCCAATGATGAGTCTTCTCTTGACATATCATTATCTCCACTGTCTCTAATTGGGAATTAAACTCCAAACAAACACCAAGATTATATAGGTAGTGCTTATAAATATACTCAGCAAGTGGATGAGCACAACCCATCTTATGATGACACGAGGTTGTATGTCATTAGACATCTTGTATGATAGTGGCAAAACACCTTCCAAGTTAAATTCACCTCACCCTCAACATCTATAGACCACCGTTCTATTCCCTTGTTATCCCCCGCTGACCCAAAATACTACACTTTTATTACACGAAAGGAATTATGAAGCAAAAGGGTGCGCATAACTAGCTCGAAGAAAGAATATCATGACTAAAGATAAATAAATTATCAATAGCCTTCAACAGTAATAAATTAGAGATTTAGAACATATGGTAGATGATAAAACTTTTCAACCATAGTTACAGTGGAACGAGCAATCCATTAGAAGAGTCAAATAGACCATAAAATCTATTATCTTCTCCATGTTAAAAGTCCACCAACAATGTTTTATCCCTGTAACATCAATCAACAATTCCTGTCCACAATCACGTGTATAACTCATAATCGTAATTGTTGTTCTAAATTCTTTTCCTCATCCAGGACAAAGATAATTTTCATCACCTGTCTTTACCTGAAACATCAAAGATCATGATTAAATCAAATCATAGTTCTTGTTCATAATCATACTAATAAATTCATCTTTTCACTACGGGCCAAAGATATTCATCAACAAACCATCTTTGCACTACATGCCAAAGATATTCATCAATAATTCATCTTTGCACTACGGGCCAAAGATATTCATCAATAAGTCATCTTTGTACTATAGGCCAAAGATATTCATATCTCAAAGAAATATATAATCATTTCAGAATTTATATAAACAATAATTATAACCATGTTGATCAATTCAGCTTTGCACTTAAGCTAAAGATATTCAATTATAAATTCAATTGTCATGATCATAAAAGTCACAATTCAACTTTTCACTACTGGCCAAAGAAAATCATAGTCATGATCATACCAATAATCTATCCATCTTTACACTCCAGTGAAAGAGAATTTCAACATCAGGGTTATAAAAATGTTATATATGATAATAAAATCAATATAATCAATACATAGTTTTAATCTCCAGAGTAATATTCATAAATCAACAATAATTTGGTTAGAAAAAGAAACCAATTTTGTAGTGAATAGTACCCGTGAATAGTAATTTGTGAATAGTAACTCATGAATAGTAACTCGTGAATAGTAACCCTTCATGAATAGTAACGCATGAATAGTAAATCATGAATAGTAACTCACGAATAGTAACTCATGAATAGTAACTCATGAATAGTAACCCTGACATGAAAAAGTTCCAAATTTGATAAAAAGTTCCAACCAATATTTCGGCATAATGATATTGAAGAAATAATATCATTTTTTAAAAAATACTATTCCTTACAATCCCTTAAAATTCCTTATTATCCCTTACCTCAAAAGAGATGAATTACATTGACCGAATAACGTCAAACAAACTCTTAAGACCAGATAGCAACACTCAAGATATCAAAATACTCACAAGAATACACTCGATAATATTGAGAGAGAAATAGAGAGAAAACTTCAGTTTCTGGTGTGATTTTCAATTCTAACCTAAGCACCTATTTATAGGAAATTGCTTAGAACACCAAAGCAGAAAATTTAATAAAATACTATATTTATATAACAAATTTCCCACGCCTCTTTGAATTCAGATTTCAACATGTTTAACAACCCACTAATCATTAAAAAAACATTTTTCTTGAATAAAACAATTAAAACTTCAAAAAATCAATTATTCTGGAATTTCAGAACTTCAATAATTCATAATAAATAGCCCTTTTATCAGAAAAATTTGAATCTCGCTACTTTTTATAGGAAATTCGATTCTCTGCAACTTTGCAGAAGAAAGTTTTTCCAAATTTCAAACAGAAATTGACCGAAATCCATTAACGGACGATTTTACAGGCTATAATCAAATTTCAGTCAAGAAATGGGGTCCACCGACACACAAAACATGTGTTAATCATTTAATGCAACAAAAATATTCTTCCACCTCAAGTACTCATATATCCCACATTCATTGTAAAAATATCATCATTATTATATTATAATAATATAATAAAATATTATTTTATCAGAAAAGATAAAATATCGATTTTCAACAATTGTCACTTTAAAAATTTTTCTCCATCTATATCCACATAAAATGAATATTTTCCTCATCATATAAATCAATAATTAATTATTCACAAATAATATTACAGAATCACAATAATGACAACCAAGCAGTTCCCAGGAAAGATGGGGCTTTTCAATAAGAGTTTCTCCTTACTGGCGCGCAATTAGGTGACCAAACCTCTCCTTAGACAGAACTTTCTAGACATTGCCAGTAATGTTATCTAATAATATTATCTAAATAATATGAATTATTGCTTCGATAATGGAAAATACTGTGTAGTGACAATTATTAAAATAACGATAATATAAAATATCAACGCAAAGAATTATTGAATCAATAAAATCTTTGAGCATTAATTCATCAGTAATAATTATTGAGTAGTGCCTTCTTACGTAAGAATCAATAATTGGTGCAATACCGTACTATTATTGCAAACAACGTATATTATCGTATTTTAAACCATCGAGTATTCCAACAATATTAATAACTTAATAACTACGCGCTATTATTTGTAAACAACTTATACTTGTCGTTTTCTTCATCCAATCGCTTTTCATTATGGGGCCCATAAAAGGTCAAGTACCGTCGTATATGAATATTCATCGACGGAAGAATATTCCACAACCAAACGAATATTCCCCGACAACAATGAGTATTTTATAACCACTTGCTTATTTTTAAAAAATTTCATATATCACCCTTAACTTTAAACTTTTATCAATTTAATCATTTTCTGAATAGTAATTATAAGAAAAAATTGAATACTTTTATTTCATAAAATTCGGGGTCTTACAAATTACCTAGGTGTTAGAATCTGAAATGAAATCAAGGTATCCTTACCTCTTCAATATATCAGGTACGTACCCTAATTTCGAGGGCGAAATTTCATAAGAAGGGGAGGTTGTAAGACCCCAACTTTTACGAATAAAAATGAATTTTCTATAAATATTATTTTTGAATATTATGGAATGAATTTGATATAATGTTATAGTTGTGGGTAATATTTATAAATTTTTCAAAGTACGTAAGTTGTTATATTATATTCGATTGGTCGGGGAATATTCGTTTTAACAGGGAATATTCGTACGACGGCACAATCATTGGTGGACCCAACAACGGAATTATTGTCGAATTGAGAAAACGATAAAAATATCTTTTTATGAAAATAACGGCGAAAGTTTTACCGTTAACTATTGAAACACCCTGTGTTAAAAGTACAGTAATACTCGTAGTTGCATAGTATCACACAGTATTGATTATTGATGCTTACGTTAGAAGTCACTCAGTTTTGTTCAATTATTGCTATAGTAATTGTTGCATAGTATCCCATGTTATTTGATTCAATTATTATCGATATTTTATATATTATTAAATCAATAATTGAGATAACAAAGTTATTGATATTATTATTTGCAATACTAACAATGTCTAGAAGTTCTGTCAATGAGAGTTTTGGTCACCTAATTGCGCGCCAGGGAGAAATCCTTATTGGAAAGCCCCCTCTTTCCTGGGAACGACCTGTTCGATTAATATTATGAATTATAATAATGATGATAAACGTTTTTCAAAATATTGATGGAATTTTTATAAAGTCTTTGATGTAAATTTTGTTTGGACCCGTATTTACCCATTTTTCAAAATAATCGGGAGAGGTTATCTCAATATATATATATTGAGATAATTCACGGGTGGAGTGAATTTGGTGGAATGTTGTTTATATATATATATATATATTGTTGATGTTGATAAGGGGGGACCTTAATTATTTTCAAAGAATGACAATTGCTAGCTTTATTTGGCATGATGTGGGTGGATTTTTCAAACTTGAACTTTGTTTGGCCAAACTTTTTAGTCATGCGATATTATTGACAAAGAATGTATTCTAATTGGTTAAAGCTTTTAATTGGCATGTGTTGGTTTTTCTTATTGGTCAGCACTTTGAAAAGAAAATATTGATATGTTGAAACCGTGAACTTCGTCCGAATAATTACTGTTGCATCCATGATTTTTGCAAATAGTATCCTTTCCATTCTCCTATGAATAAAAGCTCATTCCTTCATTATTTCTTACAAATTCACTGAAACTCTAGAGAGAGAAAATTATAGAGAGAAAGAAGAAGAGAAGTATGCTACCTCTCTTTTCCTATATCTAGTTTCTTCTAAGGTAAGGGGTATTATTTCTTTCTTATTCATGAAGAGAACTTTTGTTATTCAATTCTTGATCATTATGTTGGAATAACCTGTCTATGTGAAATACCGCATACATGGTGAAATTCTTCTGTTATTCCATTTTTATTATTCTGTTGGAATAACCTGTATACGCGGGCTACCCTATACTCGGTGAAATTCTTCTGTTATTCCATTCTTGATCGTTATGTTGGAATAACATGTCTATGCGAAGTACCGCATACATGGTGAAATTCTTTTGTTATTCCATTTTTATTATTCTATTGGAACATCATGTCTGTGCGTTATGCATAACCTAGTTCCGTTGTTTATTATTTTCTTGGAACATCCTGTCTGTACGTTACGCATGACCTGGTTCCGTTATTTATTATTCTGTTGTAATAACCTATCTGTGCGTTCTATCGCATGCCTGGTGACTTCTTTTGTTATTCCATTCTTTATTATACTCAGTTGGTTAAAGTTTTGACTTCTATACTCCATGAAATTAGTGGAATATCCTTGATATTTGTGCTTCATCCATTATCTTTTCATGGAAATATTCTTCTAAGCATTCTTGAGTTTTACTCTACAAAGAAGTATCATGTTGAAAATTTGGACGTTATTAGTTCCTGGATAAATTAATTCTTGAACTTGTTTTTATTGAATTCTTATATCATTGTCATCATTCTCATGTTTATATTATGTTGAAAGTCATATGTGGCCTATAGTGCATAGATGGACTTGGTATGATTATGACTAGGGATTATTCGGTGTAATCATGACCGTAATGTTACAAATGATATGGAAAAAGTCCTCATTGGCCCGTAGTGCATTGATGGACAGTTGTTGGCATGATCATGACCATTGATGAATACCCGAATATCCTTGGACAGTAGTGCATGGATAATTTGTGGTTGTGATACTAATGAATATCCTTGGCCGTAGTGCAGGGAAGATGTGGATTATTTATTAAGCTGAGTCTCAGCGATAAAAGTGATGAAAAACTTTTTAAATGATAGAAGATAGTATATTTTAATCTCTAATTGACTCTTCTAATGTATTGCTTGTTCCGCTGCAGTTAAACTTGATGTTTGTTATATTTTATCAATTTAACACTGTTGAAGGCTAACGATAAATTATTCTGTATTACCTTAGTCATAATATTTCTTACTGGGCTAGTTGAGCTCACCCTTTCTTTCATTGTTCTCTTCAGGAAATGAGAACATAGCAGGGACTAGTCGGAAAACGAAGTGACGGTCCAGATGATAGTATTAGTAGTCCTCACTATTCTATTAAACAGTGTGAAAATAAATGTAATGAGGACTCCATTGAGTGTGGATATTGTCTAGATGACAATATTCTTATTAAAACTCTCAGCTATGTCTTGTCGTATTCTACACGACAGTTGTATTATTAAGTTGTTTGAATTTTGTACCATGTATTTGGCGACTCAAGATGGGTGATGTATACCTATTTTGGGTGCGTCATAGTTATTCTCAAGAAGAATGCATCAACTATGATGAGACCTTCACACCTGTTGCCAGATTAGAAGCAATACGGATATTCTTTGCCTTTGATGCCCACATGAAGTTCAAAGTCTTCTAGATGGATGTCAAGAGTGCATTTATGAATGGTGATCTTCAAGAAGAAGTATATGTGGAGCAACCTCCAGGTTTCATCAATCCAACTCACCTTAATTATGTCTATAGATTAGATAAAGCCTTATATGGACTTAAACAAGCACCTAGAGCATGGTATAAAACACTAACTAACTTTCTTATTGAAAATGGTTTTACTAGAGGTAGAGTAGATACCATATTATTTCTTAAGAAGCATAAAAATAAAGTCTTATTAGTTCAGATATATGTAGATGATATTATCTTTGGTTCTACTGATGAAAATCTGTGCAAGAGATTTGCCAAGCTTATGCGGAGCAAGTTCGAAATGAGTATGATGGGTGAGCTAAATTTCTTCCTTGGACTACAAGTGAAGCAGACTAATGAAAGTATCTTCATTAACCAAGCCAAATACATTAAATATTTACTTAAGAAGTATATCATGGAATCAGCCTCTCCCATGAAAATACCAATTGCCCCAACAACTAAGCTTGGCAAAAATGAGAAAGGTAAATGTATTGATATTACTCAATATAGAGGTATGATACGCTCTCTTATGTATCTAACTGCCAGTAGACCAGATAATTTTTACAAAATTTATATGTGCTAGATTTCAAGCTAATCCTAAGGAATCACACTTAACTGCTATAAAGAGAAATTTTAGGTATCTTAAAGGCACACCTCACTTGGGACTTTGGTATCCCAAGGAGTCCTCCTTTAAACTGACAGGATATACAGATGCTGATTTTGTAGGTTGCAAGATCGATAGAAAAAGTACCAGTGATGCTTGTCAGTTGCTAGGAAACAGACTTGTGTCCTGGTTTAGCAAGAAGCAAAACTTAGTATCTACCTCAACAATAAAAATTTGAATACATTCTTTATTTGGCGAAATTCTTTGTGCTCAAATCTTATGGATGAAAAACAAGGTAGTAGACTATGGGTTTGATTTCAAGTCTATACCTCTTCATTGTGATAACATAAGTGCCATAGCAATTGATGTGTCTAGTCCAAGGATCCAGCCCATCTTGTAAGCCTAATATGGAATATAGGCCCAAGTTCAAGAAATCTGGCGAGCCCAACAAATGTGATCCATCACGGTTGAGTTAATTGAACTCATCTGTAATAATGAGCTAATGTTGGTCGAAAAACCGATCACTAAACACGCGCAAGTATACACGGTCTAACAAATAATACAGTGATAAGTAGAGTGTAGTACCCACGAGGAACTATGACTAATATTTACCAAGTACCAACTTTGTATCGCTAAAGTCTTATTCGAACAACAATAAATGAAAGTGTGATTAATGTAGTTAAAACTAATTAACAAAGCAAGTAAATGGATAACGAATGGTAAACGAAGGAAATACAAGCTAAGGTCACAACTTCACCCCACACAAGCATTCTGTCGAACACCTGGCGTGCTATGCTTCATCAAACTACCTACCCTTCTCTCTTTGGTATTAATGGTCACGGCAATTTGTCGACCGAGAACACACAGATGCTTATGCACCTCTGTCAAGGTATGCACAAACATATCCTCTCCAGATCCACCCAAAAGGGAATAGAACAGAAAAGAACGTCCAAGCTAGATACAATCCTACACATATCTATGCGAATTAATCATAACAAGGATTTTAGCATAAGTTCTCAATTAGGTCGCACGTGGCGCACATATATATGTCTATTCTATGCACAACTTATGAAGTCGAAACCCACAATCTTATGCCAATATATTTAGGAGTAAATCTACAATCCTTCTGTCAATATCATGTAGATTACCAAAATCATCACTAATGTCTTAGCGAGAATCATTAAGACAAATATATTAAACCAAATCATATGTTGCCAACCAAAGAGATAAGATAGTCAATTTAAATAACAAAGGGTTCCATTATAACCTTAAAGCCCATATTCAATTCATAGCTATTGAACAAAATATAAGTAGCAATAAAGACAACAATTATGGATTACAAAATCAGAGGAAATAAATGGATAAGAGGAAACTCTGTCAAAGCCCTTCAATCTCCAAGCATTTCGCTCAAATTAAGCTTTCCAATCCGTGTAGCCCTCTACTCTTGTCGCTCCAAAGAAATGCCAGACTTCTCCCTAATCTACCTAATCTATATTTACAGACATAATCTAAGAGAAAGAGTAAGAAATTACAAAAGAGGAGAGAGAACTAAGCTATTCTATATTAATCTATCCTACTCTATCTCTCCATTCCGTATTATAGAGGCTCTCCTGTGTTATATACGCCTTCCTCCTTCAAGCTAGGTCAAAATTCGTTGGTTCTCGCCAGGCACACAGAGCTCATGGCTGCAAAGACGGGGCAATAGACCTATGGGTGGTATTTGCATTTCATGTAAGTTTAGAAAAACCGGAGCTAACACTGCAGCGCGAGCCCATAAAAGATAAGTGGCGCTGCGGTGCGAAGGTGACATCAGCAAGGACACGAAGGTGGCACCGCGGTGTGAGATATATGCTAGGCTTTGGCGACGCGACGCGACTATATGTTGTTAGTTCCCAGTAGGCACAATAGATCTAGAAGGGGTGGTTGAATAGATCCTTTTTGATTTCAAATACTTTTCTGGTTTATTTTGTATTACTAATTATTTAGAATATGACAAACATAAGAATCTTTTCAAGCACAGCGGAATAAGTAAAAGATCCCCTTCATTGATATATTCATAATCATACATACATTGTTCATAGAGTTAGTTCAATGGTAAGCAGTTGAAACATACATAGCAGTTATAGCAGTTAATAGACATAATATAAATGACATAATGTAAAAGACATAAGGGGTTTTAAGTGGTTCAGAGACTCAAGCTCCTAATCAACTCTTCTTCTTTCAACTAGCGGGATTTCCACTAAGGAAGGGCAACACCCTGAATCACTATGATTCCTTCAAGGCCAACAGCCTTGGGACTTCAGTTCACTATAAACTCTTCAAGGCCAGCAGCCTTGGAACTTCTCTAGTTCCCTAGGAACTCTTCAAGCCCAGCAGGCTTGGAACTTCATTTAGTCCCTCTGGACAAGGAACCCTTAGGCCCTAGCTTCATGTTGAGTTGTTTGTTTGTTTGTTGGAGTTGGTGCTGAGCTGCTAAGATGTCTTTATGCTTTGAACATCTTCTGTACTTAGCAGCTTGGCATGATCATCCTTGAAGTGTAGTTGAGTGTTGCATGATGCTCAGCTTCTTTAGTTACACAACCTCCTCTGATGATCCCTTGATGAACTGCCTTGAAGATCATTCCTCTTAATACGTGATGGCTACACATGATGGGTTTCTAAGATGACTGTAAGCTCTTCTGCTAGATACTTAGAAAATTTCTCATGCTTGCCACCATGATGGCGTTTGTGATCTCCCTTCTTGATACTTGATGCCTTCTCATGATAGACTTATTAAGATGACTGTGAGCTCTTCTCTATACTTTGAGTTTTCCCATGATGGACATCAAGATGACATGACGCTCTTCTTTCTCTCGGCAGTTCAGAACACTCTTCATGTAGTAGAACTCTCACTTCTACATTGTAGAGCTCTCACTTCTACTTCTTTCTTTGTCTGCTGGTGGATCGTAGAGTGAGCTTTCGGACTCACTATCTCACATGGTTTAGAACAATCCACCTTTTCTCCAAACTCGGCAACTCCAGCAACCCTCGATCTTTGAAGCTCTTGTTGATTTATACTCCTTCCCAATCCTTCCGTTGGAAAGTTGCCGTTGAAAGCTATTCAAATATCTTCACAGATCCCGAGTTGACTGAGGTAGACTGCTGATGTGAGATGTCATACTTTTTCTGACACTGCAGTCTATTGTTTCACCTACCCCATCAGAGATGTCACTTTAATGTCTTGGGCAGGTTGAAGACTTTATTTCCCCTTCTGATTTCTCGATCAGAGGTTGTGATAAGTTGGTTTTATACCTACTTATGGAGTACCAATTCATGCGAACTATGCCCATCTCAAGTACATTTTAGTATGTTTTAGCTGCAATTCATGTTAGTTTGCATTGCGTATACTTAAAACTCCTTTTGGTGAAAAAGTGCAGGAAACGACCTAATTTGGTGGACTTAGAGGGCATGAGGCGAATGGACGCATGAGTCAAGGCATAAGTTATGGACGCGTGCTATGAGGATCGAGAGCATCAGGAGACTATGCAGGCATGAACAAAGGAATGAGCAGAAGGACAGAATAGTTGCAGCAGCAGAACCAGGAATCTAAGTTGCAAAAGCCGCACGGCCGTGCCGTAGGACAATCTTGGAGACGCGCACCCGCGCGAGCACCCGGCTGGACATCATGACACACTGCAAGTCGCGCACCCGCGCGAGGATTACACTGGGAGAGCGCACGGCCGCGCACGATGCCTGACTAATGCTGAGCTGTTATTTTAATTTGAAATTTTTAAGGGTTGTAATGGTTTTAAAACGATTGCTGACTGGTGTCAGACGGATCACTTTGATTATTATTCAGATTTTACGTATTTTGAACATCGTAACTAGGGTTTACTCTATGGGAGAGATTCCAACGCAAAAGGAGGCCAAAACTCTACTTTTCTACTTCTTCTTGGGATTTTCTACCAGAGTAGATTATTATTAGTATTTGTTGGATTCATATGAGGATTTGAATACTGAATTATATTCATCAATTAGGTTTGATTGTTTCTATCTTTCATCTTTCAATTGTTGTTTATTAATCATGTTTAGATTTGATCCCATAATGGCTTTTGGTTCAGTCAGGAACTAAACTCCAGTATGGGATTCTAACGGATTTTAATATGTAGTTTGATTGCATGCTTGAATGCTGGATTGTTTTACATATCATATGGGATGTTTATCATGATTGTTTTACATGTATGAATGCTTGATCACCATTCGTTTCAGTACTTGTATGGAATTGACAATGAACATGCAAGTATGGATTGTAATCATGATAGTATACGTATATGGGGCTGTTTTATATGGCTTGTGTTTTTCGTGAACCAGATAGATATATACTGTTTCATCGTATGAATTAGAATAAGGGCTTGAACTTAAATTCAATATAGTTGAAATTTCACATAGACATATAGTGAGTTTGGTTATATTGATGATTACATAGAGTCTATCATTTGTGGATGCTGTGTAAGTAGGTCATAGTGCATTGAAAAATGGTTATGACTCTTTTAGTGCTCTTGGCTACTTTCCTGTGATATGTGAACAAGTCATGCATGATAGTGGTGATTAAATGAAATATTAAATGAAGGTAGGATCCCATTATTTTCATATTTGATTTATTCCGTCGTGATTATTGTTTTAGTTGTTATTTACGATTCGAGTAACAAACTAATCTTAGTCATTAGTTTGAGCATATAAATATAGTGATTTAATTAATGCATAGTGATTTAAATTAAACAACTTTCTCTGTGGGATCGATACTTTACTTGCTCTGTATTGCTTGTTGACACATGTATGCTTACATGAGTTAAAGCTCTTTTGTTAAGACTAAAAAAGAGGCAACAAGTTTTTGGCGCCGTTACCGGGGAAAGGCATTTAATTTATTATTATTATCATTAGTTTTAAGCTATATTGTATGACTTAGACAATTCTAGTCTTATCTCATTTCAGTTTTTGTATTTTTTGTTTCAGGAATTTGGATAAATTTTTATGCGCACGCGGTCATCCAACCCCGATTTTCACCTGTTCAGGACAACATAAACGGGAGAGGTTGGAAAACGAGTGTTCGTAGAAATTTACAAGCATAGTTAGAAAGTACGACAGCTAATATGGCAGCCAAGGCACAAGGAGAGGAGCAAAGAGAGGAGCATAGGGCTCTGAAGGAATATTCCATGCCCAATATTAATGGACTCCAGTCTAGCATCGTCAGACCAGCGATAGAAGCTAATACATTCGAGATAAAAATGGGCACAATTCAGATGGTATAGAATTCGGTGCAGTTTGGGGGTGCCGCTACAGATGATCCGAATGAACACCTGTTGAGTTTCATCGAAATCTGTGATACATTCAGATACAACGGTGTGACGGAGGATGCTATCAGACTTAGGCTATTCCCATTCTCATTGAGGGATAAAGCAAGAAGTTGGCTTCATTCTTTGCCAGCAGGATCGATAACTACATGGGAGAACTTAGCACAGAAGTTCTTAGCTAAGTTCTTCCCAATGGCTAAGACTGCAAAGATGAGGACAGCTATCTCTCAGTTTGAGCAACAACAGGGTGAGTCCTTATATGAAGCATGGGAGAGATACAAAGAAATGCTGAGGAAGTGTCCACATCATGGTATGTCAGATTGGATGGTGATCAACAAATTTTATAATGGATTGGGATGGCAGTCAAGACCGATTATAGATGCAGCTGCAGGAGGGACATTATGGGCAAAAAGTTATGAAGAAGCCTATAACCTTATCGAGACAATGGCATCGAATGATTTTCAAAATCCTACATCTCGAATGCAGGTGTGTTAGAGGTGGATGCTATCACGCAGTTGTCAGCACAGATGGCAGCCATGGCAAAGAAAATAGACACATTAGCAGAAGGTAAAATGAAGACGGTTGTATTTGTATTTGAGATTTGTGCGGGGTCACACTCGACAGATCAATGTGCTATCAGCTCAGAGTCAGTGCAGTATGTGAACAACTATAGGAAAGATCAAGGACAGTTTTAGAGCACATACCACCCCAACAACAGAAATCATCCAAACTTTAGTTGGTCAAATGACCAAGGGAATCGACAGAATCAGTTTAAATCAAATAATCAGTTTCAGACACAACCAGCGCAGCAACAGTTTAATCCTAGACCACCTTTTTCGCCGGGATTTTCTCAACAACAACAACAACATCATACTCCAGCTGCACCTCAGCAAGAAAAAAAATCAGAAATGGAGGAGATGATGATGAAATACATGGCAAATACAGAGGTTATGATCAAAAGCCAAGCAGTGGCTATTAAGAATCTAGAAACTGAAATGGGGCAGATGGCGAACATGCTTACAAACAGTCCCCAGGGTTCATTGCCAAGTAATACAGAGACAAATCTAAGAAGAGAATGGAAAGAACAATGTCAAGCAATCACATTACGATCTGGGAAAAACACAGCAGATACTGCAAGTCGCGCGCCCGCACATGTTGTTAGAGTTTATGCCCTAGAGGCCAATTATTTGATATAATTGCTTAACGTTTTGATATTATATTTGATTGAATAAATATATGATTTTATTATTGTTTTATTTACTGCGTAATATAATTGTTAACATAATAAAATTCCTTAGAATAGTGATACAAATTATATAGTTTCAAGTATGTGACTTGAATATGAGATTCTATAATTACAATTAGTATCATTGTTCTTAAATGTCCCTAGTCGAGTTTCATTGTTGATGGAACAATAATGATGCATTGAGACTAGTATGTGGATTGACTGATGACCAACTCTCATTGGTCATAAATATATGAGATATTAAGTCAATGCATAGGTATATGTTAGAGAACGATGTACTGGACAGACCCACCATGAGAATTCTATATGGAGCATTATGCGAAGTGTCATTAGCAATTCTCATAGTGACAATGATGTAATGGTCCTCCGACTTGAAATCGTTATATTACTACACGAGAATTTATGTACTTTGATATCATCAAATGTCACCTTTAATAGGGTGGACTATAAAGGTGATTATTGGGTTCATCATGAATCGTGTGAGAAATATGAGTGATCTAGATGGAATTTAACCATCCTATATATTATGGGTGATATCCATAGGCCTCTTGATTGAGTAGGACTATGAAATGCATGGTCATGCTCAAATAGTGTTTTGTTTCATATAGTCTACTCATTGATCAAGAAAACTTCAGTTAAATTATGAAGAGTATGACACATTCCATGACTCGAGTTTAATCTATGATATTAAGGTTAAAAGGATTAAATTACATTGAAACATTGGTCACGAAAAGGTTGCATCGAATCATCGATCTTATTATTACTTGGGTAGCGATGATGCATTACTAGATGTCGCTTCACCGCTTATAATTTTATAATATGATTTTAAAATTATTGCCAACGTAATAATAACCTATAAAGTGTCACATACAAAGAACGTAATTAAAAGGAAATTAATTTAAATTGTAAAGATTTAAATATGTCAATATGATTGATAGAATTTTAAATTACGAATTTAAATTAATAGGATAATTTATATATAGGTATATTAATTAAGTAAGACTTAATTAAGATATATATAAATTCGGATTTTAATAATATTAGGTTTTGATTAATTCCTCCTAACTGCTATATATATGATATATATCAGTCACTTTAGATTTTACGTCAAAATACAAAACCCTAGCCACTCTTAGAGAGAGACTAAAGAAAACATCTTCGAAAATCCTCATCCTTGGTAGCTAGTATGTCATGGTTCCTTCTTCTACGATCGTAGGAAGATTCATGAGGCGTTCGTGGATGAATCTACTGAGAGCGCGCACTGTTTGGATTGCGTTGGAGATTCGATCGTATCAATTCCAGCTTAATTAAGTGGATTGCGTTGGAGATTCGATCGTATCAATTTCATTTCTTAATCGGTATAATTTCTAACCTCTGAATTAATTGAATTTTTCGCATGGATCCTGCTTTTAGGGTTTCAAAATTACTTTAAAATTTTATTTTATTGTGGGTTTCGTGTCAAACCCCAACAAAGGGTATCGAGCTACTTGCGAAAAAGATTAATTGATTACGTGTTTTAATTGTATTCGATATATATGATATATGATGATGCATGTTTACCGATATGAAATTGAATATATGATATTCCATTGTATGTGTATTCTGGTAATATATATAATGATACTGTTAATCATATCTTTAATCAGTGGAATAACAATATAACTGTTCTAATTGGATTAGAAGCATGAAGAATCGTTTTAATATGATTAATCGAAACTTGACATATATGATAAATTCTGGGTGTACTGTTATTCGTTTTAATATGATTAAATCGAAACTGGACATATATGATTTGTTATTATGGGTGTTTTCGTATGGAGACCCCCCTTGACCCCCGTCAGTAAGCAATACGATGGTCGTGTCCCCTATATGTTATATATAGTTTTCTTTAATTGTATATAAATTGTTATGTGCTTATTGTGATATGCATGGTGCACAGTTATGGCCTTTTGACCCATAGGTTAGTGGTTTTTGTTTTGAAATACGGCTTGCATGTCGTGCCTTTCTATAAATTCTAATGTAATATTCTTTTCTCATCTAAATCCCCTCGAATGTAACTCAAGGTTTCTTTATGTCATGTAATAATCTGTAATTGATGAAGATGTCAAGATGGAGAACACAATGGAAAGATGATGATGGAGAGGAGGCACATGCTTGAAGAAGATCCAAGGAAGCTATTTATCTTAAGATCTTTTACCACCTTAGATTGACCTTCAATCTTTCATTAGCTTGAAAAGATTGAGA
Organism: Panax ginseng; assembly: GCA_020205605.1. Taxonomy (NCBI): domain Eukaryota; kingdom Viridiplantae; phylum Streptophyta; class Magnoliopsida; order Apiales; family Araliaceae; genus Panax; species Panax ginseng. Next base: position 64,502,338 of record CM035145.1, on the reverse strand, counting down.
GTGGATTGGGCCATAACTGTGACACATTTAATTTTGCACTTTATTTATGCTTGTATGCGATATGATATGATAAATAATGTACATGCTTAATAAGATTAAAATTGGTGAGATCTAAATTAATTAGTAAAATCCCTCATTAAATTATTAAGTCTAAATCAGATGCCTTCCAATGAATAACACTCATCAAGACCTTGATCAATAGATGTAGGTTTGCCAAAGCAAAGTACCCTATTTATCTAGGTAAGATGCGATAGGATAATTGTGATATCTAAACTGTTAAAATCATTGGGCTCGACTTAACTAAGTTATCTCAATAGGATTGTGGACTTAGAGGCATAGAGTTTGGTAGGTACCATTAGATGGACTAGAAACAATTTTTGTTTACCAAACTATCCAGGAGTTATATCTCATATAATTGACAAAGGGTTGTCTACCTAAATAATTGTGTTTTAAGAGATTAGCCAAAGCTAACTTAAGGCATAATGAAATATAGATCTTAGCTCACTAGAAAGATTTAATAGAAAATGCTTTCCAAATTAATAGTGAGGGCTATTAATTTGAATAAAATAGTGGGAGGTATATTTTGAATGTACTATTATCAATTATATAATATCAACTCTGCAATTTGACTTATTATTTTTGCACTTATAAATTATAGATATCAAATGGCAAACAACAACAACACAAATAGTCTTTCATTACGATCAGTCCTTAAAAAGGACAAGATGAGTGGAATTAATTTCCTTGACTGGCATAGGAACTTGACGATTGTCCTCACACAAGAGCGCAAGCTATATGTCCTTGATGGGCCAATTCCTGCAGCACCAGCTGTCACTACACCACGTGCGGAGCATAATGCTTACAAGAAGCATCAAGAAGATGCTCTGGACGTGAGTTGTGTCATGCTAGCAACCATGAACGCTGAGCTTCAGAAGCAACATGAGTTGATGGAGGCTTATGAGATGATCGAGCATCTCAAGAAATTGTTCGAAGGGCATGCTCGACAGGAGAGGTATGATACAAGCAAGGCGTTGTATCACTGCAAAATGGGTGAACATGATCCAGTTGGTCCACATGTGCTGAAAATGATTGGGTATATTGAGTACCTTGATAGGTTGGGTTTTCCAATCACTCCGGAAGCCCAAACTGACCTTGTTTTGCAATCTTTGAACAGCAGCTACTCTCAATTTGTTATGAACTATCTTATGAATGAAATTGAGAAACCCCTTACTAAGTTGTTGAGCATGTTAGGAACTACCGAGAACAACATGAAAAAGGCAGGACCCGCTCCCATAATGATGGTGAAAAAGGGGAATGCTAAGGGAAATTGGAATGGAAAAAAGAAGATATGATCTAAATCTTTTGCCAAACCCAATTCCAAAACCAAACAGGCTTTAAAACCTAAAGGTGGGGTGGCTAAAGAAGGTGAATGTCACTTCTATGGAAAACCTGGACACTGGAAAAGGAACTGTCATGCTTATCTGGAAGAAGTGAAGAAAAGGAAAGGAAGTACGACTTCTGATTCAGGTATATATGTTATAGAAGTCAACTTGTCTACTTCTACATCATGGGTATTGGATACTGGATGTGGTTCTCACATTTGTGTTAATGTGTAGGGACTCCGAAGGAGTAGGACTTTGGCGAAAGGAGAGGTTGACCTACGAGTTGGGAATGGAGCAAAAGTTGCTGCTGACCGTAGGAACTTATCATTTATCTTTGCCCACTAGGCTAGTTTTAGAATTAGAAGATTGTTATTTTGTGCCTGCTATAAACAAAAACATTATTTCTATTTCTTGTTTGGACAAGAAAGATTTTTCATTTATAATAAAGAACAATCGTTGTTTGTTTTACTTAAATGATATTTGTTATGGTGTTGCACAATTGTTTAACGGTCTCTATATTCTTGATTTAGAAATGCCTAACTATAACATAAATACAAAACGGTTTAAATCAAATGATTCAAATCCGACATATCTCTGGCACTGTCGTTTAGGCCATATAAATGAGAAACGCATATCCAAACTCCATAAGGATGGGTTCTTGGATTCATTTGATTTTGAATCATATGAGAAATGCGAGTCTTGTTTATTAGGCAAGATGATTAAAGCCCTTTCACTTGGACACACGATGAATCAAGCTAGCGATGTATTAGGACTTATACATGGTGATGTATGTGGACCCATGAGTTCGTTACCAAGAGGTAGATTTTATTACTTCATTACATTTACTGACGACTTTAGTAGATATAGATGTGTATCTTATGATACACAAATCTGAATCCTTTGAAAAGTTCAAGGAATTCAAGAATGAAGTTCAAAACCAATTTGGCAAAAGCATAAAAGCCCTTCAATCCGATCGAGGAGGTGAATACTTAAGCCAAGACTTTGATGACCTTCTAAAGGAGTGTGGTATTATATCACAGCTCACTCCACCTGGAACACCGCAATGGAATGGTGTATCTGAGAGGAGGAATCGAACCTTGTTGGACATGGTACGATCAATGATGAGTCATGCAGATCTTCCAATAAGCTTCCGGTTATGCCTAGAGATAACAGATTCACACTTAACCGTGTTCCTACAAAGACGGTTCGTAAGACACCATTTGAGATGTGGGATCGGAAACGTCCCTAGTATGTCGCTTCATAAAGATTTGGGGTTGCGAGGCGTTAAGTAAAACGCGTCTGGATTCTAACAAGCTCGGACCCAAATCGACAAATGTAATTTTGTGGGATACCCAAAGGAAACAAAAGGGTATTATTTCTACAAACCTTCCGAGAACAAAGTGGTTGTTGCTCGAATCGTATTTTCTAGAAAGAGAATTTGTCTCTAAAGGAAACAATTGGGAGGAAAGTAGAACTCAAGAAATTCGAGAACCACAAAATATCATTGAACTCGAGTTGAAACATGAGCAGGAACCACAAGAAATTGTGGAAAGTGAACTCATTCAAATTACACAAGTCATTCATAGATCTGGTAGACACGCCAAGAGTCCGAGATATTATAGATATCTTGTGACTCAAAATCGGCGATGTGATGCTCATAGATCAAGATGAGCCCGCTTCTACCAAGAAGCTATGAATGGACCAGATTCTCGAGAAATGGCTTGAAGCCATGAAATCGAGATGGATTCCATGTATACTAACCAAGTATGGACTCGGGTTGATCCACCAAGGGTAAAACCAATCAGTGCAAGTGGGTTTTCAAGAAGAAAACCGATATGGATGGTAATGCACAAACCTATAAAGGCCGATCGGTAGCAAAAAAGGTTTCAAACAAATTCAAGGTGTTGACTATGATGAAACCTTCTCTCCGAGGGTAATGGTTAAATCCATCGAGATCTTACTTGTTATTGCGACTTTTTATGATTACGAAATCTGGCAGATGGATGTCAAAACTGCTTTCCTTAACGGAAATCTCCTTGAGGATGTGTATATGACACAACTTGATGGTTTTGTCACTCTAAAGGATGCTGGAAAGGTATGTAAGCTGCAGCGATCCATTTATGGATTGAAGCAAGCCTCTCGGAGTTGGAATCTTCGATTTGATGAAGCAGTCAAAGAATTTACCTTTATTAAAAATGAAGATGAACCTGGTGTATATAAGAAGGTTAGTGGGAGTCACATTATATTCCTAGTATTATATGTTGATGACATATTACTTATTGGGAATGACATTCCTTCCTTACAGGCTGTAAAACATGGTTAGGAAAATGTTTCTCCATGAAAGATTTGGGCGATGCTGCTTATATTTTAGGTATCCGGATCTATAGAGATAGATCGAGAAAAATGCTCGGCCTAAGTCAAAGTACATATATTGATAAAGTGTTGAAAGCAGGTTCAAATGCAAAGAGGCGAAAAGAGGAAACTTACCCGTGACTCATGGTGTAAAGATCTCTAAGGCCCAATGTCCTAAATCACAAGATGATGAGGAGTGTATGAGAAAGATCCCTTATGTTTCTAAGAATTGGATCTATCATGTATGCAATGATATGTACTCGTCTGGATGTCTCGTATGCTTTTGAGCATGACGACGAGATACCAATCGAATCCAGTGAAGGTTATCGATGTGATCCAAGAATATCCTCAAGTACCGAAAAGGACTAAGGATTCATTCTTGGTATATGGATGTGAAGACGAAGTGGCAGTAAAGTGTTACACAGATGCTAGTTTCCAAACTGACAATGATTACTATAAGTCTCAGTCAGGTTTTGTGTTTTGCCTTAATGGTGGTGCTGTTAGCTTGAAAAGTTCGAAGCAAGAGGCGATGGGCGATTCTACAACAGAGGTTTGAGTATATTGTCGCTTCTAGTGCGAAATGCAGGAGGTTGTATGGATTAAAAAGTTCATCACTAAACTTGGTGTTGTTCCAACCATTGTTGATCCGGTTGCTCTATCTTTGTGATAATAATGGAGCCATTGCAGACAAAGCTAGAATCCGAGATCTCCAACGATCCAAGCATATACTTAAGCGGTACCATCTCATCCGTGAAATCATTGATAGAGGAGATGTATATATAGGAAGAGTGCCAACAGATGATAATGTTGCAGATCCACTGACCAAGGCTTTGTCGCAGTAGAAGCATGACGGTCACACTAGTTCCATGGATATTAGATACATGAGTGATTGGCTCTAGTGCAAGTGGGAGACTGTTAGAGTTTATGCCCTAGAGGCCAATTATTTGATATAATTGCTTAACGTTTTGATATTATATTTGATTGAATAAATATATGATTTTATCATGGTTTTATTTACTGCATAATATATTTGTTAACATAATAAAATTCCTTAGAATAGTGATACAAATTATATAGTTTCAGGTATGTGACTTGAACATGAGATTATATAATTACAATTAGTATCATTGTTCTTAAATGTCCCTAGTCGATTATCATTGTTGATGGGACAATAATGATGCATTGAGACTAGTATGTGGATTGACTGATGACCAAATCTCATTGGTCATATATATATTAGATATTAAGTCAATGCATAGGTACATGTTAGAGAACGATGTACTGGACAGACCCACCATGAGAATTCTATATGGAGCATTATGCGAAGTGTCATTAGCAATTCTCATAGTGACAATGATGTAATGGTCCTCCGACCTAAAATTGCTATATTACTACACGAGAATTTATGTACATTGATATCATCAAATGTCACCTTTAATAGGGTGGACTATAAAGGTGATTATTGGGTTCATCATGAATCGTGTGAGAAATTTGAGTGATCTAGATGGAATTTAACCATCCTATATATTATGAGTGATATCCATAGGCCTCTTGATTGAGTAGGACTATGAAATTCATTGCCATGCTCAAATAGTGATTTGTTTCATATAGTCTACTCATTGATCAAGAAAACTCAGATTAAATTATGAAGAGTAGACACATTCCATGACTCGAGTTTAATATAGGATATTAAGGTTAAAAGGATTAAATTACATTGAAACATTAGTCACGAAAAGGTTGCATGCTAGAAGCAAAATCCCGAATTTTTGTTAAATTGGGTTTAACTAGTAATCTGTGATTTTTGGGGTTTTTCGGAGCCTCGGGATCATGGTGTATATGACCCAATTAACGTATGTAATAATTTTATAAAATAGTATGTAAAATGAGGTACAACCTGTCCAAATTTCATAGGAAAGGGAGTTAAATTGAGCAAGTTATGAAAATCGTAAGAATGCATGTTGGTAATAAAATCTGCAGAATTTTGGAAATTCCAAAATTTTTTTTCTAAGTATAAAACTAGTGCTTGCACGCTTTTCTATGCAGTTGGTTTATGGTCTTAGCATGCTAGTTTTATGAATGTTATATTTTTGTAAAATACCATGATGTATGAAGGTTATTGTGTCCAAGTATCATGGCCATATCATCATTAGATTAGCGGGAATAAAATCGTAGAATCAGTGAAAATCGTAGAGTAAACTCTGAAAATCGTAGAGTCAATGAAAATCGTAGAGTCAGTGAAAATCGTAGAGTAAACTCTGAAAATCGTAGAGTCAATGAAAATCGTAGAGTAAACTCTGAAAATCGTAGAGTGAGTGAAAATCGTAGAGTAAACTCTGAAAATCGTAGAGTCAATAAAAATCGTAGAGTAAACTCTGAAAATCCTAGAGTCAGTAAAAATCGTAGAGTAAACTCTGAAAATCGTAGAGTCAATGAAAATCGTAGAGTAAACTCTGAAAATCGTAGAGTCAGTGAAAATCATAGAGTAAAGTCTGAAAATCGTAGAGTCAATGAAAGTCGTAGAGTAAACTCTGAAAATCGTAGAGTGCAGATAGTAGAGTGAAAATCGTAGAGTCACACTGAAAATCGTAGAGTCAGTGAAAATCGTAGAGTGAACTCTGAAAATCGTAGAGGGCAGATAGTAGAGTGAAAATCATAGAGTGAACTCTAAAAATTATAGAGTAAAGTTTATATTACAACTACTATGCATTGCTAATAGTTGATGTGCATGATTATACAATTGTGTAGGGCACGTGAAGTGCAGATAGCTGTAAGCTGTTAATCTGTTATTGGTAAACAACGATCAAGGCAAGTTTCTTACCCTATTTTTCATTGTGAATTTATTCAACTCTTATTCAGTTGATTGCAGCGAGGGTAAGTTTGGGCTTGTGATTAAGTAATCATTCGTGCAAGCTCCTCTATTATAAAGTTCTATAACTTCAATTGTGATGCGAAACATTATTGATGATTATTCAGTTCCTATTGTAACTGCTATACTTTAAAGTTCGTATACCCTTAATGAACTATATTCAAGCATGCTTTCTAGCTTTCGTTTCAGCTAGATGTTATTGATGCAAATGTAGTATATTGTTTGAACAATTCAAATCCTTTGAAGCTATTGAATGTTTACCAATCCAAATTGCTTTGGTGAGGTTCCGCATGAATACTAAGATGAACAACCCAGATAACGGGGTAACTGATGTCGGGCATATAGTCCCATTTACGCTTATGCGTTTAAACTTTATACTTGTGCACAATGTAGGGTACGATAGTATGATCACCTGGAGTACTTGCAGAGACCGTTTACAATCTATTTGATTGTTAAACCATCTGATGGTTTTTGATAAAACAAAGTAATGTTTAGGGTATCTAACACCCCTTAGTATGTTATTGAGAATTCCAGAACTCTTATCTTGATATTCTAGTTTATCTCTTGATATTTATTTCAACTATTGAGAAATATTCATACTAATGCTTCTACGTATGATGTATGTTCTCAAACTACTTTATATACTTGCTGGGCAATTTGTGCTCATTCTTGCTTAAACTTTTCAGTTAAGGCTGATAATGCTGAGGGCTCGGGCAAGGACAAAGAAAAGTCTAAGATGAAATGCTGAGTTATTTTTGTAATAATTATATTTCCGCATATGATGTGATGTAGCGATAAACGCTAAGTTTAAGTTTTAGTTTATTAAAGGTTGTAAAGACTTGGGACTTTATTTTGAATAAGTATGTAATAGTTAATATTATTATTATTATTATTATTATTATTATTATTATTATTATTATTATAGTTACTTAGATAGATGATGATGTATGTTATATCGTGAGCACCATGTCCTGTAATCGATGTTACACGGATTTGGGGGCGTCACAGATAGCATGTCACAATGGCACCTTACATAAAGGTAAAGTCGATAATCGCTTAGGAGAACCTCCACACTAGAGACCAAATATTGCTTACTATTCTCCTGTTACCCTCGCTCAACCCAAATTACACTCTTATTACACGAAAGGAATTATGAAACGTAAGGGTGAGTACAACTAGCTCAAGAAAGAATATTATGACTAAAGATAAATAAATTATCAATAGTCTTCATCGATGTAAATCGTAGATTTAGAACATATGGTATATGATAAAACTTTTCAACCATAGTTGCAGCGAAATGAGCAATCCATTAGAAGAGTCAAATAGACTATAAAGTCTATTATCTTCTCCATGTTAAAAGTCCACCAACAATGTTTTATCCCTGTAACATCAATCAACAATTCCTGTCCACAATCACATATATAACTCATAATCGTAATTGTTGTTCTAAATTCCTTTTCTCATCCAGGACAAAGATAATTTTCATCACCTGAAACATCAAAGATCATGGTTATACCAAATCATAGTTCATGTTCATAATCATACTAATAAATTCATCTTTGCACTACGGGCCAAAGATATTCATCAACAGACCATCTTTGCACTACATGCCAAAGATATTCATCAAAAATCATTTATCTTTGCACTACGGGCCAAAGATATTCATCAATAAGTCATCTTTGTACTATGGGCCAAAGATATCATATCTCAAAGAAATATATAATCATTTCAGAATTTATATAAACAATAATTATAACCACGTTGATCAATTCACCTTTGCACTTAAGCTAAAGATATTCAATTATAAATTCAATGGTCATGATCATACCAGTCACAATTCAACTTTTCATTACTGGCCAAAGAGAACCCTAGTCATGATCATACCAATAATCTACCCATCTTTACACTCCAGTGAAAGAGAATTTCAACATCAGGGTTATAAAATTGTTATATATGATAATAAAATCAATATAATCAATACATAGTTTTAATCTCCAGAGTAATATTCATAAATCAACTATAATTTGGTTTAGAAAAAGAAACCAATTTTGTAGTGTATTACCCGTGAATAGTAACTCGTGAATAGTAACTCATGAATAGTAACCTATGAATAGTAAATCGTGAATACTAACTCGTGAAACCCATGAATAGTAACTCATGAATAGTAACTCATGAATAGTAACCCTGACATGAAAAAATTCCAAATTTGATAAAAGGTTCAAACCAATATTTCGGCATAATGATATTGAAGAAATAATATCATTTATGAAGAAAGTAATCTCCCTTACTATCCCTTATCACAAAAGAGCAGTACTTCTGACTAGAATAACGCTGATCGAACTTGCACCGTATAGCAACACTCAAGATATCAAAATACTCACAAGAATACACTCGATAATATAGAGAGAGAAATAGAGAAAAAACTTCAGTTTCTAGTGTGATTTTCAATTCTAACCTAAGCACCCTATTTATAGGAAAATGCTTAGAACACCAAAGCAGAAAATTTAATAAAATGTTATTATATTTATATAAATATCCTATGTACACCAAGAATCTGAATTCAGCATGCATTCAACACCAGTGGGGCCCACCAACAATATAAAAAATGTTTTTCTTAATAAAAATTATTAAAACTTCAAAAATAAATTATTCCGGAACTTCAATAATTCATAATAAATAGCCTTTTTATCAGAAAATTCGAATCTCGCGTCTTTTTATAGGAAATTCAATTCTCTACAACTTTGCAAAAGAAATTTTTTCCAAATTCCAAACAAGAATTGACCGAAATCCACATACGGACGATTTTACAAGCTATAATCAAATTTCTGTCAAGAAATGGGGTCCACCGACACACAAAACATGTGCTAATCATTTAATGCAACAAAAATACTCTTCCTCCTAATATACTCATATATCACACATTCATTGTAAAAATATCATCATTATTATATTATAATAATATAATAAAATATTATTTTATCAGAAAAGATAAAATATCAATTTTCAACAATTGTCACTTTAAAAATTTTCTCCATCTATATCAACATAAAATTAATATTTTCCTTATCATATAAATCAATAATTAATTATTCACAAATAATATTACAGAATCACAATAATGACAACCAGACAGTTCCCAGGAAAGAAGGGGCTTTCCAATAAGAATTTCTCCTTACTGGCGCGCAATTAGGTGACCAAACCTCTCCTTAGACAGAACTTTCTAGACATTGGCAATAATGCTATCTAATAATATTATTCAAATAATATGAATTACTGATTTGATAATGGAAAATAATGTGTAGTGACAATTATTAAAACAACAATAATATAAAATATCAACGCAGCAATTATTGAATCATAAATAAAATATTGAACAGTAAATACTGTAACAATTATTGAGTAGTGCCTTCTTACGTAAGAATCAATAATTGGTGCAATACAGGTGCTACTCTTGTTCAACAACGCAGACATCGCTCTTTTAACCACCGGGTATTCCAACAATGATTAATCAGTAACAACTTCGCCAAGTAGATTATTTATAAATGAAATATTCTTGTCGTTTGATTCATCCAATCGCTTTCGCCATGGGGCCCACAAAAGGTTGCCGTCATCGTATGAATATTCCCTACGGAAAGAATATTCCACGACCAAACGAATATTCTCCGACAACAATGAGTATTTTATAACCACTTGCTTATTTAAAATATTTACATATATCACCTTTAACTTTAAACTTTTATCAATTGAATACTTTTATTTCATAAAATTCGGGGTCTTACAGTATACGTGAATAGTAACTCCGACACTAAAAGGTAGAAATTCCCCAAGAAAAAATCATCATGTTTCGTGAATAGTAATTCATGAATAGTAACCCCGACATGAAAAGATAAGAATTTCACAAGAAAAATATTACCAATATTCTGGTATAATGATATTGAAAAAAATAATATCATTTAATAAAAAATAACATCTCTTACCTCAAAAAGATAGTACTTCTGACTGGAATACTGGATATAGTCCTGAAGGAACTTGCACCGTATAGCAACACTCAAAGTATTTAAATACTCACAAAAATATGCTCGATAATATAGAGAGAAAACTTCAGTTTCTGGTGTGATTTTTAATTCTAACCTAAGCACCCTATTTATAGAAAAAAGCTTAGAACACCAAAGTAGAAAATTTAATAAAATATTAATATGTTTATATAAATTTCCTACGCCCACTTTTACCAACTGATTTCAGCACTTTTCACATGTTAGTGAGGCCCACAAAATAAAAAAAAATGTTTTTATTAAAAAAAATATTTAAAACTTCAAAAATCAATTATTCCGGAACTTCAATAATTCATAATAAATAGCCCTTTTATCAGAAAAATTCGTAACTTATGCCCTTCTATAGGAAATTCAATTTTCTACAACTTTGTAAGTTTATGTTTTTCCAAATTCCAATAAGAAATTGATCGAAATCCACATACAAATGATTTTACAAGCTATAATTAAATTTCAGTCAAAAATGGGGTCCATCAACACACAAAACATGTGTTAAACATTTTTTGTAACAAAAATACTCTTCCCCTCATTTATTCATATATCCCACATTCATTGTAAAAATATCATTATTATTATTTATTGAAATATATTAATATAATTAAATGAATTATTTTATCAGAAAAGATAAAATATCAATTTTCAACAATTGTCACTTTTCTAAAAAAATCCTCCATTTATATCCACATAAATAAATATTTTCCTTATCATATAATTCAATAAATTAATTATTCACAAATAATATTACAAAATCACAATAATGACAGCCAGGCCGTTCCCAGAAAAGAGGGGCTTTCCAATAAGGATTTCTCCTTACTGGCGCGCAATTAGGTGACTAAACCTCTCCTTAGACAGAACTTTCTAGATATTTCCAATAATGCTATCTAATAATATTATTCAAATAATATGAATTATTGATCTGATAATGGGAAATACTGTGTAGTGACAATTATTGAAACAACAATAATATAAAATATCAACGTAGCAATTATTGAATCAATAAAATAAAATATTGAACAGTAATGACTGTAACAATTATTGAGTAGTGCCTTCTTACGTAAGAATCAATAATTGGTGCAATACCGTATGTTACTGTGTAGCAACGCGTATTATTGTGCTTTAACCACCGGATATTCCAACAGTGTTAACGGTAACTACACTGTTATTTATAAAAACTCATGCTTGTCGTTTTCTTCAACCAATCGCTTTCTGTTATGGGGCCCAAACAAGGCTGCGCCGTTGTACAAATATTCCCCGACAGCAAGAATATTCCACGACCAAACGAATACTCCCCGACAACAATTTTATAATCACTTTCTTATTTAAAAATATTTGCGCATTTTACCCATAACTAACCACATTAATCAAATCAACCCCTTACTATTTCAAAATAATAATTAGAGAAAATTAAATCTTTATTTATAAAAAGTTGGGGCCTTACATTAGTGGAGCAACAAAGGAGACTTAATCTGATAGTGAAAGAAGTGGTTAAGAAAGAGGTACTAAAATGGCTGGATGCGGGCATAATCTATCCGATTTCAGATAGCTCATGGGTGAGCCCAGTGCAGTGTGTACCGAAAAAGGGTGGCATGACCGTAGTGACTAATGAGAATAATGAGTTGATTCCAACACGAATAGTGTAAGGCCCCAACTTTTTATAAATAAAGATTTAATTTTCTCTAATTATTATTTTGAAATAATGAGTTAATTTGATATAATGCTTTAGTTATGGGTGAAATGTGCAAATTTTTCAAAATAAGCAAGTGGTTATAAAATATTTATTGTTGTCGGGGAATATTCGTTTGGTCGTGAAATATTCTTCCTGTCGGGGAATATTCGTACGACGGCGCAGCCTTTTGTGGGTCCCATAACGAAAAGCGATTGGATGAAGAAAACGACAAGTATGAGTTTTTATAAATAACGACGTAGTTGTTACCGTTAACACTGTTGGAATACACGGTGGTTAAAGCACAGTAATACGCGTTGTTACACAGTAGCACACGGTATTGCACCAATTATTGATTCTTACGTAAGAAGGCACTACTCAATAATTGTTACAGTAATTACTATTCAATATTTTATTTTATTGATTCAATAATTGCTACGTTGATATTTTATATTATTGTTGTTTCAATAATTGTCACTACACAATATTTCTCATTATCAGATCAATAATTCATATTATTTGAATAATATTATTAGATAGCATTATTGGCAATGTCTAGAAAGTTCTGTCTAAGGAGAGGTTTGGTCACCTAATTGCGCGCCAGTAAGGAGAAATCCTTAATGGAAAGCCCCCTCTTTCCTGGGAACGCCCTGGTTATCATTATTGTGATTCTGTAATATTATTTGTAAGTAATTAATTTATTGATTTATAAATGGTGCAATACCGTGTGCTACTATGCAACAACGCGTATTACTGTGTTTCAACCACCGGGTATTCCAACAGTGTTAACAGTAACAACTACGCCGTTATTTATAAACAACTTATACTTGTCGTTTTCTTCATCCGATCGCTTTCCGTTATGGGGCCCACAAAAGACTGCGCCGTTGTACGAATATTCCTCGACAGCAAGAATATTCCACGACCAAACGAATATTCCCCGACAAAAATGAATATTTTATAACCACCTGCTTATTTAAAATATTTACGCATTTTACCCATAACTAACCACATTAATCAAATCAACCCTTATTATTTCAAAATAATAAATAGAGGAAAATAAATTTTATTTATTAATAATTTGGGGTCTTACAACCTCCCCTCCTTATGAAATTTCGTCCTCGAAATTGACGTACGTACCTGGTGTTTCGAAAAGATGAGGATACCTCACTTTCATTTGCATTTCCAACTCCCAGGTCATTTCCTCAATAGCATGGTTTCTCCACAAAACTTTAACTTGTGGTATGACCTTCGTGCGTAGGACATGTTCCTTCCTATCAAAGATCTTGACAGGTACCTCTTCATACGTTAAGTCTTTGGCTATCTCGTCCGGTTCTAACTCAATAATATGGTTCGGGTCTTTCACATATTTATGAAGCACGGATACGTGAAAAACATTATGAACACGAGACATACTTGGAGGTAACGCGAGTCTATAGGCCACATTTCCTACTCGGTCAAGAATCTGAAATGGACCAATAAATCGTGGATTGAGCTTTCCTCTCTTCCCAAATCTTGTAACTCCTTTCCATGAAGCAACACGCAATAATACGTGATCCCCAATACTAAATTCCACGTCCTTTCGATGAAGATCTGCATAACTCTTTTGTCGATCCTGTGCCATTTGTATATGTTGTCGAATCATTTGGATCTTTTCTGTAGTCATTCGTACCAACTCTGGTCCCAATAACGTTGTTTCTCCCACCTCATCCCAGCATATTGGAGAGCGACACTTTCGTCCATATAATGCTTCAAATGGAGCCACACCTATACTTGCCTGATAACTGTTGTTGTAGGAGAATTCCACCAATTGTAAATACTTATCCCAACTCCCTTTGAAGTCTAGGACACAGAGTCTTAATAGATCTTCAAGAGTTTGAATAGTCCTCTCTGATTGTCCGTCCGTTTAAGGATGGTATGCCGAACTAAATGGTAAATTCGTCCCCATAGCTTTTTGCAAGCTAACCCAAAATCTTGAAATGAATCTTGGGTCACGATCCAAAACTATGGATACTAGCATGCCATGCAACCTCATAATCTTATTCACGTACATACAAGCAAGACGTTCAAGAGAATAAGTCTCCTGTATTGGTAAGAAATGAGCAGACTTGGTTAATCTATCAATAATAACCCAAATAGCATTTATGCCTTGAGAAACCGTGGGAAGACCCGTAACGAAATCCATGGTAATATGTTCCCACTTCCATTTCAGAATCTCAAGTGGTTGCAATGGACCCTTTGGCACTTGATGCTCCGTCTTTACACGTTGACAAGTTAAACACCTCGAGATAAACTTTGCAATCTCTCTCTTCATATTGTTCCACCAAAATGTATATCGAAGATCATGATACATTTTGGTACTCCCAAGATGGATTGCAAACGGTGTGTTGTGTGCCTCCATCATGATTCTATGCTTCAAGTCAGAATCGTTAGGAACACAAAGTCTAGAGTGGACTCGAAGTATTCCTTCTTCATCGATTCTTGCTTCTGGAATAGCACCTTCTTGTACTTTCTTCTTCATACGCATCAGCTCCGGGTCTGTGGCTTGACCAACTTTAACTTTTTCGATTAAAGTCGGTTCTATGGGTATATTTGACATCATCGCACTCGTTCCTTCATATGATCTTCTATTCAACGCGTCAGCTACCACGTTTGCTTTTCCAGGATGGTATTGAATAGTGTGGTCGTAATCTTTCAACAGCTCGAGCCAACGTCGTTGCCGCATGTTGAGTTCTTTTTGAGTGAAGAAATATTTGAGGCTTTTATGGTATGAATATATCTCAACTTTATCCCCATATAGATAGTGCCTCCAGGATCTTTAAGCGCCAACTTGATCTTTGCTAACTCTAGATCATGAGTAGGATAATTCCTCTCATATTCTTTAAGTTGTCGCGAGGCATAGGCTATGACTTTCCCACATTGCATGAGAACACACCCTAACCCTTTGCTGAAGCATCCTCAGTAGATAACAAATCCATCCGAACCCAGATGGTATTGTCAAAACAGTGTTAAAATGAGTCTCCTCTTGAGATCTTGGAAACTCTTCTCGCATTCCTCGCTCCATACAATTTTGTATCTTCTGAGTCGTCACCGAGTTAATCGGAGTAGCGATTCGAGAAATCCTTCCACGAATCTTCGATAATAACCAAATGGCTAAGCCCGTAGCTTACGTACTTGATCCACCGTCTTGATTGTTCACAACTTTGTATTGCTTCAATCTTCGCCGGGTCAACAGACACTCCATGTTTTGACACCATGTGCCCAAGGAATGCTACTTCCTCAAGCCAGAACTCGCATTTCTTCAGTTTAACATATAGCTTGTTATCACGAAGCCTTTGCAGTACCAGCTTAAAATGGCGCTCATGATCTTCACGGCTTTTGGAATAGATGAGGATGTCATCAATAAAGACAACAATGAACTGATCCAAATATTCCTTGAATACTCAGTTCATCATATCCATGAAAGCAGCAGGAGCATTAGTCAATCCAAAAGACATGACTAAGAATTCATAATGCCCGTACCGAGTTCTGAAAGCAGTATTTGAAATATCCTCAATTTTAACCTTCAGCTGATGATATCCAGAACGAAGATCAATTTTTGAAAAGAATTGTGCTCCTTGCAACTGGTCAAACAGGTCATCAATACGAGGTAGCGGATACCTATTCTTGATAGTGACATGGTTTAATTCCCGGTAGTCGATACAAAGTTGCATACTCTCGTCTTTCTTCTTTATGAATAAAACAGGAGCACCCCAAGGAGATGTACTAGGACGAATGAAACCGATGTCCAACCACTCCTGTAGTTGGACCTTTAACTCCTGAAGTTCAATAGGAGCCATTCGATATGGGGTTTTAGAAATGGGCTTTGTACCGAGTTCAAGGTCAATAAAGAATTCAACTTCACGTTACGGGGTAGACCGAAAGTTCTTGAGAAATACGTCAGGAAAGTCAATAACAATAGGAATATTATTCAAATCTGACGTGTCTTTATTCAAATCCATAAAATGGGCTAAGAAAGCTTGACATCCGTTTTTCAATAAACGAATAGCTTTATGACTTGATATGACAGTGATTGATTTTAATGGTTTAGTTGCTTGAATTCGAACAATAGGTTGATTAGGAATATAAAAACTAACAACCTTACGAAAACAATCAATTTTGGCATGATGAGTAGTTAACCAATCAATCCCTAAAATCACATCAAAAACAAGTATCTTTAAAGAGAGAAGGTCAACGAGTAATGTGATGGTGCCAACTTGGATCAAACAAGATTTATAAACAGTGGATGTGATGAAAGTTTCTCCTAACGGAGTTTCCACAGATAGGTCAAAGTCTAATTTCTCCAGAGTCAAGTTTAAACGTTGAGCACAAGCAGGAGAGATAAATGAATGGGTAGCACCGGTATCAAGTAATGTATAAACTTCACATGAATTTATGATTAGCTTACCCGTGATCACCTCGTTTGGGTTCCTCGCATGTTGACCAGTCACAACAAACGTTCTTCCAGGAACCGTTGACTTTAACTTTTCTGGGACAGCCTTTTGAGTCACCATCCCCGCTGGACTTGGTTTCGCTACAGTGCAATCTCGAGCGATATGTCCTTCCTTTCCACAGTTATAACATACATTAAACTGTTGTGGGCAGTTTGGGCTGATATGTCCTTCTTTTCCGCATTTATAGCATATGACCGGTGGTCGTTCTCCTCCCTTGGAACCAGCTGGTGCTGACGTCTTCACATTATCATTGTTGAATCTCCTCTTTTTAAAATCTCCCCCCGAGTTGCTTCTTCTATTTTCATGGCCACGATTACCACCAGAGTGGTTACCGCTTTTGTCTGAATGTTTTCCTCCCCGCTGGTTTTCATTACTCCGATAACTGCTGCCATCGGTATGACCCTGGTTATGGTCCCTTAGTTGAACGTACTTGCTATCTCGCTCTAATAATTGAGCCATGTTGACAACATCTGAATATAAAGCAAATTTATGAGAGATAAGATATTGCCGAATCTCGGGTTTTAAACCTCTCAGAAAAATCCTCGTCATTCGTTCCTCATTCTCTACCAAATGAGGTGCAAACATGGATAACTCTGCGAACTTCACCTCGTATTGGGACACCGTCATGTTGTTTTGTTCTAGTCCAATAAACTCTACCTCCTTCATATGGCGAATACTTTCAGGAAAGTATTTTTCATTGAAAAGTTTCTGAAATGTTTCCCAAGACATGCTAAGTGCGGCAGGCTGGGTCCGTTTCACAGACTCCCACCAGTAGTCGGCCTCGCCACGGAACATAAAGGTGGCGAATGGAACCTTCTGTTCCTCCGTGCATCCCAAGACATCGAATATCTTGGTAATTTTCTTGACCCATATTTTCGCCATGATCGGATCCGGCTTTCCCTTAAATTCTGATAGTCCCAACTCTTTGAACTGCTTGGCCATGACAAGCCGCGCGTTGCTATCATTTCCACCCGTATTCTGTACACGAGTCTCCCTCGTCTGGTTTTGCATGAACTTCAAAAAGCTCCTAAACATCCCGCTGCTTCATCGTACGCGCTTTCAAAGTGTTGTTTATAGGAGGAATATTGCCTTCTGTTGCACGCCTCCACGGTGTGGTGATTAAAGGTGTTTCCACGGTCTCATTAACTCCACCGCTAATATTCTCAAATTGCCATTCTTAAATATCGCCATAAAACATGGGTTAATTAAACAAATTAACATATCACATATTAACCATATACTTCAACTGACCAACAAATAAGCTTAGGTATGACACACTAGCGAAGGATTACTCGTCTCTCCCCTCCTAGTACTATTCCCCGATCTCCGCCAGAGACCATATCCCTAAGCTCTGATACCAACTATGACGCCCCCAAAATAGGTATACAACACCCATTCCGAAATCGTCAAAATACATGATGATGAAAACAACTACAACTTTATTAATACAACATAAAAATTGTGAGTTTAAATACAAATATTGTCATCTAGACAATATCCACACTCAAATAAGTCCTCATTATAATTATTAATACACTATTCTACAGAATAGTGAGGACTACTAGAACCACTTCTAGAACCATCATTCCACACCCCGACTAGTACTCGCTACATTCTCGCCTCCTGAGAAGAAAAATGGAACAACAAGGAAAAGGGTGAGCTCAACTAGCCCAGTAAAGAACATTATGACTAAGATAACATAGAACAAATTATCGTTAGTCTTCAACAGGGAAAAATCTGATAGAATACAATAGACAACTAGTTTTAAATCAATCCTCGCAGCGAAAATAATAATTCATTAGAAGAGTTAAGTAGAGAATGAAAACTACTATCTTCTATATATGAATTTAAAAGTTCGTCGTCGATATTTTATCCCTGTAACATCAATCAATATACATCTGGAATTAAGTATTCATCTTTTCACTACAGGCCAAAGATATTCACCAGTTGGTCATGTTCATCTAAACACCTATTCATCTTTGCACTACGGGCCAAAGATATTCATCAGAAATCATTAATCTTTTTGCACTACAAAGCCAAGATATTCAATTATATCATCATTTAGGACGGAGGATGATGAAAAATATTTTAAATGAAACGAATCCAGTGAAACAAAAGAATAAATAGTAAGGATTCGTATTTCAGCTGTTTCATGTCCAAAAATACCTCATAAATAATCATAGTGGAGTAAAATTCAAGAATGATCAAAACATAGATACAATCAAAGCTAGTATCCATATTAGATATTTTGGACGAAAAACGAAAATTTAATTTTTCTGTGAATAGTGTCGTATACGTGAATAGTAACTCTGACACCAAAAGATAGAAATTTCACAAAAAACATCATTATGCTTCGTGAATAGTACTCGTGAATAGTAACTTGTGAATAGTAACTCGTGAATAGTAACTCATGAATAGTAACTCATGAATAGTATCCCCGACATGAAAAAGTTTCAAAATTGATAAAAAGTTCCAACCAATATTTTAGCATAATGATATTGAAGAAATAATATCATTTGAGAAGAAAATAACATCCCTTACCTTAGCTAGAATAGTACTTCTGGTTGGAATACTGGATATAGTGCTGAAAGAACTTGCACCGTATAACAACACTCAAAGTACTAAAATACTAACAAAATACGCTCGATTATAGAGAGAGAAAGAGAGAGAAATATGTAGTTTCTGGTGTGATTTTCAATTCTAACCTAAGCACCCTATTTATAGGAAAATACTTAGAACATCAAAGCAGAAAATTTAATATAATATTAATATATTAAAATTAAATTCCTACGCAAACCTTAGAAAATCTAAAATCAGCCCATTCAACAAACATGTGGAACACACCATAATGAAAAAAACGTTTTTGTTATTTAAAGTATTTTAAACTTTCAAAAATTAATTATTTCGGAACTCTGGAACTTCAATAATTCACAATAAATAGTCCGTTTATCAGAAAATTCGAATCTCGCGACTTATTATAGGAAATTCAATTCTCTACAACTTTGCAGAAGAAAGTTTTTCCAAATTCCAACCAGAAATTGACCGAATCCACAAACGGGCGATTTTACAAGCTATAATCAAATTTCAGTTAAGAAATGGGGTCCACTGACACACAAAACATGTGTTAAACAACTTTTACAACAAAAATACTCTTCCTCCTCATATACTCATATATCCCACATTCATTGTAAAAATATCATCATTATTATATTATAATAATATAATAAAATATTATTTTATCAGAAAAGATAAAATATCGATTTTCAACAATTGTCACTTTAAAAATTTTGTCCATCTATATCCACATAAAATCAATATTTTCCTCATCATATAAATCAATAATTAATTATTCACAAATAATATTGCAGAATCACAATCATCGGGCACCGTGCCGCTCCTAAGAAAGAGAGGGCTTTCCAATAAGAATTTCTCCTTACTGGCGCGCAATTAGGTGACCAAACCTCTACTTAGACAGAACTTTCTAGACATTGTCAATAATGTTTTCTAATAATATGAATTATTGCTTCGATAATGGAAAATACTGTGTAGTGACAATTATTGAAACAACGATAATATAAAATATCAACACAAAAAATTATTGAATCAATAAAATAAAATCTTTGAGCGAGAACTCATCAGTAACAATTATTGAGTAGTGCCTTCACGCGTAACAATCAATAATTGGTGCAATCTGATGTCTTCTTGTGCAAAAACACGTATTCGTGTGTTTTAACCACACCGTATTCCAACAAGTGTTAATGGTAACAACTACGCCAGTTATTTATAAACAACTTATACTTGTCGCTTTCTTCATCCAATCGCTTTAGTTATGGGGCCCCAAAAGATCGCATACCAGTGCATTTAATATTCCCAAGCAAAAGAATATTCCAAGACCAAACGAATATTCCCCGACAAAAATGAATATTTTATAACCACCTGCTTATTTAAAATATTTGCGCATTTTATCCATAACTAACCACATTAATCAAATCAATCCTTACTATTTCAAAATAATAAATAGAGGAAAATAAATTTCATTTATTAATAATTTGGGGTCTTACAACAAATATCTTCGATTCTACTGTTAATCTAGGTGATCTAATAGCATGCATTTGTAGTTCATACACAGTCTACAACATCAAACCAACAACATGACCTAAAACATAAACCACAAGCAAGATCAAGGCCTGCAATATCACTATCAGACAACATATGGGTTTTTGGGTTGCCCAGAAACCAGTTTATTGCTCAGTCAACGCAGTTTGACTACTTATAACAAGAAATCTAGACATGATCCAACCTTGATTCATGTTCCAGAGCAAAGCCTACCTGGCATAGAAAAGATGCATAACATAAAACACTAAACATCTAACTTAGAAGAATCTAGAGGCTCTGACATTAGGCTGTCAGACAATTTTTTTCAATTTTTCCAGATTTCTAAAAACTTCAATTTCGAGCACTTTGATTTTATGGATCTGGGATCTAACAAACCAGATCACTAAATGACACACTCTAACATAACTTTCAACAACAAACAACAACAAATAACATGAATCACATAGATTTCTAAGTTTAGGGTTTTTATACATTTTTGAGCCTTGATCTATAATCTAATAATTGATGATCTGATCTTGGGATACTAACACATGATCATGGCTTATCTTTTCCTCTCTCTCTCAATCTAAATTTTGGATTTTAGAGAGAGAAGGGCTTTGGCAAGAATGAGGAATAATATGAGCATTCTCTCTCTCTTTAATCTATAAAAGGTATTATGCAATGAATGTTGGCTGATAAAATGGCTGAAATATCTGATGTTTTAGAGCACATGGTCAATATATTATGTCACCAGCTCATTATTTTGGAAAGATTTATACACTACCTAAATAAAGAATACAAAAAGGGTATTCTAGACATTTGGCATTTAATTTTAATGGCATACTAGTTATTTGCCTTAACCCCTAGGGTTTAGGGTTTAAGCCTTAGGCTTTAGGGTTTAACCCTTAGATTTTTGCAATTTAACTTCTAAGATTTCCAAATTTCGGTTTTTTAAAAATAGAAAATTAATATTTCTAAATTATATTTAGGATTCTCTATTATACTAAGATTTCCTAATCATAACTCAATCTTGCTAATTAGGATTAACATTTCCTAATTAAAATTGCTAATTTAGCAATTAATCCATAATTGTACCTTAGGATTTCTAACGGAGCAATTAGGATTTCAAACTTTAAAATTAGTCTTTTCTAATTCCGAATTAGGGCTTCAGATTCTTGAAACTAAAATTAGGGTTTCTAGAACCGGTTTCTAGGGTTTCTTATAAATCGTAAAAAATTTCTAACTAAATGCTGACGCTCTACTATAATATTAGGGTTTGACACATATATAGGTTATATGGTCAACCCTTGACCATTATTCACATATTGTACACATAAATCCACGTACACAGATCATATACACTTATTCACTTAATCTTGAATAATTCACCACAAGAATTTTTAAATTCACAAAATTCCTTATCGGAAATCTCAAATCCAATCACTTATTTTATGTCTAGGTTTACAATTCAACCTTTAATCCATTATTTAAGATTTAAATAATTTCTTAAATTCTCGGGCTGTCACATTCACCCATTCTTCTAAAAATTTCATTCCCGAAATTCAACTTACAACTTATACCTTTCATACACAGTATCACATGCTACCCAATACATCTCTCACAAGAGTTAAATATTTTTGAAATTGTGCTGAGGAATTATATAGACAATTGCCTGTCATTTTTGCAAAGGTTTATACAGAAATTCATCCGCAAACCGTCTTATCTAACATACATTGTGACGCCCCCAAAACAGGTATACATCACCCATCTTGGGTCGCCAGATACAAGGTACTGAATATAAATACAACTTAATTATACAACAGTCGTGTAAAATACGACAAAACATAGGCTGTGAGTTTTAATACAATATTGTCATCTAGACAATATCCACACTTAATGGAGTCCTCATTACATTTATTATCACACTATTTCACAGAATAGTGAGGACTACTAATGCACCATCTAGGACCATCACTCTGTTCCCCGACTAGTCCCAGCTACGTTCTCATTTCCTGAAGAGAACAGTGAAAGAAAGGGTGAGCTCAACTAGCCCAGTAAGAAATATTATGACTAAGATAATGCATAATAAATTATCATTAGCCTTCCGCAATGTTAAACTGATAGAATATAATAGACAACAAGTTTAACTGCAGTGGAACAAGCAATCCATTAAAAGTGTCAAGTAAAGTATAAAATCTACTATCTTCTATGATTTAAAAAGTTTTTCATCAACTTTATTGCTGAGACTCAGCTTAATAAATAAAATCGAATCATCCCTGCATGGCCAAGGATATTCATGTAATCATCAATGGTCATGACTATACCGAATAATCCCTGGTCATAATCATACCAACAACTGTCCACTAATGAACTACAGGCCAATGAGGACTTTTACCACATCATTCGTCACATTACGGTTATGATTATATCGAATAATCCCTGGTCATAATCATACCAATTCCATCTACGCACGTAAGCCAAAGATGACTTTTAACATAATATAAACATGAGGATAATGACAATTTAATAAATCAAGTTCAAGAATAAATTTTAAAGATTTATAAGTTAATTTATCTTGAACTCAATAACGTCCAAATTGTCAACATGATACTGCTTTGTGGAGTTAAATTCAAGAATGCTCAGAAGAATATTTCCATGAAAAGATACTGGATGAAGCGCAAATATCAAGGATATTCCACTAATTTCATGGAGTAAAGAAGCCAAAACTTTAACCAACTGAGTATAATAGAATATATGAAACTACAATTGGATTTTCACCCGCCATGCGGTAATCCACGTATATAGATCATTTCCACAATTTAATAAGGAATGAATACAAATGATCATTCACCATGCATGTGGTAATCCACATGACGAGTTATTCCAACGTAATAATAAAGAATGGAATAATGAAGGATTCACCATGCGTGCGATAGATCGCATGCATGTGTTATTCCCAATGTAATAATAAATAATGGAACCAGTCCCATGAAAGCGCACGCATGTGATATTCCGGCTAATAATAAATAATAGAACCAGTCCCACCGAAACGCATTGCGACATATATTACAGAATCGTGTCCGGCGTAAAACGTATGCATGATATATTCCACCAAATAATAAAGAATGAAATATTAGAAGAATTTCACCATGTATGCGGTACTTCACATAAACAGGTTATTCCAACAAAATAATAAGAATGGAATAACAGAAGAATTTCACCATGTATGCGGTACTTCGCATATACAAGTTATTCCAACATAATAATAAACAATGGTATAACAGAAGTTCTCTTCATGAATACGAAAGAAATAATACCCCTTACGAGTACAACAAATAATATCCCTTACCATAGAAAACTGAATACTGGAGTAGTGAAGTAGCAGAATACTTTTCTTCTTTCTCTCTCTAGAGTTTCAGTGAATTCGTAAGAAATAATTAAGGAATGAGCTTCTATTTATAGGAGAATGGACTGAATAGTAACTAATTCATGAACGGTCCAGATTGATTTACTTTTAAACGAACGGTCCATATTGGTTTAATATTAAAACTTAAAGCAACGGTTCATACAGATTTACTATTAAAACTTTAAACCAGCGAACCATATTTATTTACTATTATAACTTTCCACCAACAGTCCATATTGATTTACTATTATATCTTCTACCAACGGTCTGAAAAATTAGCACATCTCCTCATGGAATAATATTGTACCCAAAAATGATTTGGACTGAAAAGAAATATATTTTACAGGCAAATAGTACCTCGTGAATAGTAACTCGTGAATAGTAACTCGTGAATAGTAACTCATGAATAGTAACTTGTGAATAGTAACTCGTGAATAGTACTCCAACACGAAAAGTGCCCCGAATACCCGATTGAACAATATAACCTCCAGACATCAATTATTATCGAAACAAATGTCGATTTCCACTAACACAAATAATTCCAACACAATGGAACTATAAAATTCATCTTTAATCAACATGAACTTATTCATAATTAATATTATAACTCACAATATTTAACAACCAGGTCGTTCCCAGGAAAGAGGGGGCTTTCCGATAAGAATTTTTCCTTATTGACGCGCAATTAGGTGACCAAACCTCTCCTTGACAGAACTTCTAGACATTGTCAATATTGCAAATAATAATATGAATAACTTATCCGTCTCAATTATTGATTTAATAATATAACATATTATATAGATGATAATGTGACAATAATTGAATCAATAATATGAGAGATATGATGCAGCAATTACTGTAGCAGTAATTGAGTATAACTGAGTGACTTCTTATGTAAGCATCAATAATCAATACCATGTGCTACTATGCAACCACGCCAGACATCGTACTTTTCTCTTTAGTAGTTGAATGGTTTTTAATTGGTAACACTTTCGCCATTATTTTTATAAAAATATTTTTGTTGTTTTCTCAATCCGATAATAATTCCGTTGTGGGGTCCACCAATGATTGTACCGTCGTACGGATATTCCCCGACAAAAAGAATATTCTCCGACCAATCGAATATTATACAACAACTTGAATACTTTACAAAATTTATAAATATTACCCACAACTATAACATTATATCAATTCCACACCATAATATTAAAAAAAATATTTCGAGAAATTAAATCTTTATTCATAAAATTTGGGGTCTCACAATCTCCCCTCCTTATGAAATTTTGTCCTCGAAATTTACGTACGTACCTGGTATGTCGAAGAGATGAGGATACCTTGACTTCATTTCATATTCTAACTCTTGAGTTATAACCTTTGAGTGTTGAATACGATCATTCTTATCCAAGATTTTAACACGTATCTCCTCATACGTTAAATCTTCTGCTATCTCGTCTAGTTTTAATTCAATAATATGTTTCGGGTTGTCCACATATTTACGTAACATCGACAAGGATTTCAAATGGGCCACGCGACATACTTGGCGGTAAAATGAGTCTATAGGACACAGTTCCTACTCGATCAAGGATTTCAAATGGGCCAATAAAATAGAGGGTTGAGATTTCCTCTCTTCATCTAATCTTGCTTCTAGAATAACGCCCTCTTAAACCTTCTTCTTCACATTCATCAGCTCTGAGTATGTAGCTTGAGCAGCTTTAACTTTATCGATTAAAGTCTATTCTAATCATATATTCGTTATCTTCATGTAGGTCCCTAGAGTCTTTAACTCTATCTCCATCATTTGTAAGTTATACGAAATGGGTCTTTGTGTTAACAACATCACACTCGTAAACGCATACGATCTTCTACACAACGCGTCAGCTACCACGTTTGCTCTTCCACGATGATATTGAATGGTACGATCGTAATCTTCAACAGCTCGAGCCAACGTCTTTGGCACTTAATACGTTCGTTCTAGTTGAAGAAATATTTAAGGGTTTTAGAAATGGGTTTTGTACTGGGGTCAATACAAAATTCGATTTCACGTTCTAGGGGTTGGCTAAGAAGTCTTCAAGAATACATTTGGAAATTTATTAACAATAGAATTATCATTCAAAACTATGACTCTCATCCAAGACTTGGATAGCACATGTAATGAAGGTTTCTCCCAACGGAGTTTCAACAGATAAGTCAAAGTCTAATTTCTCAGTGGTCAAATTTAAACATTGTGTGCAAGCAAGAGAGATTAAAAGAATGGGTAGAACCGGTATCTAATAAGGTATAGACTTCGCAAAAAATTATAATTAACTAACCCGTGCTAACTTCGTTTGGGTTACTCGCATTTTGAGAAGTCACGAAAAATGCTCTTCCTAAAACCACCAACTTTGTTTTGTCCGTATCCGCCTTTGGTATCACCGTCCCAGCTGGACTTGACTTTGGTGCACGACAAAATCGAGCTAGGTGACCTTCTCTTCTTGAAATTTCCACTTCTATTATCTTGGCCATGATTACCACCGAAGTGGTTACCATTCTTCGCATGATAATTTACCCCACGATGGTTATCATTGTTGCCACCGGTACAATTATTATCGTGTTGTTGGTCGTTACCTATTGGTTGAGCTGACTCAACGGTCTCATGTGCTTCATTGCTTATCTCGACATTTTCAGATGTCATTTTCAAACACTGTCACTAAACAAGGGTTAATTAATATATCACATATTATCCCTATACTCTAACCGACCAGTTAAATACCAAATAAACTTAGGTAGGTCATACTAGCGAAGGAATTCCCTGTCTCTCCCCTCCTAGTTCTTGTCTCACATCTCAGACAGGGATCATATCCCTAAGCTTTGATACCAACTGTGACTCCCCCAAAACAGGTATACATCACCCATCTTGGGTCGCCAGATACAAGGTACTGAATACAATAGAACTTAATTATACAACAGTCGTGTTGTAGACACTCGAAATTTTTTGTACTACTGTTACTAACATTGCAGGACAACAGATTCGTCTTTTAAGAGAGAACCCTGAAAGACAATACAAATCCATATCGGATACTACCAGAAGTGCAGCATCAACCCCGGATCGCAATCTGGGAGTAACAATTTCAACCTCGGATCTAACCCCGAGACCTGCAGATATAATATCGGAACAAATACCGGAGAAGACCAATTAATCTCAGAGATGACCCCGAGGTATCCAGTCTCAGTCCCAACCATGGGAATAGCCACTAACCTTGGTGATAACCCCAAGGAATGCAGTTTCGGAGATAACCCCGGAAATGCTTGTTTGAAATGCCATCAGCTTCAATCTCGGCAATAACAACAAGATACACTGTGCCAACCCGAAAATAACATTGGGAAGACAGGCACACCTTAAAGATGACAATGAGGACCTTCAACAAATTGCAGCAGTCCAATCTCAGCGAAGTTTGAGCAATGCCTGCTTTATCGGCCCAATCCGACGATAGCACCGGTGAGGGGCAACATTGTCATCTCAGCTAAAACGATGCCACATCACGTCTCTATGCAACAATGTGCCACAAGGCTAACCAATCCCGAGTGACTATTGTGCGGGGTAACGGATGAAAGTTGAAGCTTGAAAACCAGAGGGCATCGTTCCATCTTCAAAGACTTCGTACAAACTCTAATCCCATGCCATCGTACAACTCTTGACAACGGCGGTCCAAAATAGGTCCTAAATACCTCAACGGATGCCCAGATTTCACTTCTCAAAATTCGAGTGGACATTACAGTGCATGAGTGCACGTAATTCGAGACATCCCGACCCGACAAAGTCGGGCCGACCCGACCCGCCTCTGGTACACCTGCGGATGAGCCGCAGGTACACCTGCGGCACCTTTTGCCTATAAATAAGAGGCTTGGGGTGCTGATTTCTAAAGAGAAAAAAGACGGGGAAACCCTGCACAATTTGCTCTGCACTTGCCATACAGTGTATTTTCTCACTTTTAAACACCTGTGAGCTCATATATAGCCTCTTTTGTACCCACAAAAGCCCAGTGTTTAACCACTCTAAAGATATAGAAGCCCTTTTATCAGTCAGCTGTAAGCCTTCTCACACACTTTAGAGTCTTTCTCTTCATCTTTGCACACACCCTTCTACACGTTGAGAGTCGTGTTGCGTGCTTTTGCGGACTTCAAATTCGTGGTTTCATTCCATCAGATATATATATATATTATATATATATATTTATATATATTGACTAAGATTATCGAGTTATGCCTCGATTGAGCCTAGACTTCGGTCTGGAGCGTTTACTACTTTAATATATATATACTTATATATATTAACTGTCTGTCGGACTTTGTTCGATGAGCCTGAACTTGATGCCCCGAGCGTTTCTTCGCTTTAATATATATATATACTTATATATATTAACTGTATGTCGACTTTGTTCGATGAACCTAGACTTGATGCAGTGCGTTTATTATTATATATATATATATATATATATATATATATATATATATATATATATATATATATATATATATATATATACTATATATATCACCGTGTGTCTGACTTTGTTCGATGAGCCTAGACTTGATGCAGTGCGTTTACTCGCTTTTATATATATATATATATATACTATATATATGAACTGTGGTCTAACTATGTTCGATGAGCCAGATTTTACATCCGTGCATGCTTATTGCTTATATATATATATACATACATATATATATATATATATATATATATATATATATATATATATTGTCTCGCCTGAGTTCCCTTCATGGAAGTTGATCGCTTTTTTCACTTTCTTTACATTTCGTCCTCCGCTCGAGTTTACTTATGGCGATTGATCGTATTCTGACTTTTAATGACTTTATTTACATTTCGATCCCCATGGAGGTGCTTCGTGGTTGGTGATCATGTCTGTATATATATATATATATTTACCGCTTTTATATATATACATGCTTATTGCTTTTATACAAATTGCAATATTCTGTGCGCTTAGGAATCATGTGATCATAAATTCATTCCATTGGATCTAGATTCGGTTCCCGTGATGGACATTTTCAGTTGTAAGCAGCTTGTAAATTATTATGCGATGTCTGTATTTTCTCAGATGGTTTTCATACCCACGAGGAAGTCGACATTATTTTAGATATATTATTTTTCATACGGATGCCTCGCATCCGTCAAATAAAATCAATTCAGCCGCTCACTTAATAAAAATGGGAGTGTAAAAGGTCTCAATTCCTATTGAGCATCAGGGTTTGAAAAACCTCTTTTATAAAACATCATTTCCATATCTTGCTAAAAACTGAATTTTTACATAAATTCAAACCTTGTGTATATAGGTTCGAACGAGGCCTTGCACAACTTTCATATAACAGAACATTGACCCACACACACACACACACACACACACTCAGATAATAGTTTTTTGAAAAGAGGCGGTCACCGTGGTAACACGGATGTCGGGGGGTGCCTAACACCTTCCCCCTGCATAACCAAGTCCCCGGACCCTAAACGAATCTCGCCACGACCAGATATCATATCGTTGTCACATCATCGGGTCATTGTGCAAACCTTTTCTCGGTTGTGTTGGTACAACCATTTAAAAAACCAATCTGGCGACTCTTAATAATCCATCGTTGACATTATACATGTTTTGACCTTTTTCACTTATTTTTCAAACACATCTCACCTAAAATGAGAACACCAAAGAACAAGTAACGGAAAGGGACACCCAAAAATCCCGACGTCAACAGGTGGCGTCTCTGCTGGGGACTCCAGTAAGAGGACTTAAGCCGCTATTTCAATCTTTTTCAAATCATATTCTCGCTTGTGTGTGGATGTTGCATTTACATTGGATGAATGTGTATGAATGCATGTCTTGTTTGAGCTTAGTGCTTCGCATCATAGCTGCGTGTGATGTTAGTGCTTCGTACTCTAAACTGCTTATGATATTAGTGCTTCACACATGTCATCATTTCATACGGTGAGATGCGATGTATATGAATGTATGTTGTGTGGTCCCTCCACCAGGAGGCTATCCCATCGGTGTTTGATTATTGGACTCGTGAGAAGACTAATTCTCCGAGGCTCAGGAAAGGCACCACCCAAATTCGCTCCAGTAGAAAGACCGGATTAACTTCCCGTCTAGTAGATTGCGATGATTTGGGAACCTTCATGCCAAAAAGCCGCGAGAGTAACCTAAGATAGGTCAGCCTTTGATAAACCCAAAACGAAGGAAAGTCTCTTCATGCTCTCATTTCAATTACTTGTAAACACAATTACTTGTAATTTCATTCCATATCTATCTCCATGTAATGAGAAATATGAAGCAATGTGTCCACATACATGCTACAAACAGCTGACCCCCATTTTTGCAGGATAAAATTCCTAAAATGGACACATCACATAACATGTTATTATACACATTCCCTAAAAACTAAACTATGCTAGTGTTTCGCAGGGAATCAATCGAACCTACTACCCAGTCAAAGTCCAAAAAGGCAATAGGCCTACAGTCAATCATGTCGTCATCCGAACAGACTTAACTTAATCCAGTTTCTCGCAAAGAATTCGACGGGTTGAGCAAATAAATTACAGATTTGGCTGTTCTATTAAAAGAGTTACACCAGTCTACACAGGGTCAGAAAATACCCGTACATACTAAGCCCTCCACATAAGGAGGAATTCCGGTCATTACTATACTAGAGCCACAGTTGGATACGACCAACAAAACTCATGATGCTGCCCATTCCACTGGAGATCCAGACAATGGTGACATCAAAAAGAAAGTCCTCCAAATGGAAGAGACCCTTCACGCTATCAAAGGAATTGGAACACACGGGAGTGTTTTATATGCTGATCTATGTATTTTTCCTGGTGTTCACTATCCATAAAAATTTAAAACTCCTGACTTTGAAAAATATGACGGGTTAGGGGATCCTTATACACATTTAAGAGTCTTTATTGGAGAACTGGGATCCTATGCAGAGGATGAAAAACTCAGAGTGCAATTGTTCCAAAAGAGTCTAACTGGAGAAGCCCATTCATGGTACACAAGATTAGACAACTACAAAATCCACAGCTGGGAAGAGCTAGCACATGCCTTCCTCACTCAATACAGTTTTCAAACTCAAATGGCTCCTGATCGGTATCAAATTACCAAGATCAAGAAACAGTCTAACGAGTCTTTCAGAGAGTATGCTCAAAGGTGGAGACGCCTAGCTTCCCAAGTTAGTCCTGCCATGTCAGAATCATAAATGGTCATGACATTCGTAGACATACAAGAAGCTCCCTTCTATGAGAGAGTTTTAGCAGGCATCGGCAAACCATTTTCTGAAATTGTTAAACATGGGGAGATGGCTGAAATAGGATTGAAGTCAGGAAAGATTCAAGACCTAGCCGCACTCAAAGCCATTCTTTGATCACATCCAACTGAAATTATGGGAAGAACCCAAGGGTCCATAAAAAGAAAGAGGAAGATGTTTCCTAATATTACAGGACAAAAAAAGCAATCAAAGTATGCCCATTCAAAGGAGAAACTACACTCCTTTGCAAAGACGAAATGCAAAACCCTCCAAAGATCTGAAAAGGTGGAGATGTCAAACGCCATCGAAAGTGTTTACACCCTTAGGGATACCCTCGAGAACATTCTTAATCTTCCGACAACACGTAAAGAAAATTACGATCTTCTTCCACCAAATGAAATTTCTAATGGACGAGGTTTCAATGCTGCTAGGAAATGTGCTTATCATGCCGGGGCACCTGGACATGATACTAAGGATTATTGGGACTTGAAACACAAGATCCAGGACATAATAGATAATGGAGAGATCGTAGTCACCAAACCCGATCAGCCTCATGTACAAGACAACCCTCTTCCTCAACACAAAGAAGAAGAGGTCAACATGATTAATTGGAGCAAAGCGGTGGATGAGTTCCAACTTCAAATTGTGATTCCTCCTGCACCATCAAAGACGGTGATGACAGATGGGATTATGCCAAGTTCCAATTCACAATGGAATGAAAGATCAAAGCTCTCAAGAAACAAATTGAGCAATCATGAATCGGTGACTTATCAAAGCATCAAGTGACCCAAAGAATTAATCGGCCCAGAGCGCGCGCAGGGCCTCCTACCAATCGTCATGAATATTCCCTCGTCACTTTCGTAAAATGAAATGTTTGGAAGACAAAGTGACGAAGACAAAGAAATGCCAAAGCCCATCGATTTTTGCCAACAAACGAGATTTCACCTATTTGGGCCAACCCATGGAAGAAATCCTTCACATGTTAATCAATGAAGGAAGGATCGCCCCTTCACCTCCAATCAACCCCGTCGGCTCGGATTGCATAACTCGATGTAGTATGTCAATACCACTCCCAGTCTCGTGGTCACAGCACAGAAGAATGCTGGGCACTCCGCCACCTTATTCAAAATCTAATCGACAGAGTTGTTGTATCAAGGCTTGGCGGAGATAACGACACTGTGTTACGTGCAAGTGAGAATGTAGGCCCTACTAGGTGGAAAAGTGTGGTAGCAGTTATATCTACTAAAGTTGAAGGGATTAATACTTTGCTCACAACACCGATAATTCAGCTCAAAGGAGGAAAAAATACTTTAAAAGTGGCCGCTCCCGAGCCAATCAACTTGCCATGGAGAGCACAATATCCTATTGTTAGCTTGTGCAAGGTTCCGTGGAATTATGGAGAAGGTGAAGGATCCACCTCACATACCACTGTTGCAGTGTCGAAGGAAAATCCACTGTATCTTCCCCATCGGGTGATGAACCCCACCACCAAATCAAAGGGGAAAATACCCATGGAGAAGATTGAAAAATTCCTCCGTGCTGTGGGTCATAATGAAGCCTCGGTGGTTTTAAGCTTGAAGGAAGCTCCACCACAAATATCAATTTTGGACTTGGTCCTAACCTCTGAGAATCACTGAAAGGTCTTGTTAAAGGTTCTAGAAGAAGCCTATCTCCCGACATCAGTGGATACGGAAAAGTTTCAACACATGGTTGATCACATTTTCAAAAACAATGTGATATCCTTCACTGATGATGACATACCATCCGAAGGGACCGATCATTGCAAACCGTTGCACATTGCGGTCTTATCCTCCGGATATATGGTGGCTGGAGTATTAATAGATGGAGGTTCCTCTCTGAATATTTGCCCATATGCCACTTTGATGAAGATGAATATTAATCTCAACCGAATTCGGAGTAGTCATACTATCATCAAAGCTTTTGATGGAGCCCGCCGTAACTCGGTTGGAGTAATTGAGCTGCCAATCAAAATTGGCCCTCATACATTCTGTGTATCCTTCCATGTGCTCAAGATAGATTCAGGATACAACTTTCTCTTGGGACGACCATGGATCCACATGGTAGGGGCAGTCCCCTCCACCCTTCACCAACAATTGAAGTACATTATCAACAATAGCCTGGTCACGGTCAACGCTGAACTAGAGATTCCTCAGCACGGGGACATTCCGTTCATCAATGCCAATGTAGACGTAGAAAGCGATCGGCCATGCTTTGGAAATAAGCAACACCCAATACCACGCTATTGGAGCACCATTGCCTGAACCCCACATTTCTGCTGAGGTGATGTCAACCACTCAAGAAATGATGTCGTTGGGACATAAGCCAGGACAAGGGTTGGGTAAAGACGGCCAGGGTATCCAGTACCCCATTCGATTAACCAAGCAAGTTGGAACAGCTGGACTAGGCTATTCTGCCAGCTCTAGTCACAAGAATCCTTATAAGCATCAACCTGGACTAACGTAATGGCCATCATTCGGGACAGAGAGGATGATGACAATCCCTCCATCACTGCGGTCCACCCGGACTTTACCCTTACTAATTGGGATAGCATTCCTTGCTTTGGTCGACAAGGGTAAAGCGGGCAGAAATTCTTTTCTGCCCTGTAGATACAATAACTGCTTACTTTTCTGTACAGTATTAGCAATTTATTTTGCCAGTATATGCTAACATTGTGTATGATCAATGCATTTCATATATACTAAGTGAAAGCATATTTTGTTTCAGGACTCTAAATTTAGATGTGCCTGTACTTGCGGATACGATGCCTCTCCTACACAAGGATTGTTCCTTTGATGTAGAGATGAATTCGGCCTTGATGGATATCCAGGATGACATTGAGGTGCCTCCAGAAATTCAAGAATGGGTCAAAGACAAACCCAAACCTAACCTTGATCAAACCACTTCTTTCAATCTCTGAACCTTAGAAAGCCCTAAGTTAATCCAGATTGGTTCGGACCTTTACCCCAAACCAACGGAATGACATGGTTACACTATTAACCCAATTCCGGATGTGTTTGCATGGTCTCATGAAGACATGGTGGGTTTTTCCACTGACATTGTCCTTCATCGCCTTCCCATTAAAGAGGGATTTAAGCCGGTCGAAGCAAAAGCTCAGGCGATTGAAACCTGAGTGGAGTTTAAAAGTGAAAGAAGAAATTGTGAAACAATTTCAAGCCGGCATCATCATGGTGTCTACATATCCTGAATGGATATCCAACATCGTGCCTGCATTTCTAAACCCGAGGAAGGTGCGAGTTTATGCGTGGATTACCGGACTTGAATAAAGCTTGCTTAAAAGATAGCTTTCCGTGCCATTTATCCACATTCTCATTGACAATCTTTAAAGATGACGACATGTACTCCTTTCTTCGATTGCTTTATGGTGTACCATCAGATCATGGTTGCCGAGGAAGATCGTGAGAAGACTACTTTCATCACTCCTTGGGGAAATTTTTGCAATAGACGGTTGTCATTCAGCCTCAACAATGCTGGAGCTACCTATCAACAAGCTATGATGGCTCTTTTTCATGACTTAATGCATAAAGAGATTGAGATCTATGTGGATGACATCATTTTCAAGTCCTGGAAGGAGGATAACCATCTAGACCATCTCAGAAAGTTATTCAACAGGTTACGTAAGTACAACTTAAAGTTGAATCCAGCTAAGTGCGCCTTTGGCATCAAGTTAGGCAAGTTGCTAGGATTTCTAGTCAGCTACAAAGGGATTGAGCTAGATCCTGCCAAAATCCAAGCCATCACAGAAATGCCCATTCCTCATACAGAGAAGGAAATACGGGGATTTTTGCGAAGGATCAACTTCATCAGTAGGTTTATCTCCGAACTCACAACAACTTGTGAGCTAATCTTCAGGTTATTAAGGAAGAACTCCTCCATGAAATGGAATGATGAGTGCCAGAATGCCTTCCTTACAATCAAGAAATAGCTAGTCAAAGCTCTTGTCTTGGTACCACCTAGGGATGATGTTCCCCTGTTCATATATCTGTCCGTAAATGACAATGCCATGGGTCACGTATCTTTGGAGACGAAAAAAGATGATAGAAGCCAAGAACGAGCTACCTTTTACCTCAGCAAAAGGTTCAGCAACAGTGAACACAAGTACACTCTGATCGAGAAGACGTGTTGTGCTTTAGCATGGGCTTCCATGAGGTTACATCATTACCTACATGGTCACACAACCCATCTCATATCCCGCGTGGATCCTCTCAAGTACGTGTTCAACAAACCCATGTTGAATTGCCGGCTGTCCAGATGGCAGTTGATCCTACAATAATTTGACATCGTATATGTGACTCAAAAGTCCATCAAAGGTCAAGGAATAGCAGATCAACTAGCCGCCAGCACCTTCGGGGATTTCAAACCCTTGAAACATATTTCCCGATGAAGGAGTAATGTGATGCAAAAAGAACACCATCATCGATGCGATACGCGCCAATCATGGAGGATGTATTTTGATGGAGTTGTTAACATGGAAGGTTCTAGAGCAGGAGCAATTCTAATATCTGATACGGGGGAGCAATATCCCGTCGCCGTCAAATTACAGTTTGTCAGCACCAACAATACGGCTGAGTATGAAGGCTGTCTCATGGGGCTAAAACTTTCCCGTTCAATGGGCATCAAGAGGTTAACTGTCCTTGGAGATTCGGAGTTGGTAATCAGACAATCCACCGGAGTCTATCAAACCAAGGAACTACACTTGCTGCCTTACCATCGGCAGGTCTTAAAGATGGCTTTGGAGTTCGAAGAAATCTCCTTTCTACATATTCGTCGTAATAGGAATGACTTTGCGGATGAACTAGCAACCCTGGCCTCCTTGATTCGTATATCAGACAAGGAACACTTGCCAAGCGTCACAATTTCCCTGCACAAGGCCCTAGCCTATGGGAATTATGTTGGAGAAGTATTGGATGAGCTACCTCCCATCCAACCTCCTTGGTATCAGCATATCAAGGAATATCTGCAAGATGGATCTACACCCGATGAGGTGAGCCTGACTAAGAAAAGGCGGATCCATCGACTTTCTATGAAGTTCTACCTGAGTGGAGATGTGCTCTACAAAAGAGATGCAGGACTGGGTCTCCTCAAGTGTCTAGACAAAGATCAAGCCCAAAGGCTTATGGATGAAATCCATGGTGGAGTCTGTGGCCCCCACATGAGTGGCCCCTTCCTTGTCAAGAAAGTCCTCAAGACGGGACATTATTGGCTATCTCTCAAGGCTGATTGCCATGACCACGTCAAAAGATGCTATCAGTGCCAGATTCATGGGAATGCTATACACGCCCCTCCACGGGAGCTCCACAATATGAGTTTGCCTTGGCCATTCTCAATGTGGGGAATGGACGTTATCGGGCCCATCGAGCCTAAAGCCAGTAATGGTCACCGATTTATCTTCACCATGATCGACTACTTCACCAAGTGGGTAGAAGTAGCCTCCTTCTCTAGGGTCACTAAAGAAGTCATCATTACTTTCATCAGAAACAATGTCGTTTGTCGATATGGACAACCAGAGGTGATTGTGTCGAACAATGCCAAAAACCTCAACAACAAAATGATGGAGGAGTTATGCGAAGAAATTCCACATCAAACATCTTAACTCACTCATCTATCGTCCAGAAGATGAGCGGTCTTTGAAGCGACTAACAAAAACATCAAGAAGATTATGCAAAAGATGTCGACCAACCACGAGATTGGCCCGACACTGTTGCTCTTACTTTGTTAGCCTCTCTGAACTTCAATGCGTATTTCAACCGGGGCAACCCCTATGCTTTAACCTATTGGATGGAAGCGGTGCTCCCCATAGAAGTTGAGATGGAATCTCTCAGTGTTGATCGACGCCACCGGATGAAAACCAATGGGTACAAGATGGGTATCACCAATTGTCTCGGACGAGACAACAAGCGAACCGCGACTATCTTCCATGGTCATTATATCGGCCAAAGGATTGCGGATCCTACAACAAAAAAGTCCGCTCACGTAATTTAAAAACATGACTTGGTTCTGAAGAAGAATCTTGACAACCAAGATCAGGCCAAAGAAAAATTCGCTCATAACTAGGAAGGCCCGTTTATTGTCAAGGAAGTATTGACAGGAGGCGCTCTCAGATTACAAGAAATGGACGGCGATGAATTTCCACAACTCATCAACTCAGACACCGTGAAATAGTATTATGTCTGAAGTAACCAGCAAACACCCTGTGCATAATCATCAGGTCACCAGTCATTACGGTTCTTTAACCCTTTACCGCATACAACTTATCTACACTTTGCCCCTCAGGGAAACATACTCTTCAAGCCAGCAGCCTGGCTTTCTCCTTTACGCTCATACAACTTAGGTCATCCCACCACGGATTGAACCTCTTACGTTCGCAATTTGGCTACCCATACATGGGATCAAACTTCTCCTGCCTGCAGTTTATCCTCAACCTAGGATTAAACTTTCTCCTCCCCGCACTCTGACCTGCACATGGGATTATGCTTTTTTTCTCGCCCTGAGGGGCGAACTACATCGACTTGATCTCCTCTTCAATAGGAGTACGTAGGCAACCATTTCATATGGCCCGGTCACAATAAAAATAAAAAAAAACAAAAAAACATTTCTACCCTCTTCTCCTCACAAAAACAACTAAAAACATTCCTACACCATGTCAGCCATATACAGCATTGAACCTCTTACACCATGTTCGAACTACGCAGACCGATCTCCTCTTCATAGGAGTACGTGGCGACCATTCATGGTGCGGTCTCACCCCTACCAAAACACAAACCATTGTCAGTGGGTATTGGGATTCTCTTTCAATCCACTACATTTCATTCGGCTTCAGACCAAAGGGATGGAATTACCTGAACTCCTCCCAAATAGGAGATTCGGCGACCATCTAAGCTACGGTCGTACCTCGAAGAGCAATACCAATCCATAAGAGATGGAATTAACTAGGCTTCTCCTAAATAGAAGTACTGGCGACCATCTGTGGTGCGGCCAATCTCAGAGAGGAAAGCCACACTCCCCTCCACATTTCCATTCAGAAACAAGTCCCAAGACACCAAAGATGGTAGGGATACAAATAGATCAATGATCCATTTTGAACTATCCAGAGACAGCTCAATGTCCATCCACTAAGGAAGAATTCAGAATTCATCAAGATCACAAGCCCTGAAGCAGCAGGCAAAATATCAAGCAAATAGAAAGGCATATCTAAAAGGGAAGTGATCCAAAAATATATTTCCCTGTCATATATAATGTTGTTTGATATATATACAATGTGAACTGTACATGAAAAAATGGCTAAGCTAGTCTGTGCAGGTAAATACAAGCTCATCTACGAATCAGGGTATATGCGAGCTAGCAAGATAAACATGGCATCCCTCTCAGATGAAGGAGGTAAAGCTGTAGTCTCCTGGATAAGAATATCCACACGACCCAATAGATCTGTAACCATCTGCATGATGACCATATGCTCATCGATATAAGCACTCATCTCTGCGATCATACCAGTGGCAAGGGACCTGCTGCAGTACTATCTGTGACAGCCACATCCCGGGCAGATATAGCACTATCCCGCTCAACTATCAATGCGTCTCTGTTTGACCTGGCCTCATCCCGCTCAACAACAGCGGCATCTCTACGAGTTAATGCCTCATCTCTCCCTAATAGGGCGGCTTCCCTCACATCAAGAGCAGTCGACATCATAGATCGAATCTGGTCTCTCTCAAAGGTCATCAGATGAAGACTCTGCTCTAAATACTGTGCCGAGTGCTGGATCACAAAAGTACTGGTACTAGGAGAATCCGGAAGAAATGCTGGTAACCCAACAGTGGTATCGTCCTCGATGTAGGTATCAATGTCCTCTATAGGCTCTACATCGTCTAACTCAATCTTCGGTACTGCAAATACTGCTGCAGCCGATAAAACCTCCGTCTCCATCCATGCGGAGTACTCTGTGGAATAACCGGGACGACTGGAAGGAAAAGCAGCTAGCTCACGCTGATCCCAGCAAGCGTATACACGAGATCGGTCCTCGACTAAGAGGTATTGAGAAGCTGAGCGCTAACCTGCCGCCCCCTCGAAAGGATGAAAATCCTAGAACTGGTCAAACTGCGACATCACGGCCAATGGATGATAAGTTGTCACGCCCCTCAAGCCAGCCAAAGGGAGGAAATCTATGCCCGGAGCATGAGTAATGAAGCTGTATGGTGAGCAAAGCCCCAAGCAGAGCAATATGCTAAATGGATCTCTGATATCTGCCAAAAATAGGAACCATGACTGAGCATCTATACACTCCGATGGCTGAAAGGAATACGACATAGCCACCTCATGGGAGAAGCAATACCCATGCCGTCTAAGGAACCACCAACCGGTCATGAGTGTGATGAAACCACACATCAAAGATGACCAACTCCCAAGAACACGCTGACGGTAAGTACTCCCTTACCAGGGGTTACAACGTGAATCTCGAGACGGAATTACAACGTGAGTCCCCGGCGGGGGCTACAACGTATATCTCCGGCGGGAGTAGCAACACATGCTCAGTCGTTGACACACATATCAATGAAGGTGAAGCAACCTTGACATCATTTCAGCCGATAGCATTTAAACCTGTCAGAGCTATAGATCTGTTCAAGGTTCTCATACCCAGCTGCTCATATTCCCCAGTGGATCCCCGGCGGGGGTCACAATGCAATGCTCCGTTGATCTACATGTCAGCGAAGGTCAAGAAACCTTGACGATCTCCTCACAGAGTTTCAGCCGTTGATTCACACGTCAACGAAGGTCAGGCATCCCCGACAGCATTTGGTGTTGGCAGTAAATCCAACAGAATCATGACATATTCTGGCGATACTAACCAGGAGAGGTCAACATTATCAAAGAGGATAGATGATGGAATATGTTATACAAATCCTCAAACAGATCAAGATTTATCCCCACAGATCTCTTACACATAAGAGATACCCCTTCAGTATCAAGTCGTTATCAAGAACACAGGAATTTGGTTATAACTCCAACACCAACATCCTAACAGATTCGGCTTGCACATCAGATCTGGTCGGTATTGCCAATCCCTAGTTGAAGCAACAGGGAACCAGCAATCATCCCCAGCATGTTGGGCCACAACCCCGTACACATGCATCATACATTTTCATCATGTTGCTACCCTTAGAACCATGTTTATCTTATTATGTTTCAAGTGTCTAGGATTCTTTATCCTACCCATACATCGCCATGCATGAGTATGATAAAGAGGGGCATCTGTAGACACTCAAAATTTTATGTACTACTGTTACTAACATTACAGGAGGATAGATTCGTCTTTTAAGAGAGAACCCTGAAAGACAATCCAAATCCATCTGGAAACTACTAGGAAGTGCGAAGATCAACCCCTGATCGCAATGCAGGGAGTAACAATTTCAACCTCGGATCTAACCCCGAGACCTCACGGATCTGATACCGAGAACGCACACCGGAGAAGACCGATTAATCTCGGAGATGACCCCGAGGTATCCAGTCTCAGTCCTAACCATGGGAATAGCCACCAACCTTGGTGATAACCCCAAGGAATGCAGTTTCGGAGATAACCCCGGAAATGCTTATTTCAAATGCCATCAGCTTCAATCTCGGCACTCACAATGAAATACACTGTGCCAACACGATAATTACATCGGGAAGACATGCACACCTCAAAGATGACAATGAGGATCTTCAACAAATCAAAGTGATCCAATCTCGGTGAAAGTCATGTAACGCGCTTTATTTTATCGGCCTAATCCGGCGATAGCACCGGTGAGGGGAAACATCGTCATCTCAGCCAAAACGATGCCACGTCACGTCTCTACGCAACAATGTCCCATAAGGCTAACCAATCCCGAGTGACTATTGTGCGGGGTAACGGATGAAAGTTGAAGCTTGAAGACTGGAGGGCATCGT
Organism: Panax ginseng; assembly: GCA_020205605.1. Classification (NCBI taxonomy): domain Eukaryota; kingdom Viridiplantae; phylum Streptophyta; class Magnoliopsida; order Apiales; family Araliaceae; genus Panax; species Panax ginseng. The sequence continues at coordinate 64,460,776 of CM035145.1, read as the reverse complement.
CCCATCTTCAAAGACTTCGTACAAACTCTAATCCCATGCCATCGTATAACTCTCGACAACGGCGGTCTGAAATAGGTCCTGAATACCTCAAAACGGATGCCCGGATTGCACTTCTCAAAATCTGAGTGGACATTACAGTGCCTGAGTGCACATACTTCGAGACGACCCGACCCGCCTCCGGGTACACTGCATTACGAGCCAGTAGTAGTACACCTATGACACCTTTTGCCTATAAATAAGAGGCTTGGGTGCTGATTTCTAAAGAGAAAAAAGACGGGGAAACCCTGCACAATTTGTTTTGCACTTGACATACAGTGTATTTTCTCACTTTCAAACACCTGTGAGCTCATATATAGCCTCTTTTGTACCCACAAAAGCCCAGTGTTTACCCACTCTAAAGATATAGAAGCCCTTTTATCAGTCAGCTGTAAGTCTTCTCACACACTTTACAGTCTTTCTCTTCATCTTTGCACACACCCTTCTACACGTTGAGAGTCGTGTTGCTTGATTTTGCCCGAACTTCGGTCCGTGGTTTCATTCCAGTCTGTATATATATTATATATATATATATATTGCTAACATTATCGAGTTATGCCTCGATTGAGCCTAGACTTCGGTCTGGAGCGTTTACTACTTTAATATATATATATATATATATATATATACTTATATATATTAACTGTGCAGCTTGGACTTTGTTCGATGAGCCTGAACTTGATGCAGAAGCGTTTACTTACTTTAATATATATATATATATATATATATATATATATATATACTATATATATTAATGCATACTGTCGAGACTTTGTTCGATGAGCCTAGACTTGATGCAGTGCGTTTATTCGCTTTTATATATATATATATATATATTTTGTCCTGCCTGAGTTCCCTTCGTGGCGATTGATATCGCTTTTGACTTTCTTTATATTTTGTCACGCCTGGAGTTTACTTATTGGCGATTGGCCGTATATTCTGACTTTTAATGACTTTATTTACATTTCGATCCCCATGGAGGTGCTTAAGTGGTTAGTGATCATGTTTGTATATATATATATATATATATATATATATATATATATATATATATATATATATATATATATATATTTACTTTTGCTTTGATATATATACCTGCTTATTGCTTTTATACAAATTACAATATTATGTGCACCTAGGAATCATGTGATCACAGATTCATCCCATTGGATCTAGATTCGGTTCCCATGATGGACATTTTTAGCTGTAAGCAGCTTGTAAATTATTCGGCGATGTCTGTATTTCCTCAGATGGTTTCCATACCCACGAGGAAGTCGGCATTATTTTAGATATATTATTTTTCATAAGGATGCCTCGCATCTGTCTAATAAAATCAATTCAGTTGCTCACTTAATAAAAATGGGAGTGTAAAAGGTCTCAATTCCTATTGAGCATCAGGGTTTGAAAAACCTCTTTTATAAAACATCATTGCCATATCTTGCTAAAAACAGAATTTTTACATAAATTCAAACCTTGTGTATATAGGTTCGAACGAGGCCTCGCACAACTTTCATATAACAACACATTGACCCACACACACATACACACACAGACTCAGATAATAGTCTCTTGAAAAGAGGTGGTCACCGTGATAACACGGATGTCGGGGGGTGCCTAACACCTTCCCCCCGCATAACCAAGTCCCCGAGCCCTAAACGAATCTCGGTTTCGTCGACCCGTATATCAGTGTTACATCACTGGGTCATTGTGCAAACCTTTTCTCGGTTGTGTTGGTACAACCATTTAAAAAACCAACTAGCGACTCTTAATAGTCCCATCGTCGACATTATACATGTCAGACCTTTTTCACTTGTTTTTTCAAACAAATCTCACCTAAAATGAGAACACCAAAGAACAAGTAACGGAAAGGGACACCCAAAAATCCCGACGTCGACACGTCTAAAATACGACAAAACATAGGCTGTGAGTTTTAATACAAAAATTGTCATCTAGACAATATCCACACTCAATTGAGTTCTTATTACATTTATTATCACACTATTTCACAGAATAGTGAGGACTACTAATGCACCATCTAGGACCATCACTCTGTTCCCCGACTTGTCCCAAATTACGTTCTCATTTCACAAGAGAAAAGGTGAAAGAAAGGGTGAGCTCAACTAGCCCAGTAAGAAATATTATGACTAAGATAATACAAAATAAATTATCAGTAGCCTTCAACAATGTTAAACTGATAGAATATAAAAGACAACAAGTTTAACTGCAGCGGAACAAGCAATCCATTAGAAGAGTCAAGTAAAGTATAAAATCTACTATCTTCTATGATTTAAAAAGTTTTTCATCAACTTTATCATTTGAGACTCGACAAATAAATAAAATCGAATCATCCCTACACTACGGCCAAGGATATTCATGTAATCATCAATGGTCATGACTATACCGAATAATCCATGGTCATAATCATACTAACAACTGTCCACCAATGAACTGCAGGCCAATGAGGACTTTTACCACATCATTCGTCACATTACGATCATGACTATACCGAATAATCCCTGTTCATAATCATACCAAGTCCATCTATGCACGTAAGCCAAATATGACTTTCAACATAATATAAACATGAGGATGATGACAATTCAATAAAACAAGTTCAAGAATAAATTTTAAAGATTTATAAGTTAATTTATCTTGAACTCAATAACGTCCAAATTGTCAACATGATACTGCTTTGTGGAGTAAAAATCAAGAATGCTCAGAAGAATATTTCCATGAAAAGATACTGGATGAAGCACAAATATCAAGGATATTCCACTAATTTCATGGAGTATAGAAGTCAAAACTTTAACCAACTGAGTATAATAGAATATATGAAACTACAAATGGATTTTCACCCGCCATGCGATAATCCACGTATACAGATCATTTCCACAATTTAATAAGGAATGAATACAAAGGATCATTCACCATGCATGTGGTAATCCATATAGATGAGGTTATTCAAATGTAATAATAAAGAATGGAAGAATGAAGGATTCACCATGCGTGCGATAGTACGCATGCATGTGTTATTCCCAACATAATAATAAATAATGGAACCAGTCCTGTAAATGCACGACGTGGATATTCAAGCGAATAATAAATAATGGAACCAGTGCAGGCGTAAACGCATGCATGACAGGATATTCCGGCGAAATAATAAATAATGGAACCAGTCCCAAGATAAACGTCTGAGCATGAGATATTCCGACAGAATAATAAAGAACGAAATAGTAGAAGAATTTCACCATGTATGCGGTACTTCGCATAAACAGGTTATTCCAACAAAATAATAAGAATGGAATAACAGAAGAATTTCACCATGTATGCAGTACTTCGCATATACAGGTTATTCCAACATAATAATAAAGAATGGAATAACAGTAGTTCTCTTCATGAATACGAAAGAAATAATTCCCCTTACGAGTACAACAAATAATAACCCTTAACTTAGAAAACTGAATACAAGAGTAGTGAAGTAGCAGAATACTTTTCTTCTTTCTCTCTATAGTTTCTCTCTCTAGAGTTTTAGTGAATTCGTAAGAAATAATGAAGGAATGAGCTTCTATTTATAGGAGAATGGACTGAATAGTAACTAATTCATGAACGGTTCAGATTGATTTACTTTTAAACGGACGGTCCATATTGGTTTACTATTAAAACTTAAAGCAACGACCCATACTGATTTACTATTAAAACTTTAAACCAGCAATCCATATTGATTTACTATTATAACTTTCCACCAGCGGTCCATATTGATTTACTATTATATCTTCAACCAACGGTCTGAAAAATTAGCACATCTCCTCATGGAATAATATTGTACCCAAAAATGATTTGGACAGAAAAGAAATATATTTTACGGGTGAATAGTACCCCGTGAATAGTAACTCATGAATAGTAACTCGTGAATAGTAACTCATAAATACTAACTTGTGAATAGTACTCCAACACAAAAAGTGCCCCGAATACCCGATTGAAAAATATAACCTCCAGACATCAATTATTATCGAAAAAAATGTCAATTTCCACTAACACAAATAATTCCAACACAATGGAACTATAAAATTCATCTTTAATCAACACAAACTTATTTATCATTAATATTATAACTCACAATATTTAACAACCAGGTCGTTCCAAGGAAAGATGGGGCTTTTCGATAAGGATTTTTCCTTATTGGCGCGCAATTAGGTGACCAAACCTCTCCTTGACAGAACTTCTAGACATTTTCAATATTGCAAATAATAATATGAATAACTTTTCCGTCTCAATTATTGATTTAATAATATAACATATTATACAGATGATACTGTCACAATAATTGAATCAATAATATGAGAGATATGATGCAGAAATTACTGTAGTAGTAATTGAGTATAACTGAGTGACTTCTTACGTAGCGTCGATAATCAATCAATGTGCTGCTACTATGCAACCACGCCGTATTCTTGTACTTTTATTAAGAGTAGTTCAACAGTTTTAACGGTAACACTTTCGCCGTTATTTTTATAAAAATATTTTTGTCGTTTTCTCAATCCGTCAATAATTCCGTTGTGGGATCCACCAATGATTGTACTGTTGTACGGATATTCCCCGACAAAAAGAATATTCTCCGACCAATCGAATATTATACAACAACTTGCATACTTTGCAAAATTTATAAATATTACCCACAACTATAACATTATATCAAATCCACAGCATAATATTAAAAAAAATATTTTGAGAAATTTAAATCTTTATTCATAAAATTTGGGGTCTCACATACATAATGGGTAATTAGCCCTGTATGCCCTGTACTGGCCAAGTATTGTTGGTCTGATCTGTTTCTCATCACTGCCATATGCACAAAAATTCTACCTCAGTCTTATCATAGAATTTTGTACCAAACCAATTTGGTTCAGGAAAATTTTCAAAGAATGCTTAGAGTTTTCATAAACATTAGTCTAGCTGAATCAAATAGCTTAGACTCATATCAATAATCAATTTCAATCAAAATATTAATGTATAGCCAAAACCTCGTTGGCAAATTAAAATTTTGAAAATGACGTTATAATGTCGTATTGTATTAACAGCTCGTTTGAGGATGCCGTCATCGAGGGACTTTGTCATAACACATCATACACTAGTGGAACAACGATTTTAGATCAAATTCAACACTAAATATTCTTGTATTTACAACTCCATCAACTTTTTATCATCTCTGCACCAGGTTACATGGTACATAAGTGATAAATAAAAAAATATATTTATTTTTATCATCTCGATAGGTAACGATGTGTCGGTGGCCCGAAGTCCACTCATACACAATGGTCACCAGGAGTTGAGAATAAAAATTCATTTCAAAAAGCACATAGTGCGTATTTAGCTTGATGTCAAAAATTTCGAAGTCTAGCGTAGCTAGGAGTTTTGGAAAACCTATGTCTCCACTTATAATCCATTGCCTAATCAATCTATCTGTTCCTATTATCCTCAATACTCCATTCGCACAAAACTATACCCAGTTCGTCAAACTTACCACAGTTATGAGTTCAGAAACCTTCCACAATCATATGAGTTTAAGAACTTATCCTAGACAGACCTTTGGCATCCATTCACTGAGGGGTTCATAAACATTTTATATAATTACGAGTCACGAATGTACCATAAGTATTAGTTTTAAGAACTCATACTTAACCTTATATTCTCTAACTATACCCTACCTATCTATTATACACCTGAGAAAAGAATCACCTTCTCAATAGGTATATAGCAAATAGCGCGACACATACATTTCAATGATTATCAGTACCAGAAACTAATTGGTTTTTACACCAAGTACAATTCCACGCCCATAACAAGGAATCATACAACTCAGTTGCTGACATGAGTCCTCAATTGAAATCCCCACCTAATCTTAACTCCATTCTCAATACGAATTTCATTTAATATGTATTCATAATCCTTTCCTGAAGTTGCACCAATTCATAGTACAACTAACACACAACAATCTTGTTGTAAACTTTCCAATCATTCGATTAATTCTATTCCCTTCTATCACCTTATCAGATCACGGGGTGATCTCATCGTATATATTACTATTCATTTCTATACTATGATCATTTTGTTTTATGATCTCCTATCCCTGTACTTTTAGTCTTTTAGACTCGATCTATTCATCACTACTAATCACCTTTATTATCAGAGCTAGGGAACTCTATATCTTTATAACACGCCGAGATTCGTCTTTGAATCTTATCGACTGACTAACTCTATTTGAGTTAGTACTTGTCTTAATCACTGCGGTTATTAGTCTCAGGTAACCCTAACTAAGGTTTATAACCTATAACTTTGATACCAAATGTGAGAGCCCCAAATCCGGGTCCCGAATCACCGCGGATCTGGTATAATCATTCTACAACTATTGCGAAAGATATAAACATAAATTATTTATACAATAAACTTTACACACTATTCCCCAAGGTCGAGTAACCTTAACTTATACACAATTCATAACTTGTCTAACATATAACATTATTATCATACTATACTATTACAATTTAGTCACAGACATATTATCCCAAAATTTGAACTTGGCTTTATCCTTTCTTGTGTCAAGAATGTATTCCCTTATATCACGCAATGTTTAGCATGATATAGCAAGGGTGAGCAATAAGTTTGCCCATCAAGATTAAGTTCAATAAATTAAGGATATATCATGATGGAAAGAATTGAACAAAAGCTGGCTACAGTTCTACAATATAATTGTGAACTAGCATGAACTAAATTTCATAGCTGAACGAACATTGAACATAAACAAATATATCTGAACCAGATGGTAATGAAGGTGATCAACCTTTCATACCTGATAAATACATGCAATATGCACAGAGTGCGATTAAACAATTCATGGACATGGCAATCACCAATGATTAACCACAAGTATATTTTAATGAAACAACTCGAGGTCGAGTTAAAGAACACTTGCCTGATTGGTTGATTACTATTACGCAATTTAATAAGCTTTTCCTGAATACCTAATATAAATAATGTCGATCTACAAATTAGAATAATATCATCACAATATTTAAAATAACCTAAACACGTTATCACATAATCCTATTAGTCTATAACACATAAAACTTAATCTTAAGTCAAACTTTTACAGTCTGAGTCGAGTTCGGTACAATTCTAATATCTCAACAGCTTAGTCAGACAATTATTGAGTTTAATTTCAATTAAACTCTGCCTAACACTTAACAATTATTGTTACACCCCCAAATTCGAGTACTTTGATTCCACGGGATTTGGTGTTCACTCTACAAATATCATCTATCTATCTACCCATAATAAATGCAAACCATGCAATAGATAGAAATAAATCTTCCCCTTATGGGGTTGTAACATCTGAATAATAAACATAATCCCAGGTCATACTAATCTTAAACATTTGTGCGGAAACATAAACAAATAAGTCTTAAACAACATCATTAACTTAATACATAAATTCAATATCTCAACAAATAACAAGTCTTCATCACTTGTTAACCTTGCCCTTGCCTTTACTAGTGGAAGGTTCATTGGCTTTCGTTCTTAACTACAATGTTATTATTACGCAAGAGTGAGCATGATTGCCCACAAGTATAAAAATGAAATAATAACACATAATAACATGCGAGTGAATCAAAGACTTCTGAAATAAAAGCTCAAATTTTGAATCAAGAATGAATAACAAGAATTTAAAAGATTTCTGAGGGTCATAAGACCTTGAACTATGTCCTAGGTTATCAAGGGTTATACTTGAAACCTTTAATGATCATAAGACTATGGACTCTTCTACTGCGTACTTAGGGGATCAAATTTCTTAGTACCATCTTCATGCACAATATCTTAACGCTAACGATAAGTAAATCCATTTGCGGGGTTGTTCATCTTAGTTTGACATTAGAGTCCGCACTTTGAAAGGAAGTTTGGTTCGAGATAAATCAACAAGGGTTACGAATTTAGAACATTCATCAACTATGGACTAGTTGAATTAATAAAGGATTATTTAGTCTAACAAGGTTCAACAATAAATGTTATTTATAATGAATAACAACCTAAATAGGTATACAATAGAATAATTATTGTATAACAGAATCATACTTTGAAAAGATAGTAAATCTTTAACATAACAAATGAACTTGATTTATAACTTGAATAATGATAACAAGTAGGGTTAGGAAACTTGCCTCGTGCATAGATTACACGCTAATTAAACATGTTCCTTGAATTTAATCCTACATATCATTTCCATTCACAGCTATAGTTAATTATAATGTAACTAGTCATCATAAGTTCATTCTCTTTGTCTAATTTTTATTATGACTATACTTAGTCAATTTATCACATTCATTGTCACATAATTTATACTTCACGAATAACAAGTTAATTATGTATTCAATAATTCAATCTACATGCAATTATGTTATTTACATGATAAGTATATATTTTAACATCTCATTATACTTCTAACATATTTCTATGTTCTTTAAATTAAGTTGCTATCACATTATTAGACTTGAACATTTTAAAATTTTCATTTCTGAACATTCTGGAGAGTGGCGTTGCGACACCCATCATTATATTTGATCTTCGGCTGCTTGCCTGCATGGCTGCACTTGAGATTTGTGACTGTGCGTCATGCCATGGCTAATGATGTATGAGACCTCGATTACGGAGTTGGCGCCACAAGCGTGAAAAACTCCAGATTATGATTCTCAGTTCACGAAGAACACAGAGTTCAGCGAAATAACCACTATATGATCATTAATTTCATCAATTAAACATACCCACATGATAGAATTCATACATAATCATTACCCAACATTTATAGAATGATTTTAATCCATTCAAACACAAAATTACAGAATTAAAATAAATGAATTTCACTATTCTTGATATTCTTGAAGGTTTTGAACATAAATCATAAAAATTAACACTACGGATTCGTTATAACATCGAATCCGTTCATTTAAAGTTTGGTCTCTTCGTATTAACATACATAATAATATACGAGTATAAATTTTACAAAACCATTTATGTTTGACATATTAAAATTACGTATAAGGGCCATATGGCCATAACCCATACTCTGTAAATTTTGAAGCAATCATATATTATGTATTTTCATGAAACTGATGATATGGCAACCTATATAATATATAATTGAATACAATTTGATACATATTAATACATACACAACTCATAAACATTACTCCTTTCCCAAATAAAGAGGTTTAAACAAAAACTTCGAAAGCCATTTTCATGACGTAAAAAGAAATTGGATTTGGAGGAATTACCCAGAGTATAAAGTGTATATTTGTAGGCTTAGATGCTTTCTTCAATCACTGAGTTTCTCACAAAATTCTCTGAATTCTCTCTAAAATCTCTCTGGCTCTTAGTTTTTGCTTTTCCAAACTTAGCAATAATGAAAAACGGAAGAATATGTATAATAATAGGGGAAAGGAATTGACGCGTTGTGGTCAGTTACCCAATCATGGGTTAACTGTCCTCGACTCCCAATAAGGCCATGTTTGGCTAGCTTTAAAAACTCATTTCTATTTATTTTATTAAATCTATTATACTATAGTTTAAATTGTGTCACACCCAATTACACAATAACTCAAATATATTATTTTAGTTTAATTTAAATAATATAAATTAATTTCTCATTAATTCACATAGTCAACTAATTAAATTTCTCTGTTAATAACAATGTCAAATTATTAAATCTCGAATTAATAATCAAATTAATTTTATTAAAATAACATTAGGCTTATTAAATATTTTAATCTAATAAGCTCACATAAATACATATTTGAATAATAATTATTCTCTACATTAATTTAATAAATATAACACATATAATTAAATTAATATATCACAATTGCATAAATTAATTATTTAATCTAATAATTAAATCACCGGAAATATTTTTAATTCAATAAATATTAAAATTAAATTACAAAAATATCGTTCGTCACATCTTTCCCCCCTTAAAAGGATTCTGTCCCCAGAATCACGACTTAATAAATTTGACCCGTTACATTCTCCCCTCCCCCTACAAAGATTTTGTCCCTAGAATCGCATACACATAAGTTAAGTAAATAAATGAGGGTAATTCTTCATCATATTCTCTTCGAGTTCCCACGTAGCTTCTTCAGCATTGTGGTTCCTCCAAATTACCTTAACAGAAGGTATTACTTTATTTCTGAGAACTTGTTCTTTTCTGTCGACAATTTGAACGGGAATTTCTTTGTAAGATAAGTCTTTTTCAAAATGTAGGGGTTCGTATTCAATTACATGCTTGTAATCGGGTTTGTAGGGTCATAAAACAGAAACATGGAAGACGTTGTGGACATTCTCGAGTGCTGGAGGTAAGGCTACCTCATACGCAACTTCCCCGATTCTTCGCAGTATTTCAAAGGGTCCAATGAATTTTGGGCTTAATTTCCCTTTCTTTCCGAACCTGATCTTCCCCTTCCAAGGATAGACCTTCAAGAAAATATAACTACCTGATTCAAATTCGATATTTTTATGATGTGGATCAGCATATTTCTTCTGTCTATCTTGAGCTGCTACCAGTCGTGCTTGGATCACTTTTACTATTTCTGCTGTCTGCTGTACCGATTCTGGCCCTAGCAATTGTCTTTCGCCAACTTCATCCCAATAAAGTGGAGTTATGCACTTTCTGCCGTATAACGCTTCATAAGGCGGCATGCATATACTAGCGTGGTAACTGTTGTTGTAGCCGAACTCTACTAACGGTAGGTGATCATCCCAATTTCCTTTAAAGTCAATCACACAGGCTCTTAGCATATCTTTTAATGTCTGAATTGTTCTTTCGGTCTGTCCATTTGTTTGAGGGTGGTATGTTGTACTCATTCGCAATTACGTACCCATGCAGTCCTGAAGACGTTTCCAGAAATTTGATGTGAAACGCGGATCCCTATCGGAAACAATTAACACCGGCACTCCGTGCCTCGAAACAATCTCTTTTACGTATAACCTCGCCAACTGATCTAAATTAAATCTGATTTTGATAGGAAGGAAGTGTGCGGATTTCGTCAGCCGGTCAACGATAACCCATACTGCGTCGTAGCCTTTCTGAGTCGTCGGAAGGCCAACCACGAAGTCCATTGTAATATGTTGACATTTCCATTATGGGATCTCTAACGGTTGTAGCAATCCACTGGGTCTCTGATGTTCTGCTTTTACTTTTTGACAGGTTAGACACTTGGCAACACATTCTACAACATCACGTTTCAAATTCGGTCACCAGAAGTGTTGTCGAAGATCTTGATACATCTTGGTACTACCAGGGTGAATCGAATATCGTGAGATATGAGCCTCACTCAAAATGTCTTCCTTAATCTCTGGTATTGGAGGTACCCAAATTCTGCTCTCGAATCTCAGTATTCATCTCCTTCAGATATCTTCTTTGTCACCTTCTTGCATTCTTCGTCCTGAAGTTGAGCCCCCTTAACTCTATCTAGTAGGGTTGTACCAGATTGCATCTAAAATAGCTTCTCATTAATTTCCATAGGATACTTCACTTCCAACTTCAGTTTCTCCATTTCAGAAATTAGCTCCTCCTGAGCGGTCAACATCATCAACTTCTCCCGACCCTTTTTTACTTAAGGCGTCGACAACGACATCTGCCTTACCCGGATGGTATAAAATCTCACAGTCATAGTCCTTAATTAACTCCAACCATCTTCTTTGGAGCATATTCAAGTCTTTTTGTGTAAAAATATATTTCAGACTCTTATGGTCTGTATATATTTCACACTTCTCCCCGTAGAGATAGTGCCTCCAAATTTTCAAAGCAAAAACTACTGCAGCTAACTCCAAGTCGTGGGTCGGATATCCCTTCTCGTAATCCTTCAATTGTCGTGATGCATATGCAATGACGTTGCCGTTTTGCATCAGTACACAACCAAGTCCTTTATGCGACGCATCACTATAAATAATAAAAATTCCTATATCGTCCAAAAGAGACAACACAGGTGTTGTACTCAACCTCTTCTTCAATTCCTGAAAGCTTTCCTCACACTTCTCCGTCCAAACAAATTTCATAGCTTTTTGAGTTAAATTCGTTAACGGAGTTGCGATCTTAGAAAAGTCTTGTATGAACCTTCTGTAATATCCTGCCAATCCAAGAAAACTTCATACTTCCGACGGCGTCCTTGGCTGATCCCAGTTAATCAAGGCTTCGACTTTGGATGCATCTACCGAAATTCCGTTTTTATCGAGCACATGCCCAAGAAATTGCACTTGCTCAATCCAAAATTCGCATTTCAAAAACTTGGCATACAACTTTTCCCTTCTTAATACTTCCAACGTTAATCTCAAATGCTCTTCATGTTGTTCCTTGGTTTTCGAGTAAACCAAAGTGTCGTCTATAAATACCACTACGCACTTGTCCACAAACGGTTTGAAAACACCATTCATTAGTCCCATAAATGTTGCAGGAGCATTCGTTAGACCAAACGACATAACCAAAAATTCGTAGTGACCATATCGTGTTCTGAACGATGTCTTCGGTACATCCTCTGGTCTCACCTTCAGTTGATGGTAACCACTTCTCAAATCTATCTTGGAAAAGTATTTCGCTCCCTTCAATTGATCAAACAGATCATCGATCCTCGGTAATGGATATCTATTCTTAATTATGGCCTTGTTCAGTTCTCTGTAATCAATGCAGAGCCGCATCGTTCCATCCTTCTTCTTCACAAACAACACAGGCGCTCCCCACGGTGATACGCTCGGTTGAATGTACTTCTTGTCCAGTAATTCTTGTAGTTATACCATTAATTCTTTCATCTCTACCGGTACCATTCGGTATGGTGCTTTCGATATTGGAGCAGTTCCTGGCACCAAATCGATCACAAATCAACTTCTCTATCTAGCGGAAGTCCTGGCAAATCACTTGGAAAGACATTGATGTAGTCTCTCACTACCGGTATCTCTTCTACTTTCGGGTTCTCTTTACGACTGTTGACTATGTAAGCTAAATATCCTACACAGCCCTGTCTTAACAACTTCCTGGCCTGCATCATCGTCAGAAAACTCGCTTATCTAAGTGACTTACTACCATAAAACACAACCTTTGATGGAGTCATAAAGTTAATACGCTTCTTTTGGCAATCAATTACAGCCCTGCAATTGAATAACCAGTCCATTCCCAAGATAACATCAAATTCCCCAAGTCGAATAGGGATAAGATCTACGTTCATGATATTACCCTTAATATCTACTCTACAGTTCCTATGTACATACTTAACATGGAATATTTCTCTATTCGTAATTTCTATGTTAATGGGGTAATCCAACTCATCCTTAGGCAAATCTAAGTTCTTAGCAAAGTCATCGGATATAAAGGAACAAGTAGCACCCGAATCAAATAATACATAAGCATTAACTTTATTGATCGGAATGATACCTGACACCGCATCACGAGACTGAACTGCATCCTGCACTGTCATGTTGAAAGTCCTGGCTGTTGGTTGGTTAGTTGCGGTTGGTCCAGTGATAGTCAAGGCGTTTCCACTGCTGTTTCCCCGGTTTCCTCCTGATCATATCCCTACAGATCCTTTCTTAGGACAGTCTCTTTCCAGATGATCCTTTGAACCACAAGTGAAGCAGGCACCCTTCTTTGGGTTAGGACAGTTAGGTGCTATGTGGCCCTCCTGACCACAATTATAGCACACTCTTTTTCCCTTCATGCAAACTCCCAGATGAGCTTTCCCGCAGGTCGGGCATGCTTCTATTCTTTTCTTCTATCCTCCTTACTGATTCCCTGATGACGAGTTTTCATTCCACCTCTTCTTCTGTTTAAAATTACCACCTCATGTGCCACTACCACTAGCCTTGTTATTTCTTTCACTTTCAGTCTTCTTCTTCTTCTGATCTTGATTGTACTTGGTCACCGCATCGCTTCCACCTTCAGCGAGGATGGCCTTTTCCAGTACTCCAGCAAAAGTGTTTAGCTGAAACATTGATACTTTGCTATATACCCAAGGCTTCAGTCCTTTTCAAACCTCCTTGCTTTTCTCTCATCTGTGTGAACTTGATACGGGACGAACCTCACCAACTAGTTGAATCTAGCTGCATAATCAGGTACAGACAAATTCCCATGCTTCAACTCCAGAAACTGAACCTCCATTTGGTTATGTGAGCTGGTCGGGAAATACATCTCGAAAAACATCTCTTTGAATCTCTCCCAAGTAATCACACCTTCACCTCCATGGACCTTGTTTGCTTGCTGCCAGTAACTAGCTTCAGACTTCAGCATAAAAGTTGCAAAAGCATCTTCTGATCTTCTCTAACTCTAGCAACATCGAAAACCTTCTCCATTTCTATAACCCACGTTTGAGCCTCAATTGGGTTCATGGAACCTTTAAACTATGTCGGTCCCACCGCTTTGAATTCCTTAAACGTAGTATTTGGTGGAGCTTGAGGTTGATTATTCATTGCTCCAGCTAGTAAATTAACCAATTGCTGAACATGATTAGCATTGGCGTTATTGTTGTTATTTGTAGATCCTTCTTGAGATGGTTGACATTGTTGTCTTCTTCTTGGCAGCATATTTCTGTTAAAATATATGCTTATTAGATCTTTGTTTATTTCTCTAAATAGTTAAGGCATTACTCAACAATTTAACATAATTGTTTAACACATTATCTCAAACAACTTGATATATATTCATTCAATTCAAAAGTGTTACATCAAACGATAGCATCACTGGTATTTACATCAACTATCCTAAGATAAAGAGTCTACAGGATTTAAATATTAAAATATTCCTTTGTTCATAACTACATCGGAATTTACATCTAAGTACTAGATAAGTTTCTCACATAAGCAAAAAAATTCTATTACTTTATCATCAAGGTATTTGAATAGCCTTGCTACGCTCCTCTTCCATGATGCGAGACATCGTCCTGCGATCCAGCATGTACGATGGTAGTCCTTCAAATTGGATTGGGTACCTCAAAACTCGATCCTGGGCCTCATCCATTGCCTTATTAAGTGTAGAGTACGTCTCCCCAAGCTTCGCCTTCTTTGCACGACCGTCCTCTTCCGCAATATCAGCACGACGTGACTCTCTTACCCAGCCTTCCTCTGCTATGATCAACCTTTCAGAGCTTTCCTTTAGTTCATTCTTCAACTTCTCTATCTCTTCGGTCTTATCTTCAGTTTAACCCTTCTCGTGGACCAATTCCCATTCTACATTTCCCAGTCGTGAGTGAAGAGTCAAAATCTCCTCTCCTTACGCTTTCGAGAGTATCTGGCAATAATCGCCTGCTTCAACCAGGATCCTCAGACATCATCTCGTAACTCTATGTTACGGTCATATAATGCGTCGTACATCTCAGCATCAATGGAGTGCTGTGGAAACTCCTCTTCTTCCTTTTCCTTTTCAAATTCCTCCTCAGGATCCTCCT
The DNA here is from genome assembly GCA_020205605.1 of Panax ginseng. NCBI lineage: Eukaryota > Viridiplantae > Streptophyta > Magnoliopsida > Apiales > Araliaceae > Panax > Panax ginseng. The sequence continues at coordinate 64,445,264 of CM035145.1, read as the reverse complement.
CAGGATAAGTTTCAGGTTCATGCTCCTGACCAACAACGGTGATCAACGGAGATGACTCCCTCTTTACGAACTGTTCCCTAATGACATGAATGTCTCAGGGCTCCTCCTCTGTAGGTACTGTAGGTACTCGGGGTTCTTCCTCCCCAGCTCGACTAGTTCCTCCAACATCAGACATCCTGACAACAACATTTCGAGTTTTAGTTACTAAGTCGTACTAGTGAGCATATAATTTAACACACAAGAACATAAAGTTTTTTATTATCTTCAATGAATTACAAAAATTCATTTCCTAGAACTCGATAAGAGTTTTCCATCTCTATGTTCTTCCTATAAGGCTACTACCTAAGGTTGTTCCCCCACCTAAGGTTCATAACCTACAGCTTTGATACCAACCTGCGACACCCCCAAATCCGGGTATTTCGATTCCACGGGATTTGGTGTTCACTGTACAAATATTATCTATATATCTACCCATAATAAATGCAAACCATGCAATAGATTGAAATAAATCTTCCCCTTATAGGGTTACAACATCTTAATAATAAACATAATCCCAGGTCATACTAACCTTAAACATCTGTGCGGAAACATAAACAAATAAGTCTTAAACAACATCATTAACTTAATACATAAATTCAACATCTCAACAAATAACAAGTCTTCATCACTTGTTAACCTTGCCCTTGCCTTTACTAGTGGAAGGTTCATTGGCTTTCGTTCTTAACTACAATGTTATTATTACGCAAGAGTGAGCATGATTGCCCACAAGTATAAAAATGAAATAATAACACATAATAACATGCGAGTGAATCAAAGACTTCTGAAATAAAAGCTCAAATTTTGAATCAAGAATGAATAACAAGAATTTAAAAGATTTCTGAGGGTCATAAGACCTTGAACTATGTCCTAGGTTATCAAGGGTTATACTTGAAACCTTTAACAGTCATAAGACTATGGACTCTTCTACTCGTACTTAGGGGGATCAGCCCTTAGTACCATACTGTGCACAATATCTTAACGCTAACGTATAAGTAAATCCATTTGCAGGGTTGTTCATCTTAGTTTGACATTAGAGTCCGCACCAAAGGAAGTTTGGTTCAGATAAATCAACAAGGGTTCTGAATTTAGAACATTCATCAACTATGGACTAGTTGAATTAATAAGGATTCGCTAGTCTAACAAGGTTCAACAATAAATGTTATTTATAATGAATAACAACCTAAATAGGTATACAATAGAATAATTATTGTATAACAGAATTATACTTTGAAAAGATAGTAAATCTTTAACATAACAAATGAACTTGATTTATAACTTGAATAATGATAACAAGTAGGGTTAGGAAACTTGCCTCGTGCGTAGATTACACGCTAATTAAACACGTTCCTTGAATTTAATCCTACATATCATTTCCATTCACAACTATAGTTAATTATAATGTAACTAGTCATCATAAGTTCATTCTCTTTGTCTAATTTTGATTATGACTATACTTAGTCAATTTATCACATTCATTGTCACATAATTTATACTTCACGAATAACAAGTTAATTATGTATTCAATAATTCAATCTTCATGCAATTATGTTATTTACATGATAAGTATCTATTTTAACATCTCATTATACTTCTAACATATTTCTATGTTCTTTAAATTAAGTTGCTATCACATTATTAGACTTGAACATTTTAAAATTTTCATTTCTGAACATTCTTGAGACTTAATAGCATTGCGATGCGGTGGCGCCATGGGCATGAGACTTCGATTTCGAGTTTGCCACACACATTGAAACTCCTAATTATGATTCTCAGTTCGCGAAGAACACAGAGTTCAGCGAAATAACCACTATATGATCATTAATTTCATCAATGAAACATACCCACATGCTAGAATTCATACATAATCGTTACCCAACATTTATAGAATGATTTTAATCCATTCAAACACAAAATTACAGAATTAAAATAGGTGAATTTCACTGTTCTTGATGTTCTTGAAGGTTTTGAACATAAATCATAAAAATTAACACTACAGATTCGTTATAACATCGAATCCGTTCATTTAAAGTTTGGTCTCTTCGTATTAAAATGCATAATAATATACGAGTATAAAGTGTATATTTGTAGAAATTACCCAGAGTATAAAGTGTCTATTTGTAGGCTTAAATGCTTTCTTCAATCACTGAGTTTCTCACAAAATTCTCTGAATTCTCTCTAAAATCTCTCTGGCTCTCAATTTTAGCTTTTCCAAACTTAGCAATAATGAAAAGGGAAGAATACATATAATAATAAGGGAAAAGAACTGACGCGTTGTGGTCAGTTACCCAATCATGGGTTAACTGTCCTCACCACCCAATAAGGCCATGTTTGGCTAGCTTTAAAAACTCATTCCTATTTATTTTAATAAATCTATTATACTATAGTTTAAATTCTGTCACACCCAATTACACAATAACTCAAATATATTATTTTAGTTTAATTTAAATAATATAAATTAATTTCTCATTAATTCACATAGTCAATTAATTAAATTTCTCTTTAATAACAATGTCAAATTATTAAATCTCAAATTAATAATTAAATTAATTTAATTAAAAAACATTAAGCTTATTAAATATTTTATTTAATCCAATAAGCTCACATAAATACATATTTGAATAATAATTATTCTCTACATTAATTTAATAAATATAACATATATAATTAAATTAATCTATCACAATTGCATAAATTAATTATTTAATCTAATAATTAAATCATCAAAATATTTATTTAATTCAATAAATATTAAAATTAAATTACAAAAATCTCGTTTCATTCACAATTATCTTAGATAATTATATTATCGATCAAAATATTTTTCATAAGCTCGTAATAATTTTTAAATAATTATTACCATTTATCATGATTTTTCTATCATTAATATCGTATTTATATGAATTAAATACCACGTAATTCCTTTATCATTAATATTTATTTAATACCAAATATTTATGAAATACATACCATAATTTTATAATATATTAATAATATATCAAAGTATTTTTAATACCTTAAAATCATATTTATATAATTTTTAAACCTTTAAATCTATTATCCCGATAATTGCTATTAATATTTTTGCTATTAATATTAAAATATTAATATTTTCATTAAAAAATATCAAACGTTATATGTTATAACTTCAAATATTTTTATAACACTTCAATTATTTTTATATAATTTTTAAATCATTAATTATATTTTCCATAATTTATTTAATACATTTATTAAATAAATTAATTACCATTAATATTAATTAATTAATGAAATTCATCACAAAATATTAAAAGTCATTAAAAATAACTTAAAATATTTTCTTATACCATAATATAATTTTTCATGAGTTTTCATGTATTAAAATTATTTTTAAATAATTTATTTAATATTATAATTAAATAAATTAAATATCATTATTATTCCAAATATATTAAATGTTTATGAAATATATTCATAATAATTAAAAACACATTTTTGGACTTTAAAATAAGCTTTAGTAATTTATTTTGTATGTTTAATAATTAAAAACTAATTTTCTCTATTTATTTAATAAAATAATTATTTTCAGAAATTAAATGTCACTAAAGGTCCATTAGGCAACAAAACCGTCGCTGATTGTGTTCTTGAGCCTGCCCAGATCTTCATACCTAATTCGCAGGGTGGGAGGTTTGACCTAGGCTAGATCTTTAGTCTTTACGATTTTTGTCTTACTAAGGTGTTAATGTTGTAGTATTAATATCACACTACAAGCCCAAACAACTCTCATGCCCAACACATAACGAATCTGTGAGATCTAAGCTACATAATTTGTTGTCAGACGTGTTCTTCAGTTTATGGGTTGCCCAGAAACTCAAGCAGTGTCAAGGGTCCCTTTTTGGACCTTCAAATCTTAATTTTCCAGGCTTGCTTAGTGTAATATAGTGGTTCTATCATGTAGTATAGATGCCAGGGTACCTTTATACATCCTTAAATCAGTCTAACATCAACACATTTAAGAAATCAAGACCGATCAAACTCTGACAGAAAACACGTTCTTAAAAATTATGGGTTTTCCAGAATCTTCATCCGGGTAGTCGGTCAACCCTTGTTTGACCACAAATATCTTCGATTCTACTGTTAATCTAGGTTATCTAATACCATGCATTTGTAGGTCATACACCAGTCTACAACATCAAACCAACAACATGACCTAAAACATAAAACACAAGCAAGATCAAGGCCTGCAATATCACTGTCAGACAACATCTGGGTTTCTGGGTTGACCAGAAACCCATTTCTGTGCTCGGTCAACGCAGTTTGACTGCTTATAACATGAAATCTAGACATGATCCAAACCTGATTCAAGTTCCAGATCAAAGCCTACCTGGCATAGAACAGATCCATGACATAAAACACACTAAACATCTAACACAAAAGAATCTAGAGGCCCTAACATTAGGCTGTTAGACAATTTTTTTTTAATTTTTCCAGATTTTTAAGAACTTCAATTTCGAGCACTGATGTTTTGGATCTGGGATCTTGTTGCCTCTTTTTTAGTTTAAACAAAAGAACTCTAACTCATGCAAGCATACATGTGTCAACAAGCAATACAGAGTAAGTCGAGTATCGATCCACGGAGAAAGTTGTCTAAATTAAACTATTATGCATCAACTAAATCACTATTTTTATATGCTTAAACTAATGTTTATAATTGTGAATTACTCTAAATGCAAATAATAACTAAAATAAGAATAATAATGTAATAAATCAAATCTGGAAATAGTGGGATCCTAACTTCATTTAATAGTTCATCTAACTTCCACCATCATGCACAACTATTCACGTATCATCCACATATGATAGACATCATGTAATCTTCAACAAAACCAACCCCACTATATTTCTATGTGAAATTGCAGCCATATTGAATTTAAGCACAAGCTCTTATTTAAATCAAACGGCGAAACAATATATGTCTATCTGAATCACGAAATACAAAGCTAAGCAAAATAGGCCCATATACGCATGCTATCATGATTACAATCCATACCAGCATGTTATCTTTCAATTCCATACAAGCTCCTAAAATGAATGGTGATCAATCATTCATGCATGCAAATCAACCATGATAGAAATTCCTTATGATACGTAAAATAGTCCAGCAATCAGGCCATAAATTAGACTACATATTAAAATTCGTTAGAATCCCATAATGGAGTTTAGTTTATGATTGAACCGAAAGCCATTATGGGATCAAAGCAATACATGGATAATAAACAATTAAAAAAGAGATGATAGAATCGATCAAACCCAATTGCTGATTACAATCCAAACGTAACATTTAAATCCTCAATAAAATCCAGCAAAATAAATAATAGTTTTTCCACAGTGATTGAAAATCCAAAGAAGAAGTAGAGAATAAGGAGTTTATGCTTGGTTCTCCAATGGAACTCTCTCAAAGTGTAAACCCTAGTTACCAATATGAAAAGTACGTAAACACTGATGAATAATACGTCTGGTACCAACCAGAATTATTTTAACCAACTACAACCCTATCAATTTAAAAATTAAAATAAATTAAATCAAGAATTTCAGATGTCGCGCAGACGGCACGTTTTTCCCTTTAGTATTCCTCACGGCGGGCGTGTGTAAAGTCCGTCTAATCCGGTGATCGGCGTTAGGCCATGCGGTATTGACATGTGTAAATTTACGACTTTTGTAGTTTGGATTCTGGTTCTGCTGCTTCTTCTGATTCTGTCATGCTGTTCATCCTTGTCATACTGCTCTAGTTCAATTGTCCACTAATGCTTGGTTTCTTTGATCCACTCGAGCCTCATACCTCCATTAGCTTCACCGCCACCAACCAACTCTAAGCTCATGCCAATTCCTGCACTTTTGCACCAAAGGAGTTCTCAGTATATGAAATGCAAAATAACATGAAACGCAACTAAAAACACACTAAAATGTACTTGAGATGGGCACAGTTCTCGTGAATTTATATTCAATAAGTAGGTATAAAACCCACTTATCAAATACCTCCAAACTTGAACTATTGCTTGCCCTCAAGCAATGCATACTATATAAACACTGAAAATGCAACCACATGCTATGCAACTAAATTATGATGCAAACGAGTCTAGCTATAACAGAATTTCAGTCCAAAATGCCTCAGCGAATTATCCAAATTCAAGAATACTAATTCAAACCAAACTATAGGCATAATATCATACACTCAGATAATTCATATATGTTATAAAGATGTTGTATGTGTGTGTGTGTTGTGTTCACCAAAACTTGATTTAAGCAAAGAATACACATGCTAAACTACTCACAACAGAAAATTACAGTCTAAATCAAGACTCATGTATACTTATGCAACAAAGACTATTCCAACATATCAAAATAAACTAAGGTTCAACAATGGGCTTAACTGCTTTATTGCTACTCACGAGGGCGATTTTCACTTTTTCCCGCGATGTTTATTGCTATTTTTCTTTTCTTTTTTGTTTTTTCTTCTTTTTTTTCCACATGACTATGCAATGCCTCATTCCATTAGGCAAACACTGCTACCCCTTAGCGAGCTTTCAACCAACGACAACCAAACCATGACAAACCTTAGGGCGCTAGGTGTTAAGACACCCCTACGGGCGTACTTACTCAAGTAGCCAGGGCCCCGAAATAAGACTAGACACGTTACTGCTATTCATTTTTTTATACATAGTATACCTGTGACGCCCCCAAAATAGGTATACATCACCCATCTTGAGTCGCTACATACATGGTACAAAATTCAAATACAACTTAATTATACAACAGTCATGTAAAATACGACTAAACATATGATGTGAGTTTTAATACAAATATTGTCATCTAGACAATATACAAACTCAATGGGGTCCTCATTACATTTATTATCACACTATTTCAGAGAATACTGAGGACTACTAATGCACCATCTAGGACCATCACTATGTTTCCCACGACTAGTCCCTGCTATATTCTCATTTCCTGAAGAGAACAATTAAAGCAAAATAGTGAGCTCAACTAGCCCAGTAAGAAATATTATGACTAAGACAATGCAGAATAAATTATCGTTAGCCTTCAACAGTGTTAAACTGATACAATATAACAAACATCAAGTTTAACTGCAGCGGAACAAGCAATCCATTAGAAGAGTCAAGTAGAGAATAAAATCTACTATCTTCTATGATTTAAAAGGTTTTTCATTACTTTTATCGCTGAGACTCAGCTTAATAAATAATCCACATCATCAAATCATCCCTGCACTACAGGCCAAGGATATTCTTTAGTATCACGACCACGAATTATTCATGCACTACGGGCCAAAGATAATCGTGTTTTCATCAACGGTCCTGATCATGCCATAAAACAATTCATCTTTGCACCCTTGGCCGAAGAGAATTCATAGCCATAATCATACCAAAAACTGTCCATCAATGCACTACGGGCCAATGAGGACTTTTTCCACATCATTTGTAACATTACGGTCATGATTATACCGAATAATCCCTGGTCATAATCATACCAAGTCCATATATGCACTACCGGCCACAGATGACTTTTAACATAATATAAACATGAGGATGATGACAATAACATAATAATTCAATAAAACAAGTTCAAGAATTAATTTTTCCAGGAACCAATAACGTCCAAATTGTCAACAAGATACTGCTTTGTGGAGTAAAAATTCAAGAATGCTCAGAAGAATATTTCCATGAAAAGATACTGGATGAAGAGCAAATATCAAGGATATTCCACTAATTTCATGGAGTATAGAAGTCAAAACTTTAACCAACTGAGTATAATAAAGAATGGAATAACAAAAGAAATCACCAGGCATGCGATAGACCGCACATACAGGTTATTCCAACAGAATAATAAATAACAGAACCAGGTCATGCGTTAACGCACAGATAGGATATTCTAATAGAATAATAAATAATGGAACTAGGTCATGCGTAAACGCACAGACATGATATTCCAACATAATAAACAACGGAACCAGGTCATGCGTAAACGCACAGACAAGATGTTCCAACATAATAATAAAGAATGGAATAACAGAAGAATTTCACCATGTATGCAGTACTTTGCATAGACAGGTTATTCCAACATAATAATAAAGAATGAAATAATAGAAGAATTTCACCAAGTATAGGGTAGCCCGCGTATACAGGTTATTCCAACAGAATAATAAAGAATGGAATAACAGAAGTTCTCTTCATGAATAAGAAAGAAAGAAAACCCCTTACGAGTACAACATTAATATCCCTTACCTTTGAAAGAAGAGTATTCCGACTGGTAGGGCGAGGATATACTCGTAGAAAACTTGCACTATGCTCAAAGCTTTCTTAAACTCTAAAAAAATACGCTCAAGATTATAGAAGAAGAACTCTCTCTATAGTTTCTCTCTCTAGAGTTTCAGTGAATTCGTAAGAAATAATGAAGGAATGAGCTTTTATTTATAGAAGAATAGATCCATAGTAACTAATTCATGAACGGTCCGTATTGATTTACTTTAAAACTGACGGTCTAGATTTAAAACAAAATCTTTTAAATAAAATAAAATATATTCTATTTATAATCTAATAAAACAAATAACTTTATAAAAGTATTCTATTTTATATAAAAAATTTTACTATGTAAAATACTATGCGAGAATAGAATATAATATATTCTATTTATTGTCTAATAAAATGAATAACTTTATAAAAGTATTTTGTTTTATATAAAGCTTTTTTCGCTTTTATTACATTAATAATGCTAATAAAACAAAACCGAGTGACTTATCACGTAAGCATCAATAATCAATACCGGTATGCTACTATGCAACCACGCCAGATTCATCGTACTTTTACTACCGAGTAGTTCAACAATATTAACGGTAAAACTTTCGCCGTTATTTTCATAAAATATTTTTGTCGTTTTCTCAATCTGACAATAATTACGTTGTGGGGTCCACCAATGATTGTACCGTCATACGAATATTCTCCGACAAAAAGAATATTCCCCGACCAATCGAATATTATACAACAACTTGCATACTTTTCAAAATTTATAAATACTACCCACAACTATAACACTATCTCAAATCCACGCCATAATATTCAAAAAATATTTTGAGAAAATTAAATCTTTATTCATAAAATCTGGGGTCTCACAATACCCATGTTTTCCCAAAGTTTGAATATCAATGTTTTTGCACAGTCTAAGTCCATGTTTCTCATATTTCTCTTTTTAAAACCACATTTTCTATTAAACAATGCAACACATCATTCTTATGCCTACAAGAAATTGTGAACACGTCCGTGCAAACCGAAAGCATCTAAACAGCAACATGAATTTCATCGTGTAAAACATTATAACTAGGTTCATGTTATCCAAAATACTCAACAATCCTTCAAAATTCACTTTCATCATCGGCTAGACAAAATTTCCATAAAGCTAGAATTTGTGAGACATGCACGACACATAAAATGCAACGAAACATATACGAACACAAGTAATAATGACTAAAAACCAAAAAAATTTTGCAAACTAAACATGCACATATACTAACACATAAACATGCCAATTTTAAACTAATCATGCAAAAACTATATGCAACTAATATGCAACTAACTACCCCAATACCCCCAAACTTATAATATTCATTGCCCCAATGAATGAAGGTATAGGGTTAAAGAAAACTCCCCTAGTGCTCAACTGCACCACCCGCTTCGGGTGGTGAATCCGGTGGTGGATATGGCATGGCAGTCCTGAACTATGGCCACTCAACCATGGTTCCCTATTGTGCAAATGTCTCCGCCAATGATCTCGTGAGACCCGTAGCAAACGCTGCGAAGTTGTCATACATGACCTCAACCTTATGCTCCAACCTTCGGAGCTGGCGATTCTTAGGGGCAGCAGCTGCTTGAGTTGATGGGCCTGCCTCATCTGTCTATGAGGGTTGCGGTGGTGGCTCTGGGAATGTGGGCTGGATAATGAAGCCTTTTCCTCGCGGGTGCGGTGCACCTCCTGTCCAATCCTCGAATTTTGCCATGGTTGCGTGCGTGATATCTTGGCTCGGGTTTTGCATCTGTTCATTATCCCAATGGCAGCCTTGATGGACACACAACATAGCTACAACCGACGCGTGTAGAATACTCCCTGTAGTACTTCCCCGCAGATAACGAAGCATATTTTGCTAAATCAGGTGGCCCATATCAATGTATTTGCCAGTGATTATTCCCCATAGGTTGATTGCCATCTCCACTGTTATTTCATGCTGATACGAAGACGGAACTAGCTTGGCACAGATAAATAAATTCCATGCCTTTGCATATTGATTTAAGGCTGCGGCTGAGAATATACGAGGCCGATTCGTGCCTGACACGCACAACTCAGCAATAACCATTTCCAAGTTCGTTTCCAAATGTGCACCTGCTACCCAATTAGCCGACCCAGTCGGTGGTGTGTCAGTAATCCTGAAAACTGCTCTGATGGTGGGAGGTCTGTAATCTATTTCAAAGCCGCGAACCACAGATAGACCGCTCATGGTGGTTTTATCATTAGCATAGAATTCCTGAACTATACTCATCGGAATAGGCATAGGAGTGGCAGTCAATCCAAGCCATCCCCTCTCTTGAATCATCTCACATAGCTGACCATCTTGTCTCTCAGGCTTGAATCCTCTTTCTTTTACAAATGTTCTGGCTACTGTAGCGCCCCCAAATCCGAGTATCTTCCAACCCGACAGATGGTGCTATACTGTAAAACATTCATACATTCATTCAATTAAAAAGTTTCAAAGAACGAACATAACTTCTATATATTTAAAGTAATATTTACATTTCCTAAGTTCTATACCCGTTACAAAGGTTCTTTGTCATAATATCAGTTAAATTACAACAATAGACCTTTACTATTACAAGACAGCTTAGTAATTTGCCTTAGCTTTTTCTTTATCCTTTTTCGATCCTTTGGGACGTTCAGTCTTAGCTGCATTCATATGGTGCAAGCAAGAGTGAGCATAACTAGTTCAGCAAGAATAACAATTTAATAACAACATGCTTGACACATACAAATCGTATATCTTCGATAACTGAACAATAGTTATGAAGTACAATTGATAATTCAAAATAACACTTCATCTTTTCTTTCAAAATGTTTTACAATAACAACAATATTTAGTAAAATTTCACTCCGTCGAGACCTCGGTATTCATTCTTTCTTTGGAAAAGGACAACCCGAAAACAAGTCTCAGAAGCTTCGATATCACTTACGAGCACCTCTAGGTGATCATCCTATTTTACTCTATGTTGATCAACACTACATCCATTAAACGTATGCACGCTTTAAGCATTTGGCAACCTCACGTGCTCATCTGCTTTACCGACAAAAACATTTGTTTAACATTTCATCTTCTTTTGAAAACCATAACCAGTAGTTGGCAAAAGATAGCAACATTTGATAATACATGAGTAGATTATCAATACATCAAGTCTAGCCAAAGGAATTGGCTTTAACTTCAACATACTTCAATTCATGCGAAAGAATACATGACTTAAAAACTTGTTCAGATTGAACTGAGACAAGAGTTAGAATACTTGCCTTTAGCGTCTGCTACGGTATTTTAACTTTATGTTCAAGTCGTTCAAGTCTCTACAATACATGATCACATAATGCCTTACATTAGGTCACATATAATCAAGTATGTATATAACTATATCATACCCTTCATTTCAATCTAATTGTGTATTAGATTCAGTTATTATTCGTTCCAGTTTGTCATTATGCTTGCATTATATTTGACTAGGTTATCTCAACCTTTATACAATATCCTTAATGTTTAACAAAGTTTAAACAATGATACATTACCTTCCTTAAGTTATGTTTACTTCCATTTCTTTTCTTTGTACTTAGAAACCTTCATTACTACCTTTGTTACGAGATCATGTTTGGCGCCATTTTTTATATTTCACATCTCATACCAGTAGTGTGGCAGCTTAATGTATAATTGTCTCGGACTTGGCGCCATGCACATGAGTCCTTACTTAATGGGCGTATTATGGCCACACACTCGGAAGGATTTTATATCGTTCATGGCGTCATGCACCACTTATTGAACTAAGGTTCGCGCTGCGGTGAACTCTTGCAATAGGCTAAATTCTTTGTTCAAAGCGCAAGCGCAACTCTGTGCACCAGATATCAATTTCAGTTTTGAAATTTTGTGAACTTCCGGGACGCATAACTTCTTCGTTATAAGTCCGAATTGGCTCGTTCAAAAGTCTACGGTTCACAAATTACGTAATCTACATGACCATTCAAGAATTTTATCTATTTGACTTTGTTTGCTAAAAAATCACCTATTGGTTCATTTTTAACGTAAACGATAAACGCTCGTGAACGTTTAACGCTCGTTTCTTTGTTCTAAGTCGGAATCCGGTCATTTTTGAGTCCGCAACTTTTAAATGCCAAATATGACTTGCCTCCATTGGAAAACAATGGTTCCGAGTTCAAACACAAAATTTGACTTCTATTCTGAGAATTTTACGAATTCGACGATTATCGTCCAATCGTGCAAATTCCGGCAATTCTTCCTTCTTAAGATTTGTTCAACATTACAAATTAACTTTATTCATCATGTGAACATCTTAACATACTTAATACAACAACTTATAATCATTGTTGGACTTTAGACTTATTCTTAATGAGCTTATAAATTGTCATTTTATAAACAACTTAAGATTTGATTATTCATGACTTATGATAATTAAGGTTTCTTAATCATCATACTTTACATGCTCTTCACATATAACTTTACTTAGGTATACATGATACATATGATCATATAAATTCTTTTACATTCATATCATTTCTCTTAATAAACTTCTTATAAGTTCATATTATTTTCACATAAGTTTATAACTTATGCTAGCTTAAATGACTTATTACCAACTTAATTGGCTTAAGTTCATTACTTACTCATTCATGTTTCTTAATCCAACTTTTCTTATCATCCTATCATGGTAGAGATAGAAGATAATTGAGAAGAAGTCTTACTCTTTTGTAGTCTTGGTAAGTAGCTTGCTTCTTCTTCTTACTTATGGAATGACTTATGTGTAGCTTATTCTCTCTAACACTTAAGCACTTTAAAAGTGTTGGATTATTTTATCAACCAACAAATGGCTTGTAAGCCTTTTATATTTATAGACTTTCCAAGGTTAGGGTAGATTGGTCATTAAATCACCCCACCTCCTCATGCACCTCCTTACTATTCATGACTTGCAAGGCACAAAATTTATCCTACACTTGGTCATTACTTCAAAGTCTTGGTCAATACTCCTACTTGATCATCACACTTACTTGGTCATTACATTACTTGGTCACCACATTTAACCATATTAATATGGTTTTCCCCATGGGTTAACCAATTTATTGGACTTTAGCTTGGGCTTGGATTAATTAATCCTTGGGCTTTTCATTAACAACCACTAGTTGGTTCCTTAATTAATAGTTGGGCTTCTCTCTTTAATTCACTTGGACTTGTATATAATTGTTAACCAATCATCCAAGTCCATTAACATTTATTAATACATATTGTTGATGTATTATTTTCGTATACTAATTCATATAGAATTTATATACGATATTTCATCCTTCATACAAACTCGTATAATACTTCGTATTATACTCGTTTTCATTACTTCGTACAATAACAAGTATCATACCATTATTACTTATTTCTTAACACTTCGCTTTACTTAACGTTTATAAATTAAGTCCACAAGCGAATTATTACATTTTCCATAACTAGATTTTTATTACATAATCCATCTTACCTTGTTGTTCCATCATTGCGTATTTTTTGGAAACTCAAAATTATATCCAGAGCAAATACCGATGAATAGTATTTTTCAAAAAATTTCTCGGAAAACTTTTATTTTCGTCTTGGAAATTCAAACACTTTAATTCATCCACGTAGCTCAAATACTATGACATTCTAACATCAATAGGTTATACAATGACAACCATCTTGATAACACAACTTTATATGATTTTATTATTATTTAATTTAATAAAATCATTTTACAATAAGATCCGAATTTCTCGGTGTTACATTCTTCCCCCTATAAAGATTATGTCCCCGTAATCTCGCTCTTACTTTAATCAAATAGATGAGGAAAATTTTTCTTCATCTTTTCTTCTAGTTCCCACGTTGCTTCTTCAGCGTCGTGGTGCTTCCATAATACTTTTACTGATGGTATTACCTTGTTCCTCAGAACTTGTTCCTTTCTATCAATGATCTGCATCGGCGACTCTTCATATGATAAGTCTCGACTTAGTCTATGTGAGTCCGCATACTTCTTCTGTCTGTCCTGAGCTGTGACGAGACTCATCCGAATTAACTTTACCACATCTACTGTCTGCTGCACCAATTCTGGTCCTATCATTCGACGTTCTTCCACCTCATCCCAACACAAAGGTGTTCTGTACTTTCTCCCATACAAAGCTTCGTACGGTGGCATGCCTATGCTTGCATGATAACTGTTGTTATATGCAAACTCTACTAGTGGTAGGTGATCATCCCAACTACCCTTGAAATCCATGACGCAAGAGCTCAACATGTCTTCTAACGTCTAAATTGTCCTTTCGCTCTACCCATCAATTTGTGGATGATAAGCCGTGCTTAACGTCAGCTGTGTTCCCAACTGCTCTTGTAAACTCCTCCAAAAGTTTGATGTGAATCGTGGATCACGATCTGACACAATCGATATCGGTACTCCATGTCTGGAAATGATTTCCTTAACATAAAGTTTAGCTAACTGGTCTAAGTTATACTTGACCCTAATTGGTAAAAAGTGAGCCGACTTCATCAACCAAATCCACTATTACCCAAATCGAATCATATACCGCTTTTACGTGTCGCTTGGAAGTCCCACCACGAAGTCCATCGTGATATGCTCCCACTTCCATTCCGGAATTTCCAATGACCGTAATAAACCATCTGGTCGTTGATGTTCTACTTTAACTTTTGACAAGTTAAGCACCTACTCACATACTCGCTATTTGTCTCTTCATGTTTGGCCACCAAAAACTCTGTCGAAGGTCTTGATACATCTTAGTGCTACCAGGATGTATCGAGTACCTCGAACTATGAGCTTCTTGTAATACTTGCTCCTTTAATTCCGGCTCATTTGGAACCCAAATTCTTCCCTCAAATCTTAATAATCCCTCATTATCAAGACTATACTTAACTTCTTCCTTCTCGGATAACCGCTTCTTCATTTGGTTACACTCATCCGTCTTGAGTTGTACCTCCTTGACTCTTTCTACGATGGTAGATTGCATCTCCATCGCAAAGAGTAACTGCCCCGAATCACTTGACATCTTTATTTCTATTTCCATCCTAGCCATCTCTGTTATTAACTCATTTTGAGCCGTTAACACAGACAACTTTTCCCGACCCTTCCTAGTTAAGGCGTCGGCAACTACATTGGCTTTTCCAGGGTGATACTGGATTTCACAATCATAATCCTTTATCAACTCCAGCCATCTTCTCTGTCTCATATTCAACTCCTTCTGAGTGAAGATATACTTTAAACTTTTATGGTCCGTATATATCTCACATTTTTCCCCATAAAGATAATGTCTCCATATCTTTAGGGCAAACACTACCGCAGCTAGTTCCAGATCATGAGTAGGGTAAACTTTCTCATAATCCTTCAACTGCCGAGATGCATACACAATGACTTTGCCATGCTGCATAAGCACAAAACCAAGTCCTTTATGCGAAGCATCACTATACACTACAAAATTTCCCGTGTCATCTGGTAATGACAAAACAGGTGCTTCACTTAATCTCTTCTTCAGTTCTTGAAAACTGTCTTCACATTTATCCGTCCATACGTATTTCACCATCTTTCTTGTTAAGTTAGTCAACGAGGTAGCTATCTTCGAAAAATCTTGGATAAATCTTCGATAGTACCCTACTAACCCTAGGAAACACGCACCTCAGTCGGTGTTTTCGGTTATTACCAATTCATTACTGCTTCCACCTTCGCTGGATCCACTGAAATCCCCTCTTGGTCAATGACATGACCTAAAAACTGCACCTTTTCCAGCCAAAATTCATATTTGGTGAATTTCGCATATAACTTCTCCTTCCTTAGTCTCTCCAACACTAACCTTAAGTGTTCGGCATGATCTTCTAGCATCTTTGAATAGACTAGAATATCATCGATAAACACTACGACGAACTTGTCCAAATATAATTTGAACACTTTGTTCCTCATATCCATAAATGTAGCAGGTGCATTCGTCAACCCAAATGACATCACCAGAAACTCGTAATGACCATAACGAGTCCTGAATGCAGTCTTTGGTACATCTTCCTTCCTAACCTTCAACTGATGATACCCCGTTCGCAAATCTATTTTAGAAAAATACTTTGCCCCTTTTAATTGGTCAAAGAGATCATCGATCCTGGGCAATGGGTATTTATTCTTTATCGTTAACTTGTTCAATTCCCAATAGTCGATGCAAAGCCTTAACGATCTGTCTTTCTTCTTGACAAACAACACCGGTGCTCCCCACGGCGAAACACTTGGTTGAATGTACTTCTTGTCCAATAGTTCTTGTAGCTGAACCATTAGTTCTTTCATTTCCAAAGGCGCCATACGGTACGGTGCCCTTGAGACCTAAGTCTGCTCTCGACACAAAGGTCTATCACAAATTCGATCTCCCTATCGGGCGGTAAACCCGGTAACTCACTTGGAAATACATCCATGAATTCGTTTACTATATGTATTTGTTCCATGGTTGCTCCCATTCTCTGGGTATCAACAACATGGCATAGGTAACCTACACAACCCTTTCTTAAAAGTTTTCTAGTTTGTGTCATCTTAAGGCAACACAGACGTCCCGACAATTTACTACCGTAACATACTACAAGAGGTTGCTTCAACGTCCTGATGCTCACACATTTCTTTTGGCAATCTATAATTGTTCCATGGTTAATTAACCAATCCATTCCAAGAATTACGTTGAATTCTCCTAACTTTATCGGTATTAAATCTACCGATAACATACAACCATGTACATCTACGCAACAACTCCTATGAATATCTTCAACAAAAATTATCTCTTCATTTGCTACCTTAATGTTCAAAGGTATAGGCAATTTTTCGGGAAATAATTCTAGTCGTCTAGCAAAATCACATGCTATAAACGAACAGGTAGCACCCGAATCAAATAGCATGTATGCATTTATATTGTTGATCGGAATAATACCTGCAACTACATCCCCTGATGCCACCGCATCTTGGACCATTATATTAAAAGTGCGGGCCATTAATTTCCCCAGCTGAGCTGGACCACTAATAGCTAACTTCCCGCTATTAGATCCCTTATTTCCTTCTAACCCCTTCTTCGGGCAGTTCTTTGCTATGTGGTCAGTTGATCCACATACAAAGCATCCATGATTTTTCTTTGGATTGGGACAGTTAGGCGAAATGTGCCCTTCATGTCCACAATTATAACATACCGCCTTACCTTTGAGACAGACTCCTAAGTGAGTCTTCCCGCAGGTTTTACAGGCCTCCATCCTCCTCTTAGAGTCCCCTTGTTTTACTCCGGTATTCCCAGAGTTAAAGCCCTTTCTCTTTTGACTGTCGCCACTTCCACTGGCTCCCTCGGTCTTGGTCCCTCCATCAACCCTGCCTTTGGTCTTCTTATCTTTGTGGTACTGGCTAAGAGCCTCATTCCCACCTTCGGCAATTATTGCCTTTTCTAGTATGGTTCCAAAGGAAGTACTTTGGAACACAGAGACTTGGCTATAGAGCCAGGGTTTCAAGCCCTGCTCGAACCTTCTAGCCTTTTTCACTTCAGTGTCCACTTGATGTGGAGCAAATCGTGCCAGTTCATTAAACTTGGCAACATACTTTGGGAACTGGCTATATCCCTTGTCTCAATTCTAGAAACCTCATCTCCATCCTCCCTTGCATACTCGTGGGAAAATAGTTCTCGAAGAAAATATCCTTGAACCTCTCCCACGTTAGGTTTCCTATATCGGCCCAAGCCTGGTTTGCTTCCCACAAGAAGTTGGCCTCTCCTTTCATCAAATAGGTTGCAAAGGCAACCTTTTGACCCTCCTCAACATTTGCTATAACAAATGCTTTCTCAATTTCTTTTACCCAAGTCTGGGCTTCTATAGGGTCCGTAATTCCCTTGAACTCTGGCGGACCTACACTTTTGAAATCCTTAAAAGTAGTAGCTCGTACTACTCCAGGAATCACGGGTACATTAGCCCCCGTTCTATTAAATGCAGGTGTTAATAAATTAACGAACTTCTACATTGGATTAACTGGACCACCTTCCGGTTGGTTAACATTAGCGCCCTAATTTCGTTGTCTCCTTCTTGGCGGCATTTTGCTGTTAAGAAAACAACACATCATTATTACTTTATTCTTGTTGGTTTGTTATTATTTGTAATAAAACAATAACTCATACTCATTACTCAACATATTCCATAAAAAGATTTATATTGATTCATAACTTGTAGTATAACACTACATTGTTTACATTACTCAGCCTTAGCTGATTACATTACCATCCCGCAATTACTTTCCAAAAATTTGGATTTACAAACGACTACCCTTTGTTATACAAAAGAGGGTTTTACATCACTACTAGATACATAATATTTACATATCAAAGCTACTCTAGCTATTGCTAGATTACATCTGTCGTAAGGCATTCTCAAAATCTGCTCTGGCCAAACCGGCAATAACATCTCTACTGATGGTATGACTGGTCTGTCCTGCTTCTATCTGATATCCAGCTACCTACTGCTGGAAATCTACATGAGAACTCCTATGAATATAGGACATCCTCTCCAACTTCCGCTTCTTAGTCTTTAGCTCCTGCTTGAGCTCAAAGACTTCACCTCTAAAATCTCTTGACTTTGTCCATAGCTAGACTCTATCATCGTGTGCTCTCCTCCACATTCCTTCCATACTAGTTTTGTCCTCACTTGACACTTCGAGGCCCTCTTTCAACTCCTTCACCTCTTGGCAGTAATGGACATTCCTATCCAATACCGATATAAACAGTGCCTTCATTGATTCCCCCATAGACATTTCCTCTATAGTCGGAACCTAGGTCTCTGTAGGTGGAACCTGGTCAAAGGACATCATGTCCACCTCCTCCTCTAGCATGCCATCAAATATAGACATGTAGTCTAAGTCGTCTGAGTCTCCCGACTCGACGGTCACCAACTATGGTTCTACGGCTACGGGATTTGGTAGTATTTCTACCCGATTAACTGAATCCTCGCTTACTACATGTATATCTCTATACATATCATTTTCTCCTGACATCTATAATAAAACAATATAGTTTGATTAGTACACGTCAGTAATATAATAAAAATACATAACATAATATAATGCATTTTTATAAGGTTACTTTCCATCTTTTACTTCTTTTTCTTTTGTAAGGTTTTGACTTAAGGTTCTACTTTCCCCCTTAATTTCTATAACCTAGGCTTTAATACCAACTTGTAGCGCCCCCAAATTCGGGTATCTTCCAACTCGACAGATGGTGCTATACTGTACAACATTCATACATTCATTCAATTGAAAAGTCTCAAATAACGAACATAACTTCTATATATTTAAAGTAATATTTATATTTCCCAAGTTCTATACCCATTACAAACGTTCTTTGTCATAATATCAGTTAAATTACAATAATAGACCTATACTATTACAAGACAGCTTAGTAATCTGCCTTAGCTTTTCCTTTATCCTTTTTCGATCCTTCAGGACATTCAGTCTTAGCTGCATTCATATGGTGCAAGCAAGTATAACAATTTAATAACAACATGCTTGACACGTACAAATTGTATATCTTTGATAACTGAACAATAGTTATGAAGTACTATTGATAATTCAAAATAACACTTCATCTTTTCTTTCAAAATGTTTTACAATAACAACAAAGATTTAGTAAAACATTCACTTGATCGAGACCTCGAGTATTCATTCTTTACTTTGAAAAGGACAACCCTAAACAAGTCCAGTAAGTCTGATATCACTTACGAGCACTTCTAGGTGATCAGCCTATTGTACTCTATGTTGATCAACACTACATCCATTAAACGTATGCACGTTTAAGCATTTGGCAACCTCACGTGCCTGTCGTTTTACCAACAAAACATTTGTTTAACATTTCAGTCTTCTTTTGAAAACCATAACCAGTAGTTGACAAAAGATAGCAACATTTGATAATACATGAATAGATTATCAATAGATCAAGTCGAGCCAAGGAATTGGCTTTAACTTCAACATACTTCAATTCATGCGAAAGAATACATGAATCAAAAACTTGTTCAGATTGAACTGAGACAAGAGTTAGAATACTTGCCTTTAGCGTCTGCTACGGTCTTTTAACTTTATGTTCAAGTCGTTCAAGTCTCTACAATACATGATCACATTATGCCTTACATTAGGTCACATATAATCAAGTATGTATATAACTATATCATACCCTTCATTTCAATCTAATTGTGTATTAGATTCAGTTACTATTCGTTCTAGTTTGTCATTATGCTTGCATTATATTTGACTAGGTTATCTCAACCTTTATACAATATCCTTAATGTTTAACAAAGTTTAAACAATGATACATTACCTTCCTTAAGTTATGTTTACGTCCATTTCTTTTCTTTGTACTTAGAAACCTTCATTACTACCTTTGTTCTGAGACTGGCGTTGCGGCGCCAGCTTTATACCTACATCTCACATCATGCATGCGAGCTTAATGTATAACCATCTCCGGACTTGGCCTACGACGCCGCGTCTCCTTACTTAATGGGCGTGCACATGCCACGCCACTCTAGAGGATTTTTATATCGTTTCATGGTATTGCGCCACTTATTGAACTAAGGTTCATATTGCAAGGCGAACTCTTGCAATAGGCTCGATTCTCGCTCAGCTCAGCAAGCCAACTCAACTCTGTGCACCATATATCAATTTCAGTTTTGAAATTTTGTGAACTTCCCGTACGCATAACTTCTTCGTTATAAGTCCGAATTGGCTCGTTCAAAAGCCTACGGTTCACAAATTATGTAATCTACATGACCATTTAAGAATTTTATCTATTTGACTTTGTTTGCTAAAAAATCACCTATTGGTTCATTTTTAACGTAAACGATAAACGTTAAATGAACGTTCAACGCCGCTTTTCGTTCTTCGTTCTAAGTTTAATCCGGTCATTTTCCATTCATGACTCTTAAATGCCAAATATGACTTGCCTCCATTGGAAAACAATGGTTCCGAGTTCAAACACAAAATTTGACTTCCATTCTGAGAGTTTTACGAATTCGACGATTATCGTCCAATCGTGCAAATTCTGGCAATTCTTCCTTCTTAAGATTTGTTCAACATTACAAATGAACTTCATTCATCATGTAAACATCTTAACATACTTAATACAACAACTTATAATCATTGTTGGATTTTAGACTTATTCTTAATGAGCTTATAAATTGTCATTTTATAAACTACTTAAGATTTGATTATTCAGACTTGTGACAATTAAGGTTTCTTAATCATCATACTTTACATGCTCTTCACATATAACTTTACTTAGGTATACATGATATATATGATCATATAAATTCTTTTACATTCATATCATTTCTCTTAATAAACTTCTTATTAGTTCATATTATTTTCACATAAGTTTATAACTTATGCTAGCTTAAATGACTTATTACCAACTTAATTGGCTTAAGTTCATTACTTACTCACTCATGTTTCTTAATCCAACTTTTCTTATCATCCTATCATGGTAGAGATAGAAGATAATTGAGAAGAAGTCTTACTCTTTTGTAGTCTTGGTAAGTAGCTTGCTTCTTCTTCTTACTTATGGAATGACTTATGTGTAGCTTATTCTCTCTAACACTTAAGCAATTTAAAAGTGTTGGATTATTTGATCAACCAACAAATGGCTTGTAAGACTTCTATATTTATAGACTTTCCAAGGTTAGGGTAGATTGGTCATTAAATCATCCCACCTCCTCATGCACCTCCTTACTATTCATTACTTACAAGGCACAAAACTTATCCTACACTTGGTCATTACTTCAAAGTCTTGGTCAATACTCCTACTTGATCATCACACTTACTTGGTCATTACATTACTTGGTCACCACATTCTACCATATTAATATTTTTTGCCCCATGGGTCAACCAATTTATTGGACTTTAGCTTGGGCTTGGATTAATTAATCCTTGGGCTTTTCATTAACAAACACTAGTTGGTTCATTAATTAATAGTTGGGCTTCTCTCTTTAATTCACTTGGACTAGTATATAATTGTTAACCAATCATCCAAGTCCATTAACATTTATTAATACATATTGTTGATGTATTATTTTCGTATTCTAATTCATATAGAATTTATATACGGTATTTCATCCTTCACGCAAACTCGTATAATACTTCGTATTATACTCGATTTAATTACTTCGTACAATACCAAGTATCATACCATTATTACTTATTTCTTAACACTTCTCTTTACTTAACGTTTATAAATTAAGTCCACAAGCGAATTATTACATTTTCCATAACTATATTTTTATTACATAATCCATCTTACCTTGTTATTCCATCATTACGTATTTTTTGGAAACTCAAAATTATATCCCGAGCAAATATCGATGAATAGTGTTTTTCAGAAAATTTCTCGGAAAACTTTTATTTTCGTCTTGGAAATTTAAACACTTTAATTCATCCACGTAGCTCAAATACTACGATATTCTAACATCAATAGGTTATACAATGACAACCATCTTGATAACACACCAAATATGATTTTATTATTATTTAATTTAATAAAATCATTTTACAATAAGATTCGAATTTCTCGGTCGTTACAGCTACGATTCTATAATACTTTGTTTGTGCTTCCAAACTCAGAAATTTGTTATGATCGACCACATCATCCCCTTGACTGCTAGAGGAAGATGATGATGAAGAAGAAGATCATGCTCTCTTTGGACCCATTTGCTTTGATAGAGAAACTGAAGATGACTTGCCTGATAGAGATTTTGAACTGAGTACTGATGACCCCCAAATTTATTTCTGCATAACCCAAATGGAAACCCTAGGTTTTATAGAGTAGCAATCAATCGTGGGTCTGAGAATAGTGGGTATGAAGACTAGGCGTAAATCACGTAATGGAAAGCTGTATGGCTGCAAGTTGTAACGGATTAGAGTCTAATATGAGGAGACGTGTGTTTGTGGGAGAGCAAGTGAATATAACTCTGTTTGCTTTCAAATGATAGAGTAATAAGTCACAACATCTATTTTTAACTTAAAAATATTCTCAATCCGATTTTTCGGCCGCATGCAAGGTTTCAAATATATCTTTATGCAAGCATGACCGACTTGATCGCTTATATTCCTTTTAAGCAGCGCTAGCGATTTCTTAAATTCTGCTTTCATACGCGCGTACACACGCTATGCTATTTCCTGCACTTCTAGTTTTCATTCTCCCTACTCCAGGACAGTAATGTTGTCACTCCAGTGCACCTATATAAACACAAATCTGTCATGTTAAAGTGGGAACTACTGAACAAGCATAAATGACCAAATAAACGATATACTAACATCAAACGCTGCCTAATTCAAATTTAGTTACACACTCACTTATGCAAAACATAACAATCTATCACAAATAAAATGAAGATGAATTAACTAAAGCAACCTAAACTGAATAAATAAAAAGAAAATAGTGATGGAAATAATGGGTTTCCTCCCATCAAGCGCTAAGTTATAGTCAATTAGCTTGAGTGTCTCTGAATCTAATGTTGAAGAAAGAATTGAGGTGACTTTTTGTCTGTCCACCTCGCCACTAAAGTAATGCTTTAATCGCTGTCCATTCACCTTAAAAGGCTGATCCGGAAACTTATCATACACTTCTATCGCACCATGTGGGAAGACAGTCTTCACTGTAAATGGCCCTGACCATCTTGATTTCAGCTTCCCGAGAAAAAGTTTAAGTTTGGAGTTAAAAAGAAAAACCCTTTGTCCCGGTTCAAATGTCTTCTCTATGATCTTGCGATCATGTCATTTCTTCACCTTCTCCTTGTATAGCTTTGCATTCTCATATGCCTGTAGTTGGAATTCATCCAACTCATTGAGTTGGAGTAGGCGTTTCTCCCCTGCTGCTTTCAAATCAAAATTGAGCTTCTGAATTGCCCAATATGCCTTATGCTCTAGCTCTATGGAAAGGTGACAGGCTTTTCCATATACGAGTTGAAAAGGTGACATGCACAACGAAGTTTTGTATGCAGTCCTATATGCCCATACTGCATCATCCAATTTTAACGACCAGTCCTTCCTCATGGGATTCACAACTTTTTCAAGGATTCTTTTGATTTCTCGACTCGACACTTCTGCTTGGCCATTCGTTTGTCGGTGATAAGCTGTAGCAATACGATGGTTCACCCCATATTTGGCCAACAAAGCTGTAAACTACCTGTTGCAAAAATGACTGCCTTCGTCACTAAGGATGGCCCTAGGAGTCCCAAACCTAGTGAAGATACTTCGACACATAATCCACTGTGAGCAAGATGTAGAGATTTCCGGTAGAAGAAACAAAAGGGCCCATGAAGTCAATCCCCCACACATCAAAAATTTCTACTTCGAGGATCGTATTCAATGGCATTTCATTTCTTTTTGAGATGTTCCCAACTCTTTGACATCTATCACACCTCTGGACAAAACTGTAGGCATCCTTGAAAATTGTCGGCCAATAGAATCCTACTTGTAGCACTCTAGCCGTTGTCCGCTCTCCACCATAGTGACCCCCATATACAGAAGAATGACAATCCTGCAGAATCCCCTCGGTCTCGCTATATGGGATACACCTTCTTATCATTTGATCAGCACACTGTTTAAACAAGTATGGCTCATCCCATATAAACCATTTGACATCATGCAGAAATTTTTTCTTTTGATAACCCACCAAGTCAGAAGGTATCATCTTACTCACCAAATAGTTCGCATAGTCTGCAAACCATGGCATTTCCCCTTTCACCACAAACAACTGTTCATCTGGAAAGGATTCATTGATCACAACTTTGTCGTCTGCCTCCCTTTCCAGATTCTCTAGTCGAGATAAGTGGTCCGCCACTTGGTTTTCAGTGCCCTTTATGTCCTTGATCTCCAAATCAAATTCTTGCAACAATAAAATCCATCCGATCAACCGGGGCTTTGCATCCTTCTTTGCCACTAAATGTCGAATTGTCGCGTGATCCGTGTACACTATCACCTTTGTACCAATCAGATATGCTCAAAATTTATCAAAGGCATACACCACTACCAATAATTCTTTCTCTGTGGTGGTGTAGTTCAACTATGCATCTGTAAGGGTCTTGCTGGCATAATAAATCACATGAAACATCTTCTCTTTCCTTTGCCCCAAAACAGCCCCTACGACGTAATCACTGGCATCACACATCAGCTCAAATGGCAAATCCCAATCTGGAGCAGTAATAACTGGTGCTGATGTTAATTTCCCCTTTAAGTGCTCAAATGCCGACAAACAAGCCTCATCAAAATTAAACTATGCATCCTTCTCCAATAAACTGCATAGTGGTTTAGTTATTAAGGAGAAGTCCTAGATGAATCTGCGGTAGAAACCTGCATGTCACAGAAAACTGTGAACACCTTTTACTGAAGTAGGTGGTGGCAATTTCTCAATAGTTTCCAGCTTAGCCCTATCCACCTCGAGTCCCTTCTTCGAAACCTTATGTTCCATTATGATTCCTTCTTGTACCTTGAAGTGGTACTTTTCCCAGTTCAGCACTAGATTCGTCTCAATGCACCTATTCAAAACCATTACCAAATTTTCAAGGCATAAATCAAACGAGTCCCCGAAGACTGAGAAATCATCCATAAATACCTCCACGTTATGTTCCACCATGTCTGAAAATATGGCCACCATGCATCTCTGAAAGGTGGCTGGAGCATTTCACAACCCAAAAGACATCCTTCTAAAGGCAAAAGTGTCGTATGGACATGTGAATGTAGTCTTTTCCTGGTCTTCTAGAGATATCATAATCTGGTTGTAGCCCGAATATCCGTCCAGAAGGAAATAATATTCATGACCTGCTAGTCTGTCCAACATCTGATCAATGAATGGTAGAGTAAAATGATATTTCCTTGTAGCTTTGTTGAGCCTGTGGTAATCCATGCAGACTCTCCACCCTGTCACTGTTCGTGTTGGAATTAATTCATTATTCTCATTAGTAAAAACGGTCATACCACCCTTCTTCGGTACACACTGCACTGGGCTCACCCATGAGCTGTCTGAAATCGGATAGATTATGCTTACATCCATCCATTTCAGTATCTCTTTCTTGACCACTTCTTTCATTATCGGATTAAGTCTTCTTTGTTGCTCAACCGATGGCTTACTATCATCTTCTAACAGGATCTTATGCATGCAAAAAGTAGGGCTGATCCCTTTGATATCTGCTATGGTCCATCCAATAGCTGATTTGAATTCTCTAAACACGCATAGCAGTTTTTCTTCCTGAAAAGATGTTAGTGCAGAAGAAATAATCACAGGTAGCTTTGAATTTTTATTTAAAAATGCGTACCTGAGATGATCTGGAAGTGGTTTTAATTCAAGTTCTGGAGGTGTGTCAAGAGATGGCTTTAATTTTACCAATGTCTTTCCAGCTTTTGTCAATGG
Organism: Panax ginseng; assembly: GCA_020205605.1. Lineage (NCBI taxonomy): Eukaryota > Viridiplantae > Streptophyta > Magnoliopsida > Apiales > Araliaceae > Panax > Panax ginseng. The sequence goes on along the minus strand of CM035145.1, from coordinate 64,418,465 downwards.
ATCGACAGGTGTTCTGAATTTTCTGAATTATGGAGTGGTATCCAGATATTTCACAAGTTCAGCGAATTCATCATCCTCCAATTATGAATTTTCAGTAATGACACTCCTCAATGGTTCATAATCCACCAGACTCTCAACTTCATAATTTAATACACGGTCCACCAAATCAACTCTGAAACATTCTTCCTCATCTGATGGGAACTTCATTGCCTTGAAGACGTTAAAGGTAATCTCCTGATCATGTACACGCATAGTGAGCTCCCCTTTCTGCACATCTATAAGACCCCAACTTTTATGAATAAAGATGAATTTTCTATAAATATTATTTTTGAATATTATGGAATGAATTTGATATAATGTTATAGTTGTGGGTAATATTTATAAATTTTGCAAAGTACGCAAGTTGTTATATAATATTCGATTGGTGGGGAATATTCGCTTTTAACAGGAATATTTCGTACAACGACACAATCATTGGTGGACCTCACAACAGAATTATTGTCGGATTGAGAAAATGACAAAAATACTTTATGAAAATAACGGCGGAAGTTTCACCATTAACTGTTGAAACACCCGGTGTTAAAAGTACACTAATACGCGTGGTTGCATAGTAGCACACGGTATTAATTATTGATGCTTATGTGAGAAGTCACTCAGTTTTTTTCAATTATTGTTACAGTAATTGCTGTATAGTATCTCATATTATTTGATTCAATTATTGTCAATATTTTATATATTATTAAATCAATAATTGAGATGAAAAAGTTATTAATATTATTATTTGCAATATTAACGATGTCTAGAAGTTCATCAAGGAGAGGTTTGGTCACCTAATTGCGCTATGATAGGGAGAAATCCTTATTGAAAGCCCCTCTTTCCTCGGGAACGACACAGTCGATTAATATTGTGAATTATAATAATGATGATAAAGTTTATTTTATTATTATTATAAAGGTAATAAAATGAAAAACTTTTATATAAAATGCAATACTTTTATAAAGTTATTTGTTTTATTAGATTTTAAATAGAATATATTATTTTTTAATATGCATAGTGTTTGTATAGTGCCTTCATAGTAAAATCTTTTTATATAAAATAGAATACTTTTATAAAGTTATTTGTTTTATTAGATTTTAAATAGAATATATTATATTTTATTATGCATAGTGTTTGTATAGTAAAAATATTTTATATAAAATAGAATACTTTTTATAAAGTTTTATTTTATTTGATTATAAATAGAATATAATATATTTTATTGCATAGTGCAGCATAATATCCTTTCCATTCTTCTATAAATAGGATGATTAGTTAGAATTGAAAATCACACCAGCAATTCAAAGAATTCTTCTTCTATAATCTTGAACGTATTTCTTTAGAGTTTTAAGAAGCTTTGAGTGTAAAAATCAGTATAAGTTTTCTTCAAGAATATCCTCGCCCTACTAGTCAAAATACTCTTCTTTTTAAGGTAAGGGGTATTATTCTTTCGTATTCATGAAGATAGTTATTTTCTTTCAGTACTCGTAAGGGTTGTTATTCCATTCTTTATTATTCTGTTGGAATAACTTCGTCTGCATCTTGCTCATCGCATGCCTGGTGAATTCTGTTGTTATTCCATTCTTTATTATTCTGTTAGAACATCCTGTCTGTGCGGATTATGCATGACCTGGTTTCATTCATTATTATTCTGTTGGAACATCCTGTCTGTGCGGAATACGCATGACCTGGTTCCATTCTTTATTATTCTATTGGAATATCCTGTCTGTGCGGGTTACGCATGACCTGGTTCCATTCTTTATTATTCTGTTGGAATAACCTGTTTGTGTGGATTACGCGCGCCTGGTGAATTCTTCTGTTATTCTATTCTTTATTATTCTGTTGGTATAATCAGTCTACATGGATTACCGCATGGCGGCAAAAACCCATTTGCGGTTTCATATATTCTATTATACTCAGTTGGTTAAAGTTTTGCCTTCTATACTCCATGAAATTAGCGGAATATCCTTGATATTTGCGCTTCATCCAGTATCTTTTCATGGAAATATTCTTTTGAGAATTCTTGAATTTTACTCCACAAAACAGTATCATGTTGACAATTTGGACGTTATTGAGTTCAGGATAAATTAACTTATAAATCTTTATAATTTATTCTTTAACTTGTTTTATTGAATTGTCATCATCCTCATGTTTATAATATGTTGAAAGTAATTTGTGGCCTGTAGTGCATAGATGGACTTGGTATGATTATGACCAGGGATTATTCGGTATAATCATGACCGTAATGTTACAAATGATGTGGTAAAAATCCTCATTGGTCTTAGTTCATTGATGGACAGTTATTGGTATGATCATGACCATTGATGAATACATGAATATCCTTGGCCCGTAGTGCATGGATAATTTGTGGTCGTGATACTAATGAATATCCTTGGCGTAGTGTGGATAATGTGGATTATTTATTAAGCTTTGAGTCTCAAATGATAAAAGTAATGAAAAACCTTTTAAATCATAGAAGATAGTAGATTTTATTCTCTACTTGTCTCTTCTAATGGATTACTTGTTCCGCTGCAGTTAAACTTGATGTTTGTTATATTTTATCAGTTTAACACTGTTGAAGGCTAATGATAATTTATTCTGCATTATCTTAGTCATAATATTTCTTACTGGGCTAGTTGAGCTCACCTTTTTGCTTTCATTGTTCTCTTCAGGAAATGAGAACGTAGCAGGGACTAGTCGGGGAACGGAGTGATGGTCCAGATGATAGCATTAGTAGTCCTCACTATTCTATGAAATAGTGTGATAATAAATGTATTGAGGACTTATTTTGAGTTTGAATACTGTCTAGAAGACAATATTTATATTAGAACTCACAGCTCATGTTGTATATTTAAGGTTGTATTTGTATTTTGTACCATGTATTTGGTGACTCAAAATAGGTGATGTATACCTATTTTGGGGGAATCACAACATCTATCAAAGTCCTTCCTGTGGCTAAAAATGGTCTCCCCGGTATGATTGGTATACTTTTATCTTTCTCGTAATCCAGAATGATGAAGTCAGTCGGAAAGATAAATTTGTCCACTTTCACCAGTTCATCCTCAACTATTCCCCATGGATACGTGATGGATCTGTCAGCTAGCTACAACGAAATGTTTGTCGGCCTTGGAGCCGGCAATCCTAACTGATTAAACACTGACAAGGGCATCAGATTGATACTTGCCCCAAGATCACATAGACATTTCTCAAAGTTCACTTTTCTGATCGTGCATGGAATTGTGAAACTACCCGGATCTTTCAGCTTTGGAGGTAGTTTACGTTGAAGTACTGCACTACATTCCTCTGTCAAGGCTACTGTCTTAAATTCGTTTAATCTCCTCTTCCTTGATAATATACCCTTCATGAACTTTGCATAACTTGGCATCTGTTCCAATGCCTCCGTGAAAGGTATGTTGATCTGCAGCTTTTTAAAGACCTCCAAAAACTTGTTGAACTGGTTATCTTCCCTCTATTTGTTCAATCTTTGCGGATACGGGACCGAAGGATGAACTAATGGTATTGTACTCTTAGGCTTCTCATATGAACCTGCTTTATCCTTCTCTATTCGCTGCAATTCAGAATCTGCATTATTTTCATTCTTTTCAGTCAACTGCTCCTCATTGCATGGTCGCATGACCTCCTCCTTTTTGTAAATCAGCGCTACCTTCCACGCCATTGAATTTTCTCTGATAACGCTTCCCAGCACTGAGTGTTATAACTTTGCACTATTCCTTCCTTCTTCGTGGATTTATCAGACATTTGAAATGAACCCTGGGGCCTGTTGTTAAGTATGCTCTCCATTTTCCCCATCTGAGTTTCCAGATTCTTAATAGCCACTGCTTGGCTCTTGATCATAACCTCCGTGTTTTCCATGTACTTCATCATCATCTCCTCCATTTTTGATTTCTTTCCTTGTTGAGGTGCAACTGGAGTGTGATGTTGTTGTTGTTGAGAAAATCCCGGTGGAAAAGGTGGTCTTGGTGTAAATTGTGGGTTTGTGATGGTCATGGTCAAACCGATTATTCTATTGAAACCGATTCTCACGATTTCCTTGATTATTTGACCAACTGAGGTTAGGATGATTGTGGTTGTTGGAGTTATATGTGTTCTGAAAATGTCCTTGGTCTTTCCTGTAATTGCTCACATACTGTACCGAATCTGAGTTGATAGCAACTATTTTCGTTTTTCCCTCTATCAATGTATCTATGTGATAGCATCCACTTCCAACAAACCTGCAACTTTGGGCTATGGCATCCTATATGTAGGGTTCTGAAAATCATTTGCTGCCATTGTTTCAATGAGGTTATAGGCCTCCTCATAACTCTTTCCCCATACTGCTCCTCCTGCAGCTGCATCTACAATCGGCCTAGACTTCCATCCCAATCCATTATAGAATATGTTGATCACCGTCCAATCTGGCATACCATGGTGCGGACACTTCCGTAGCATCTCTTTGTATCTCTCCCAAGTTCGTATAAGGATTCGCCCTATTGTTGCTCGAATTGAGAGATTGTTGTCCTCATTTTCGCAGTCTTAGCCATTGAGAAAAACTTGGCTAAGAACTTATGTGCTAGGTCCTCCCATGTAGTTATAGATCCTGTAGGCAAAGAATGAAGCCAACTTCTCGCTTTATCCCTCAATAAGAATGGAAATAGCCTAAGTCTGATAGCATTCTCTGTCACCCCGTTGTATCTGAAAGTATCACATATCTCAATAAAGCTCAACAGGTGTTCATTCAGATCATCTGTAGCGGCACCCCCAAACTGTACCGAATTTTTCACCATCTGAATAGTGCCCATTATTATCTCGAATGTATTAGCTACTATCGCTGGTCTGACTATTCTAGACTGTAATCCATTAATATTAGGCATGGAATATTCTCTCAGAGCCCTATGCTCCTCTCTTTGCTCTTCTTTTGCCATATCAGATGTAATAACCTCTAACTGTGCTTGTAAATTTCTACGAACTCTCACTTTCCAACCTCTCCCGTTTATGTTGTCCTGAGCAGGTGTTAAGTCGAGAATGGATGACCGCGTGCGCATAAAAATTTATACAAGTACCTGAAACAAAAATAAAAACAAAAATAGAAATGAGATTAGATTAGATTAGATTAGATTTGTCTAAGTCATGTACTATAGCTTAAAACTGATGATAATTATTTAAATTTATACACATTTCCCCGGCAGCGGCGTGAAAAACATGTTGCCTCTTTTTTAGTTTAAACAAAAGAGCTCTAACTCATGCAAGCATACATGTGCCAACAAGCAATACAGAGTAAGTCGAGTATCGATCCACGGAGAAAGTTGTCTAAATTAAACTATTATGCATTAACTAAATCACTATTTTTATATGCTTAAACTAATGTTTATAATTGTGAATTACTCTAAATGCAAATAATAACTAAAATAAGAATAATAATGTAATAAATCAAATCTGGAAATAATGGGATCCTAACTTCATTTAATAGTTCATCTAACTACCACCATAATGCACAACTATTCACGTATCACAGAAAAGTAGCCAAGAGCACTAATGTAGACATAACCATTTTTCAACGTATTATGACCTACTCACATAACATCCATATACGATAGACATCATGTAATCTTCAACAAAACCAACCCCACTATATTTCTATGTGAAATTGCAGCCATATTGAATTTAAGCACAAGCTCTTATTTAACTCATACGGCGAAACAGTATCTGTCTATTTGAATCACGAAATACAAAGCAAAGCAAAACAGCCCCATATACGCATGATGTCATGGTTACAATCCATACTCGCATGTTATCTTTCAATTCCATACAAGCACCTAAAACGAATGGTGATCAATCATTCATGCATGTAAATCAACCATGATAGAAATTCATTATGATACGTAAAACAGTCCAGCAATCAGGCCATAAATTAGACTACATATTAAAATCTGTTAGAATCCCATAATGGAGTTTAGTTCATGACTGAACCGAAAGCCATTATGGGATCAAAGCAATACATGGATAATAAACAATTGAAAAGGAAAAGATAGAATCGATCAAACCCAATTGCTGATTACAATCCAAACGTAACGTTTAAATCCTCAATAAAATCCAGCAAAATAATCGTAGTTTTTCCACAGTGATTGAAAGTCCAAAGAAGAAGTAGAATACAAGGAGTTTATGCTTGGTTCTCCAATGGAACTCTCTCAAAGTGTAAACCCTAGTTGGCAATATGAAAAACACATAAACACTGATGAATAATACGTCTGGTACCAACCAGAATTGTTTTAACCAACTACAACTCTTCCAATTTAAAAATTAAAATAAATTAAATCAGCAGCCTCAGATGTCGCGCGCGGGCACGCGTTTCCCCTTTGTATTCCTCGCGCATGCGCGCGTGTGTAAATTTTTTCCAATCCGGGTGATTACGCTGCGTGTCTTGTGGTATTAGGCCTGTGTAGCCGTAGCGACCTGCGCATTTGGATTCTAGTTCTCATTGCCGCTTCTAATTACGCCATCTTGCTCATCTTTGTCATACTGCTCTAGTTCAATTGTCCACCAATGCTTGGTTTATTTGCTCCACTCGATCCTCATACCTCCATTAGCTTCACCGCCACCAACCAACTCTAAGCTCATGCCAATTCCTGTACTTTTGCACCAAAGGAGTTCTCAGTATATGAAATGCAAAATAACATGAAACGCAACTAAACACACACTAAAATGTACTTGAGATGGGCACAGTTCTCGTGAATTTATATCCAATAAGTAGGTATAAAACCCACTTATCATATCTAATAACCAAAATCACTAAATGACACCCTCTAACATAACTTTCAACAACAAACAACAACAACAAATAACATGAATCACATAGATTTCTAAGTTTAGGGTTTTTATACCTTTTTGTGCCTTGATCTAGAATCTAATCATTGATGATCTGATCTTGGGATACTAACACATGATCATGGCTTATCTTTTCCTCTCTCTCTCACTCTAAATTTTGGATTTTAGAGAGAGAAGGGTGTTGGCAAGAATGAGGAATAATATAAGCATTCTCTCTCTCTTTAATCTATAAAAGGTATGATGTAATGAATGTTAGCTGATAAAATGGCTGAAATATCTGATGTTTTAGAGCACATGGTCAATATATTAGGTCACCAACTCATTATTTTGGTAAGATTTGTACACTACCTAAATAAAGAATACAAAAAGGGTATTCTAGACATTTGGCATTTAATTTTAATAGCATACTAGTCATTTACCTTAACCCCTAGGGTTTAGGGTTTAACCCTTATATTTTTGCAATTTAACTTCTAAGATTTCCAAATTTCGGTTTTTTAACCCTTAGATTTTTGCAATTTAACGTCTAATATATAAGCCCTAATTGAACCCCTCTCTCTGTTACGCTTCAATTGCACTGTTTAATGAAAAATCAGCTTTGGTCAACACCCGAAGTCACGCGGCCCTGCAAGAATTGGCCTAAAGTTGGGTGCAACCGCGCGCAAATATTAAATCGCGTCTTTTTGCTAATGTAATTCATGCAGTCACTAGAAATCGTTTCTTACCGCGAGGTTGATTTTCTGCTGCAGTATGCTCTGGTAAAATGGCCATAACTTTTGATCTGGGTAGAGTTACGAGACCTGCCACCTATCAAATCGAAGCTATCGACGAGCTCTACAACTTTCATTCTTTGATGATTCAGAAATGCTGGATGGATGAAGGCTGAAAGTGGTCTGAAAGTGACTGCTATGAAACTGGCTAACCAAAACAGCGAAGTTCGATGTCCGTTGGTACAAAGATCATAACTCTTGCATCCAAACTCCGATTGGAATGATTCAAGATGTTCCGAAAAGCTTAGAAGAAGCTCTAAAACATAGTCCAAGTTCCAAGCCAAGAACATGAAATGAACATGATAGCCCAAATGATATCCATATTGCTTTTCCTTGTATTTTTCTTGCTTTTTCTTACCAATAGTCGCTCACACCGCTCCCAAACGTATAACCTACAAAATGAATACAAAATGCATGAAAAGTAGCTAAGACACATAAATATAAACAACTAATTCAAGTAAAAGATACCGGATAAGTGTATATAAAATTCACTTATCAAATACCCCCAAACTTAAACCGTTGGTTGTCCCCAAGCAACACAACATAATGCATTCTACATGCTATGCAAGCTACGCTACTAGGACAATGAATCCCCAGATTTCCAGCCATGTTAAGAATTCCAATAAGATATGCCTCAGAGAAATAACAAGATCCAAGAACAAAGCATCAACCTAAGCTAAAGGCATAATGACATACAATCATATAATCCTAACCTGCTATATAGATGTTGTGTGTGTGTGTATGTGTTCACATATAAACTTGAAAAAGGTGAGGATTTCACATGCTATACTGCTTAAGGAAGAAAATTGAGGTTCAAACCAAGAACTATGCATATAAATGAAACAACAACTACTCCAACACATTAGTACAAGCTAAGGGTTTATTCTGCTTTATTTTTACTCATGGGGCGATTTTCGTACTTTCCCACGGTGTTTATTGATTTATTTTTTATTTTTTTTATATATATTTTCCATGACCTGCAATGTCTCATTCCATTAAGCTAATGAAGCTACCCTTAGCGAAGCTTTCAACCAACGACTCCTGCACCATTAAGACCTTAGCCGCTTAGGTGTAGAGACAATCCCCTCGAGCGCATTTCTACTCAAGTAACAAAGGCCCCAAACAAGACTAGCCACAGAATTATTCGAATTTTTTGTTTCTTTTTTTTTTATATAAAGCAAGCATACCCATGCTTTCCCAAAACTTGAGTTTAAGTGTCTTCATAGTCATTACTCACTTCCTACACAATTCTATCATTAAAAACAACATTTTCCTCTCAACAGACAAGCAAGCTAATCTTAACCAATAAGCAAATAGGAACATTGTCGTGCTACCTGGTAACATCTAAACAGCAACCATGAATTATATCCTGTATAAAATTATAACTAAGCTCAAGATATCCACTAAATTCAAAAATCTATCAAATTTCTATGTCATCATTGGCCAAATTAGAATTCAACTAACTAATAGCCTGGGATTATGCAATGTTATGAAACTAAACGCATACTAAGTAATCAAGACAAAAGAAAACTAATAAAAAAAATTCATACTAAAATACCCCTACTATGCAATTTAAACATGCAATCAAACTATATGCAACAACTACTCACTACAACCCAATACCCCCAAACTTAAAATAAACAATGCCCTAATTGTAATTAAAAGTGAAAGAATACTCCCCTAAGTGGCAATGTCATTTCTATTCGCCTCCCATGATCCGATGGTATATCAGGCGATTTGAGATATTCTATAGTTTGAGACTGAGTGTGGGCTTCTAACTGTCTGAATGCTTGAGTCAGAAATTCTAAAAATTCCGCATTTTTTTTAGACTGAGCTATGGCGCTGCCATGGTGTTTAGCTTGTATTTGGGCACTACTACGACCACCGCATGCTGGCAACCGGCTTGATTTTTGACTTATGTGTGATCCTAAATGCTTATACCAATTGGAGTGAACCTGAGAGGAGAAACAATAAAACTATTATTAAGACTTACCACTATCTAACATCTACTAAATATGGAAATGTAAAAAAAAAGAATTAAACAAGGAGGGAGAAAGATTGGATGGGGTGCCTCCCATCGAGCGCTCGGTTTATAGTCCGTTAGCTGGACTCTTTTCTTGACACCACTATCCAATTCCTCTACGATAAGCTAGGAACCCTCCATCCATTAAAACTGCAATGTGTGTAGGTAGGTTCCCCATCTTGCGTGTCTGTGAATTGAAACAACCTGGCATATTTCCTGTACATGATGCCCCCAGTTCTATTGGATAGCCAGGTGCTCCTTCTGTTGTGTCTGTGAATAGATTTTTGCATTGAGGCATGACAAATACAACATGATTCTCTTCTTCTATTATCTCTTCCTCAGCCCACCATGGTTTGTAAGAGGCCTCATAATCACAGAAATTCTTGCTTTGGATGTGACTACCAAGGGGACATGGGTGTGCAAATTTGACTAAATTTTTCAACTCTATCTGAGAAGGCACTTGGGGTATTATACAAGTCAGTTCATGATCTTCATTTTCCACACCCCCAGTTGTCTCCTCAATGTCCACTCCTTTCAGTTCATTCAGTGGCATGAACACCTCTGGCTCTCCATCAGTTTCATCGTCCATGTCATAACACCAATTGTTCAAGGCTTCGAGTATTTGATCCATTTGATTCTGCAGATTTCGAATTGACCTCCCTTGCTCAATCATCTTCTCCTCAGTTGATGCTACAAACTTGAACCACAAATCCTCCACTCTTGAATTATCTTGTTCAGTTTCAAAATCCATGTATTGAGGACCATTCATTGAGGATTTAATGAGTTGTTTCGTCTGTTTGTTAAGATTTTGGCTTGATAACTCTTGACTCGTCATCATCTCGTCATGGTCTGCTATGCTTTTTGACATGAATTCCTTCAACCTTGAATTTTCCTCTTGTTGCGTTGAAGGTGGATATGAGAAATCTGATGGATGTGTTGGAGTTGGGATGCAGTATTGGTTGGGATATTTATAACTCCATTCATAATCTGGGTGATACCCCCAACCTTTTTGATAATTAGGACAAACATCGTTGTTGAAGTAATCACCCCCAAACTGCACTTGTCCAACCTTGATGTTACACTGATAACTCGGATGCTCACCAGCACACTATTCACATGTAACTATTATCTCTCGAGTGCGTTGGGCTGCAAGAATATCCAACCTCTCTGAAAGTGTTGCAATTTGTGCTGACAATGTAGAAAATACATTGAGTCCCTCAGTGCTCGTGTCCCTTGGTTGAATCATATTTGCATAAGGCCATTGATAAGCAAAGTCACCCATAGTACCTGAAAAGAGAGAAATATAAGAAGATAATTAAAACAAAAAAAAAATGTTTAAATTAAGACAAATTTGATTGAAATTAATGTTGGCAAAAATTTATTAAGCTAATTTCCCGGCAACGGCGCCAAAAACTTGTTGCCTAATTTCTAGTTACGCACAACACGCAAGTATACGTGGTCAACAAGTAATAAAGAGTAAGTAAAGTATCGTTACAATGGAGAATTAACTAACAAAGTTTACCAAGCACTAACCCATAACCATCTAAGTCTTATTTAAAAGAATGATATTATATTTTGTATTTAAACTACGAAATTAAATAAACCTAACTATTTCTAGAGTGAGACTAGATAATGAAGACTTGAGATTACAATTTCATCCATTGACTCATTCAAATCCATACAGTTCATGTTAAGCCAAACTAATTGTACCGGATTGTTAGTCAAGAACACTAAAGTAAAGTATAGCCATCTTTCAATGTAGCATACCCATATCACATATAATCCACAATTTATAGAATACACATGAACACCAACATTACCTAAACCACTATATGTCTATGTGATTTACAAATAATTAGGGTTTAAGCCCAAATTCCAATTGACTACGAGTGATGCCTCGGTATATGTCTATCCTAAGCACGAATCATACATTTCATCACCATGTAGAACATACAAACACAAGCTATTAAGATCAAATCTAAACCCATACTTCGTCTTTCAAGTTCATATGGGTTATCACAGTAATTGATGGCCAATCAACTAAGCAAATAAGCATGAATCTTAATAGACAATCCCATAGCAATCAATAAGGTTAACAATGAAGTATATCAGATTAAACTAAACAATAGAATCCATTGCAAACCCAAAATAAAGTTTAACTCATCATAGAATCAAAATCTATAATCCACAATTGACTATACATTGAGAAATAAAGATAGAAGTAAAAAGAAGTTAGGGAATTAGGGATGCAAATCTGAGATTCTCCACTTGCTCCAATTCTGAATTTCCTATACTCTTCAATTGCTTCAATCTTCAACTCTAATCTAATCTAGGCTTCTAATCTAATCAAAAATTGGAAGAAAAAAGTAACAGTAGTTTCAGCCCCCAAGGAGTGGAATCCCTCTTACATAATTAAAATACGTCTAATATATAAGCCCTAATTGAACCCCTCTCTCCGTTATGCTTCAATTGCACTGTTTAATGAAAAGTCAACACCGGTCACGCAATTTGCACAAGAATTGGCCTAAATTTGTGTGCGCGCAAAAAATAAAAATCGCATCTTTTTTTGCTATTGTATTTCCAAGTGGTACGCCATAGAAATCAGCAACTCATGAGGTTGATTTTCAACTACAGTGTGCTCTGGTAAAATGGCCATAACTTTTGATCCGGGAAGAGTTACGGGGCCTTCCACCTATCAAATCGAAGCTATCGACGAGCTCTACAAATTTCATTCTCTGATGATTCAGAAATGCTTGACGGATGAAGGCTGAAAGTGGTCTGGAAGTGACTACTATGAAACTGGCTAACCAAAATAGCGAAGTTCGATGTCCGTTGGTACAAAAATCATAACTCTTGCATCCGAACTCCGATTGGATTGATTCAAGATGTTCCAAAAAGTTTATAAGAAGCTCTACAGTATAGTCCAAGTTTCAAGCCAAGAACATGAAATGAACACGATAGCCCAAATGATATCCGAATTGCATTTCTTTGCATTTTTCTTGCTTTTCCTTACCAATAGTCGCTCACACCGCTCCCAAACGTATAACCTATAAAATGAACAAAAAATGCATGAAAAGTAGCCAAGACACATAAATATAAGCAACTAATTTAAGTAAAAGATACCGGATAAGTGTATATAAAATCCACTTATCAAAGTGCCTCGCACCTATGCACCAGAAGTTGAAACACAAATAAAAGAAGAGATAAAGAAGTTGTTAGATGTAGGATTCATCAAACCAATTCAACATCCAGTATGGTTATCCAACATAGTACTTGTAAAGAAATCTAATGGGCAGTTGCGAATATGCGTGAATTTCAGAGACTTGAAAAAGGCGTGCCCAAAGGACATGTATCTGCTACCTAATATAGACACTTTGGTAGATGTAACAACAAATCATGAGATGATGTTATTCATGGATGGGTTCGTAGGCTACAATCAGATAAAAATATCCGTAGAGGATGCGGAGATGACTGACTTCCGTATCCCGTTTGGGAATTTTTACTATGTAGTAATGTCATTCGGGTTGAAGAATGCGGGGGAAACTTACCAAAGGGCAATGCACGCCATCTTTCACGACATGATTTATGATGCCCCCGAATCTGGGTCTCTTCCAACCCGACATATGGTGCTCCACGGTGCTACAGTTCACACAAACATTCAATTAAAATGTCTCAAAATAACGAATATGTCTAATATATATTCCAAAATAATACTACCATTCCCCAGGTTCTTTATAACCGTTACATTTGTTCTTGTCATAATATCAAATATTATCATTACAAACCTATACAATTACATAGGTAATCTACAAGTTCGCTTTAGCCTTCACTTTATGCTTGACGAATCCTTCGGTTCATTCGGTCTAAGCTGCATTCATATGGTTCAAGCAAGAATGAGCCTAACAAGCTCAGCAAGTACAACAATTTCATTTTAAAAGCATGCTTGAAACATAGGAATCGTATATCTTCAATAACTGGATGATAGTTATGAAGTACTATCAATAACTTAAAATAGCGTTTCTTTTCCTTCAAAACATTTTACAATAACAATATTCAGTAATACATCAATTCTTGTTCAAGACGTGAACGTTTTATAGTTTCTTTGAAAAGGACAACCCGGCACGAAGTCCGTAAGTCCGGCATATCTTATGAGCAGTTCTAGGTGATCAGCCTATAGTACTCTATGTTGATCAACACTACATCCATTAAACGTGTGTACGTTTAAGTTGTTACAACCTCACGTGCCCATCGAATACTCGATGAAAATACATTTCTTTATTCATATTCAGGCTTACCTTTAATCCCTACCAAATAGTTGGCGTAGGATAGCATTAGCAATTCTATATTGAAAGACTTATAAACAGTTCAATCAATCTATTACGATTAGTCTAGCCGAGCTAAAACTGGCATCGACTCTTTCTTTAAAACCATACATGCATCTCATAACTTGAATCATTTGAAAACCTGGCTAACACGAAGGTTAGACAAGCGTTTAAGAAAAACTTGCCTTCAGCGTCCGCTACAGTATAATTGCTTTCCCTTTTTGAATCTTTACAGTCTCTACAACACATAACCACATAACATACCACATTAGGTCATGATTGAACATATATAGTTCCTAAAGAATTTTACCCTACTTCTAAATCTAATACCGTATTAGATTTGTTATTTATTGGTTCCGGCTTTCCGTCATTCTTTACATCATTCTTACCAACTTCATTCCCTTCTATAACTTAATTGAAATTATTTCATTAATACAACTCGGTTCAATTAATTATCATTCCTCACGACTTACTAACGTCCTTACGTTATTTAATTGAAACTCGATCGTCATTGATTAAGTACGCTTATTGCATACCATTTGCGTTCATCTTCAATTGACTTACTTTAACTCTAAGTGATCACACTTGAGGTTTAGTTATGACTTAACAATATTTTATTAAGTCCCTTAGTTCATTGCTAAACAATTTCCCTTCATCTTCTACTTGTAACCATTCTTGTCTACCTATGTTTTAAATCAGAATTTGCAGTAACAAGTAGTCAGACTTAGTGCCGCGCTTCTGGCGTCACCACTTAATACTCAAAAATCTGGACTCGACGTTGCGGCGCGAGTCTCTGTGTTATATGTCGCACTGCGGCATGACTCTCTAGGGGCTAATGGCTACTTTGGCACTGCGGCGTGACTTACTTTGCCTTGACTGGCGCCGCGACACCAATACTCAGCACCAGAAAATTTTTAATAGTTAACTTTTTATGTTGGATTCTCGGCCTTATAACTTCTTCGTTATAAGTCCGAATTGGCTCGTTCAAGAGCCTACGGTTCACAAATTACATACTCTATGCGTTCATGAAAAAATTTATCTATTCGACTTTGTTTGCTAAAAATTCACCTATTAGTCTATTTTTAACGAAAACGATAAACGTTCGTGAACATTCAATGCTCGTTTCTTCGTTCTAAGTCGGAATCCGGCCATTTTTGAGTCTGCAACTCTATAATGCCAAATAAGACTTGTCTCCATTGAAAACCAATGTAGCTCAATATCAAAATTCGACTTCCATTCCGAGAATTTCACGAATTCGACGATTATCATCCAATCGTGTTAATTCTGGCAAAACTTCGTTACTTGAGATTTTTAAACCGTTTCAATTGGAATCAATCCATTATACTAACATCTTGACATACATACTTCATTAACTTATAAACATGATAAGTTATTACTAGTTCGTTGTGAGTTTATAACTTATAAAAATATAAATTACTTATATTTTAATTACTCATGACTTATGTCTTCTTTCCATATGACTTATTATGGTTAATGCCTTCTAACCATTATTCTTGCTCCTTATTATCATACTAACTTTATTAATGTAAACATGTTACAAGTTCTTACAAGTTATTATACATTAATTATTGATCTTCACAAGTTCTTAACTTATATGATTACGAATAGCTTATTCATGACTTATACGGCTTATTAAGGCTTAAGCCCTTTAATTTATCATTCCTTAGTATGCTAGTTCTACCAATACCCCCTTCTCTAACAATGGAAAAGAAAAAGAATCATGGTTTATGAATACTTACTCTTGAATAACACTTGGTAAATCTTTAATCTTCTTCTTGCTTCTTGAATTAACAAAGCTAATCTTCTAGCTTTTCTTAATTTTTTTCTCAAACCAATAAGCTATAAGTTGTTGGTTGGAAATCTAACAAAGGAAGTCTAACTTATATGTGCTTATTCTCTCAAGCAAATAAGCTCTCAACTTTGAAGTTGTTGGATGAAATGAAAACAACCAAACAAATGAATCCAAGCTTGCTATTTATAGGAGTTGTTAGATTAGGGTATAATGGTCATTAAGCGACCTCAACCTCCTTAATCCACCTCCTTACTATTCATTACTTTGCCCCTAAGTAAACTTGCTCCCTACACAAAATACTTGGCCATCACAACATCAATCCTTTGCTTGCCCATCACAATACTTAAGCATTAAGTTTACTTTGTCACCACACTTACTTAGCCATTAAGTTAGCTTGTTCATCACATTGATTACTTGATCACCACAACACTTAGCCTCTAAGTACTTGTTTATTACTTTGGATCACCCATGGGTTTAAACCATTCTCTAACCCATTTATTATTTACCTTGGGCTTTAGCTTAATTAACTTAGCTTAATCATTTGGGCTTGCATACTAAATTACTTTGGACTTGTAATTAAACAACCCTTGGGCTTCTATAAACACTCACATTGGACTTAACCAATACCATACATGGCTAACATAATACTTAATAAATCCTACCTATTCAATACCTTTGGCTTAAAGCCTCTTAATGTATATTATACATACAACCCTCGTATTCTAACTCGTATACTAATTCATGATATACGATATACCATCATTCATACATACTCGTATAATACCTCGTATCATACTCGTATTCATTACTTCGTATAATACCTACGTATTATACGATCATTGTTTTATTCTTTAATCACATTACATTTTGTTGATTGATTTCGCAATCACTAAACACGTGCAAGTATACGCGGTCTAACAAGTAATACAGTGATAAGGAGTGTGTCGTACCCACGAGGAACTATGACTAATATTTACCAAATACTGACTATGTATCGCTAAAGTCTTATTCGAACAACAGTAAATGGAAGTGTGATTAATCTATTTAACCAATTAACAAAGCAAGTAAGTGGATAACGAATGGAAATCTAAGGAAATACAAGCTAAGGTCACAACTTCACCCCCACACAGGCATTCTGTCGAACACCTGGCGTGTTATGTTTCATCAAACCAGCTACCATATCTCTCTTTGGTCTTAATGGTCATGACGATTTGTCGACCGAGAACACACAGGTGCTAATGCACCTCTGTCGAGGTATGCACAAACATATCCTCTCCAGATCCACCCTAAAGGGAACAGAACAGAAAGGAACGTTAAAGCTAGATGCAATCCTACATATGTCTATGTGAATCAATCATCACAAGGATTTAAGCATAGGTTCTCAATTAGGTCGCACGTGGCGCACAGAGATATGCCTATTCTACGCACAACTTATGCAGTCGAAACCCACAATCACATGTCAATATATTTAGGTGTAAATCTACAATTCTTCTGTTGATATCATGTAGATTACCAAAATCATCACTAATGTCGTAGCAAGAATCATAATGCACAAATATATTAAACCAAATCCTATGGTGCCAACCAAAGAGATACAGATAGTCAATTCAAATAACAAAGGGATCCATTATAACCTTAGAGCCAATAATTAGTTCATATTTAATAAACCAAATACAAGTAGTAAAGTAGACAACATTTATAGATAACAAAACTAGAGAAGATAAATGGATAAGAAGAAACTCTGTCAAGGCCCTTCAATCTCCATAGATTCCACTCAAATCAAGCTTTCCAATCCGTGTCGCTCATTGCTCTTGTGCTCCAAAGAAATACAGACTTCTCCCTAAATTTACCTAATCTATATTTACAAACATTTATCTAAGGGAAAGAGAGAGAAATTACAAAGAAAACCTCGAAACTAAGCCAAGCTATATGATATATGGTGTATCCTCTATCTGACTTGATGAGAGATTTTAGAAATGCAGAGCTGCTTCAGTTATATATGCCCCCTGTCTCTTTTGCTAGGTAAAAATTGAGTTAAGTCTGCTTTCAAACCGGGAGGTTCTTGCACATGGCCTGCCAATAGATTTAAGGGTGGCCAAATACAATACAGTCAATGCAACTGCAACAAGGAACCGGAGCTCGTGCTGCAGCGCGAGTCCATATAGGAAGAGTGGCGCTGCGGCGCGGGGCTAATGTAAGATGAGACAAAAGGTGGCGCCGCGGCGTGGCCTTTAAGCTGGACTTTGGCGCCGTGGCGCGGCTATGCATAAATTTACTGTTTTGCTCCCTTTAAAGCTGGAAATCACTCTGAAGCTCTGCAATGCAACGATTAAGCACAACAACACTATATTTATATAAAACTACATAAAAACTATGAATTCAGGTAATTATTTAGGTTATAAAGTATCTGATTCACGGGTATAAATCCCACTCATCAAATACCCCCAAACTTAAGTCTTTGTTTGTCCTCGAGCAAATTAACTAACCCAACACAAATAAGAAAATACACGCGAAAGAAAAATAAAACAATATAGTAGTATCATGGCTTCAAAACTCGATCATAGCCACTCCCAGAGAATAGGGCAAACATAGAAATGAATAAGGGTTCATTCAATTTCAAGCATAAGACTGTATTCGATCCATTCTATGTGTGTGTGTGGAGACCAACCGTCCTAACTAATTATAACTCAAATAAGCTCGCACAGTCGATTGCTAAAATCAATAAGCAAACTAAGCAACTTAAACATTTAACAAGCATTAAGAATAAGACACAAATGCAGGAAAAGATCAAAACACTCTAGCATGACGACAACAAAATCTAACTCGGACAATACTTAATTACCTTAGGCTATTCAAAACTACCCATGAATGAGCTTTTGATCAGTGACTCCCAAGCCAGACGACTTTAGGGCACTAGGTGTAGAACACCCCTATGAATCTAATAACTCGAGCAGTAAAGGCCACGTAATCAACATAAGCCACTGAGATTTTACAACAAAAACGAAGATTATTTAGCGAGTGCATTTTATGCTCCATCTCGATATCGATTCTGTGTTTATAGTCAAGTGCGTTTTACGCTCCATCTCGAACCACCGCAAAACTTTCGATATAAACTCTTCTTTTCTATTTTTATTTTCGTTTCATTCATTTTTTATTTTTTTATATATATATGTTAACATGCCAAAAACCAAGATCCAAAACTGTATAAACATCTAAGTCTTTTATTACCTTGTAAAAATGAAAGTTTATAAAAGTGAACAAACTCTCAAAGCAATAAACAAGTGAACTCAATTAAAAAAATAATGAGTTAACACAGTTGGTCGGTGCTTACTAAGGAAGACGGATCAATAACAGTCTAAACTTATCAATTGCACAACCCCTAGCTCATACATGCTTGACACGACTCTAAGAGATAGGCATAGATACTTGACGCTTGTCATCAGCTACAATCAAAAATCAATGATAGCTATAACCCTTGCTAAATAGCAACTCAAAATAGGGTAAAAAGGCCATTCATATAGCACAAGCATATAATCTATAAAAGCCCCAAAAAGATGGCTATAAACCACAATCATGCTAAAAAAATCCAAGCATAAATAAATAACACCAAAAACAGTTCATGGCATCCATAATGAAAAAATTCAAACATATTCCCGCAGTTCAAAAGACTGTACCACAATACTGATAATAAAAACATAATAATAGTACTAAAGTCTGGCAACCTAACATGGCAATATGGAAATAAACAGATAAAAGCCAAAGACACCCCCAAACTTGAGGTGAGCAATGCCCTCATTGCTAAACATAAAGCAATTGGTAACAAGAGGGCTTCCCTGAAGATCGCTCACTCAGCAGCGGTCTCGTCCTCTTCAGTCTCGGCGGGTGGTGATGGGGGAGGGTAAGGTGGGAAGACAGGCACCTCTGGAAACTGGTATGGCGTGAACTCAGCATTCTCGCCATAATAATCGGTGTAGATGCTCTGCAATGTCAGGAATAAGCATGTGAATGCTATTCCTATTTATATATGATTTGATTATGATATATATGTATATGGATGAATAATATACAAGTATGCTTGCATTAAGAAAAGTTGTAAAGTCCTTTGATAGATAATAGAAATATATGTACAAGGACTTATAATGAATTGATCAAATATGTTAGGGTTGATCCTACATGAGCAAAACAGCTTTGTAAAGTCCTTAAAAAGAAATGATGTACAAGGACTATAAAATATAGAAAGATCAAGCTTGTTAGGTTGATCTTATGATGTAATAGATAGGCTAGTCTGATCGTCGAGCACTACACCAGAAGTCGTAGTCTGCCAGGTGAGTCAAGGTTAACTCGGGAGCTATCGAGGCATAATAGGAGTATGCAAGATAGTAGATCTCGGAGTTCATAGACTGCCAGGGGAAACGAAGAAGGATCGTAGTGTATCGAGAAGAGCTTCCTCGGGATCGTAGTGTGCCGAGGAAGTCATGTTCAGAATCGTAGAGACAGCCTGCCTAAGATCCGAACGATCATCTGCAAAAGCCAAGTTTAAAACATAAACTACACTCAGAGTCGTAGAGCATAGTAATGTCGAAGCCAAGTCAAGGATCGTAGACTACACTCTGAGTTCGTAGACTCCATTGAGTGCATACAGATATCGTAGTCGGGCAAGATCAGATGAAGACAACAAGCACAAGGCAAAAATCGTAGAGTGTCAAGGTCTGATCTCAGGATCGTAGTGTCTGCACAGCCAAAGCTGAATCGTAGAGTGCAGAACTACGACTCCAATAGAAGTGCTCACAATGCCAAGTCAGAATCGTAGAAGCGATACGGCTTCTCAAAGAATGAGCACTCCTGCAATATCCAAAGGTACTGAAGCCTCCGGTTGGCCTTTGCAAAAATGCAATCCACGATAAAGGGAACCAGAGAGCACTCAATGAATGGCATGCGAAAGCTAAGCGTAAGAACTAAGCACCAATCCAATCAGCATCAAGATTGAGTTGAAAGGCCATTCGTGATGAAGTCTTCCACAAGATGATTTAAAGAAGACTTCAGCAGCTGACTAAGGAAAAGTCAGCTAATGCAGTTGCTGTCAAGAAAACAGAAGACAACGATCTTGGAAGCAACCAGGATCGTAGTGTTTGTCAGACAAAGAAAGAACTGATGGAAGGTGAACCAAGATACTGGTCAGCTTCTGAAGAGCAAGGCTAAAGTGATTAAGTGCAGGGTCAGTTCATTGATGATAAGTGAGTGGAAGATCACTAGGAGAAGGCAAGTTGGACGCGCCACAAATATGAAGTGTCTTGATATTCAAAAGGGGACCAGAGCAAGGAATTAGGCCATCAGTATCTGAGAACAGTCGAAGCAAACAGAAGTATTAAAGCACTGCAAAATACAAGGAAGAGGTGTTCTACATTAAAGATCCAATCAATACTCTTCAGGATCGTAGCGTTAACTCTACTATGTCAACGAGCAACACTCAGCAAGACACTACGATCAGGTCCTTGAAGACGTGCATCAGAATCGTAGACTTCGGTTACCTGAAGACTGAAGCATTGGCAACGGTTCAATCTGCAGGGTAATATTCGGACAAGTTCTTATTGAGAGCATTGATGCAAAAGGACAACCTTTAATCAAGATATCAGAAGAAATAAAGTCTTCAACCTGCCCAAGATAGTAAAGTTATACATCTAATAGGGTAGGTGAAACAGTAGACTGCAGAGTCAAAGAATGTATGATATGTCACATCAAGTAGTCTACCTCAAGCAACTTGAGATCTGTGAAGACATTTGAATAGCTTCCAACGGCTACTTTCCAACGGAAGGATTCGGAAGATGTATAAATGTAGAAGAGCTTCAAAGATCAAAGGTTGTTGGAGTTGTGTATTCCTGGAGAAAAGGTTGACTGATCCAACCGAGTAATAGTGAGTCCGAAGGCTCACTCTACGATCCACCAAGAACACTTAGAAGTTAGATCAAGAAAGAAGTAGAAGTGTGAGTTCTACTATGTATAAGTGAGAGTTCTACTACATGAAGAGTGTTCTGAACTACCGAGAGAAAGAAGAGCATAATGTCATCTGGATGTCCATCATGGGAAGACTCTAAGTACAATAGAGAAGAGCTTATGGTCATCTTAGCAAGTCCATCATGGGAAGGCATTGAGTAGCAAGAAGGGAGATCACAAAAGCCATCTTGGTGTCAAGCATGAGAAAGCTTCTAAGTACCTTACAGAAGAGCTTACAGTCATCTTAGAAGCCTCTCATGTGCAGCCATCAAGTATCAAGGAGAATGATCTTCAAGTCAGTTCATCAAGGGATCATCCGGAGTAGTTGAGCAACCTAAGAAGTTGAGTATCATGCAATACTCAACTGCTCCTCAAGGATGATCAAGCCAAGCTGCTAAGGATAGAAGATGTTCAGAGCATGAAGACATCTTAGCACTCAAAGACCGACTCCAACAATAACAAACAAACAACTCAACGGGTTGGGCTCGAGGGGTACTTGTCCGAGGGACTAAATGAAGCAGGCCAAAGGGTCCTTGTCCTGAGGGACTAAACAAAGCGTGGCCAAAGGGTCCTTGTCCGGAGGGACTAAACGAAGTTCCAAGCTCTTTGGGCTTGAAGAGTTCCAAGGAACTAGAAGAGTCCCAAGGTCACGGGCCTTGAAGAGTTCTTAGTGAATCAAGTTCCAAGGTCATTGGCCTCAAGGAATCGTAGAGATTGTGGTCTTGCCTTCCTTAGTGGAAATCCTGCTAGTTGAAAGCAGAAGAGTGGATTAGGAGCTTGAGTCTCTGAACCACTTAAAACCTCTTGTGTCTTTTACATTATGTCATTTACATTATGTCTATAACTGCTATAACTGCTATGTATGTTTTAACTGCTTACAACTAAACTAACTCAATGAACAATGTACGTATGATTATGAATATATCAATGAAGGGGAATCTTTTACTTATTCCGCTGTGCTTGAAAAGATTCTTATGTTTGTCATATACTCTAATATGAACAATACATCATAAACCAGAAAAGTATTTGAAATAAAAAGGATCTATTCAACCCCCCCTTCTAGATCTATTGTGCCTGCTCCGAACTAACAATTGGTATCGAAAGGTGTTCTCATGCTATATTCAAAAGCTAATCGTTTTGAGTCTGATCCCAGGCACTAGCATTGTTCTAAACTTAGTTTAGTAGGAAGTAACTTGTTATACACAGAAGAGCTCACACGTTGGAAATATTGTGTATAGGTAAAAATGTGTATACACACAAAGTCGCTTCAGATGGTCCATATCCTCGATTGTTATATCAACAAGACCAATCCTAGCATGCAGTCAATCTTGTAGTCTGAAGACCAGATGAGAGAAAGAGAGCAAGAGACATCAGTGATAAAGAGTAAAGCATTCATCAGTCTGAAAGATGAAGAGGTTACGCGTACTAAGAAATGCTGATCGAGAGGAGAAAGAAGATCTTCTCAAACCTATGAGTGACCAACCATCAACTGGGTGCTATCCTTGTAAACTCAAAGATGTCAAAGATCTTAATGCCATGATTCCATTGATCTACATCTTCAAGACCACGACTGATTGATTAAAGGCCAACAAGAGCATTAAGATGAAAGGAGTAAAAGTAAAAGCTATGCACATCAATACCTGAACTCAGTATATCTAAGGTAAATAACTGTTTCGTTACTGACAGTAAAAAGGTACGGATCCTCACTATTATAAATGTACATCATTATTGCATCTCCTTATGAACTATAACAGTATTCTGTCAAGGAGTCATAATCTACCTAAACAAAGGTGAAGAGAGAAAGTAACATGAGGATAGAAACTCAAATGACTATAAACTTTCTCTCCATCCAAGTTTTGGGTTGAAGATGATATCTTGAAGGAAGTCTGAAATGGGTCATAAGGGCATCACAGACCCAATGAACGAAATGTGAAGTAATCTTTGCTGATGGGTTAGTATGTATGCACAAGCCTATGTTCTAAGTGTTCGACAACACACAGAGCATGATCAGTTCTGCAAGAGGATCTTGCTAACTTGTAGAAACTGATCACCTTAATGAATCAACTAGATACTCCTAAAATCGTAGAGCTGATTCTCACTCTGTGAACACTTAAACATTGTGAACATAACTCAGTGAATGATGAAACCATCATAGATAGAGAATGTATTATTAAATGCCATATCTCACACACACTCACCAACATGCATCTCAAAATATATTCTCATAAGATAGTTGCATGTATGGATATGTTTGTTGATGATAAATATGATGATTATCCAAATAAAAGGAACAGGTGTTTAGAAAACTAACCTAGCAGGACCCATTTAACTATGGGTACCAAAAATAGAAATATATTTAAACCTGTAGGTACTTGGTCAGTCTAACCACACTAAGGAATGCTGAAGCAGAAGACATCATTCATTAGGACTCAACCAGCAGAAGGCTAAGGACTGTTCAGAGATGATTCTGATAAGGTTCCTATATGTCCAAGCCAGTCCTTGAAGACCCTCTGAGCTAACCGGAATGAAGCTCTTATGGCTGCAAATCTGTATATGGGAGCATGCCATGAAATAGAAGATAAAGAGGATTTTATGTGCCCATATCAGGAAAGACATGCTTTATGGAAAGGATCCTCAAGGGAAGCTCACAATAGAAGATCATTGAGCTTAAGACAAAAGGAGTTCTTTACGAAGCAGAACTTCTCAAAACAAAGGACTGTCAAAGAAGACTATGTTCATAGTAGTCAAATGATCGTAGAGTGATCAATCCTGAAAATACTCATCTCCACGATACAAGGAAGACTAAGCAACGATGATGATCCAAGTCAGAAGGAGAAATGTTGGGCAGCCTTCAAATGAACTTGAAGAAGGAATCACATCTATCTGAGAAGACAACATTAACAATGGGGGAGCAGTGATCTGTTAAGGAAAAACAGTACTATTAAACCTGGAAGAGATGTACCAGCTACAGAGTCCCAAAACTTTGTGGCTGATGAACCAAATGAAGATCCATAGTCAGTAGGAACGTCTCAAAACGTACTACTGATAACCCTTCAGCCACCTAATTCATAATCGTGAAGTGCATACGATCAAACATATGATCGTAGAGTAAGAGCAGGAGTACACCACGATTTTAGCAATGCAGATACTTAAAGCTAATTAAAGATCTTCCCATCAAAAAAGGTCTAATGAGATGTCATTACAAACCACTGCCATAGTATTTCATTTGGAAAGCGCCTCAGGGACAAACCTGACCCTTAGCTCTCTTTAAGAGGTTGGCCCTTCCTGAGCTACCTTATCCCAGAAAGAATACTTGATCTAGTTCATCTCAGAAGAATCAAGTCAGTCAACGATCGTAGAGTTGAGTTTGAAAAGGACTAAACGATCGTAGTGCAACTGCAGCGATCGTAGAAGATAACTCAACGATCGTAGTTCTACCAAAGGGTACTCCAGCTCACAAGGAGCATGAAGAATGAGACATCTGCTAAGCCATTCAAGTTAAGGAGATAAGTTCAATACATCGAAGTGATTGAGCTATCTTTGCATCGAAGTAAGGAGGAAAGACGGGCCATCCACTCGCAAAGATCTCTTAGAAATTGATCGTTGAGTAAACAAATGAAATCGTAGAGTCTATAGCTATCTCATCATGTTACTCTACTTTAATCAAAAGGTCAACAGGTCAAAGCCACACAATTAAACGTCCACTCCTCTAATAACTGAAAAATTATGGGGAGTTACAGCTCATTACTGGGCAACATGCAACCAATGGACAGTTGACACATCACTGAGTATGCAGAGTTAGAAGGAACTGCCATAAAGATAAGTTCAAACCTACAGACAGTTACCAAAACATATCGAACCTTTCTCCCTCCCATTTTCAAAACCCTAAAAAGCTTTTCAAGAGAAAAATCAGTTAACCTCCAGAGCCTTACCAAGCAGACAGCCATCTCGCATAAACTTCTCTATATCTAATATCCACATTCTTCAAACTACTCAAAATTGAAAATTGGCAAGTGATCACTGGTATTCATCTTGGAACCAAATCGTTTGAGAAATCTAAAAAGAAGTTCAGGGATATTCTCGAGCTTGTAAAGAAGGCTGGATTTTCAGAATTCCTTGAGGCAAATACTCGAGTTTACTGCAACCTGGTTAAAGAATTCTACTCAAACGTCTCTATAAATTCGGAAACCCTTACTACCAAGGTTAAAGGTCAGTCTCTCAAGTTAAAATCTCCTGACCTCAATCAATGCCTAGGTTTTCCTAACCAAGGGCTAAAGAACCTTGATAATGTCAACACTGAACTAGCAAAGGAAGTTATGGGGTATCAAAGAAACCCTAGTTTCAAGGACATAAAGAAGAAGGAGTTTCTTGAGCAATATGAGTTCCTTGCTGAAATAGTTGGAAAGTGCATATCGTAAGAACACCGCATGACACGTTGATCGACCAAAGCAGCTTGAAAATCATGTCGCAGAATAGTTCAAAAAAACAAATCGACTTTTAGAGCTATCTTGTTTGATCGGATCTCCAAATGGGTAGAGAAGGTTTGAGAAGAAGCCCCCGACCAAGGTATTTCATGGAGGCTACCGAGTATCATCTTCAAGAAAAAGCTAGGGAGAAAGATCAAGGATGATGAGGAGAAAGCCCCGAATATGCATAAGGTGATGTCTCCACAGCTTATTTGAAAACCGGAAAAAAGAATCCTAAGGAGAACAAAAGGCCGAGGCAATTGGGCAGCAGTGATGAGAGCCTCTACAAAGAAGAGAAAGATAGTAAAGACAGAGAGCTCTCGAGTCCAAAGAATTCTTCATCACCAAAATCACACCACACCAGAAGAAATCAAAAGTGGTGAAAAGAGCTGGTGATGTGAAGAAAGCCCAGGCCCCACCAAGGAGAGTCTCCTCCTTGAACAAGGATAAGGAAGAAAAGGCCCAAACTGCTAAAACCATAAAAAGAAGAAGCAGCAGGTTGCTTCAAGGGCTGATCAAAGAAGAAAGCTAAGGTGGATGAACCAAATTTTAGCTTAGCTTCTCAAATCAATACATCTACTGAAGAAAGGGATGTAGAGTCAGCAGGTGAGAAAGAAACTGAAACAGCTGATAAAGAAAAGTGCTCAAGCCCCATGGAAAATTATCAGAGAAGCAACTCTGATGAAGAAAAAGAAATTTAGAATGATCAAAGTGCATCTCCAAATGAAATTGCCCCAACCAGCCTAGAGAATGGGTCAGAAAATGCTATTCTAGAAGAAGAAGAACATGTCCCCTCAAACCAAGAAAGCTCTCATGATGGCTCAGAAAGTGATGAGGCCAAGAAAGAAGAGTTTGCTCCTGCCAGTGATGATCTCCAAAGAAGTTTATCTGATGAGCAAGTGGAGTCAGAGACTGAAGAAGAAGAAGAGTCTGTCTCTCCAATAGTTGAACCTCCACAAAGAAGGAAGAGGTACAGGCTGCAAGCCCAGTTTTCCTCCAAAAGGAACAACATCCAATCTAATGCCATCATTGAATTAAGTGATGATGAATATGTATCCCAAGGAGAAGATGTTGAAGAAGAAATCAGCAGTGGAGAAGAAAAATCTAAGGAACTTGCTGAAGAAAGTTCAGATAATGAAATGCAGCAAGAAGGATTTTCTGTTGGAGATGATCAAGAAGAGTCTGAACATGAAATGCAACAAGAAGATCCCTTTGCTGAAGCTAATTTAAATGGTTCTGGTTCTGAGAAGGAAGAAGTAGGAAATGATTCTAACTCTGAAGATCAGGAATCAGAAAACTCAAAACTCCACCCTGTTCTCTCACCTGCAAGATTTATCAGGAGAATAGTAGTAGAAGTTCCCAATGAACCATCAGAGACTCCTCCTGACAGATGAGTAAACTATGGAGATGAGAAGCTCAGAGTAGTAAGAATGACTACTTCTGACTTAGTCAAGAACTGGAACAATATGGAGCTAGACTGCTCAACCATTCTCTATAACCCTGATGATCAGCTGATGAGATGGTTCTTCCAGTGGATGCCGTGGCTAAAGGTCATTACTGAAAAAGATGGAAGCTACTTCAGTTGGTGTTACAAGCGCTTCAAGCATGGAACCTGTGGCTCGTAAACTTTCAAGAGTGAAGAAGTTTACCACCAAGCTGATCACAAACCAGCCCCACTTCAAGGTCTATCGACATGCTGGAAATCTCTACATCCCCTACGATCGTAGAGTGGATTCTGAAGGTAAAAGAGCCATGACCAAGAAGCTGATCGTAGAGTCTGATCACTCTACTGCTTATGATGTTCAAATCCAAAACCAGAAGCCTCCTTATGATCAAGCACTACTATTAGACACTCCATCCTCCTCCACAAGCAATTGGTATTCCACGATTGTTCAGATTATCCAAACATTTGAAAATCTGTCCAAAGATGACAATCGTAGAGTCCAATCCATTGCCCAAACTGAAGCTGCCAATCAAGAGGATCAAATTACTTTGGAGCAAGAATTACAGAAAAGTTCTGATGATTTAAGCAGAAAGATCTCTATGCTCACTAAAAAATCACAGAAGCAGATATAATTAGGAGATGATTCTTTCCAGCACAAGCTTCAAGTATCTTGGCTGATGTATCTCTCAAACTACAAGAGAGAGATAGCATCTATCAGAAGGCCATCCAAGATCAGAAAGAAGTAGCTCTAGAAGTTCAGGAGGCCAATGCAAAGCAGATCGAAGCCCTCTCTGACAAGATTGACGATCTGAAACAGTCCTTCTCTGTGCAACTTGAGCTCAGCCAGCAAGAACTAAAGTTTGAAGTTGCAAACTCCTCCTACATGATGGAGCAGCTTAATTCCAACATGGAACAACTGTCTCAAATGATTAATAACCAAAAGGGGGAGAAAAAGAAGCATAGAAAGAAGAGGAGCAAGGGGCATCAGAAGAAGAGCAAAGGGTCAAGAGGAGAGAAGGAGTCAAAGAAGACAGAAACTGCTGAAAGCGTATCATCATCTGAGGGGGAGCCGAAAGATGATGATCCCATGATAGCAAAGTCTGAGGGGGATCCAGATAAGAAAGATGATGAAGGGGAACCAAGCAGAGACAAAAGGTCATCATCTGAAGGGGAGCAAGAGCAAGAGAAAGAAGAGAAATCAGATGAGTAGCTGATCAACAAGAATCCTAGAAACATACAAGGAGCCAAGGAGGTACAACTCAAATCTGTTAGGAATGTGTTCTGGATCCAGGATGTAGAATGTCTTAATGTATAAATTTCTATATCAATATAAATGACATTCATGATTAACTGTTTTAGAAATATAGTTGCTCACTGTATATAAGATTCATTCATAATATGGATATGCACTTATTGTTTTTGTCATAATCAAATAGGAGGAGATTGGAAGGAATAAGCATGTGAATGTTATTCCTATTTATATATGATTTGATTATGATATATATGTATATGGATGAATAATATGCAAGTATGCTTACATTAAGAAAAGCTATAAAGTCCTTTGATAGATAATAGAAATATATGTACAAGGACTTAGAATGAATTGATCAAATATGTTAGGTTGATCCTATATAAGTTAAACAACTTTGTAAAGTCCTTAAAAAGAAATGATGTACAAGGACTATAAATATAGAAAGATCAAACTTGTTAGGTTGATCTTATGATGTAATAGATAGGCTAGTCTGATCGTCGAGCACTGCACCAAAAGTCGTAGTCTACCAGGTGAGTCAAGGTTAACTCGGGAGCTATCGAGGCAGAATAGGAGTATGCAAGATAGTTGATCTCAGAGTTCGTAGACTGCCAGGGGAAACGAAGAAGGATCATAGTGTATCGAGAAGAGCTTCCTCGGGATCGTAGTGTGCTGAGGAAGTCATGTTCAGAATCGTAGAGACAGCCTACCTAAGAGCTGAACGATCATCTGCCAAAGCTAAGTCCGAAACGTAGACTACACTTAGAGTCGTAGAGCCTAGTAATGCTAAAGCCAAGTCAAGGATCGTAGACTACACTCTGAGTTCGTAGAGTCCATTGAGTGCATACAGAGATCGTAGTCGGGCAAGATCAGATGAAGACAACAAGCATAAGGAAAAAATCGTAGAGTGTTAATGTCTGATCTCAGGATCGTAGTGTCTGCACAGCCAAAGCTGAATCGTAGAGTGAAGAACTACGACTCTAACAGAAGTGCTCACAATGCCAAGTCAGAATCGTAGAGCAGATACGGTTCTCAAAGAATGAGCACTCCTAGAATATTCAAAGGTACGAAGCCTCTCGTTGGCACTGCAAAAATGCAATCCACAGTAAGGGAACCAGAGAGCACTCAACGAATGGCATGCAGGCTAGCAGAAGAACTAAACACCAATCCAATCATCATCAAGATTAAGTTGAAAGGCCATTCGTGATGAAGTCTTCCACAAGATGATTTAAAGAAGACTTCAGCAGCTGACTAAGGAAAAGTCAGTAATGCAGTTGTTGTCAAAAGAACAGAAGACAACGATCTTGGAAACAACCAGGATCGTAAAGTTTGTTAGACAATGAAAGAACTGATGGAAGGTGAACCAAGATACTGGTCAGCTTCTGAAGAGCAAGGCTAAAGTGATTAAGTACAGGGTCAGTTCATTGATGATAAGTGAGCGGAAGATCACCAGGAGAAAGCAAGCTGGATGCGCCACAAATCTGAAGTGTCTTGATATTCAGAAGGGGACCAGAGCAAGGACTTAGGCCATCAGTATCTGAGAACAGTCGAAGCAAATACAAGTATTAAAGCATTGCACAATATAAGGAAAAGGTGTTCTATATTAAAGATCCAATCAACACTCTTCAGGATCGTAGTATTAACTCTACTATGTCAACGAGCAACACTCAGCAAGAAACTACGATCAGGTCCTTGAAGACGTGCATCAGAATCGTAGAGTTCAGTTACCTGAAGACTGAAGCGGTTATAAATCCCACTCATCACATTTCCTTCACGTAAATCATTTTCCTTAAACGTTAGGTTTTAAGTCTGCAGGAGAAATATTACGTTTTTTCATAACTGAAATATTATTGGATATTCCATCTCACCTCGATATTTTATCATTACGTATTTCTCGGAAGTTCAAAAATAATTCCCGAGCAAAAATGTGTGATTAGTGTTTTTCAGAAAATTTCTCGGAAAGCTTTTATTTTCATCTTGGAAATTCAAACACTTTAATTCTATCACGTAGCCAAAATCCTACGACGTTTCGATATGTTTAGGTCATAGAACGACCTTCAATTAGCTCGCTGCCATAAATAATCAATTAAATTCATTTAATCCTTATAATTAAATAAAATTTTAATTCTTCTAAAAATTTGATTTTCTCCTGCGTAACATTCTTCCCTCCTTATAAGGACTCTGTCCCCAGAATCTCGCTACTATTACCTACCCCAATGAGGAAAAGTTATCTTCATTTTAATCTCGAGTTCCCACAATGCTTCTTTGACATTGTGGTTCGTTTATTTCACCTTCACCGATGGTATTATCTTCTCTCACATGACTTATCACTTCCTATCAATAATTTGAATCGGAAGTTAAACACTTAATAACACATTACGATATCTTCCTTTTATTAATTCTTGTATTAACTTTTAAAATTATATGTAACTCAAATTCTTCCTTCAAAACAAGACTATCCTTAGTCTTCTTATTTATCCCGCGTCTTCTTCTTCATCTGCTTGCATTCCTCGTTACCTAGTTGTACTTAATTAACTCGTTCCATGAATAACATTTCTACTCGTTCATTCTATAATCTAACTTCTAACTCCGTTCTTGCCATCTCTGTTATTAACTCATTCTGAGTCGTTAACATCGATAGCTTTTCTCTACCCTTTCTACTTAATGCATCAGCTACAACATTTACCTTCCTTGAATGATATAAGATATCACAGTATAAATACTATCTTCCAGTTTTTTAATTCAAAACTACAACTGCCAATTCTAGGTCATAAGTAGGATAGACCTCCTCATAATCCGTTAACTGACGTGATACATACACAGTGACATTTCCATGCTATAAGAGCACGCAATCATGTCATCCATGCAAAACATCGAGATACATTACAAAATTCCCCGTATCATCTTATAAAGACAATACAGGTGCCTTACTTAACCTTTTTCTTAAATCCTGTGATGTTAATGGTACCTTCAACCCTAGCACCTCATAAGGGTACCTATCAATTTGCCACCGACGTATTCGGTACCCCTTACGGAAATCTAACTTTAATACATTAGTCAACCCAAATGACATACCTAGAAACTTGTCAAACTGTAACGAGTTTTGATCGTCATCTTAGGTACCTCCTCCTTCTTCCTTACTTTCAACCGACTATACCCCGTACGCAAATCTATTTTAGAAAATTCTTTGCCCCTTTTTAACTGATCCAATAGATCATCGATCCTAGGCCATGGGTATTTATTCTTAACAAATAACTTACTCCTATTACAATAGTCGATACACAACCGTAACGACTTATCCTCTTCCTTAACATCCTACTAACTTACGTCCAGGTTAGACGACAAAGGCGTCTCGGTGTTTTATTATTGTAAATTACTACCTTGGGTTTTCTGAAAAACTGAAGATTCACACTTTTCTTATAACAATTTATTATAGCTTTATGGTTAATCAACCCGTTTATATCGAGAATTACTTCAAATTCTCTTAACTTTATTAATACCTACCTACCGATACTTGCTTACCTTTATTATTCATGAAACAATTTCCACGAATGTAATTAACGAATGTTATTTCCTCCTCCTCTACCTTAATTTTTAAAGGTACTTATAATCCCTTTGATACAGACTCCTAGATGAGTCTTTCCACATGTCTTACATGCTTCGATCCTATGCCTATGATCCCCTTGTCCCACTCCAGCATTCCCGGAGTAAAAATTCTTTCTTTTTGGCATACTGCCCTTGGCATTCTCTTCCTTGGTTCCTCCCTCTCCCTCGATCTTACTATCCCTCTCTTTGGGTATTGAGTCAACATCTCACTACCACCCTCTGCTATAATCACCTTCTCAAGAATAGTCTCATAGGAAACCCTCTGGAACACAAAAATCCTACTATAGAGCCAGGGTTTCAGGCCCTGTTCAAACCTATGAGCCTTCCTCTCCTCAGTGTCCACTTAATGTGGAGCAAACCTTGCCAATTTATTTGGCCTCGTACTAGGGAACCGTCATGTCCCCTTGCTTAAGTTCTACGAACTCAGTCTTTATTCTCCCTTGCATACTTGTAGGGAAAAAATTCTGGAAGAAAGCCTTCTTGAATTATTCCCACCTTACCGCATCTGTTCTAGCCCCACCCTAGTGAGTCTCTGACCAAAAGTTGGCTTATCTATTCATCGTGTAAGTCGCAAAAGAAATCTTTTGCGCCTTACCTATGTTTGTAATAACAAACGCCTTCTCTATTTCTTTTACCCCAGACTGGGCCTCTATTAGGTCCGTTGTTCCTTTGAACTCTGGCGGACCTACGCTTCTAAACTCTTTAAAGGTAGTCGTTCTGACTATTCTAGGTTTCGGGGTACTCATCCCTCGGTTTGGTTAAATGCAGCCGTTAATAAATTAACGAACTCTTGCATAGGGTTGTTTTAATACCCATGGTTATCATTACGTGATTCTGTTTCTTGATTACGTTATCTTCTCCGTGGCGGCATTTTCTGATAAACATTCATTATTATCTATTTACTTACTTCGTTATTATTCGCCACATACCAACTCATACCATAACAAATCATCTCAATGAAAACTTCATTATATCCATATGCTTCTTCATAGTTTGAAACTATTTACAATTTTGTTTTTCATAGCCAAAAGCTATTACATTTTTATCCCGAAATAGTACCTCATAAAAGTTGAGATTTATAAAAGACTATGTTGTTATACAAAAGAGGGTTTTAAGTCACTACACACATACTTATTACTATGGACTTCTAATAATGCATAACAGCATCCTCGCGTTTCTCATTCGCAATCGCCACTACAGTATCCCGACTAATAGTATGACGGGTTTGTCCTGACTCATTGGAATAACAAGCAACCTTTAGATTGAAATCCTTATGAGAACTCTCCTGGATGTAAGACATTCGTGCTATCTTCCGGTCCTTCTCCCCCAGTTCTTTACGAAGCTCATCGATCTCCTTCTTAAAATCCCTAGCCTTATTTATCATGAGCACCTTTTTATCATGCTCTGACTCAAAATCTGCTTCTGTAGACACCTTCGCTACATAAAGAGCACTAATCTCTTCATTCTGATTCTGCACAACTGCACTTAGTTGCACATTCTTGTCAAGCTCTGCCAGATATAATGATCTCATTGCATCTGGAGGTGATGACTCTAGTGTAGGTACCACCGTTTTAACCGATGTTACCTACATTCCTTCTTCCACATCATTCATCGTACTAAGGTATGATGCTATATCCATCTCTCCCTCAGAGTAGACTTCCTCAGAAAAGTACTCCTTTGTCTCCGACTCCTCTAGAATCACTATTGGTACCTCCGCCACTGGCATGGGTACAGGCTCTACTCGGTTCACAAGCTCTTCGCTCACCGCATGTACATCTCTATACATTAAGCTATCGATTGACATCCTACAATACACATAACATGTTGATTAGTACGTAACACAAAATAGTATAAGCACAAATCACATTTAATTTATTTAGGGTTACTTTCCATCTTTTAAATTTGTTGGTACTGAGTTTCCTCAATACCTTATTGACTCATTCAACTTAAGTAAAGCTCGAGTTTACTTCCTTCGGACTTCTCTTCCTTAACGAGGTTATTAGCCTAAGGTTCTTCCCCCCTTAAGTTTTATAATCTAATGCTTTAATACCAACCTGTGACGCCCCCAAATCCGGGTCTCTTCCAACCTGACATATGGTGCTCCACGGTGCTACAGTTCACACAAACATTCAATTTAAATGCCTCAAAAGAACGAATATGTCTAATATATATTCCAAACAATAATACCATTCCCCAGGTTCTTTATAACCGTTACATTTGTTCTTGTCATAATATAAAATATTATCATTACAAACCTATACTATTACATAGGTAATCTACAAGTTCATTTTAGCCTTCACTTTATCCTTGACGAATCCTTCGGTCTATTCGGTCTAAGCTGCATTCATATGGTTCAAGGAAGAATGAGCATAACAAGCTCAACAAGTACAACAATTTCATTTTAAAAGCATGCTTGAAACATAGGAATCGTATATCTTCAATAACTGGATGATAGTTACGAAGTACTATCATTAACTTAAAATAGGGTTTCTTTTCCTTCAAAACATTTTACAATAAAAATATTCAGTAATACATCAATTCTGGTTGAAGACGTGAACATCTTATAGTTTCATTGAAAAGGACAACACGGCACGAAGCCCGTAAGTTCGGCATATCTTACGAGCACTTCTAGGTGATCAGCCTATAGTACTCAATGTTGATCAACACTACATCCATTAAACATGTGTACGTTTAAGTTATGGCAACCTCACGTGCCCATCGAATACTCGATGAAAATATATTTGTTTATTCATATTCAAGCTTACCTTTAATCCATACCAAATAGTTGGCGTAGGATAGCGTTAGCAATTCTATATTGAAAGACTTATAAACAGTTCAATCAATCTATTACGATTAGTCTAGCCGAGATAAAAATAGCATCAACTCTTTCTTTAAAACCATACATGCATCTCATAACTTGAATCATTTAAAAACCTGGCTAACACAAAGGTTAGACAAGCGTTTAAGAAAAACTTGCCTTCAGCGTCTGCTACAGTATAATTACTTTCCCTTTTTGAATCTTTACAGTCTCTTCAATACATAACCACATAACATACCACATTAGGTCATGATTGAACATATATAGTTCCTAAAGAATCTTACCCTACTTATCAATCTAATCCCGTATTAAATTTATTATTTATTGGTTCCGGCTTTCCGTCATTCTTTATGTGACAACCCCAAAATAGGTCCATTCCATCCAACCCATTCTGAGTCGCCAAATACATGGTGCAGAAAACAACTACAACTTTAGTACAACAATTGTCGTGCAAAATACAACAACACATATGTTGTGAGTTTTGATACTAAAATATACCAACTGTGACTCTGGACACCAACTTGGATAGCACGTCACCATGACACCTTACATAAAGGTACAGTCAAAAACTATTTTATAAATTAAAACCTTTGGGAAGTGCTCAAGGAAACCTTCATATATAGGACGCCATGAATGATAGATATCATATGCCCACAGAATTATCCTTGGTTGACCCAATAGACCCCAAAGAAAAATGAGAAGATTACTATCATCTTCTTTCCAATGGTGAGTCTTCTCTTGACATATAACCATCTCTACCGTCTGCAATTGAACATTATGTTTCAAATAAACTCCAAGATTATATAGGTAGTGCTCGTATATATAATCAGCAAGTGGATGAGCACATCCCTGTTTTATGATGACACGAGGTGGTATGTCATTAGACATCTTGTATGGTAGTGGCAAAACACCCTTCCAACGTTGGGTTCGCTTCACCTTATTTGATTCAACAAATATAACTACTAAATAATGACCACCGTTCTATTCCCCTGTTACCCCCGCTCGACCCAGCTACACTCGTATTACCTGAAAGGAATTGTGAAGCAAAAGGGTGAGCACAACTAGCTCAGTAAAGAATATTATGACTAAAGATAAATAAATTATCAATAGTCTTCAACAGTAATAAATCAGAGATTTAGAACATATGGTAGATGATAAAACTTTTCAACCATAGTTGCAGCGGAATGAGAAATCCATTAGAAGAGTCAAATAGACCATAAAGTCTATTATCTTCTCCATGTTAAAAGTCCACCAACAATGTTTTAACCTCAGAACATCAATCAACAGCCTCACATCCCACAATCATGTGAATAACTCATAATCATAATTGTAGTTCTAAATTCCTTTTCACATTCAGGACGAAGATAATTGTCATCACCTGTCTTTACCTGAAATATCAAAGATCATGGTTAAACCAAATCACAGTTCCTGTTCATAATCATACTAATAAATTCATCTTTGCACTACGAGCCAAAGATATTCATCAACAGTTCATCTTTGCACTACAGGCCAAAGATATTCAACAACAGGTCATCTTTGCACTACAGGCCAAAGATATTCAACAATAGATCATCTTTGCACTACGGGCCAAAGATATTCAACAATAGTTCATCTTTGCACTACAGGCCAAAGATATTAATATCTCAAAGAAATACATAATTATTTCAGAATTTATATAAACCATAATTATAACCATGTTGATCAATTCACCTTGCACTTAAGCTAAAAATATTCCATTGTAAATTCAATGGTCATGATCATACTAGTCAACAATTCAACTTTGCACTCATCGCCAAAGAGAACCCATAGTCACGATCATACCAATACTTTACCCATCTTTACACACTCAAGTCAAAGAGAAATTCCATCACTGTGGTTATAAAATGTTATATATGATAATAAAATCAATATAATCAATACATAGTTTTAATCTCCAGAGTAATATTCATAAATCAACTATAATTTGGTTAAAAAAGAAACCAATTTTGTAGTGAATAGTAACTCGTGAATAGTAACTCATAAATAGTAATATGAATAGTAACCCATCGTGAATAGTAACTCATGAAAAGGAAATCGTGAATAGTAACTCATGAATAGTAACTCGTGAATAGTAACTCATGAATAGTAACTCATGAATAGTAACCCCGACATGAAAAAGTTCCAAATTTGATAAAAATTCAAACCAATATTTCGGCATAATGATATTGAAGAAATAATATCATTTATGAAGAAAATAATCTCCCTTACAATCTCTTACTATCCTAAAAGAGCAGTACTTCTGACTGTAATAACGTTGAACGAACTTGCACCGTATAGCAACACTCAAGATATCAAAATACTCACAAGAATACACTCGATAATATAGAGAGAGAAATAGAGATAAAACTTCAGTTTCTGGTGTGATTTTCAATTCTAACCTAAGCATCCTATTTATAGAAAAATGCTTAGAACACCAAAGCAGAAAATTTAATAAAATATTAATATAATTATAAAATTTTCTTACGCACACCCAAGAAATCTGAATTCAGCATCTAACATGTGCAAGTGGGGCCCACACAATGGAAAAAACGTTTTTCTTAATAAAAATTATTAAAACTTCAAAAATCAATTATTCTGGAACTTCAATAATTCATAATAAATAGCTCTTTTATCAGAAAATTTGAATCTCGCGACTCTTTATAGGAAATTCAATTCTCTACAACTTTGCAGAAGAAAGTTTTTCCAAATTCCAAATAAAAATTGACTGAAATCCACATACGGATGATTTTACAGGCTATAATCAAATTTCAGTCAAGAAATGGGTCCACCAACATGTTTAACATGTTTTAAACAACTTTTGCAACAAAAATACTCTTCCTCCTCATATACTCATATATCCCACATTCATTGTAAAAATATCATCATTAAAATATTATTTTATCAGAAAAGATAAAATATCAATTTTCAACAATTGTCACTTTAAAAATTTTGTCCATCTATATCCACATAAAATGAATATTTTCCTTATCATATAAATCAATAATTAATTATTCACAAATAATATTACAGAATCACAATATTGACAACCAGTGCGCTTCTGTGAGGAAGGGGGCTTTCCAATAAGAATTTCTCATTACTGGCGCGCAATTAGGTGACCAAACCTCTCCTTAGATAGAACTTTCTAGACATTACCAATAATGTATCTAATAATATTATTCAAATAATATGAATTAATTATTTGATAATGGAAAATACTGTGTAGTGACAATTATTGAAACAACAGTAATATAAAATATCAACGTAGCAATTATTGAATCAATAGAATAAAATATTGAACAGTAATTACTATAACAATTATTGAGTAGTGCCTTCTTACGTAAGAATCAATAATTCAAAAATACTGTGCAATACCGTGTGCTACTGTGCAACAACGTGTATTACTTTACTTTACCCACCGGGTATTTCAACAGTGTTAACGGTAACAATTTCGCCGTTATTTATAAAAACTCAAATTTGTCATTTTCTACATCCGACAGTTATTCTGTTATGGGGCCCACAAATAGTTTCTTGGCCGTCATCATTTAATATTCCCGACGTAAAGAATATTCCACGACCAAACGAATATTCCCCGACAACAATGAATATTTTATAACCACTTGCGTATTTTAAAAAAATTTCATATATCACCCTTAAATTTAAACTTTTATCAATTTAACCATTTACTGAATAGTAATTATAAGAAAAAATTTAATACTTTTATTTCATAAAATTCGGGGTCTTACAATCTCCCCTCCTTATGAAATTCCGTCCCCAAAATTTACGTACCTGGTATTTCAAAGAGTTGAGAATACCTTGCTTTCTTTTCAGATTACATCTTCCCTATCATCGTGATTTCTTCATTGCTCATCTCCTGTATTTCAGATATCATTCTAGAATACAGCTTCAAAAACAAAGGTTAATTTAACAAATTAACATATCACATAATATCCCGATATTATAACTAACCAACAAATATGCTTAGGTAGGACACACTAGCGAAGGATTTACTCATCTTTCCCCTCCTAGTTCTAATCCCGGTCTCCCCCAGAGACCATATCCCTAAGCTTAGATACCAACTGTGACTCATGTCCCAACCATGGACAGTACCTCACAGTGGTACCTATCAGTTTGCCACCGCAGAACGGCGTCCCCTACGGAGAGTCTGGCTTCGGTGCGGCCCTCATCAACAGGAAGTCACCAGATAGAGGCTCGGGGCTCTTTACATATAGCTCTGATACCAACTGTGACAACCCCCAAATAGGTCCATTCCATCCAACCCATTATGAGTCGCCAAATACATGGTACAGAAAACAACTACTACTTTATTACAACAATTATCGTGCAAAATACAACAACACATATGTTGTGAGTTTTGATACTAAAATATACCAACTGTGACTCTGGACACCAACTTGGATAGCACGTCACCATGACACCTTACGTAAAGGTACAGTCAAAAACTATTTTAGAAATTAAAACCTTTGGGAAGTGCTCAAGGAAACCTTCATACATAGGAGGCCATGAATGATAGATATCATATGCCCACAGAATTATCCTTGGTTGACCCAATAGAGCCCAAAGAAAAATGAGAAGATTACTATCATCTTCTTTCCAATGGTGAGTCTTCTCTTGACATATAACCATCTCTACCGTCTGCAATTGAACATTATGTTTCAAATAAACTCCAAGATTATATAGGTAGTGCTCGTATATATACTCAGCAAGTGGATGAGCACATCCCTGTCTTATAATGACACGAGGTGGTATGTCATTAGACATCTTGTATGATACTGGCAAAACACCCTTCCAACGTTGGGTTCGCTTCACCCTATTTGATTCAACACATATAACTACTAAATGATGAACATCGATCTATTCCCCTTACCCCCTCGGCTTCGACCCTGGCTACACTCAGACACACGAAAGGAATTGTGAAGCAAAAGGGTGAGAGCACAACTAGCTCAGTAAATAATATTATGACTAAAGATAAATAAATTATCAATAGCCTTCAACAGTAATAAATCAGAGATTTAGAACATATGGTAGATGATAAAACTTTTCAACCATAGTTGCAGCGGAATGAGCAATCCATTAGAAGAGTCAAATAGACCATAAAGTCTATTATCTTCTCCATGTTAAAAGTCCACCAACAATGTTTTAACCTCAGAACATCAATCAGCAGCCTCACATCCCACAATCATGTGAATAACTCATAATCATAATTGTAGTTCTAAATTCCTTTTCGCATTCAGGACGAAGATAATTTTCATCACCTGTCTTTACCTGAAACATCAAAGATCATGGTTATACCAAATCACAGTTCCTGTTCCTGTTCATAATCATACTAATAAAGTCATCTTTGCACTACAAGCCAAAGATATTCATCAACAGTTCATCTTTTCACTACAGGCCAAAGATATTCAACAATAGGTCATCTTTGCACTACAGGCCAAATATATTCAACAACAGGTCATCTTTGCACTACGGGCCAAAGATATTCAACAATAGTTCATCTTTTCACTACAGGCCAAAGATAATAATATCTCAAAGAAATACATAATCATTTTAGAATTTATATAAACCATAATTATAACCATGTTGATCAATTCACCTTGCACTTAAGCTAAAAATATTCCATTGTAAATTCAAT
Source organism: Panax ginseng (assembly GCA_020205605.1). Taxonomy (NCBI): domain Eukaryota; kingdom Viridiplantae; phylum Streptophyta; class Magnoliopsida; order Apiales; family Araliaceae; genus Panax; species Panax ginseng. Next base: position 64,377,440 of record CM035145.1, on the reverse strand, counting down.
GGTCATGATCATACTAGTCAACAATTCAACTTTGCACTACTGGCCAAAGAGAACCCATAGTCACGATCATACCAATACTTTACCCATCTTTACACTCAAGTCAAAGAGAAATTCCATCACCAGGGTTATAAAAATGTTATATATGATAATAAAATCAATATAATCAATACATAATTTTAATCTCCAGAGTAATATTCATAAATTAACTATAATTTGGTTAAAAAAAGAAACCAATTTTGTAGTGAATAGTACCCGTGAATAGTAACTCGTGAATAGTAACTCATAAATAGTAACCCGTCGTGAATAGTAACTCGTGAATCGTAAATCGTGAATAGTAACTCGTGAATAGTAAATCATGAATTGTAACCCCGACATGAAAAAGTTCCAAATTTGATAAAAATTCAAACCAATTTTTCGGCATAATAATATTGAAGAAATAATATCATTTATGAAGAAAATAATCTCCCTTACAATCCCTTACTATCCCTAACCTCAAAAGAGTAGTACTTCTGACTGGAATAACGTTGAACGAACTTGCACCGTATAGCAACACTCAAGATATCAAAATACTCACAAGAATACACTCGATAATATAGAGAGAGAAATAGAGATAAAACTTCAGTTTCTGGTGTGATTTTCAATTCTAACCTAAGCATCCTATTTATAGAAAAATGCTTAGAACACCAAAGCAGAAAATTTAATAAAATATTAATATAATTATAAAATTTTCTTATGCACACCCAAGAAATCTGAATTCAGCATCTAACATGTGCAAGTGGGGCCCACACAATTGAAAAAATGTTTTTCTTAATAAAAATTATTAAAACTTCAAAAATCAATTATTCCGGAACTTCAATAATTCATAATAAATAGCCCTTTTATCATAAAATTCGAATCTTGTGAATTTTTATAGGAAATTCAATTCTCTACAACTTTGCAGAAGAAAGTTTTTCCAAATTTCAAATAAAAATTGATCGAAATCCACATACGGATGATTTTACAGGCTATAATAAATTTCAGTCAAGAAATGGGTCCACCAACATGTTTAACATGTTTTAAACAACTTTTGCAACAAAAATACTATTCCTCCTCATATACTCATATATCCCACATTCATTGTAAAAATATCATCATTAAAATATTATTTTATCAGAAAAGATAAAATATCAATTTTCAACAATTGTCACTTTAAAAATTTTGTCCATCTATATCCACATAAAATGAATATTTTCCTTATCATATAAATCAATAATTAATTATTCACAAATAATATTACAGAATCATAATATTGACAACTGTGCGCTTCCCAAGAAGAGGGGTTTTCCAATAAGAATTTCTCCTTACTGGCACGCAATTAGGTGACCAAACCTCTCCTTAGATAGAACTTTCTAGACATTGCCAATAATGCTATCTAATAATATTATTCAAATAATATGAATTATTGATTTGATAATGGAAAATACTGTGTAGTGACAATTATTGAAACAACAGTAATATAAAATATCAATGTACCAATTATTGAATCAATAAAATAAAATATTAAACAGTAATTACTATAACAATTATTGAGTAGTGCCTTCTTACGTAAGAATCAATAATTCAAAAATAATGTGCAATACCGTGTGCTACTGTGCAAAAATGCGTATTACTTTACTTTACCCACCGGGTATTCCAACAATGTTAATGGTAACAATTACGTCGTTATTTATAAAAACTCAAATTTGTCGTTTTCTTCATCCGATAGTTATTCTGTTATGGGGCCCACAAATGGCTGCGCCATCGTACGAATATTCCACGACCAAACGAATATTCTCCGACAACAATGAATATTTTATAACCACTTGCGTATTTTAAAAAAAATTCATATATCACCCTTAACTTTAAACTTTTATCAATTTAACCATTTACTGAATAGTAATTATAAGAAAAAATTAAATACTTTTATTTCATAAAATTCGGGGTCTTACACTTTACATCATTCTTACCAAGTTCGTTTCCTTCTATAACTTAATTGAAATTATTTCATTAATACAACTCGGTTCATTTAATTATCCTTCCTCACGACTTACTAACGTCCTTACGTTATTTAATCGAAACTCAATCGTCATTGATTAAGTACGCTTATTGCATAACGTCTGCGTTCATCTTCAATTGACTTACTTTAACTCTAAGTGATCACACTTGAGGTTTAGTTATGACTTAACAATATTTTATTAACTCCCTTAGTTCATTGCTAAACAATTTGCCTTCATCTTCTACTTGTAACCATTCTTGTCTGCTTATGTTTTAAGCTTGGCGGCTATAGTCACGCTATTACACTTGGTGCATGCGTACATGTAGCGTCACCATAATACTCAAAAATCCGGACTCGGCGTGCGTGGCGCGAGTCTACGTGATATATATGACTGTGATGCGTGACTCTCCAAGGGCTAATGGTCACTTTGGTCATGCAAGGCGATGACTTACTTTTTTACCATGACTAGCGCCATGGCTGATTCTCGACACCGTAAAAATTTTTAACAGTTAACTTTTTTTGTGAGATTTCCGGCCTCATAACTTCTTCGTTATAAGTCCGAATTGGCTAGTTCAAGAGCCTACGGTTCACAAATTACGTACTCTATGCGTTCATGCTAGAATTTTATCTATTCGACTTCGTTTGCTAAAAATTCACCTATTAGTCCATTTTTAACGAAAACGATAAACGTTCGTGAACGTTCAATGCTCGTTTCTTCGTTCTAAGTCAGAATCCGGCCATTTTTGGGTCCGCAACTCTATAATGCCAAATAAGACTTGTCTCCATTGAAAACCAACGTTTCCAAGCTCAATATCAAAATTCGACTTCCATTCTGAGAATTTCAAGAATTCGACGATTATCGTCCAATCGTGTTAATTCTGGCAAAACTTCGTTACTTGAGATTTTTAAACCGTTTCAATTGGATTCAATCCATTATACTAACATCTTGACATACATACTTCATTAACTTATAAACATGATAAGTTATTACTAGTTCGTTGTGAGTTTATAACTTATAAAAATATAAATTACTTATATTTTCATTACTCATGACTTTTGTCTTCTTTCCATATGACTTATTATGGTTAATGACTTCTAACCATTATTCTTGCTCCTTATTATCATACTAACTTTATTAATGTAAACATGTTACAAGTTCTTACAAGTTATTATACATTCCTTATTGATCTTCACAAGTTCTTAACTTATATGATTACGAATAGCTTATTCATGACTTATACGGCTTATTAAGACTTAAGCCCTTTAATTTATCATTCCTTAGCATGCTAGTTCTACCAATACCCCCTTCTTTAACAATGTAAGAGAAAGAGAATCATGGTTTATGAATACTTACTCTTGAATAACACTTGGTAAATTTTTAATCTCCTTCTTGCTTCTTGAATTAACAAGGCTAATCTTCTAGCTTTTCTTGCTTTTTTTCTCAAACCAATAAGCTATAAGTTGTTGGTTGGAAATCTAACAAAGGAAGTCTAACTTATATGTGCTTATTCTCTCAAGCAAATAAGCTCTCAACTTTTAAGTTGTTGGATGAAATGAAAACAACCAAACAAATGAATCCAAGATTGCTATTTATAGGAGTTGTTAGATTAGGGTATAATGGTCATTAAGCTACCTCCACCTCCTTAATCCAGCTCCTTACTATTCATTACTTTGCCCCTAAGTAAACTTGTTCCCTACACAAAATACTTGGTCATCACAACATCTATCCTTTGCTTGCCCATCACAATACTTAAGCATTAAGTTTACTTTGTCACCACACTTACTTAGCCATTAAGTTAGCTTGTTCATCATATTGATTACTTGATCACCACAACACTTAGCCTCTAAATACTTGTTTATTACTTTGGATCACCCATGGGTTTAAACCATTCTCTAACCCATTAGTTATTTACCTTGGGCTTTAGCTTAATTCACTTAGCTTAATCATTTGGGCTTGCATACTAAATTACTTTGGGCTTGTAATTAAACAACCCTTGGGCTTGTATATACACTCACATTGGACTTAACCATTTCCATACATGGCTAACATAATACTTAATAAATCCTACCTATTCAATACCTTTGGCTTAAAGCCTCCTAATGTATATTATACGTACAATTCTCGTATTCTCACTCGTATACTAATTCATGATATACGATATACCATCATTCATACATACTTGTATAATACCTCGTATCATACTCGTATTCATTACTTCGTATAATACCTACGTATTATACGATCATTGTTTTATTCTTTAATCACATTACATTTCCTTCTCGTAAATCATTTTCCTTAAACGTTAGGTTTTAAGTCCGCAGGCGAAATATTATGTTTTCCATAATAGAATTATTATTGGATATTCCATCTCACCTCGATATTCTATCATTACGTATTTCTCGGAAGTTCAAAAATAATTCCCGAGCAGAAATGCGTGAATAGTGTTTTTCAAAAAATTTCTCGGAAAGCTTCTATTTTCATCTTGGAAATTCAAACACTTTAATTCTATCATGTAGCCAAAATCCTACGACGTTTCGATATGTTTAGTTCATAGAATGACCTTCAATTAGCTTGCTCCCATAAATAATCAATTAAATTCATTTAATCCTTATAATTAAATAAAATTTTAATTCTTCTAAAAATTCGATTTCCTCGGGCGTTACATGATTCATGACATTGTGGATGACATAGTGGTGAAATCTAAAAAGGAGACAACCCACGTTGAGGATTTAAGAAAGGTGTTTGAACGTTGTCGCAAGTATAAGTTAAAGATGAACCCGAAAACTGCGCCTTTGGGATGACAGCTGGAAAATTTTTGGGCTTCTTGGTGCACAAAAGAGGTTTGGAGGTAGACCCAAACAAGGCAAAAGCTATTACAGATATGCCCCCACAAAAAACGCAGAAACAGTTGATATGCGTCATTATTTTTTGGCACACGAAGTGAAACTTGCAACGAGAACTGACCCGATCAGATACTTGCTAACTAGGCCAGCATTGGTAGGAAGACCTGTAAGATGGATGATGTTCCTTTCAGAATATGACATCAAGTGTGTAACACCGAAGGCAATAAGATGTCAGGCATTAGCAGACCTGCTCGCTCAGTTTTCGCATTGAGAATATGAACCTCCTTCAGAGGATCTTCTAGGGGGAGAAGTAGAAAAAATTGATGTGGTGGATGAAGATTCGGAGTGGTGGAACTTGCCCTTTGATGGGTCATCCGCAAAAGGAAAAGGAGGAGCAGGTGTGGTATTAACTACCAAGGATGGAAAGGAAGTGGCCATGTCATACAAACTAGATTTCCCTTGCACGAATAATGAAGCAGAATATGAGGCATTCATATTGAGATTATTAGCGGCTATAGAATTGGGAGCCAAGTGCCTCAAAGTAAAGGGCGATTCAAATCTGATAGTTCTACAAATAAGAGGTCAATTCGCAGTAAAGGAACCTATCTTGGCACCATACCGAACTATAGCACAAAAAGTGATGGAAGCCTTCAAGAAGGTAGTGATTGAGTACATGCCAAGAATACAAAATAGACAACCTGACGCATTAGCCATAGTAGCATCTAGAGTGTATGTCAAAGGAGAAGACTTGGATGTGAAGGTAATCAAAAGGATCCTCCCAACCACGGTACTGGAATTATTCCCCAAAGATTTGACATAACGCACAATCCCAGCTTTGTCCAATAACTTCAGATATTCGGAAGTCCCGAGGATCTCGTTGGTCCAAGGTTGCCATCCCTGAAGGCGACTAGATGAGTCAGACAGGAAGCGAACGGGACTAAAAGGATACTCCTATTTTTCGATGCACATGCGGAGAATATGAGTAGAGCAGAGAAAGCTATCCGTACTTTCGCTAGCTGCAGCATATAGAAATACATCTCATTTGTCAGGTGGATGAAAAGTTGCACGATCAAAATTCTTCGTTTGTTACCAAAAATCGTCAAAAGGCCCAAAGAAGGGAGCTTTTCCCCACTGGCTAATGAAGGGGATTTCCTTAGTGGTTTTTGGGTCCGCAGAACGTTCGTCAAAGTTAGCCTACAACAAGGGCGATTTAATATGAGAATTCTCTGAAACAGGAAAACGAAGTGGAAAGCATTCGAAATATAGTACTTACTATGGTAAAAGAGAAATTATGAATACCGAAAAAACGAGGACGTCTTGGAAAAAATCTCCTTTTGACAATGTCCGGTGCGAAAAAGTATGAAGTTGAATAACAAGATTTAGTCCAGAAAAAGAGAGATTACGTACACCTGAAAAGAGGAAGGAAGAAAATTATCAAACGACGGAAAACCCTCTAGGGTTCGGTCACCTCGGGATTCGACCACATTGAGATTTGGCCTCCTAAGGTTTAGTCACCCTAGGATTCGGTCCCTACTAGGGTATCCGGGATGGTTTCTTGATTCGTTGTTTAATTGATCGGAACGAAGAGTCGCTTGAAATTCTTTAAAAGTAAGTCTTTCTTTTAAATTTAAAAAAAATCTTTCTGGGTCAATTCTTAATTTATATTTAAATTAATAATAATAAAAAAAATGTCGCAGCGAAATGAAAAAAAAAGTTGACAAGCTTTCTGCAGGATTATAAGTGAACAGCTATTTCTTCTAAATTTCAATTTGTTGGTAGCGTTGTCATCATTAAGAACAAAGCCTGCATTAAAAAAAATTCCTACAGAGCATGAATCATGAAAGGCGCTGGATCAGAAAGGAGGTGAAATCATAAAGTATCACTTAATTTTCTACTTTTAGGCCTTATCACTTTTTTAATATATTATTCTTTCCTTCATCATCCTTTTCCATCAGCTATGCTCATAGAATTAAAATCTCACACTAACATCGGTCCTAGTGAATCTGGTGCAACGAAACAATTAGAAAAATCAATTCAAGTTGTGCAGTAGGTTCGCATAGCGATGACCGAGAAATTCAAGTTGATGTTACCTGAACTGGAAAATGAATCAATTTGATTGCGTAATTTTTCCTCTTTAGATTAAGCTTCTCTCCAATATAATACTACTAATATTGTATTCCTTCATCAGCCACAAAGAAGAAACTTAACTTTTCCCTTCTATATATACACAATAAAATACAGATATTGATAACTCACATAGTATCCTAATAAACTTATTATTTTACATGAATCAATCTCTCAAGAAATTGTTGTGTTTTAGAACTCTAATTATGAGTGTTTGAAGTGTGAACCAATTTCCAAAAAATATATAAAATAAAATAAAAAAAATTTAAATTAGCATTGATTTATTTGTACAGACGTGTTACCCACCATTTACGATAATTCCTCTTTTTTTTCATAATGTTGGTATTCCCGTCTGTTTCCAAATTTAGGATAAATTTTAACTAAATTTTGATTCTTGAATTGAAAATTATATAGATGTTTAAAATTTTAAATTGATGTAATTATTTGTTAAAATTTTACAATCAGTTATACTTTTAAGTAATTTATAATTTCAATAAATATATTGCCTAAAATTATATGAATTTGAATATATTTAAAAAATTACAAAAAGTTTATTCTAAGAGGGGATGAAATGGTATAGCATTGATTTGTTGAAGTCACTATCATGTATGTTTATTTATGAATTTATATATAATATTAATTGTTGCAATTAATCTCCTCATTGACAAGTTTTCAGATTTAATTTGATTGAGCAAGATTTGGAAACAAATTTGATAAATGATTTTCATGATATTTTGGGAGAGTTCTCTTAAGGTTTTCTTTCTCATAAGATTTTTGTTTCTTTTTGAGGCTTACAAGATCGAGCTCCGCGGATTATTCAGAAAATTTGAAATAGGATTCAAATACTCGAAATATTTTTGTACGATCGTCACTCTGAAGGCGTGACTCACGTGCAAGGGGCAATTGTGAGCCAAAATATAAAATTAGGGCTTACGTGTGATCTAAAGAATTAAATAAATTGGGAGAAGTCTCCACGTTTCCCGAGGCAGATGGCTCGTGGAGACGAATCATTTGGGAATTGATTGAGGGATTGGATTGGTGGCTAGAAGGACATGATGATTTAGGCATTACTTAAGTAATTAAGGGTATTATTGGAATTTCCTCTGAAATCACATGCCAAGCACAAAACCCAGACATGTGCAAGGCACGTGACCATTTTTCAGGAAACTCTATAAATACTCCCTTTCATTTCAATAGAAAGGAACTTTTTGATTCTCTCTGAACTAAAGACTTTGAAGAAAGCTCTTGAATTCTAAGAATTCTGCCACGTGTTACTTAAGTAATTGCTTACCTGTTCTTCTCCCCTCTTCAACCACTCAATCAAGACCGTACTCTTTGCGGATTTCTCTCTTCCTCAGTCAACACGAAACCCTAACCCTAGTAAGGTACGGTTTCCTTACCCACACAAGTGATGGACTCAGGAACCACGAATGTCAACTGTGCATCGGTTGAATCAAACTAGATGACCCCAATAAGGGCATATGTCGGAGAAGGTGTGTTGTCGTATAACCTTTCAAAAGCTAGGAAGCTGAGAATGAGAGCTTCTAAGTTCACCATCCTGTAGGACACTTTGTACAAGAAAGGCTATTCCTTGCCATTGCTCCAGTGCCTTTCACCCGAAGAAGCTCACTATGCCCTGCGAGAGATCAACGAGGGAATATGTGGGAACCAATCTGGAGGACGATCCCTTGCCCACAAGGTGCTCAGGCAAAGTTACTTCTGGCCTTCTATGGTAAGGGATGTCCATGAGTTCTCCAGGAAGTGTGACAAGTGTCAACGTTTCGTGACCTTATCCAGGCAACCACCAGAAGAACTAACAACCATTTCAAGTACATGGCCTTTCTCTAAATGGGGCATCGACATTCTAGGCCTATTGCCTCTGATTAAGGACACTTCAAGTTCGTGGTGGTAGCAGTTGATTGTTTTACCAAGTGGGCTGAAGCCGAACCCTTAGCAAAAATCATAGATGTAAAGGTTAAAGATTTTATTTGGAAGAAACTAGTATATCGCTTCGGCATACCCCACGCCATTGTCAGTGATAATGCCAAGCAATTCGACAATAAGCTGCTAAACTCTTTATGCTCCGACCTTCAAATAAAGCAGTTGCACTCTAGCCCAGCTCACCCGCAAACAAATGGACAAGCAGAAGTCATGGTGAAAACAGTGCTATGCAGCTTAAAGATAAGGCTTGAAAGAATGAAGGGACTTTGGGTCGACGAACTTCAAAGCGTATTATGGGCCTACCGAACCACACCAAGAACTCCAACTGGGGAAACCCTTTTTTCCCTCACCTTTGGAACTGAGGTGTCCTCCCTGTAGAGATCAGGGCAAACTCTCTAAGGGTCCAAAACCACGACCCCACCACTAATGAGGAAGGACTTCGCATCAATCTTGACTTGGTAGAGGAGGCAAGGGAGATGGTTGTGGTTCGTAACATAGAGTATAAGTGTTGTATGGCAAAGTATTACAACTCAAGGGTGAAGCCTCGTTCCTTCCAACCAGGAGACTTGGTCCTCAAGAAGGTGATCCTAACCACGAAGGATTCGCGCGAAGGAAAACTGGGACCAAATTGAGAAGGACCCTACCTTGTAAGAGAAGTGGTGAGGCAAAGCACTTACAAGATCCAGAATTCTGAAGGGAAGGTCTTACCCCATCCACGGAACACTGAGCACTTGAGGAGGTATTACCAGTGACACTTTGAGGAAGTAGAAGTAGAAAAGTTAGGGACTTGGTTTTATTTTTCTTTTTTAGAATTATTATCCAATGTTCAAAGTACCTTTTTTGGGTCAGCAATGAAATTTTCTATTTTTTACTCCAAAAGGTTGCATTTTTAATCAATTTCAAAGGAGTATCAGTACAAAAGTAAGGATGCATAATGCTTTTCTAAAAAAATAAAATCAAAAGTCCCTAGCACTCTAACTACTCTCATGGTCGTCCTCATCATCCTTAGCATCTTCAAAACCTCCATCGTCAGGCGCCTCAGTTGGCACAAAGCCTGAGAAATCAATATCAGGGAAAGAAGTAGAGATCTTTCCCGGAAGCTCATCATAGCCAACAATGAAAGCACCTGCAATAGCATACTCCAGATCCACTTCATCTTGAGAAGCTCTCTCTTGAGTTGACCTCAATTCTGCCTCTACTCTCGAGCAGGAAGCCTCCCTGAGCGCGTCTCTTTAACGGGCCGTCTGAAGCTCAGTCTCAAGATTAGTTGCCTTCTCATGGGCCTCAACAAGCTCCACCCCCTGAGCGCATCCCTCTCACGAGTTGCCAAAAGCTCAGCCTCAAGCTTAATTGTCCTCTCACGGATAGCTGAAAGATTTGTTTCAGCCTTCGAGCAAGCTGCCTCACTAAGCGCGGCCTTCCCACGGGTCGCCAAAATCTTAGCCCGAGAAGCCTTGTCAGCAGCTTCGAGCTCGGTAATACTCCCCTGAGCAGCGAGAAGCTCCTTCTGCACAACCTCATAGTTAAGCTTCAATTGACCGTAAAAATGAGCCCTCGAGAACAAACATATAGATGTAGTGGAAATCTGAAGAAGAAAAAAGAAAGAAGAATGACCAAGCATATAGGGAAGAACTAAAAAAAACCAAAAACTTAGGACTCTTACCAAAGTAAAACCCTCCATAAATGTGTTGATAACCCCCTCAATGCCTAAAGCACTAATCTGTTAAATCTCAAAGGGAAACAAAAATCTCCCAAGTTTGTCCCTAATGACTTTCCGATCCCCCAGCATAGAACCTGACTGAATCGGCGCCCATACATGAGCTCCTATAGGAGGGGTGGACAGGCGGGGCCCAAAAGTTATAGGTGACTGGGAAGTCGCTGGAGTAGCGCTAATAATCGAAGAAGTCACCAACGGGGAAGACACGGTTGAAGGAGTAACTTGAGGAGAGCTCGCCTCGGTATACACCATTGGAGGGGTTGTTAGGGGGCATCATTCGTTCGCGCCACCTTGGGAGGATGTATGCTCCTACTAGCGCCAGAGAGAAGTGATCCAATCACCGTCCTATCTACTGCAGCGAATGAGACAAAGCGTTATCTGAGTGATAATCATCTAACAAAAGAAAAGTTATAAGATAAGTTAATATACCTTTTCTCTTTAAGAGGGAACCACCTAATCTCGAAGAAGGACCTCCAACTCTACCACCGTACTTAGGCAAAAAATGCCCATGTCTTTGTCGGGGTGAGCCCTCACAGCCTGCAGCTTCAACCGTTGGTCTTTGTAGAGCACTGGCATACCTGCAAGGAGATGATGAGCATATATAAAAAAACTAAAAATAGTGGGAAATTTAAAACGCACCAAGTTTCTTAGCAGCACCCCAACGTATTGAAACTAATGCCCGATCAGCCTCTGCAACCCATTCTCTGTCGACAAAGAAGAAGTGAGATTTCCAGCTGTGACAATTGGAGCGTAGCCTAGTGAGCATCATACCACTCTTTGCAGTAAAATAATACTAGCCCCTATTTGGTGCAAGAGTCTTGCTCAAATTATAAGCCCCATGAAACTCCTTGGGAGAAGCATCTTCGTGATGTACCTTCTTCCACAATATGAGAAAACCCAGTAAGACTCTCTAACCATTAGGCGCTAACTGCCCTGGAGTCGGGGAAAAGTAGTGCAGAATTTGACAAATTGGATGGGACATGGGGAACCTAATCACAACCTCAAACATCTCCTCGTAAATGACCATGTCACCGAAGGAGTCATCGCAGGTAAACTCATCTTTCTCGCCCCGGCGACACGACATCGTGGGAGGAATATGATAAGCAGAAATAAGCTTTGAGATATCATCATCAGAATTGAGTGAGCTGAAAAGGGTACTTACTTTAGACCTATCAACATCCGAGATCAATTTACTTTTGTGTTTCATCTTCCGAGGCCTTAAAGAGTGGTCGGAACCACCATCTGGGAGGTCTTGAGTCACACTGGATGGAGCCAAGCTATGATCGACAGAAGCAGTGTTCCCAATCTCTTTGTGCTCTGCAACAGTGCCTAGAGAGACACCTGAAGCCCTCAGCTCACCCAAATGGGACGATCTAGAACCTTGAGGAGCGCCCAAAGCCACTTGCTCAACCAAAAGTGTGTTTCCCTCCTGCTCACCAGAAGATAATCGCCCCTGCTCGCCCAAGGCCTGCCCAACTCACCCCTACTCTCCTAAGACCTACTCAGCTCGACCATATTGCTCACCCAGGGCTGCCCTAGCTCGCCCTGCTGCGCCCAAGACACCTTTCAACTTGACCTTACTACTTAAGGCACCCTTTAGCTCGCCTCTGCTTGCCCAAGGCACCTTGACTATACTACCCCGGCTCTTTCTACTACTTAACCCTAAATGGATATGCACTCCCATCATCGTCGTGCACAACATTATCCACCTGAGGCACCTCACCTGCTTCACTCTCCACCGTGGTAGCCTCTTGGTAGCTTACTTCGTCAATCAGTTCACTCCCATGGATATCTCTTCCTTTGCTCGGCATTGATCTCTGAAAAATCCTTACTAAAAAGAGATCTCTAGGATTGAATCTCTCTAATCTCTATGGAACAAGTGAGATCAAGAGCAGGACACAAAACTCCCAAATTTTTAACCTATATTCTTCAAGAATATAAGAGAATGAGTCCCACAAACTAGAGGAGTTTACCTGAAAAGGGGAGGTCACGAATTAAAAGGAATTTTGAAGGAGTTCGGATTTAAAGGTAAGTATACTATTTAAATCATAACTTTTGATCCGTAACTCCGAATTGGGCCCGTAATATATCAAAATGACCGTATCGACGAGCTCTACAAAAGTCATCGCCTATGGCCATGATGGATGCTGTTAAAAGCCCAAAAAAGCCTTAGAAGTGCATGTTTTGGCCTCTAATAATTTTTCTAGTTTTGTCAGAAACCCAAATTTTAACTGAATTCCCTCCTCTCCAAGTCATGTTGGACACAGGGCATTGGGGGGCAAATGATGTGTCTAGTCCAAGGATTCAGCCCATCTCATAAGCCTAATATGGAATATAGGCCCAAGTTTAAGAAATCTAGTGAGCCCAACAAATGTGAACCATCACGGTTGGGTTAATTGAATGCATCAGTAACAATGAGCTACGCATGCCCACATCATGAAGGAAGTGGTCAAGCCTCATCTCTGGATCTCACGGAGAGCACGTCAACCATCTTGCTCTTTAGGAAGAGGTTGGGAGTTTCCACTAGAGTAGTGGTTTAGTGGCTACATGTTCACCCCAAAAACTGTCATGGAGTCGCTATAAATTGTACGCCTCACCATCACTTGGGGCAACTCACTTTTGTACTAAAGAACTCCCTTCTCCTTTCTCTTTAAGCTTGTACTTTCTGTACTCTATGTTTCCAACACACTTGACATACTAAAAAGTGTCGGCGACTAGAGCAAAAAGTGAGCCGACTTCGTCAAACAATCCAATATTACCCAAATAGTGTCGTATCTTTTCTGCTTAGTTGGAAGTCCCACCACAAATTCCATCATGATATGCTCCCACTTCCATTACAGAATTTCCAATGATTGTAACAAGCCACTTGGTCATTGATGTTCGACCTTAACTTTTTGACATGTTAAGCACCTACTCACATACTCTGCTATTCCCCTCTTCATGTTTGGCCACCAAAAGTTCTATTGAAGGTATTGATACATCTTTGTACTACCAGGATAAATTGATTATCTTGAACTATGGGCCTCTTGTAATATTTCTTATTTCAATATTATTTCACACGAAACCCAAATTCTTCCTTCAAATCTTAATAACCCCTCATTATCAAGAATGTACTTTGTCTCTTCTACATCTGCTCACACTCATCATCTCTGAGTTGTACTTCTTTGACTCTCCCCATAGATGTATGAGTCTCCACCGTAAACAATTTCTTTCCCGATTCACTCAGTAATCTCACCTCTAACTCCATTCTACTCCTCTATGTTATTAACTCATTTTGAGTCGTTAACCTTGATAACGTTTCCTGGCCTTTTCTACTTAAAGCATCATCCACTACATTTTCCTTCCCTAGATGATACATGATATCACAATCATAATCCTTTATCAACTTCAGACATCTTCTTTGTCTCATATTTAAGTCCTTCTATGTCAAAATATATTTAAGACTTTTATGGTATATGTATATCTCACATTTCTCCCCATATAAGTAATGCCTCCAAATCTTTTAGGCAAAAATCATTGCTGCCAATTTTAGGTCATGAGTAGGATAACCTTTCTTATAATCATTTAACTGCCACAATGCGTACGCAATGACCTTGACATGCTGCTTGAGCATGCAACCCGGTCCTCTATGCGAAGCATCGCTATAAACTACAAAATTCCCCATATCATCTGGTAAAGATAGCACTGGTGCTTCATTTAATCTTTTCTTCAGTTCTTGAAAACTGTCTTCACACTTCTCCGTCCATACGTACTTCAATGTCTTCCTTGTCAAATTTGTCAACGAAGTAGATATCTTAGAAAAATCATGGATAAATCTTAGATAGTATCCCGCTAACCCTAGGACCGCACCTCCATCGGTGTCTTCGGTTGTTCCCAAATAAACACTACCTCAACCTTCGCTAGATCTATTGAAATTCCGTCTTTGTCAATAATGTGTCCCAAAAACTACACTCTTTTAAGGCAAAATTCACACTTAGTGAATTTTTCATATAACTTCTCCTTCCTTAGTGTTTTCAACACTAATCTTAAATGTTCAACGTAATCTTCTGGAGTCTTTAAATAGACTAGAATATCATCAATAAACACTACGATGAATTTGTCCAAATATTGTTTGAACACTCTGTTCATCATATCCATGAATGCGGCTTACGTATTCGTCAACCCAAACGACATTACCAGAAACTCATAATTCCCATAACGAGTTCTGAACGTAGTCTTAGGTACATCCTCTTTCATTACTTTCAGCTGATGATACCCCGTTTACAAATCTATCTTAGAAAAATTCTTTGCCCCTTTCAACTGATCAAATAGATCATCGATCCAAGGTAATGGGTATTTATTCTTTATCGTTAGCTTGTTCAACTCTCGATAGTCAATACAAAGTCTCAACGATCCATCTTTTTTTTACAAACAATATTGGTGCTTCCACGGAGAGACACTCAGTTGAATGTACTTCTTGTCCAACGGTTCTTGTAATTGAATCATCAACTCTTTCATCTCTACTGGTGTCATACGATATGGTGTCCTAGAAATTGGTGTCGTTCCTAACGTAAAGTTTATTACAAATTCGATCTCCCTATCCGATGGAAGACTTGGTAATTCATCCAGAAATACATCCATGAATTCTTTTATTATAGGTATATGTTCCAATGTTTCTCCTACTCGATGAGTATCAACAACATGACACAAAAACCTACATAATCACTTTTTTCAACAATTTCCTAGCTTGTGTCATGGTAAGACAACAAGAACGTCTCGACGATTTACTACCATAATATACTACCTTGGGTTGCTTCAAAGTCCAAGGGTTTACACTTTTCTTTTAACAATCTATAATTGCCCCATGGTTAAACAACCAATCCATCCCGAGAATTACATCAAATCCTCCCAACTTTATCGGTATTAGATCTACCGATAATTTGTTACCTCTTATTTCTACGCAACAACTCCTATGAATATGTTCAACATGAATTATCTCTTCGTTTGCTACCTTAATATTCAAAGGTATTCGTAGTCTTTCACGGAGTAACCCTAAACGTTTAGCAAATTCACATGCTATAAAAGAATAAGTAGCACCCAAATCAAACAACATATACACATTTATATTGTTGATTGGAATAATACCTGCAACTACATCTCCTGATGCAACTGCATCTTGGACCGTCATATTAAATGTGTGGGCAGTCGGTCTACTCGGTGGTGCAGGACCACTAATAGTTAACTTGCCACTATTAGCTCCCTTATTACTATCCGACCCCTTCTTCGGATAGTTCTTCGCCATGTGGTCAGTCGACCCACATACGAAAACTCCATGATTCTTCTTTTGACTCGAACAGTTAGGCGAAATGTGCCCTTTCTCCTCACAGTTATAGCAACTGATTTACCCTTGAGATAGACACATAAATGAGCCATCCCACAATTCTTACACGCCTCGATCCTCCTCTTAGGATATCCTTTTTTCACTCAGGTATTCCTAGAGTTAAAACCATTCCTCTTCTATCCATTGCCACTCCCGCTGGCTCCCTCCGTCTTGACTCCGCCGTCACCTTTACTCTTATTCTTCTTCTCTATGTGGTATTGGCTTAAAGCCTTGTTATCACCCTCCACTATAATCACCTTCACAGAATGCTTCCAAAGGAATTACTTTGGAACACTGATATCCGGCTATAGAGCTAGGGTTTCAAGCCCTACTCGAATCTTCGTGCCTTCCTCACCTCAGTATCCACCTAATGTGGAGCGAATCTTGTTAGTTCATTGAACTTGGAAGTATAATAAGGAATAGATATGTCCCCTTGCTTCAGTTCTAGGAACTCCATCTCCATCCTACTCTTCATACTCGTGGGGAAGTAGTTCTCAAAGAAAATCTTCTTGAACCACGTCCACATAATAACTTTCGCTCCAGTCCTACCCTGGTTTGCCTCCCACCAGAAAATGGCTTCTCCCTTCATCATATAGATAACAAAAGAGGTCTTTTGCTCCTCTCTGATATTTGAAATCACAAATGCCTTATCTATTTTATTCACCCAAGTTTGGGCTTCTATTGGGTATGTAGTTCCTTTGAACTCAGGCGGACCTACACTCTTAAAATCCTTAAACGTAGTAGCACGTACTACCGTAGGATTAATGGGTTTGTTCGCCCTAGTTCTATTAAATGTAGCTTTTAATAAATTAACAAACTCCTGTATTGGGTTAACTGGTCCTCCTTCTTGTTAGTTCTCATTACGAGATTCCGCTTCCTGGTTTCGTTGTCTTCTTCTTGGCGGTATTTTTCTGTTTAAATAAATAATGTTTCATTATTATTTATCCCTTTTAGTTGACTATTATTCAACAATCAATAATAACTTAAACTCATTGCAAAACATCTTTAATTAACTTCCTTATATTAAAATGCTTTCTTTCTTGTAGTATAATACTACAACATTCGTCATAACATAGGTTCAACTATTTACATTATTTTCTCGCTATTGATTTCCAAAAGTTGAGAATTACAAAAGACTACCCTTTAATTATACAAAAGAGGGTTTTACGTCACTACATAGATACACAATATTTACAAATCTATACATGCTCTAGTTCCTACACTAGACTACACCTGCCTAACGGCATTGATATACTTCTTATCCACAAAGATAGCCGCCACATCTCTGCTAGTGGTGTGGCTAGTTTGCCCAGCCTCCACTGCATACCTAGCAATTTGTCGTTGGTAATCCTCATGAGCACTCCTATGGATGTAAGATATACGTGCTATCTTCTGCTTCTTATTCTGTAGCTCTTCCCTGAGTTCCAGAGCCTCCCATTTTAGCTCTTGAACCTTATCCTTAGCCAAAACCTTCTCGCCATTCTCAACCTCCCAGAAGGTCTCCATGTCTTCCTTACCTTTCTGGACATCGTGAACTTCCTCTTTTAGCTCACGCACTTCCCTGCTCAACTGAATATTCCTATCTAACACCAAAATGAACAATGTTTTCATCGACTCTATCGGTGTCATCTCCTCCGTAGGTATCACCATATTAAACAGTGCCACCTCCACTTCCTCCTCGGAAACTCCTCCTCCGGATCAATCTCCTCCACAACTACTATAGGTACCTCTGCTATCGGCATCGGTATTAGCTCTATCATGTTCACAGATTCCTCGCTAACAATATGTATATCCCTACATAGAGTTATCTCCTGACATCTACAATAAAACACAATATCCTGATTAGTACATAACATCAAAATATTATAATCACATATCACATTTAATTTGTTTAAGGTTAATTTTCTCTTTTAATTCCCCTTGTAATGAATTTCCTCAATTCATCACTTAGGAACTCGACTTGAGTTTATTTACTTCTAACTTCTCCAACTTTTCTAAAGGTTATGGCCTAAGGTTGTCTCCCCTTAAGTTTTATAACCTACAGCTTTGATACCAATCTTTGACGCCCCTAAATCCAGAAATCTTTCAACCCGATAGATGGTGCTACACGGTTCTACTAGTTCACATACATTCAATTGAAAGACGTCATTGACATGCACATGTTTACTAAATATTACATAATAATAAATCTCTTCCCAAGTTCTTTATTAACCAATACATTCGTTCGTTTGTCATAGTAATAATTCATTACAAAAGTAATATTATTCTATTACAAGATTACTACTTATCCTCTTTAACCTTTCCTTTGTCCTTACTGGATCATTCGATCCGTTCATTCTTAGTTGTAACCATATAATTCCAACAAGAATGAACATAACAAACTCAACAAGTTTAACATTTATGTGGCAAAAACAAGATCAAGAATCATATGATTTATCTTTTATAACTGAACAAATAGTTATGAAGTACTATGAACAATCAAAATAGCACTTCTCTTTCCTTTAAAACATTTAACGATGATAAACACCAGTTAAATTCTAAGTTTTGGTCAAAGACCATGAACATTCCATTCTTTATTCCTTTAAAAAGGACAACCTGGAACTAAGTCTGTAAGTCCAATATTTCTTACGAGCACGTCTAGGTGATCAGCCTATAGTAATATATATTGTACAACACTACCCCATTAAACGTATTTACGTTTAAGTTTTGACAAACTCACATGCCAGTCGATTTACAACTAAAAATCTTTGTTTATTCATATTCAAACTTACCTTTGAATCCGTACCAAAGTAATTGGCATAGGATAAAAACATCAGTAATATTTTGAAAGATTGTAACGAAATCAACAAAATAATTTAAATCATATCTAGCCGAAGAAAATGGCATTGACTCTTTCTTTAAACAATTCATACATATCATACATAAATCACAAAGCTTGTCTAGCGCAGAGTATAGACAAGGGTTTAGAAAACTTGCCTCAAGTAGCATTAATTCACTTTTCTTTTGGTCTGTATAGGTTCTACATCATATACTCACATAGCATACAAAATTAGCTCACATAACAATCAATACGTATTGTTATTAACCTATCTTCTCCTTCTCAATATAAAATATCTGAATTGTTAAATTAATAACATTCGTTAGGTTATTTAACGTTCATCGCGGATTTATAACATTTTATTATTATTAGTTACCATATTTGTTCAATGTTTAAGTAATTACAACCTATGTAATCTCAAATATTTATTTAATGCGAATATGGTTTCCCGTATATATCGAATATAGGGTCCCGTATAACAAAACCTACTTTGCGTTTACATTTTCATAACTTTTAGTTAACTTTTAATTGTTAAACTTAAGATTGTAATCATCATTTAAGATGTTATTTTAAGTTTAATTACGGTTCATTAATCAACCCTAATCGTTCTCTTTTCTTTTATATTCATAACCATTCTTCTCTAGCTTTTGCTCTGGCCCAGCGCTACAGCGACGTGCCCTTTGTTAATTGTTGTGCTACAACACATATTAACAGTATGTTGGCTTCGTCCGGGCGCTGCGGCACCACTCCTCAAAGCCTAACATGTGATGCCCCCAAAATTAGGTATACTTCACCCATCTTGAGTCGCCAAATACATGGTACAGAATTCAAATACAACTTAATAATACAACTGTCGTGTATAATACGACAAAACATAAACTGTGAGTTTGAATACAATATTGTCTACTAGAGAGTATACAAACTCAAAAGGAGTCCTCATTACAATTATTGTCACACTATTTCACAGAATAGTGAGAACTACTAATGCACCATCTAGGATCATCACTCTGTTCCCCGACTAGTCCCAACTACGTTCTCATTTCCTGAAGAGAACAGTGAAAGAAAGGGTGAGCTCAACTAGCCCAGTAAGAAATATTATGACTAAGATAATGAATAATAAATTATCATTAGCCTTCAACAATGTTAAACTGATACAATATAACAAACATCAAGTTTAACTGCAGTGGAACAAGAAATCCATTAGAAGAGTCAAGTAGAGAATAAAATCTACTATCTTCTATGATTTAAAAGGTTTTTCATCACTTTTATCATTTGAGACTCGACTTTAATAAATAATCCACATAATCAAATCATCCCCGCACTTTCTGACCAAGGATATTCTTTAGTATCACGACCATGAATTATCCATGCACTACTGACTTAAGATAATCATGTTTTCATCAACTGGGTCTGATCATGCCATAAAACAATTCATCTTTGCACTACGGCCAAAGAGAATCCATAGCCATAATCATACCAAAAACTGTCCATCAATGCACTACGGGCCAATGAGGACTTTTTTTACATCATTTGTAACATTACGGTTATGATTATACCGAATAATCCCTGATCATAATCATACCAAGTACATCTATGCACTACAGGCCACAGATAACTTTCAACATAATATAAACATGAGGATGATGACAATGATATAAGAATTCAATAAAAAAAGTTCAAGAATTAATTTATCCAGGAACTAATAACGTCCAAATTGTCAACATGATACTTCTTTGTAGAGTAAAATTCAAGAATGCTCAGAAGAATATTTCCATGAAAAGATACTGGATGAGGCGCAAATATCAAGGATATTCCACTAATTTCATGGAGTATAGAAGTCAAAACTTTAACCAACTAAGTATAATAGAATATATGAAACTGCAAATAGATTTTCTCCTGCCATGCTGTAATCCACGTAGACAGATCATTTCCATAATTTAATAATGAATGAATGTGAAGGATCATTCACCATGCATGTGGTAATCCACATAGACAAGTTATTCCAACAGAATAATAAAGAATGGAATAACATAAGGATTCACCATGCGTGCGATAGACTGCACAGACTGGTTATTCCCAACAGAATAATAAATAATGGAACCAGTCCCACAGTAAACGCACGAGCAGAGGATATTATTCCGAAGCGGAATAATAAATAATGGAACCAGTCCGGCGTAAAAAGCATGCAGACGGGATATTCCAACGAATAATAAAGAATGGAACCAGTCCAAATAAAAATGCATGTAGATATGATATTCCAATAGAATAATAAAGAATGGAATAACGTAAGAATTTCACCAAGTATAGGGTAGGCCAGTGTAAACAAAGTTATTCCAATGAATAATAAAAAATTGAATAAAAGTTCTTCTTCTTCATGAATACAAAAGAAATAATACTCCCTATGAAAGTACAACAAATAATATTCCCTACCTTAAGAAGAAGAGTCTTTTTGGATATATGAGTAGTGAAGTAGCGAGAATACTCTTCTTCTTTTCTCTCTATAGTTTATCTCTCTAGAGTTTAAAGTTGAATTAAGTAAGAAATAATGAAGGAATTAGCTTCTATTAATAGAAAAATGGATCAGATAGTAACTAACTCATGAACAGTCCGTATGGATTTACTTTAATCTGACGGTCCATATTTAAAGCAAAATCTTTTAAATAAAATATAATATATTCTATTTATAATCTAATAAAACGAATAACTTTATAAAAGATTTTACTATTCAAACACTATGCAAACACTATGCATAATAAAACATAATATATTCTAATTATTGTCTAATAAAACAGATAACTTTATAAAAGTATTCTGTTTTATATAAAAAGATTTTACTATTAGTCTAATAAAACGAATAACTTTATAAAAGTATTCTATTTTATATAAAATCTTTTCTGTTTTATTACAATAATAATACCAATAAAACAAAAGCGAGTGACTTATCACATAAGCATCAATAATCAATACTGCAGTGTCTACTTATGCAATCACGCCAGATTCATCGTACTTTTTACTACCGAGTAGTTCAACAATATTAATGGTAAAACTTTCGCCGTTATTTTCAATAAAATATCTTTGTCGTTTTCTCAATCCGACAATAATTTCGTTGTGGGGTCCACCAATGATTGTACCGTCGTACTAATATTCCCTGACAAAAAGAATATTTCCCGACCAATCGACTATAATATGACAACTTGTATACTTTGCAAAATTTTTAAATATTACCCACAACTATAACATTATATCAAATTCATTCCATAATATTCAAAAAAAATATTTCGAGAAATTTAAATCTTTATTTATAAAATCTGGGGTCTCACAATCTCCCCTCCTTATAGAATTTCTCCCTCGAAATTTACGTACGTACCTGGTATGCCGAACAGGTGAGGATACCTTGACTTCACTTCAAATTCTAACTCTTGAGGTATAACCTTTGAGCGTCGAATATGATCCTTCTTATCCAAGATGTTAACACGTATCTCCTCATACGTTAAATCTTTTGCTATCTCATCCGGTTCTAAATTAATAATGTGGTTCGGGTCGTCCACATATTTAGGTAACATCGACACATTAAAAACGTTATGAACACGCGACATACTTAGCAGTAAAACGAGTCTATAGGCCATAGTTCTTACTCGATCAAGGATTTCAAATGGGCCAATTAAATCGAGGGTTAAGATTTCCTTTCTTCGTCGATTTTTGCTTCTAGAATAACGCCCTCTTGAACTTCTTCTCCACATTCATTAGCTCTAAGTATGTAGCTTGAGCGGCTTTAACTTTCTCTATTAAAGTCGATTCTAATCGTATATTCGTTATCTTCACGTGGGTTCGTATATTCGCACTTGTAACCGCATACGATCTTTTACTCAACGCATCATCTACCACGTTCATACTTCCACGATGATATTGAATGGTATGATCGTAATCTTCAACAGCTCGAGTCAACGTCTTTGGCGCATGCTACGTTCATTTTAGTTGAAGAAATATTTGAGGGTTTAAGAAATGGGTTTTGTACTGGGGTCAATACAAAATTCTATTTCACGCTCTAGGTGTAGGCTAAGAAGTCTGCAAGAATACGTCAGGAAATTTATTAACAATAGAAATATCATTCAAACTGTGACCCTCATCCAAGACTTGGATAGTACATCACATTGATACCTATCA
This sequence comes from Panax ginseng, assembly GCA_020205605.1. Classification (NCBI taxonomy): domain Eukaryota; kingdom Viridiplantae; phylum Streptophyta; class Magnoliopsida; order Apiales; family Araliaceae; genus Panax; species Panax ginseng. The sequence goes on along the minus strand of CM035145.1, from coordinate 64,354,459 downwards.
ACTTGTCATCGTCATTCACGACATCGCCTACAGAAAGTCTGGCTTCGGTGCATTCCACATAAGAAAGTCAACAACAAAAGGACCGAGGCTCTGTACTTATGGCTTGATATCACAATGATTGACTTTAGTGGTTTGGTTTCTTGAATTCGCATAACAGGTTGGTTAGGAATATGAAAGCTAACAACCTTGCGAAAAACATGATGAGTAGTTAACCAATCGTTTCCAAAAATCACATCAAAGTCAAGTATTTTCAAAGACATAACATCGACAGGTAACATGAAAGTGTTGATTTGAACAAGATTTATAAATAGTGGAGGTAACGAAGGTTTCTCCCAACTGAGTTTAAACATATATATCAAAGTCTAACTTCTCCGGAGTTAACTTCAAACATTAAACACAACTAGGTGAAATAAAAGAGTGAGTAGAACCGGTATCTAACACGGTATAGACTTCGCAAGAGTTTATGACTAACATACCCGTGATAATTTTATTCAGGTTCCTCGTCACAAAAAAAACGCTCTCTCTTAAACTACCAGCTTTGGCTTGTCTGGGATATCCTTTTGTGCCTCCATCCTAGCTGAACTTGTCTTCGGTGAACGACAAAATCGGGCTAAGTGACCTTCTCTTCCATAATTATAGCATGCTTTGGAAGACATCGCGCAGTTTGGACTAATGTGTCCCTCCCCTCCACATTTGAAACATATGATAGGTGGTCGTTCTCCTTCCTTAACAATGGGTGTTGGTGCTGACGTCCTTCCATCATTGTTGAATCTCCTTTTCTTGAAATGTTCATTTTTACTGTCTTGGCCATATTTACCACCGAAGTGGTTACCATTTCTGGCATGTTGATTCCCTCCACGTTTGTTGTCACCGTTTCGATGACTGATACCACTGATAATTTCATGCTGCCGGCTGCTTTCTCTTGGTTGCATTGACTCCTTACTGGCGCTCCAATAATCGAGCCCTATTTACAACATCCCGAAACAAACACGGTTTATGAGAAATAAGATATTGATGTATCTCCTGTTTTAAACCTCTTAAAAACATTCGCGTCATTCGCTCCTCATTATCGACCAAATGGGATGCAAACCAGGATAACTCCGCAAATTTTACCTCGTATTGTGACACGGTCATATTGTTTTGTTCCAATTTGATAAACTCCACTTCTTTCATATGACGAATACTTTCGGAAAAGTACTTGTCGTTGAATAGCTCTTGGAACTTCTCCCAAGACATCTTGAGTGCGTTAAATTTGAGTGCGTTTCTGATTTCCACCATGTCGCCTCTTCACGCAACATAAAGGTGGAAAAGGAACCTTTGCTCCCGAGCATCCCAAGACATCAAATATCTTGGTGATCTGCTTTAACCACGTCTCCGCCTTAAGTGGTTCTGGCTTTCCCAAAAACTCCGGTGGTCCCAGCTCCTTGAATTGCTTAGCGGTGACCAACCGTGGGTTGCCATTATTTCCTCTTGTATTATGCACAGGAGCCGCCTTCGTATGATGTTGCATGAATTCTTAAAAGCTCTTAAACGTACAGTCGTTCGTCAATTGATCAGTGTTGTTGTTTACAAGAGGATTATCGCCATCCTGTTGCACATTGTCCTAATTATTGATCTGTGGAGAATCAACGGTCTCTTGTGCTCCATTGCTATTCTCAACATTCTCGGATGTCATTTTCAGATACTGCCACAAAACAAAGGTTAATTAACATATAACATATTATCCCTATACTTTGACCGACCAATTAAATATCAAATAAACTTAGGTAGGTCATACTAGAGAAGGAATTCCCCATCTCTCCCCTCCTAGTTCTTGTCTCACATCTCGGCCAGGATCATATCCTAAGCTTTGATACCAACCGTGGCGCCCCCAAAATTAGGTATACATCACCCATCTTGAGTCGCCAGATATACATGGTACGAATTCAAATACAACTTAATAATACAACTGTCGTGTACAATATGACAAAACATAAACTGTGAGTTTGAATACAATATTGTCTACTAGAGAGTATACAAACTCAAAAGGAGTCCTCATTACAATTATTGTCACACTATTTCACGAATAGTGAGGACTACTAATGCACCATCTAGGATCATCACTCTTTCCCGACTAGTCCCAACTACGTTCTCATTTCACGAAGAGAACGATGAAAAGCGTGAGCTCAACTAGCCCGATGAAAAATATTATGACTAAGATAATGCAGAATAAATTATCATTAGCCTTCAACAATGTTAAACTGATACAATATAACAAACATCAAGTTTAACTATAGCGGAATAAGCAATCCATTAGAAGAGACAAGTAAAGAATAAAATCAACTATCTTCTATGATTTAAAAGGTTTTTCATCACTTTTATCGCTGAGACTCAGCTTAATAAATAATCCACATCATCAAATCATCCCTGCACTACAGCCAAGGATATTCTTTAGTATCACGACCATGAATTATCCATGCCCTACGGCTTAAGATAATCATGTTTTCATCAACGGTCCTGATCATGCCATAAAATAATTCATCTTTGCACTACGGCCAAAGAGAATCCATAGCCATAATCATACCAAAAACTGTCCATCAATGCACTACGGGCCAATGAGGACTTTTTTCACATCATTTGTAACATTATGGTTATGATTATACCGAATAATCCCTGGTCATAATCATACCAAGTCCATCTATGCACTACAGGCCACAAATGACTTTCAACATAATATAAACATGAGGATGATGACAATGATATAAGAATTCAATAAAACAAGTTCAAGAATTAATTTATCTAGGAACTAATAACGTCCAAATTGTCAACATGATACTTCTTTGTAGAGTAAAATTCAAGAATGCTCAGAAGGATATTTCCATGAAAAGATACTGGATGAAGTGCAAATATCAAGGATATTCCACTAATTTCATGGAGTATAGAAGTTAAAACTTTAACCAACTGAGTATAATAGAATATATGAAACTGCAAATGGATTTTCGCCCGCCATACGGTAATCCACGTAGACAGATCATTTCCACAATTTAATAATGAATGAATGCGAAGGATCATTCACCATGCATGTGGTAATCCACATAGACAGGTTATTCCAACATAATAATAAAGAATGGAATAACATAAGGATTCACCATGCGTGCGATAGACTACACAGACTAGTTATTCCCAACAGAATAATAAATAATGGAACCGGTCCTAAAGTAAGCGCAGAACGGGATATTAAGCGAATAATAAATAATGGAACCAGTGCGGCGTAAAAGCGTCAGACGCGAGGATATTCCAACGAGAATAATAAAGAATGGAACCCAGTGCGGCGTAAAAGCGTCAGGAACGGGATATTCAATAAAATAATAAAGAATGGAATAACAGAAGAATTTCACCAAGTATAGGGTAGACCGCGTATACATGTTATTCCAACAGAATAATAAAGAATGGAATAACAGAAGTTCTCTTCATGAATACAAAAGAAATAATACTCCCTACGAGTACAATAAATAATATTCCTACCTTAAGAAGAAAAGTCTTTGGATATATGAGTAGTGAAGTAGCGAGAATACTTTTCTTCTTTCTCTCTCTATAGTTTATCTCTCTCTGAGTTTAAATTGAATTAAGTAAGAAATAATGAAGGAATGAGCTTCTATTTATAGAAAAATGGATTGCATAGTAACTAACTCATGAGCGGTCCAGATTGATTTACTTTAATCGACGGTCCATATTTAAAAGCAAAATCTTTTAAATAAAATATAATATATTCTATTTATAATCTACTAAAATGAATAACTTTATAAAAGATTTTACTATACAAATACTATCTGAGCACTATGCAAACACTATGCATAATAAAACATAATATATTCTAATTATTGTCTAATAAAATGTATAACTTTATAAAAGTATTACATTTTATATAAAAAATTTTTACTATTAGCCTAATAAAACGAATAACTTTATAAAAGTATTCTGTTTAATATAAAAAGCTTTTCTGTTTTATTACAATAATAATACCAATAAAACAAAACTGAGTGACTTATCACATAAGCATCAATAATCAATACCATGTGCTACTATGCAATCACGCATATTACTGTACTTTTACTACCGAGTAGTTCAACAATATTAATGGTAAAACTTCCGCCGTTATTTTCAATAAAATATTTTTGTCGTTTTCTCAATCCGACAATAATTCCGTTGTAGGGTCCACTAATGATTGTACCGTCGTACGGATATTCCCTGACAAAAAGAATATTTCCCGACCAATCGAACATAATATGACAACTTGCATACTTTGCAAAATTTGTAAATATTACCCACAACTATAACATTATATCAAATTCATTCCATAATATTCAAAAAAAATATTTTGAGAAATATAAATCTTTATTTGTAAAATCTGGGGTCTCACATAATAGGCACTGCGACGCCTACCCCTTTTCTTTGAAATTTATTTTTCAAGTGTTGGGAAAATTTCACATTGCTTCCTTCCCAAATTCATAATTTGTTCATTATAACTCGGAATTGGTTCGTTCAAAAGCTAATTTTTTCCTTATTTTTTATACTACGATTTTCCCCTTACATAATAATTTTTAGAATCTGTTAACAAGGATTTCACTTGATTAAATATTTAGTATTCGTTCTTTCTTCGTTCTTAAGCGTTCTTCGCTCGTTCATTTGTAATTCGTCCATCCAATGTCCGAATTCATCAGTTCATAAGTCTATGACTCATAAATTTCATATTCTTCAATATGTTCATGAAACCCTATCTTTCTAGGTTCGTTATTAACATTTCATTTTCGTTCAAAAATTATAGTTAACTACGATTTCAACAATTAACGTCTTTTCTTTTAAATTTTGTCATAACTTCATTATACGAGATTTTTACTCCATTCCAAATGGAATCATTCCATTATTTAAATATCTAGCATCTTAACCAAGCATATAAAATCTAATCCTATACACAATGGTTTTAAACTTGTCCATCAACAACATGCTCTATGTTTTTCATGTTTTTCTTCATTAAGTTCTTAATCATTCTTTGTGATTTCTCTTGATATATGGTTATTAATGATTTAATTCCACTAATATCCCTCCTTATGTCATCGTATGATACATACACCACCAATAAGCACTTCTCTATCAAAAATCAATTTGAAGAGATGAAGATTAAGGGTTTAAATGTTATACCTCTTGATGTTCTTGGTGTTCTTGATTACTTAGCTTCTTTTTCTCCTTGATCACTTATAATACTCTTATATCTCTCTTAATATGTATTGCTCTAAGTGTTAGATGATTTTTGTAAACTAACAAATGAAGCTTAGCTTTCCTTTTATAGAAATTCCAAAGCAAGGGTATTTTTGTAATTTACATTAAACCTCCTTACTCTCCACCTCCTTACTATTCACCAAGTTTCTCAAAGAAGCTTGGTGAGTAACTTTGGTTGGCTACATGGGGTTGGTGGGGTCCTCATGGGTTTCCTCAACCACTTTACCCACCTATTCGATCAACGGTTCGACCCACGAGTTCGGTTCTTGGTTCGGGCTTAGGTTTAATTCAATTCGGGCCTAACTTTGGGCTTGAATTTAATTCTTGTTGGGCTTTGATTACATTTTCCATTGGGCCTTATTCATTATTCATTTGGGCTTGCCAATAGTCCAAGTCTAATAGTCAAATAGTTAATCTCGACTTTGTTTGACCAAACTTTAACTTGACGTATTCTTACCGTATAATTCTCGTATTCTTTCCGTATATACTTCGTATAATATTTGTATTATACATTGTATCATTCTTCATATTATACTTATACAATACATTATATTATACTTGTATTCTTTATCGTATAATAACTTTCTTATTATTTATTCAAAATTGTCATTTTCCTTAACATTCTTGATTTAAGTACGCAAGTGAAAAACTATGTTTGTAAAACCCCAACTTTTTGAATAAAAATGAATTTTCTATAAATATTATTTTTGAATATTATTGAGTGAAATTGATATAATGTTATAGTTGTGGGTAATATTTATAAATTTTGCAAAATCGCATGAGTTGTTATATAATATTCGATTGGTAGGGAATATTCGCACAACTGGCGAGAATCATTAGTGGACCCCTAACGGAATTATTATCGGGATTGATTGAAAAAAGCGACAAAAATACTTTATGAAAATAATAAATGGAAGTTTTACTGTTAACTGTTGAAACACACAGTGTTAAAAATAAGATGTCTGGCGTGGTTGCATAGTAGAACACGGTATTAATTATTGATGCTTACATGATAAGTCACTCAGTTTTGTTGGTATTATTAATGTAATAATACGTAAAATCTTTTATATAAAAAATGAATACTTTTATAAAGTTATTCTATAAATAGAATATATTATATTCTATTATGCATAGTGTTGCATAGTGTATGCATAATATTTTGCATAGTAAAATCTTTTTATATAAAACAGAATATTTTTATAAATTTATCTGTTTTATTAGATAATAATTAGAATATATTATATTTTATTATGCATAGTGTTTGCATAGTTCCTGCATAGTGTTTGCATAGTAAAATCTTTTATAAAAGTTATTCGTTTTATTAGATTATAAATAGAATATATTATATTTTATTTAAAAGATTTTGCTTTAAATATGGACCGTCAGATAAAAGTAAATCAATCTGGACCGTTCATGAGTTAGTTACTTATACCATTTTTCTATAAATAGAAGCTCATTCCTTCATTATTTTCTTACAATTCACCGAAACTCTAGAGAGATAAACTATAGAGAGAAAGAAGAAAGTATTCTGCTACTTCACTACTTATATATCCAGTACTCTTCTTCTTAAGGTAGGGAATATTATTTGTTGTACTCGTAAGGGGTGTTATTCTTTTGTATTCATTAAGAGAACTTATGTTATTCCATTCTTTATTATTCTGTTGGAATAACCTGTTTACGCAGGCTACCCTATACTTGGTGACATTCTTCTATTATTCCGCCTTTTACTATTACATTTGAAATATCATGTATACATGCATTTTACGGGACCGATTCCGTGTTTATTATTCTTGGAATATCATGTATGCATGCGTTTCTGTAGGACCTAGTTCTCATTTATTATTATTACATTTGGAATATCACATCATGCGCTTTATGCTTTAATTCGATTCCGCCCTTATTAGTATTCTGTTGAATAACTTTTATCATCTAAAATACGCATGCATGGTGATTTCTGTTGTTATTCCATTCTTTATTATTCATTTGGAACATCCAGCCGGCATGCGAATTTACTTTGACCTAGTTCCGTTATTTAGTATTCTCGTTGGAATAACTTTGCCTAAGCAATCTGCATGCATGGTGATTTCTTTTGTTATTCCATTCTTTATTATACTCAGTTGGTTAAAGTTTTAACTTCTATACTACAAGAAATTAGTGGAATATCCTTAATATTTGCGCTTCATCCAGTATCTTTTCATGGAAATATTCTTCTGAGCATTCTTGAATTTTACTCTACAAAGCAGTATCATGTTGACAATTTGGACGTTATTGGTTCTTGGACAAATCTATTCTTGAACTTATTTTATTGAATTCTTATATCATTGTCATCATCCTCATATTTATATTTTTTGAAAGTCATCTGTGGCCTATAGTGCATAGATGGACTTGGTATGATTATGACCAGGGATTATTCGGTGTAATCATGACCTTAATGTTACAAATGATGTGGTAAAAGTCCTCATTGGCCCGTAGTGCATTGATGGACAGTTGTTGGCATGATCAAGAACATTAATGAATACACAAATATTCTTGGCCCGTAGTGCATGGATAATTGTGGTCGTGATACTAAAGAATATCCTTGGCCGTAGTGCATGGGTGATTCGATGATGTGGATTATTTATTAAGCTGAGTCCCAGCGATAAAAGTGATAAAAAAAACCTTTTAAATCATAAAAGATAGTAGATTTTATTATCTATGTGACTCTTTTAATGGATTGCTTGTTCCGCTGCAGTTAAACTTGATGTTTGTTTTATTGTATCAGTTTAACACTATTTAAGGCTAATGATAATTTATTCTGCATTATCTTAGTCATAATATTTCTTACTGGGCTAGTTGAGCTCACCCTTTCTTTCATTGTTCTCATCACGAAATGAGAATATAGCTGGAACGAGTCGGGGAACGGAGTGATGGTCCTAGATGGTGCATTAATAGTCCTCACTAGTCTGTGAAATAGTGTGATAATAATTGTAATGAGGACTCTTTTTAAGTTTGTATACTCTCTAGTAGACAATATTTGTATCCAAACTCACAATTTATGTTTTGTCGTATTGTACACGACAATTGTATTATTAAGTTGTATTTAAATTCTGTACCATATATCTGGTGACTCAAGATGGGTGATGTATACCTAATTTTGGGGGCATCACAGTTGGTATCAAAGCTTAGGGATATGATCCCTGGTTAAGATGTGAGACTAGAACTAGGGGGGAGAGACGGAGAATTCCTTCGCTAGTATGACCTACCTAAGTTTATTTGGTATTTAATTGGTCGGTCAAAGTATAGGGATAATATGTTATATGTTAATTAACCTTTGTTTTGTTGCAGTATTTCAAAATGACATCCGAGAATGTTGAGAATAGCAATGGAGCACAAGAGACCGTTGAGTCTCCACATATTAATAATCAGGATAATGTGCATCAGGAAGGCGACAATCCTCATGCAAATAACAACACGGACCCAATGATGAATGATGGATTGTTCAGAGGCTTTATGCAATTCATTCAACATCAGGCGAGAGCGGCTCCTGTCCAAAATATAAGTGGAAACACTGGAACCTCTCGGACGGTCACCGCTAAACAGTTCAAGGAGCTTGGACCAACGGAGTATATTGGAGAGCCAAATCCACTTAAGGCGGAAGCATGGATAAAGTAGATCACCAAGATATTTGATGTCCTGGGATGCTCCGAGGAGCAAAAGGTTCCCTTCGCCACCTTCATATTGCGTGAAGAGGCAGATTACTGGTGGGAATCTGTAAAATGTACCCAGCCTGATACACTCAAGATGTCTTGGGAGAAGTTCCAATAGTTATTCAATGACAAGTACTTTCCCGAAAGTATTCGTCACATAAAAGAAGTGGAGTTTATCAAATTTGAACAAAATAATATGACCGTGTCGCAATACGAGGCTAAATTTGCGGAGTTATCCCGGTTTGCATCCCATTTGGTCGATAATGAGGAGCGAGTAACGCGAATGTTTTTAAGAGGTTTGAAACTGGAGATACGTTAATATCTTATTTCTCATAAATTGTGTTTGTACTCAGATGTTGTAAATAGGGCTCAATTATTGGAGCGCGATAACGAGTCAACGCAACCAAGAGAAAGCAGCCGGCAGTATGAAAATATCAGTGGTATCAGTCATCGAAACGGTGACAACAAACGTGGAGGGAATCAACATACCAGAAATGGTAACCACTTCAATGGTAATCATGGCCAAGACGGTAAAAATGGACATTTCAAGAAAAGGAGATTCAACAATGATGAAAAGACGTCAGCACCAACAACCGTGGTTAAGGAAGGAGAACGACCACCTATCATCTTCTTAAAATGCGGAGGGGAGGGACATATCGATTGAATCAAGCTGATGCCATCCAAAGCGTGTTATAATTGTGGAAGAGAAGGTCACCTAGCCCGATTTTGTCATTCATCGAAGACAAGTTCAGCTAGGATGGAGGCACCAAAGGCTGTCCCAGAAAAGTCAAAGTCGGTGGTGCAAAGGAGAGCATTTGTTGTGACCTCCCAGAAAGCAAGGAACCCGAACGAGGACATCACGGGTAAGCTTATCATAAACTCTAGCGAAGTCTATACCTTATTTGATACCGGTTCTACCCATTTTTTTATTTCTCCTACTTGCGCTCAATGATTAAATTTGACTCCGGAGAAATTAGACTTTGACTTATCTGTAGAAACTCCGTTGGGAGAAACCTTCATTATATCCACTGTTTATAAGTCTTGTTTGGTTCAAATTGGTACCCTCACATTACCTGTCGATCTTATTTCATTAAAAATACTTGCATTTGACGTAATTCTAGGGATTGATTGGTTAACTACTCATCATGTAAAAATTGATTGTTTTCGTAAGATTGTTAGTTTTCATATTCCTAACCAATCTGTTATGCGAATTCAAGCCACCAAACCATTAAAATCAATCACTGTCATCTCAAGCTATAAAGCTATTCGTTTATTGAAAAACGGATGTTAAGCTTTCTTAGCTCATGTCACAGATCTAAACAAAAATACGTCAGTTTTGAATGATATTTCTATTGTTAATGAATTTCCTGACGTATTCCCTGAAGAACTTCCTAGCCTACCCCCAGAGCGTGAAATTAAATTTGGTATCGACTTTGAACCTGATACAAAACCTATTTCCAAAGCCCCATATCGAATGGCTCCTATTGAAATTCAGGAGTTAAACACCCAACTACAGGAATTGTTAGACATCGGTTTCATTCGTCCCAAGTACTTCTCCTTGGGGTGCTCTGCTTATTCGTGAAAAAAAGAAAGATGGGAGTATGCGACTTTGTATTGATTATCGGGAGTTGAATCATGTCACCATCAAAAATAGGTACCCATTGCCACATATTGATGACCTATTTGACCAGTTGCAAGGAGCCAAATTCTTTTCAAAGATTGATATTCGTTCCGGATATCACCAATTGAAGATTAGAACCGATGACATTCCAAAGACGGCTTTCAGAACTCGGTACGGGCATTATGAATTCCTAGTCATGTCCTTTGGATTGACTAATGCTCCTGCTGCTTTCATGGATATGATGAACCGAGTATTCAAGGAATATTTGGATCACTTTGTGGTCATCTTTATTGATGACATCCTTATTTATTCCAAAAGCCATGAAGATCATGAGCAACACTTGAGGCTGATACTCCAAAAGCTTCGTGAATACAAGCTTTATGCCAAGTTGAAGAAATGTGAGTTCTGGCTTGAGGAAGAAGCATTCCTTGGGCACGTGGTATCAAGTCATGGAATATCTATTGACCCAACAAAGATTGAAGCTATTCAAAGCTGGGAGCAACCTAAATCAGTGACCGAAGTACGTTGCTTTCTCGGCTTAGCTGGTTATTATCGGAGATTCATAGAATGGTTTTGTCAAATCACTACTCCACTAACTCAGCTGACTCGGAAAGATATAAAGTTCGGTTGGAGCGAGAAATGTGAGAAGTGTTTTCAAGAACTCAAGAGGAGACTCATTTCAGCACCTGTTCTAACAATACCATCTGGTTTGGAGGGATTTGTCATCTACAGTGATGCTTTAGGCAAAGGGTTAGGATGTGTTCTCATACAACATGGGAAAGTCATAGCCTATGCCTCATGACAACTCAAAGAATATGAGAGGAATTATCCTACTCATGATCTGGAGTTGGCAGTTGTTGTGACAACCCGATATTTTCTATATAAATAAATCATAAATTTTGTGTATAATTTTTTTTTTATTATTATTTATTTTAAGGATGAGGATTTGTACAAGATTATGTGTATATGTATTTATGTGGTAAATAAAAATATATTTATTACATGAATATTTACAAGTAAATTTATTTTAGAAATATTGATTATTAGAAAGTATATTTTATAATAATTAATTTTAAGATAGAAATATTTTATTAATTATTTTCCATGAATATATAATCGTATATTATTTAAATAATATACTGAAGTGATTTTAGAATAAATATAATAATTATTTTATTATATGAATTTTTGTACTGATTATTAAGTTAATTATTTTACCTTAATTATTAAGGTTAAATATGAAAGAATAATCGAGATATGGAATCCTTATAAGGGAGGTGAATGTGACAACCCGATATTTTCTATATAAATGAATCATAAATTTTGTGTATAAATTTTTTTTATTTATTTATTTATTTTAAGGATGAGGATTTGTACAAGATTATGTGTATATGTATTTATGTGGTAAATAAAAATATATTTATTACATGAATATTTACAAGTAAATTTATTTTAGAAATATTGATTATTAGAAAGTATATTTTTATAATAATTAATTTTAAGATAGAAATATTTTATTAATTATTTTCCATGAATATATAATCGTATATTATTTAAATAATATACTGAAGTGATTTTTAGAATAAATATAATAATTATTTTATTATATGAATTTTTGTACAGATTATTAAGTTAATTATTTTACCTTAATTATTAAGGTTAAATATGAAAGAATAATCAGATATGGAATCCAAACCCTAATTTTGGATTATTTTCAAGGTATGAGAATAATAATATAATATTACATATATTTTTGATTTTTCAGTGCTATGAATATGTGCGGTATGTCCGTATTGATAATGGTTGTCAATTACGGTATATTTTGACCCAAATCCAGATTTGGTCTGACAGGGTTTTAACAAGCCCAGATCTTCATGTATTGTTATGTTATAGCCTGGATTTTGATTGTTAATTGTAGTGTTACATAAACACTACATAATCAATATTTCACTTGACCCAGAAACAGTGTGAGCTAAGATTTATACACGGTCAAACGAGCCACCATGAAACTGGCCTTGTCAGTGTTCTTGAGCTCAAGAACACCAATAGCGACGGTTACTGTCGCTAAAAGCCTATAGCGACGGTTTTGTATTATTTTTAATTTCTGTATTTTCCGAAAATGATTAAAAATTAGAAAAAAATAGTTTTTAATTATTAAAAATACAAAATAAATTATAAAAAAATTATTTTAAATTCTGAAAATTAGTTTTTAATTATTTTAAATATATTTCATAAATATTTAATATTTTTAGAATATTAAAAGTAATTAATTTATTTAATTATAATATTAAATAAATTATTTAAAAATGATTTTAATTCATGAAAAATCATTTAAAATTATCTTATGATATAAGAAAATATTTTTGAGATATTTTAATAACTTTTAATATTATTTGATAATTTTCATTAATAAATTAATATTAATGATAATTAAGTTATTTATTAAATGAATTAAATAAATGAATTAAAAATGATTTTATTATATTAAAAATTATTTTAAATAATAAGAAGGTATTTAAAAATATTTTAAGTTATAAAATATAACTTTTAATATTTAAAGGTAAATTTCATTAATTAATTATGATTAATGATAATAAAGTTATTTAATAATTATATTAAATAATTTAGTTTAAAAATGATTTTTATTATTATAATAATCATTTTAAATAAAAATAAAGTGTTTAAAGATATTTTAAGTTATAAAATATAATTTTTAATATTTAAAGGATAATTTCTTTAATAATTTAATATTAATGATTATTAAATTATTATAAATGATATTAAATTTATTTAATAATTATATTAAATAAATAGTTTAAAAATGGTTTTATTTATTTAAAAATCATTTAAAAAGGATATTAATGATTTAAAAATATTTTAAGTTATAATTATTGACTTTTAATATTTGGATAAATAGTTCATTAATATTTAAATATTAATGGTAATTATTTAATAATGATTTTAAATAATCATTTAAGGGTATTATAAATACTTTAAAAATATTTTGAGTTATTATACATAGCTTTAATATTTTGGCAATGGTTTCATTAATAATTTAATATTGATTAAATGTTAATGATAATAGAATTATGTAATACTTAAATCATTTAATAATGATTACGATATTTCAAAAATTATGATAAATGATAATAATTATTTAATAATTATTATAAGGCCATGAAAAAATAGTGTGACTAATGTTTAAGTTATCCAAATGGATATTGAACTACGGTTTAGAGTCTTAGACTCGATAATTATCGAAAAGTCAGTTGTCGGTGAAATGGCAAGCGTTTCGAAATTGATCCGGACTTAGATAATTGGCTAGATAAATGTTTATTTGTGATTCAATGGTTGTTAAAGGTTGTATGACAATGTGATTAGGAAGGTGTTGATGTTTGATTATGAGTCAACGATTGTTAAACATGTGTGATAAGGTGATTAGGTTATGTCTTTGTTATGAATAAAGTGTGTTATGTATTACGTTATGTTATACTAATCAAGAAAATGATCCGATTAATGATAGGTGATTTCATAAAAGATAAAACTAAGTTGAAAATAGTAAGCGGTAGCATCGAAAAAGTATCCTAACTTTACATTTTCTTTATGCAATGGATGTATGAGAAGTTCGTAATTATTGTTATTATTATACGCATTGTTAAGCTTTATATTATATATGCCCATTGATTATCGGCGTACGCTAGTATATGATAATTGGATAAATATATTACATTCGTTAATTTCTATAAATGATTATACAAGTGTCCCCACTTGGACAATCATTGTTTTTCATCGCATGTTGATACACCTTTGATATACATATATGTTGAATTATATAAGACCTTTGTTATGAAAACCCGATAGATATGAACATCCCGAAAATGGGAAAATTTTATGCGCCCAAGACGGACAGAGCGAACAATAACATCGTTCATGTAAATGTAGTATTGATCAATACAGATCTACAACAGGTAGATCACCCTCCGTGCTAGTAAAGTCATAACGATTTCTGAGATGAACTTCGCTTAAACCTTTTCAAAATGAAAACAATGTTCATGGTATGTCATGAAACCCCATATACAAATCGATACGTAGTTTCAAAAATTTGAATAAGGGTTGTTATGTTATTATTATTGGTACAGATTACTTCACAACTACTGACTAGTTGTAGAAGAATATTATTAAAAAAAAACATTTAAATTCTTTTAGCCTATATATATATATATTACTTGCTGGGCACTCAAATGCTCATCCTTGCTTAATTTAAATGTTTTCAGCTAAGTGTGAAGGACCAGAAAGTTCAGGCCGAGACAAAGGAAAAGGAAAGCTAACCAAATAAGAATTGCGGCAGTATTTGTAATAGTTTTATAAGACTATGAAGACTATGATATATATATATATTTATATATTATGACATGTAATGAATGTTTAAAGGTTACGTACTTGGGAGAAAGACTCTAATGTATATGTAAACTTAAGTTAAGTTTTATATTATTGTTATTATTATTATTAGTATTATTCCGCTCATAGAAATGGTATCGTGATGTACCGAGTTCGGGTTTCAAGTATCTGGATTCGGGGACCTCACAGTTGTTGTCTTCGCACTAAAGATTTGGAGGCATTACTTGTATGGGGAGAAAGTGGAGATCTTTACGGATCATAAAAGCCTCAAATATTTCTTCACTCAAAAGGAACTCAACATGCGACAATGACGTTGGCTTGAACTGTTGAAAGATTATGATCATACCATCCAATACCATCCTGGAAAAGCGAACGTGGTAGCTGACGCATTGAGTAGAAGATCATATGCAAGTGCGAATGCGATATTGTCAACGCAAAGGCCCATTTTGTGTGACTTACAAAGGATGGAGATAGAGTTAAAGACTTCAGGGACCCATGTGATGATGGCAAATATACAAGTAGAACCGACTTTAATTAATAAAGTTAAAGGCGCTTTCGAGCTACGCACACGGAGGCGATGCGTATGAGGAAGAAAGTGCAAGAAGGTGCTATCTTAGGAGCAAGAATCGATGAAGAAGGAATACTTCGAGTCAACTCCAGACTTTGTGTTCCTAATGACCCTGATTTAAAGTATAAAATCATGATGGAGCTGCATAACACACCGTTTGCAATCCATCCTGGGAGTACCAAAATGTATCATGATATTCATCATACATTTTGGTGGAGCAATATGAAGAGGTGGGTGAAGCAACGTTGTTGGGACCGGAGTTGGTACGTATGACTACAGAAAAGATTCAAACGATCCGACAACGTATAAAAACCTCACAAGATCGACAAAAGAGTTATGTTGATCTTCATCGAAAGGACGTGGAATTCTATATAGGAGATTATGTGTTATTACGTGTTGCTCCATGAAAAGGAGTTACGAGATTTGGAAAGAGAGGAAAGCTCAATCCTCGATTCATCGGCCCATTTTTAATCCTTGATCGAGTAGGAACTGTGGCCTATAGACTCGCTTTACCACCAAGTATGTCTCGTGTTCATAACGTTTTTCACATATCTATGTTACATAAATATGTGGAAGACCCGAACCACATTATTGAGTTAGAACCAGACAAAATAGCGAAAGATTTGACGTATGAAGATGTTCCTGTTCAAATCTTGGATAAGAAGGAACATATTTTACGCTCCAAGGTTATACCTTAAGTCAAAGTTTTGTGGAGAAACCATGATGTTGAGGAAATGACTTGGGAGTTAGAATCTGAAATGAAATCAAGGTATCCTTACCTCTTCGATATACAAGGTACGTACCCTAATTTCGAGGGCGAAATTTCATAAGAAGGGGAGATTGTAAAATCCCAACTTTTTGAATAAAGATGAATTTTCTATAAATATTATTTTTGAATATTATGGAGTGAAATTGAAATAATGTTATAGTTGTGGGTAATATTTATAAATTTTGCAAAGTACGCAAGTTATTATATAATATTCGATTGGTCGGGGAATATTCGTTTTAACAGAGAATATTCGTACAACGGCACAATCATTGGTGGACCCCACAACGGAATATATAAAAGATTTTGCTTTAAATAGAATATATTATATTTTATTTAAAAGATTTTTCTTTAAATATGGATCGTCAGATTAAAGTAAATCAATCTGGACCATTCATGAGTTAGTTACTATGCAGTCCATTTTTCTATAAATAGAAGCTCATTCCTTCATTATTTTCTTACGAATTCACTGAAACTCTAGAGAGATAAACTATAGAAAGAAACAAGAAAGTATTCTGCTACTTCACTACTTATATATCCAGTACTCTTCTTCTTAAGATAGGGAATATTATTTGTTGTACTCGTAAAGGGTGTTATTCTTTTGTATTCATGAAGAGAACTTATGTTATTCCATTTTGTATTATTCATTGGAATAACTTTTGTATCATGCCGCTACCCTATACTTGGTGACATTATTCTATTATTCCGTCTTTACTATTACATTTGGAATATCATATCGCATCATGCGTTTTTGCTTGGACCGATTCCGCTTTATTATTACATTTGGAATATCCTGCTCATGCGCGTTTTTGTGGGACTGGTTCCATCTTTATTATTATTACATTGGAATATCTTGTCTATCTGATCTGCATGCATGGTGATTTCATGTTATTCCATTCTTTATTATTACTCGTTGGAACATCCCGTTGCGGTGCGAATTTTGCACTGACTGGTTCCGTTATTTAGTATTCTCGTTAGAATAACTTTGCCTATCTGCAAGCTGCGCATGCATGGTGATTTCTTTTGTTATTCCATTCTTTATTATACTCGGTTGGTTAAAGTTTTGACTTCTATACTCCATGAAATTAGTGGAATATTCTTGATATTTGTGCTTCATCCAGTATCTTTTCATGGAAATATTATTCTGAGCATTCTTGGATTTTACTCTACAAAGCAGTATCATGTTGACAATTTGGAAGTTATTGGTTCTTGGACAAATTAATTCTTGAATTTGTTTTATTGAATTCTTATATCATTGTCATCATCCTCATATTTATATTTTTTGAAAGTCATCTGTGGCTCAGAAAGTGCATAGATGGACTTGGTATGATTATGACCGAGGAATATTCTTGTAATCATGACCGTAGTAATATTACAAATGATGTGGTAAAAGTCCTCATTGGCCCGTAGTGCATTGATGGACAGTTGTTTGCATGATCATAACCATTAATGAACCCACAAATATTCTTGGCCCGTAGTGCATGGATAATTGTGGTCGTGATACTAATGAATATCCTTGGCTGTAGTGCAGGGGTGATTCGATGATGTGGATTATTTATTAAAATCGAGTTCCAATTGATTAAAGTGATGAAAAACCTTTTAAATCATAAAAGGTAGTAGATTTTATTATCTACTTGACTCTTTTAATGGATTGCTTGTTCCAACTGCAGCTTAAACTTGATGTTTGTTATATTGTATCGCTTTTAACATTTGTTTAAGGCTAATGATAATTTATTACGCATTATCTTAGTCATAATATTTCTTCTTGGGCTAGTTGAGCTCACCTTTTCTTCACACTATTCTCATCGAAAAATGAGAATATAAATTTGGAACGAGCCTGGGAACTGAGTGATGGTCCTAGATGGTGCATTAACAGTCCTCACTATTCTGTGAAATAGTGTGATAATAATTGTAACCTTTTGAGTTTGTATACTCTCTAGTAGACAATATTTGTATCCAAACTCACAGTTTATGTTTTGTCGTATTGTACACGACAGTTGTATTATTAAGTTGTATTTGAATTCTGTATCATGTATCTGGTGACTCAAGATGGGTGATGTATACCTAATTTTGGGGGCATCACAATGTTTGCCATAACTGAATTATTATTGGATAATCCATCTTTCCTCAGAATTCTATCATTAGGTATTTCCCAAAAATTCAAAAATAATTCCCGAGCATAAATGGATGAATAGTATTTTTCAGAAAATTTCTCGAAAAACTCTTATTTCGGTCTTGAAATTCATACAGTTTATTTCTACCACGTAGCCAAAATCCTATCCACATCCATTTATTCTAGGTCATAAAATGACCTTTAACTTGCTTACTCTGTATAATAAACATATAATCTCATTTTATTTAATATTATCAAATAAAATTAATTTACGTTAAAGTTCAATTTTCTCGATCATTACAAAAATCACCCATATAAATCCAAAATAGTGCAAAAGTAATAATGAATGACTTCTTAATCTAGAGATTTAGGACAAGTTTGGACATTTATTCAAACCCTGCGCATAAATCCAAGTTCTAAAAATGAAACACTCAACCAATTTTGCCTAAATCAAATTCCTAATCAAGTTAATCATGTATACATCACTCAAGCAATTTTAATTAGTATATATGAGGCATGCTCACTTTTATATCAATTAAAAACTATGGTAAAATCAAACCCAAATCAAACTATGCAAACCCAAATCAGATTAAAAATTATAATTTCCCTTAGGAGGAAGGGGGAAGGTTGAAGCTTAGTTACTTTCCTCTTGATTGGACTCGTTAATCGCCAATTAGGTAGGCGGGTCACGACGTTAAAGCTATTTCAAAGATGGAGGTTGAGCGGTTGGGAGGGAGGATGAGAGAGGTTGAGCAACCGGGAAGGCGAGAGTCTCAGATAGAAACTATAAGACCCCAACTTTTTAATGAATAAAATCAATTTTCCTCTATTTATTATTTTGAATAATAAAGTGTTAATTTGATATAATACTTTAGTTATGGGTGAAATGTGTAAATTTTGCAAAATAAGCAAGTGGTTATAAAGTATTCATTTTTGTCGAGGAATATTCGTTTGCTCGTGAAATATTCTTTCTGTCGGAGAATATTCGTACGACGGCGCAACCATTTGTGGGCCCCATAACGGATAACTGTCGGATGAAAAAAATGACAAGTTTGAGTTTTTATAAATAACGGCGTAATGGTTACCGTTAACACTGTTGGAATACCCCGTGGTTAAAATGAATATGTCTGGCGTGGTTGCAAAGTAGCACTACCGGTATTGCATGTGATTTTGAAATTATTGATTCTTACGTATGAAGTCACTACTCAATAATTGTTACAGTAATTACTGTTTAATATTTTATTTTATTTGTTCAATAATTGCTGCGTTGATATTTTATATTATTGTTGTTTCAATAATTTTCACTTCACAGTATCTCCATTATCAGATCAATAATTCATATTATTTGAATAATATTATTAGATAGTATTATTGTCAATGTCTAAGGAAGTTCTTTCTAGGAAAGGGGTTTGGTCACCTAATTGCGCGCCAATAAAGAGAAATCCTTATCGGAAAGCCTCCTCTTTCCTGGGAACGACCTGGTTGTCATAATTGTGATTCTGTAATATTATTTGTGAATAATTAGTTATTGATTTATATGATAAGGAAATATTTATTTTATGTGGATATAAATGATGGATATTTTTATTTTATGTGGTTATAAATGAAGGATTTAATGCTGAGGTGTTTTATCAGTATTTTGTCGAAATGGATGTGAGACCCCATATTTTATGAATAAATATTTAATTTTCTCAAAATAATTTTTTGAATATTATGGTATGGATTTGATATAATGTTATAGTTGTGGGTAGTATTTATAAAATTTGAAAAGTATTCAAGTTGTTGTATAATATTCGATTGGGTTGGGAATATTCTTGTTGTCGGGGAATATCCGTGCAACGGCAAAATCATTGGTGGACCCCACAACGGAATTATTGTTGGATTGAGAAAATGACAAAAATATTTTATGAAAATAACGGCGGAAGTTTTACCGTTAAAACTGTTGAACTACTCGCTAATAAAAGTACAGTATTACGTGTGGTTGGATAATAGCACACTGTATTGATTATTGATGTTTACGTGATAAGTCACTCAGTTTTGTTTTATTGGTATTATTAATGTAATAAAACAGAAAAACTTTTTATATAAAACAGAATACTTTTATAAAATTATTCTATAAATAGAATATATTATATTCTATTATGCATAGTGTTGCATAGTATCTGTATAGTGTTTTGTATAGTAAAATCTTTTTATATAAAACAAAATACTTTTATAAAGTTATTCTATAAATAGAATATATTATATTCTATTATGCATATTGTTACATAAAGTATACTGCATAGTGTTTTGCATAGTAAAATCTTTTATATAAAATGAATACTTTTGTAAAGTTATCTGCTTTTTTAGACAATAATTAGAATATATTATATTTTATTATGCATAGTATTTGCATAGTAAAATCTTTTAAAAAGTTATTTGTTTTATTAGATTATAAATAGAATATATTATATTTTATTTAAAAGATTTTGCTTTAAATATGGACCGTCAGATTAAAGTAAATCAATCTGGACCGTTCATGAGTTAGTTACTATGCAGTCCATTTTTCTATAAATAAAAGCTCATTCCTTCAATATTTTCTTACGAATTCACTGAAACTCTAGAGAGATAAACTATAGAGAGAAAGAAGAAAGTATTCTGCTACTTCACTACTTATATATCCAGTACTCTTCTTCTTAAGGTAAGGGATATTATTTGTTGTACTCATAAGGGGTATCATTTCTTTCGTATTCATGAAGAGAACTTCTGTTATTCCATTCTTATTATTATGTTGGAATAACTTTGTTTATCTGCAATCTGCCGCATACATGGTGAAATTCTTCTAATTTTACATTATTTAATATTACGTGAGAATATCACATCACATGCGTTCTGCCGGGACTGTTCCATTATTTATTATTACGTCAAAATATCACATGCGTGCGTTTACTGCCGGGACTGGTTCCATTATTTATTATTATGTTGGAATATTTTGTCGGTCGTATTACGCTTTGACACAGGTTCCGTTATTTAGTATTACATTGGAATAACTTTGTTTATCTGCAATACCGCATGCATGGTGATTTCATTGTTATTCCATTCTTTATTATTACATTAGAATATCCTCATCTGCATGTGTTTTACTGGGGACTGGTTCCGCCTTTATTATTATTACATTTGGAATAACTTTTGTCTGTCTGATCACCGCATGCATGGTGATTTCATTATTATTCCGTTCTTTATTATTACATTTGGAACATCCTTTCGTAGCTTTTACGCATGACTTTGGTTCCGTTAATTATTATTCTGTTGGAATAACCTATCTATGCGAAGTACCGCATGCATGGTGATTTCTTTTGTTATTCCATTCTTTATTATACTCAGTTGGTTAAAGTTTTAACTTCTATACTTCATGAAATTAGTCGAATATCCTTGATACTTGCGCTTTATCGAGTATCTTTTCATGGAAATATTCTTCTGAGCATTATTGAATTTTACTCTACAAAGCAGTATCATGTTGACAATTTGGACGTTATTGGTTCCTAGATAAATTAATTCTTGACCTTGTTTTATTGAATTATTATGTCATTGATATCATCCTCATGTTTATATTATGTTGAAAGTCATATATGGCCTGTAGTTCATAGATGGACTTGGTATGATTATGACCAGGGATTATTCAGTGTAATCATGACCGTAATGTTACAAATGATGTGGTAAAAGTCCTCATTGGCCCGTAGTGCATTGATGGACAGTTTTTGGTATGATTATGGCTATGGATTCTCTTCAGCCAAGGGTGCAAAGATGAATTATTTTATGGCATGATCAGGACCGTTGATGAAAATATAATTATCTTTGGTCCTTAGTGCATGGATAATTCATGGCTGTGATACTAAAGAATATCCTTGGCCTGTAGTGCAGGGATGATTTGATGATGTGGATTATTTATTAAGCTGAGTCTTAGCGATAAAAGTCATGAAAAACCTTTTAATTCATAGAAGATAGTAGATTTTATTCTCTACTTGACTCTTCTAATGGATTGCTTGTTCCACTTCAATTAAACTTATTGTTTGTTATATTATATCAGTTTAACATTGTTGAAGGCTAATGATAATTTATTCTACATTATCTTAGTCATAATATTTCTTACTGGGCTAGTTGAGCTCACCCTTTATTTCACTGTTCTCTTCAGGAAATGAGAACGTAGCGGGGACTAGTCGGGGAATAGAGTGATGGTCCTAGATGGTGCATTAGTAGTCCTCACTATTCTGTGAAATAAAATGATAATAGTTGTAATGAGGACTCCTTTTGAGTTTGTATGCTCTCTAGTAGACAATATTTGTATTCAAACTCACAGTTTATGTTTTGTCGTATTGTACACGATAGTTATATTATTAAGTTGTATTTAAATTTTGTACCATGTATCTGGCGACTCAAGATGGGTGATGTATACCAAATTTTGGGGGCGTCACAGTTGGTATCAAAACTTAGGGATATGATCCCTGGCTGAGATGTGAGACAAGAACTAAGAGGGGAGAGATGGGGAATTCCTTCGCTAGTATGACCTATCTAAGTTTATTTGGTATTTAATTGTTCGGTCATAGTATAGGGATAATATGTGATATGTTAATTAACCCTTGTTTTGTGACAGTGTTTGAAAATGGCATATGAAAATGATGAGATAAGAAATGAAGCACATGAGACCGTTGAGTCAGCTCAACCAAAAGGTAACGACCAACAATACGATAATAATCGTCTTCGGTGGCAACGTTGACATCTAACAATGATAACCATCGTGGGGGAAATTATCATGCCAAGAATGGTAACCACTTCGGTAGTAATCATGGCCAATATAATAGAAGTGGAAATTTCAAGAAGAGAAGGTCATTTAGCTCGATTTTGTCGTGCACCAAAGTCAAGTCCAGCTGGGGCGGTGGTACCAAAGGCGGATACGAACAAAACAAAGTCGGCGGTTTCAGAAAGAGCATTTTTCGTGACTTCTCAAAAAAAAAAAAAAAACGATCGACCCGAACGAAGTTAACACGGGTTAGTTAATTATAAATTCTTGGGAAGTCTATACCTTATTAGATACCCGTTCTACCTATTCTTTTATCTCTCTTTCTTGCGCTCAACGTTTAAATTTGACTTCAGAGAAATTAGACTTTGACTTATTGGTTGAAACTTCGATACTAGAAACCTTCGTTACCTCCAATGTTTATAAATCTTGTTTAATTCAAATTGACACTTTCACGTTTCCTGTCAATCTTATCTCTTTGAAAATACTTGCCTTTGATGCAATTTTAGGAATCGATTGGTTAACTACTCATCATGCTTTTTCGTAAGGTTGTTAGTTTTTATATTCCTAACAAACATGTTATGCGAATTCAAGCAACCAAACCACTAAAGTCAATCATTGTCATATCAAGCCATAAGTAAAGAGCCCCGGTCCTTTCGTTGTTGACTTTCTTATGTGGAATGAACCGAAACCAGACTTTTCAGATGGCGATGTAAATGAATGACGATGGCAAGTTGATAGGTATCAATGTGACGTACTATCCAAGTCTTGGATGAGGGTCACAGTTTTGAATGATAAATTTCCTGACGTATTCTTAAAGACTTCTTAGCCTACCCCTAGAGCGTGAAATCGAATTTTGTATTGACCCCAGTACAAAACCCATTTCTTAAACACTCAAATATTTTTTTCAACTAAAATGAACGTAACATGCGCCAAAGACGTTGACTCGAGCTATTGAAGATTATGATCGTACCATTCAATACCATCATAGGATTCAATACCATTGTAGGAAAAACGAACGTTGTAGCTGACGCGTTGAGTAGAAAATCGTATGCGGTTACAAGTGCGAATATATGGACCCACGTGAAGATAATGAATATACGACTAGAATCAACTTTAATTGATAAAGTTAAATCCGCTCAAGCTACATACTCAGAGCTGATGAATGTAAAGAAGAAGGTTCAAGAGGGCGTTATTCTAGAAGCAAGGATCGACGAAGAGAGGAAATCTCAACCCACAATTTATTTGGCCCATTTGAAATCCTCGATCGAGTAGGAACTGTGGCCTATAGACTCATTTTACCGCCAAGTATGTTGCATGTTCAGAATGTTTTTTTTACATATCGATGTTACATAAATATGTGGACGACCCAAACCACATTATTAAATTAGAACTAGACGAGATAGCAGAAGATGTAACGTTTGAGGAGATACGTGTTAAAATCTTGGATAAGAAGGATCGTATTCAACGCTCAAAGGTTATACCTCAAGAGTTAGAATTTAAAGTGAAGTAAAGGTATCCTCACCTCTTCGGCATACCAGGTACGTACATAAATTTCGAGGGTGAAATTCCATAAAGAGGGGAGATTGTGAAACTCCAGATTTTATGAATAAATATTTAATTTTCTCAAAATAATTTTTTTGAATATTATGGTCTGGATTTGATATAATGGTATAGTTGTGGGTAGTATTTATAAATTTTGAAAAGTTTGCAAGTTTTTGTATAATATTTGATTGGTCGGGGAATATTCTTTTTGTCGGGGAATATCCGTGCAACGACACAATCATTGGTGGACCCCACAACGGAATTATTGTCGGATTGAGAAAATGACAAAAATATTTTATGAAAATAACGACGGAAGTTTTACAGTTAAAACTTTTGAACTACTCGGTAGTAAAAGTACAGTAATACGCGTGGTTGGATAGTAGCACACGATATTGATTATTGATGTTTACGTGATAACTCACTCAGTTTTGTTTTATTGGTACTATTAATGTAATAAAACAGAAAAACTTTTTATATAAAACAAAATACTTTTATAAAGTTATTCTATAAATAGAATATATTATATTTTATTATGCATAGTGTTGCATAGTGTCTGCATAGTGTTTTGCATAGTAAAATCTTTTTATATAAAACATAATACTTTTATAAAGTTATTCTATAAATAGAATATATTATATTCTAATATGCATAGTGTTGCATAGTGTCTATGTGACGCCCCCAAAATTAGGTATACATCACCCATCTTGAGTCGCCAGATACATGGTACAGAATTCAAATACAACTTAATAATACAACTGTCGTGTACAATACGACAAAACATAAACTGTGAGTTTGAATACAAATATTGTCTACTAGAGAGTATACAAACTCAAAAGGAGTCCTCATTACAATTATTATTACACTATTTCACAGAATAGTGAGGACTACTAATGCACCATCTAGGACCATCACTCTGTTCCCCGACTAGTCCCAGCTACGTTCTCATTTCCTAAAGAGAACAGTGAAAGGAAGGGTGAGCTCAACTAGCCCAGTAAGAATATTTTGACTAAGATAATGCAGAATAATTTATCGTTAGCCTTCAACAGTGTTAAACTGATAAAATATAATAACTATCAAGTTTAACTGCAGAGGAACAAGCAATCCATTAGAAGAGTCAAGTAGAGAATAAAATCTACTTCTTTTATGATTTCAAAGGTTTTTCATCACTTTTATCACTGAGACTCAGCTTAATAAATAATCCACATCATCGAATCACCCCTGCACTACGGCCAAGGTTATTCTTTAGTATCATGACCACAATTATCCATGCACTACGAGCCAAGAATATTTATGTATTCATTAATGGTCATGATCATATCAAAAATTGTCCATCAATGCACTACAGGCCAATGAGAACTTTTACCACATCATTTGTAACATTACGGTCATGATTACACCGAATAATCCCTGGTCATAATCATACCAAGTCCATCTATGCACTACAGGCCACAGATGACTTTCAAAAAATATAAATATGAGGATGATGACAATGATATAAAAATTCAATAAAACAAGTTCAATAATTAATTTGTCCAAGAACCAATAACGTCCAAATTATCAACATGATACTGCTTTGTAGAGTAAAATTCAAGAATGCTCAGAAGAATATTTCCATGAAAAGATACTGGATGAAAATCAATTATCAAGGATATTCCACTAATTTCATGGAGTATAGAAGTCAAAACTTTAACCAACTGAGTATAAAAAAGAATGGAATAACAAAAGAAATCACCATGCATGCGGTACTTCGCATAGACAGGTTATTCCAACATAATACTAAATAACGGAACCAGGTCAGGCAAAATTCGCACTGACAAGATGTTCCAACAGAATAATAAAGAATGAAATAATAACAGAAATCACCATACTTGCGGTACTTCGCATAGAAAGGTTATTCCAACAGAATACTAATAAGGACAGAATCAGGTCCATCGTAAAACGCACAGACAGGATATTCCAACAGAAGAATAATAAAGATGGAACCAGGTCTGGCGTAAAATACACAGACAGGATATTCCAACAGAATAATAAAGACGGAATCAGGTCTGGTGTAAAACGAACAGATAGGATATTCCAACAGAATAGTAAAGACGGAATAATAGAAGAATGTCACCAAATATAGGGTAGCCCGCGTATACAGGTTATTCCAACAGAATAATAAAGAATGGAATAACATAAGTTCTCTTCATGAATACAAAAGAATAACACCCCTTACGAGTACAACAAATAATTTTCCTTACCTTAAGAAGAAGAGTACTGGATATATATGTAGTGAAGTAGCAGAATACTTTCTTCTTTCTCTCTATAGTTTATCTCTCTAGAGTTTCAGTGAATTCGTAAGAAAATAATGAAGGAATAAGCTTCTATTTATAGAAAAATGGACTGCATAGTAACTAACTCATGAACGGTCCAGATTGATTTACTTTAATCTGACGGTCCATATTTAAAGCAAAATCTTTTAAATAAAATATAATATATTATATTTATAATCTAATAAAACGAATAACTTTTATAAAAGATTTTACTATGCAAACACTATGCAGGCACTATGCAAACACTATGCATAATAAAATATAATATATTCTAATTATTGTCTAATAAAATGGATAACTTTATAAAAGTATTCTGTTTTATATAAAAAGATTTTATTATACAAAACACTATGCAGACACTATGCAACACTATGCATAATAGAATATATTATATTCTATTTATAGAATAACTTTATAAAAGTATTCTGTTTTATATAAAAAGATTTTTTGTATTATTACATTAATAATACCAACAAAACTGAGTGACTTATCATGTAAGCATCAATAATTAATATCGTGTGCTACTATGTAACCACGCGTATTACTGTACTTTTAACACCGGGTGTTTCAACAGTTAACGGTAAAACTTCCGTCGTTATTTTCATAAAGTATTTTTCTCGTTTTCTCAATCCGACAATAATTCCGTTGTGAGGTCCACCAATGATTGTGTCGTTGTATGAATATTCCCTGTTAAAACGAATATTCCCTGACCAATCGAATATTATATAACAACTTGCGTACTTTGCAAAATTTATAAATATTACCCACAACTATAACATTATATCAATTTCACTCCATAATATTCAAAAATAATATTTATAGAAAATTCATCTTTATTCAAAAAGTTGGGGTTTTACAATATGCCATTCTTATGAAATTTCGCCCTCGAAATTAGGGTACGTACCTGGTATATCGAAGAGGTAAGGATACCTTGATTTCATTTAAGATTCTAACTCCCAAGTCATTTCCTCAACATCGTGGTTTCTCCACAAAACTTTGACTTGAGGTATAACCTTGGAGCGTAGAATATGTTCCTTCTTACCCAATATTTGAACATGAACATCTTCATACATCAAATCTTCTGCTATTTCGTCCGGTTCTAACTCAATAATGTGGTTCGGGTCTTCCACATATTTACGTAACATGGATATGTGAAAAACGTTATGAACACGAGACATACTTGGCGGTAAAGCGAGTCTATAGGCCACAGTTCCTACTCGATCAAGGATTAAAAATGGGTCGATGAATTGAGGATTGAGCTTTGCTCTCTTTCCAAATCACGTAACTCCTTTCCATGGAGCAACACGTAACAACACGTGATCTCCTATATCGAATTCCACATCCTTTCGATGAAGATCAGCATAACTCTTTTGTCGATCTTGTGAGGTTTTTATACGTTGTCGGATAGTTTGAATCTTTTCCGTAGTCATATGTACCAACACTGGTCCCAACAATGTTGCTTCACCCACCTCATCCCAGCATACTGGAGAACGACACTTTCTTCCATACAACGCTTCGAATGGAGCCATGCCAATACTTGCTTGATAACTGTTGTAGGAAAACTCCACCAATGGTAAGAACTTGTCCCAACTTCCCTTGAAGTCAAGGACACAGAGTCTTAATAGATCTTCAAGAGTTTGAATTGTCCTCTCTGACTGCCCGTCCGTCTAAAGATGATATACCGAGCTAAATCGTAAATTCGTGCCCATAGATTTTTTCAAACTAACCTAAAATCTTGAAGTGAATCTTGGGTCTCGATCAGAAATTATGGATACGGGCATACCATGCAATATTACAACCTCGTTTATGTACATACGAGCAAGACGTTCAAGTGTATAAGTTTCTCGTATCGGTAAGAAATGAGCAGACTTGGTCAATCTATCAACAATGACCCAAATCGCATTTATGCCTTGAGAAACTTTGGGAAGACCGATAACGAAATCCATGGTAATGTGCTCCCACTTCCATTCTGGAATTTAAAGTGGTTGCAATGGACCTTTTGGAACTTGATGCTCCGCCTTGACTCGTTGACACGTTAGACACCTTGAGATAAACAGCGCTATCTCTCTCTTCATATTGCTCCACCAAAATGTATGACGAATATCATGATACATTTTGGTACTCCCATAATGGATTGCAAACGGTGTGTTATGCGCCTCCATCATGATTTTATACTTTAAATCAGGGTCGTTAGGAACACAAAGTCTGGAGTTGACTCGAAGTATTCCTTCTTCATCGATTCTTACTTCCGGCATAGCACCTTCTTGCACTTTCTTCCTCATACGCATCAGCTCCAAGTCTGTAGCTTGAGTATCTTTAACTTTATCAATTAAAGTCGGTTTTACTCGTATATTCGCCATCATCACGTGGGTCCCTGGAGTCTTTATCTCTATCTCCATCCTTTGCAAGTCATACAAAATGGGCCTTTGCGTTGACAATATTCCACTCTTACCCGCATATGATCTTCTACTCAATGCGTCAGCTACCACGTTCGCTTTTCCAGGATGGTATTGGATGTTATGATCATAATCTTTCAACAGTTCAAGCCAACGTCGTTGTCGTATGTTGAGTTCCTTTTGAGTGAAGAAATATTTGAGGCATTTATGATCCGTAAAGATCTCCACTTTCTCCCCATACAAGTAATGCCTCCAAATCTTTAGTGCGAAGACAACAGCTGTAAACTCTAGATCATGAGTAGGATAATTCCTCTCATATTCTTTGAGTTGTCGTGAGGCATAGACTATGACTTCCCCATGTTGCATGAGAACACATCCTAACCCTTTGCCCGAAGCATCACTGTAGATGACAAATCCCTCCGAACCAGATGGTTTTGTCAGAACAGGTGCTGAAATGAGTCTCCATTTGAGTTCTTGAAAACCCTTCTCACATTCCTCGCTCCAATCGAACTTTGTATCTTTCCGATTCAGCTGAGTTAGTGGAGTAGCGATTCGAGAAAAGCCTTCTACGAATCTCCGATAATAACCAGCTAACCCGAGAAAGCTACGTACTTTGGTCACTGACTTAGGTTTCTCCCAACTTTGAATAGCTTCAATCTTTGCTGGGTCAACAGATATTCCATGACTTGATACCACGTGCCCAAGGAATGCTACTTCCTCAAGCCAGAACTCGCATTTCTTTAACTTGGCATAAAGCTTGTATTCACGAAGCTTTTGGAGTATCAGCCTCAAGTGTTGGTCATGATCTTCACGGCTTTTGGAATAAATAAGGATGTCATCAATAAAGACGACTACAAAGTGATCCAAATATTCCTTGAATACTCGGTTCATCATATCCATGAAGGCAACAGGAGCATTAGTCAATCCAAAGGATATGACTAGGAATTCATAATGCCCGTACCGAGTTCTGAAAGCTGTCTTTGGAATGTCATCGGTTCTAATCTTCAATTGGAGATATCTAAAACGAAGATCAATCTTTGAAAAGAATTTGACTCCTTGCAACTGGTCAATCAGGTCATCAATACGTGGCAATGGGTACCTATTTTTGATGGTGACATGATTCAACTCCCGATAATCAATACAAAGTCGCATACTCCCATCTTTCTTTTTCACAAATAGAACAGGAGCACCCCAAGGAGAAGTACTAGGACGAATGAAACCGATGTCTAACAATTCCTGTTGTTGGGTCTTTAACTCCTAAAGTTCAATAGGAGCCATTCGATATGGGGCTTTGGAAATAGGTTTTGTACCAGGTTCAAGGTCGATACAAAATTCAATTTCACGCCTAGGGTAGGCCAGAAGTTCTTCGAGAAATACGTCAGGAAATTCATTAACAATAGAAATATCATTAAAAACTGACGTATTTTTGTTTAGATTCGTGACATGAGCTAAGAAAGCTTGACATCCATTTTTTAATAAACGAATAGCTTTATGACTTGAGATGACAGTGATTGATTTTAATGGTTTGGTGGCTTGAATTCGCATAACAGATTGGTTGGGAATATGAAAGCTAACAACCTTACGAAAACAATCAATTTTTGCATGATGAGTAGTTAACCAATCAATCCCTAGAATTACGCCAAATACAAGTATTTTTAATGAAATAAGATCGACAGGTAATGTGAGGGTACCGATTTGAACCCAACAAGACTTATAAACAGTGGATGTAATGAAGGTTTCTCCCAACGGAGTTTCTACAGATAAGTTAAAGTCTAATTTCTTCGGAGTCAAATTCAATCGTTGAGGGCAAGTAGGAGAAATAAAAGAATGGGTAGAACTGGAATCAAATGAGGTATAGACTTCGCTAGAGTTTATGATAAGCTTACCCGTGATGACCTCATTCGGGTTCCTTTCTTTCTGGGAGGTCACAACAAACACTCTCCCTTGCACTACCGGCTTTGACTTTTCTGGGACGGCCTTTGGTGCCTCCATCCTGGCTGAACTTGGCTTCGGTGAACGACAAAATCGGGCTAAGTGACCTTCTCTTCCACAATTATAACATGCTTTGGACGGCATCACGCAGTTTGGACTGATGTGTCCCTCCCCTCCGCATTTGAAGCATATGATAGGTGGTCGTCATCCTTCCTTAACAACGGGTGCGGGTGCTGGTGCTGACGTCCTTCCATCATTGTTGAATCTCCTTTTCTTGAAATGTCCATTTTTACTATCTTGGCCATGATTACCACTGAAGTGGTTACCATTTCTGCCATGTTGATTCCCTCCACGTTTGTTGTCACAGTTTCGATGACTGATCCCACCAGTAATATGCCTCTTCCCACAACATGAAGGTGGCGAAGGGAACCTTTTTCTCCTCAGAGCATCCCATGACATCAAATATCTTGGTGATCTGCTTTATCTATGCTTCCGCCTTAAGTGGTTTTGGCTCTCCAATAAACTCTGGTGGTCCCAGCTCCTTGAACTGTTTAGCGGTGACCATCCTAGAGTTTCCAGTGTTTCCACCTACATTTCGGACAGGAGCCACTCTCGCCTGATGTTGCATGAATTGCAGAAAGCCTCTGAACAATCCATCATTCATCATTTGGTCCGTGTTGTTGTTTGCATGAGGATTATCGCCTTCCTGATGCACATTATCCTGATTATTGATATGTGGAGACTCAACGGTCTCTTGTGCTCCATTGCTATTCTCAACATTCTCGGATGTCATTTTCAGATACTGCCACAAAACAAGGGTTAGTTGACATGTAACATATTATCTCTAAACTCTGACCAACCAATTTAAATACAAATAAATTTAAGTAGGTCATACTAGCGAAGGAATTCCCTGTCTCTCCCCTCCTAGTTCTAGTCTCACATCTTCGTTAGGGATCATATCCCTAAGCTTTGATACTGTTGTGGCGCCCCCAAAATTAGGTATACATCACCCATCTTGAGTCGCCAGATACATGGTATAGAATTCAAATACAACTTAATAATGCAACTCGCTGCTTACAATACGACAAAACATCAACTGTGAGTTTGAATACAAATATTGTCTACTAGAGAATATACAAACTCAAAAGGAGTCCTCATTACAATTATTATCACACTATTTCACGCGAAATAGTGAGGACTACTAATGCACCATCTAGGACCATCACTCTCTTCCCCGACTAGTCCCACTCGTTCTCATTTCACAAGAAAACAAAGAAAGAAAGGGTGAGCTCAACTAGCCCAAAGAAGAAATATTATGACTAAGATAATGCGAGAATAATTAATTGTTAGTCTTCAACAATTGTTAAACCGATAAAATATAATAACTATCAAGTTTAATCTGCAATGAACAAGCAATCCATTAGAAGAGTAAAGTAGAGAATAAAATCTACTATCTTTATGATTTAAAAGGTTTTCATCACTTTTATCGTTGGGACTCGACAATAATAAATAATCCACATCATCGAATCACCCCGCACTACTACTGGCGAGGATATTCTTTAGTATCACGACCACAATTATCCATGCACTACGGGCCAAGAATATTTGTGTATTCATTAATGGTCATGATTATGCCAACAACTCATCCCATCAATGCACTACGGGCAATGAGGACTTTTACCACATCATTTGTAATATTACGGTCATGATTACACCGAATAATCCTCAGTCATAATCATACCAAGTCCATCATACACTACTGGGCCACGATGACTTTCAAAAAAT
The DNA here is from genome assembly GCA_020205605.1 of Panax ginseng. Taxonomy (NCBI): domain Eukaryota; kingdom Viridiplantae; phylum Streptophyta; class Magnoliopsida; order Apiales; family Araliaceae; genus Panax; species Panax ginseng. The sequence goes on along the minus strand of CM035145.1, from coordinate 64,321,307 downwards.
ATAAATATGAGGATAATGACAATGATATAAGAATTCAATAAAACAAGTTCAAGAATTAATTTGTCCAAGAACCAATAACATCCAAATTATCAACATGATACTGGTTTGTAGAGTAAAATTCAAGAATGCTCAGAAGAATATTTCCATGAAAAGATACTGGATGAAGCGCACTTATCAAGGATATTCCACTAATTTCATGGAGTATAGAAGTCAAAACTTAACCAACTGAGTATAATAAAGAATGGAATAAAAAAAGAAATCACCATGCATGCGGTATTTCACATGTATGTTTATTCCAATGAATACTAAATAACGGAACGGTGTCAATGCGAAATTACATGCGACGAGGATGTTCCAAATGAAATAATAAAGAATGGAATTATAACAGAAATCACCATACATGCGATACTTCGCATAGACAGGTTATTCCAATAGAAGACTAATAAGGACAGAATCGTGTCCCACAAAAAACGCATGTAAAGGATATTCCAACGGTAATAATAATAAAGATGGAACTAGGTTCTATGTAAAAGCGCATGCATGACGATATATTCCAATGTAATAATAAAGACGGAATCGAATCCCAGCATAAAACGCACGCATGGATATTCCAAATGTAATAGTAAAGATTTTAATAATTGAAGAATGTCACCAAGTATAGGGTAGCCCAGCGTGTATGAAAGTTATTCCAACAAAATAATAAAGAATGGAATAACATAAGTTCTCTTCATGAATACAAAAGAATAACACCCCTTACGAGTACAACAAATAATATTCCCTACCTTAAGAAGAAGAGTACTGGATATATAAGTAGTGAAGTAATAGAATACTTTCTTCTTTCTCTCTATAGTTTATCTCTAAAGTTTCAAAGTGAATTAAGTAAGAAAATAATGAAGGAATGAGCTTATATTTATAGAAAAATGGACTGCATAGTAACTAACTCATGAACGTTCCAAATTGATTTACTTTAATCTGACGGTCCATATTTAAAGCAAATTCTTTTAAATAAAATATAATATATTCTATTTATAATCTAATAAAACGAATAACTTTTATAAAAGATTTTACTATGCAAACACTATGCAGGCACTATACAAACACTATGCATAATAAAATATAATATATTCTAATTATTGTCTAATAAAATGGATAACTTTATAAAAGTATTTTGTTTTATATAAAAAGTTTTTACTATGCAAAACACTATGCAGACACTATGCAACACTATGCATAATAGAATATAATATATTCTATTTATAGAATAACTTTATAAAAGTATTCTGTTTTATATAAAAAGATTTTCTGTATTATTACATTAATAATACCAACAAAACTGAGTGACATATCATGTAAGCATCAATAATTAATACCGTAAGTGCTACTATGCAACCACAGCCAGATTCTCGTATTTCTTTAACACCGGTCTTTCAACAGCTAACGGTAAAACTTCCGCCGTTATTTTCATAAAGTATTTTTGTCATTTTCTCGATTCGACAATAATTCCGCTTGGGGGTCCACCAATGATTGTGCCGTTATGCGAATATTCCTGTTAAAACGAATATTCCCAATTCCGACCAATCGAATATTATATAACAACTTGCGTACTTTGTAAAATTTATAAATATTACCCACAACTATAACATTATATCAATTTCACTCCATAATATTCAAAAATAATATTTATAGAAAATTCATCTTTATTCAAAAAGTTGTGGTTTTACACAAGTCGCCTAGACAAATGAAATGTCTGACGACTATCCAGGCCAAGAAATTGTTGAGTCAAGGTTGTATGGGCTATTTAGCTTACATAGTCGATACTCAGAAGAAGGGTGTAAAACTAGAAGAAATACTAGTAGTGAGGGAATTTGAAGTCGTGTTTCCAGAGGATTTGCCAAGACTTCCGCCTGACAGAGAAATAGAGTTCGTGATCGACTTGGCGCCAGGAACAACACCGATATCGAAGGCCCCATACAGAATGGCTCCGGTAGAAATGAAGGAACTGATGGTACAGTTGCAAGAGTTACTGGACAAGAAATATATTCAACCAAGCGTATCGCCGTGGGGAGCGCCAATTTTATTCGTTAAGAAGAAGGATGGAACAATGCGTCTTTGCATTGATTATAGAGAGTTAAACAAGGTCACTATTAAAAATAGGTATCCGTTGCCTAGAATAGATGACTTATTTGATCAGCTGAAGGGTGCTAAATATTTCTCAAAAATAGATTTGAGAAGTAGGTATCACCAATTGAAGGTAAGAAAGGATGATATACCTAGAACGGCATTCAGAACTCGGTACGGATATTACAAGTTTCTAGTGATGTCTTTTGGTTTAACAAATGTCCCTGCAGCGTTCATGGATTTGATGAATAGGGTGTTTAAACCATTCTTAGACAAGTTTGTAGTGGTATTTATCGATGACATTCTGGTGTATTCCAAAACCGAAGAAGAACACGTGGAACACTTACGTTTGACATTGGAAACACTAAGAAAGGAAAAGTTGTATGAAAAATTCTCTAAGTGCGAATTTTGGCTCGACCGTGTACAATTTTTTGGTCATGTTATTGGAAAGGATGGGATTTCAGTGGATCCATCAAAAGTGGAAGTTGTAATCAATTGGGAACAACCAAGAACACCGTCAGAAGTGAGGAGTTTCTTGGGACTGGCCGGTTATTATAGAAGATTTTTTCAAGATTTTTCTAAAATAGCCACTCCGCTAACAAATTTGATAAGGAAAGCTGTAAAATTCGTTTGGACGGAGAAGTGTGAAGAGAGTTTCCAAGATTTGAAGAAAAGGTTAAGTATGGCACCTATGTTGACATTACCAGATGATACAGGAAATTTTGTGGTGTATAGTGATGCCTCACACAAAGGGTTGGGTTGTGTTCTTATGCGAGCAATGCGGCAAAGTTATTATGTATACATCAAGACAATCAAGGATTATGAGAAAGGGTATCCGACTCATGATTTGGAATTAATTTGCGATTGTATTTGCTCACGAAGATATGGAGACACTATCTTTATGGAGAAATATGAGATCTACACGACACCACAAAAGTCCAAGTATATTTTCACTTAGAAGGATTTGAACATGCGTCAAAGAAGGTAGATGGAATTGATAAAAGATTATGATTGTGAAATCTTTTACCATCCGGGCAAAGCGAATGTGGTGGCAGATGCTTTTAGCAGGAAAGGTCGGGAGAGTTGATGTGAAAACAACTCGGGGAGGAGCTCATTTCAAAGAATAACAAAACCGGAGTTGGAAATCAAATTTCCAAAAGAATCGACGAACAACTATTCCAGATAGAAGCTGGTCCAACTTTAGTGGACAAAGTAAAGAATGCTCAACTACAAGATGAAGACTGTGGGAAAATCAAAGAGAATCTGATTGAGGGTAGTGATGTAAAATACAAGATCGATATCGAAGGACTACTACGGTTTGAGGGAAGAATCTGGGTTCCAGTAACACCAGAGCTGAAAGAAGAAATTTTGACCGAAGCTCATAGCTCAAAATATTCAATTCATCCAGGAAGCACGAAAATGTATCAAGATTTGTACCGACATTTTTGGTGGCCGAATATGAAAAGGGACGTTGCAGAATGTGTAGCGAAATGCTTGACTTGTCAAAGAGTAAAAGTCGAACATCAAAGACCCAGTGGGTTACTTCAACCGTTGGAAATATCGGAATAGAAGTGGGAACACATCACGATGAATTTTTTTGGTGGGTCTTCCAACTACTCAAAGAGGATGCGATGCAATTTGGGTGATAGTGGATAGACTGATGAAGTCAGCGCACTTTTTACCAATAAAGATTAGATTCAATCTTGATCAGTTGGCAAGATTGTATATTAAAGAGATCGTTTCGAGACACGGAGTGCCAGTATCAATTGTGTCCGATAGAGATCCGTGATTCATATCAAATTTCTGGAAGAGACTACAAGAATGCATGGGGACACAGTTGCGAATGAGTACGGCTTATCATCCACAAACAGATGGCCAAAGCGAATGAACAATTCAAACATTGGAAGATATGCTGAGAGCATGTGTCATGGACTTTAAGGGAAGCTGGGAAGAACAATTACCATTGGTGGAATTTGCTTACAACAATAGTTATCACGCGAGCATCGGCATGCCGCCTTACGAGGCATTGTACGGCAGAAAGTGCAGAACTCCACTGTGCTGGGATGAAGTCGTTGAACGTCAACTGCTAGGACCAGAACTAGTACAACAAACTTCTGATGTTGTCAAACTCATCAGGACAAGATTTGTAGCAGCCCAAGACAGACAAAAAAAGTTTGCTGATCAACACACACAAGATCGTGCATTCGACGTAGGAACTTTTGTATTCCTAAAAGTTTCTCCTTGGAAAGGGAAAATTTGTTTCGGTAAAAAGGGAAAGCAAAACCCGAGGTTCATTGGACCCTTTGAAGTGCTGCGTAGAGTGGGAGAAGTGGCTTACGAGGTAGCTCTACCTCCAGAGTTAGAAAATATTCATAATATTTTTCATATTTTGGTGTTACGACCATATAAACCCGACTATAAACATGTGATCGAGTACGAACTGTTGCAGTTCGAGAAAGATTTGTCTTATGAAGAGGTTCATATCCAGATAGTCAACAGGAAAGAACAAGTGCTCAAGAATAAAGTGATACCTTCTGTGAATGTGATATGGAGAAACCACAACGCTGAAGAAGCTACGTGGGAACTCGAAGAGAAAATGTTAAAAGAATACCCTGAGTTATTTGTTTAATCGGTCTTCGATTACGGGGATGTAATCTTTGTAAGTAGGGAAGAATGTAACGAATGATTTTGTTTGAGTTGTGATTCTGAGGACAGAATCCTTGTAAGGAGGGAATGATGTAACATTCCAGAATTTTAAAGTGTAATATTAAATATTTATAAATTTATATAAGTATTTAATGGATATGATTAATTGTTGAATAAATAATTATTCAATTTCAGTTGATGTGGTTTAGTTAATTATTTGTTGAATAAATAATTAAATATTAAATATTTATTTGTAATATTAAATATTTATTGAATTATATAAGTATTTAATGACAATTTGAGTTGATGTGATTTAGTTAATTATTTGTTGAATAAATAATTAAGGAGCTAAGAAAATTAATTGTTATGAGGTTATATACTAATTTAATTTAATAATTAAGTTAGGGAGCTAATAATGATTAAATGAATTATAATATTTTAATTGGAATTTGTGATTTAAAATTTTAAATTTTGTGTTAAAGTAATTTAATAGATTAGTATTTGAATTCATTAAATTGATTATTTAATTAAATAGAAGTGTGACAAATAACCTTGGTATAAAGGAGACACTAAAATAAATTAAGGGAGTTTAATTCAGTTTTGCCAAACAAGGCCTAATGCCTATTAAGTCTTTTATCTAATTGTATTTTACCAAACAAGGCATCAGGATTAATGGGTTATTTTATTAAGATTAGCCAAACAAGCCTTATGGCTTTTAAATTTCAAAACTTACATAACTGATATCTAAAGTTATATTATATAATTAATATATATTATTACTATATACGTTATATTTTCTAGTACGTATGTTAGAGAGAAGAAAGAACTCAGTTGAAGAAAAAGAGAAGAAGAAGAAGAAAACTAGAGAGAATTTGAGAGAAATCCTAACAGGTTTGAGAAAGGAATTGGAGAAAAGAAATTTGATAATCAATAGTAGCCATCATCTTCTTAATCAAAGGTACGAGCTTAACCTTTTCTTTAAAAGTTTAGTTTTTCTCTTCCCAAAAAGTTCTCTGTGGAATTTTTTAAAAGATAAATTGATGGTGTTTATGGTTATATGATAAATTATTGATTATAAGATGATTACATGAGTTTATATATATGATTATAGAGAAACTAGTTCATGTATGTATGTGTTTTGTGAAGAAAACCATATTACAATGTTTACATGAAAATATATATGAATATGGCTTAATTTAAAATAGAAATTAAGGTTTAATTAGTTGTTAAATTGATAAATTGATTATGGAAAATTGATAGAATGTGTATAATCATAACTATGATGTTTTGAAATTTTGTTTTGATTGAAAAACAAAATCACAATGTTGATTTTCAATAAAAATATCAACAATGGAGTTTTTGCCAAAAACATTTAAATTAGGTGTTGTAAATTTGATGTTTATGTTATTTTATGAGTAGAAACATGTTAGAAGTCTTCACAATATGTTTATATGAAGTCTATATGTGTATTACATGTTAATTAGTCTATTATATTCGAGCTTGTAGGCCAAATTGGCTTTTGGTCATCATGTCGCTGTTGAAAGCTTGGTCGTCGAAGTTCGGACTCTGGCCGCAGTCACGGTCCAAAGAAGATAAATCTCTCAAGCATGCACAAGACACAGGTGCCAATAATTAACGCTAATCAATGGCATATGATTTCATGCATGAATACCAACCACAAGAAACCGTGTATGCCGCATGACTTCGAGTTAGCAGAATGTTCTGACAGTTTTGTTAAGTATATAAATTTTGAAAATAAATGTTATGTGTTAATAATATGAATGTTAAATGATGATTTCAGTAGTATTAAACTATGAATGAGCATGTTATCAAGAGTTATTTAGTATTAACGTAGTTTGATTATGTGAATTGGTAATTTAACCTACATGATGTATATATTTTGTTTATATAGATATAAAATATTGGTAATGACTAATTATGTCATGATGACATATGTATAGGGTATTGATTCAAGTTGTAAGGTTTAGCTTGTGCTAAAGGCAAGTTCTCTAACTCAAAACTTCATTGTGCGAGTTTTATTTCATTTGGTACATTATTGTTTTCTAATTCAATTACAATTATTGTAAGTTGCTACGTCTACACTTTCGTAGAGCTAGATTGCCTATTATTGAGTAAGTCATTGTATCTAGTTACTCATGACGATACAAGTGTTCTAATCTATTATCTTGTTAATTCAATTACTGTTTTCAATGCTATTACAATATAATGATGTAAGTTATTTGGAGCAAGTTATTCTTGTATTTAACTTGTAGTTTAGCATGCACAACTATATATGTTATGCATGCTTATTATTGAATTCTAATTAACCTTGGCTTAGTGTTGTTCAAGCAAGGTATGCTATAGTTATTCAAATTGTATGTTATTAGATTATTCCTAATGCATGACTTTAGTTTACTATAATTGATTCAATCACGATTATTCTATAGTATAGTGTTATTGGTCTTATTCAACTACTCCTTAGTTGATGTTCGTTAAATTCCAAATTTCCTTGAAAGCTTATCCAAACCAAACTTACTTTAGTGCGGACTTGTATTCTAAATACTGAGATGAACAACTCTTTTAATAGAGGTTTACGATTAGTGTTGAAATGGTTGTGCACAATACATTGTACGAAGGGTTGATCCCCCTAAGATGCGTGTAGTCCTTATAGTCTTATATCAAAAGTTAAAGTTGAAAGATTACTTATAATCGTGGACATGATTCGTGGTCATTAGACCCTCAAAGGAATGTTATAATTTTCGTAAAGTTAATAGAATATATTGTTCATTTCTATTGAGCCTAATATTGGCAATTGATGTAAAAGTTTAAAGATTTATTTATTGTTATTTCAAGTGGGCCTTGTTTGCTCACTCTTGCCTATAAAATTTCTTACAGCTAAAGTTGAAACTGGTAACGTACCTAGCACCAGTAAAGGAAAAGGAAAGATGAACAAGTACTGAAGACTTGTAATAGATTTGATAGTTTTATTATCAGACTTTGGTTTAAAGATTGTAATGAAGTTTATTTCATTTTTCGTATTTGAATGATTGTTGTTAAAGGTTAGATAACCTAGGAGATTTTTATTTAAATTTAATCATGTATGGGCAGGTTTTATTTATAATTGGGTAATTATAAATGAATGTTTTGATTAAGTGAACACCAAATCTTGAGGAAATGAAGTACCAGGATTTGGGGGTGTCACAAGCACCATTTAAAGATGGTACTGCGAAGGCTTCGTGATAACAAGCTATATGCCAAGCTAAAGAAATGTGAGTTCTCGCTTGAGGAATTAGCATTCCTTGGGCACGTGGTGTCAAAACATGGAGTATCTGTCGACCCAACAAAAATTGAAGCAATACAAAGTTGGAGCAACCAAGCTCGAGAATCAAGTACGTAGCTTTACGGGCTTAGTTGGCTATTATCGAGATTCGTGGAAGGATTTTCTCGAATCGCTACTCTGCTAACTCACCGACTCAGAAAAGATACAAAATTCGGTTGGAGCGAGGATCAGGAGAAGAGTTTTCAAGAGCTCAAGAGGAGACTCATTTCGCACTGCTCGACAATACCATCCGGTTCGGATGGATTTGTTATCTATAGCGATGCTTCAGGCAAAGGGTTAGGATGTGTTCTCATGCAACATGGGAAAGTCATAGCCTATGCCTCGCGACAACTCAAAGAATATTAGAGGAATTATCTTACTCATGATTTGGAGTTAGTAGTAGTCGTTTTTGCATTAAAGATCTAGAAACACTACCAGTATGGGGAGAAAGTGGAGATCTATACAGGATCATAAAAGCTTCAAATATTTCTTCACCCAAAAGGAACTCTGTAATAACCCGATATTTTCTATGTAAATAAATAAGAAATTTTGCATATAAATTTTTTTTTTATTTGAAAAAGGGAATATGTGCCAAGTAATGTGTATGTATATATATGATAAATAAAATTTATTTATTACATGAATAATTTCAAATAATTTTATTTTAGAATTAATGATCATTATAACGTATATACTTATAATAATTAATTTTATAGTAGAATTGTCCTTATTATTTAATTTGTATGAAAATATGATTTTTATATAATATATGAAATGATTATTGGAATTATTATAATTACTATTTTATTATATGAATTTTAGTTCGATTATTATGTTAATTATTTTAACTTAATTAATAATGTTAGATATGAAAAATAAATCAGATATGGAATCCAAACCCTAAATTTGGATATTGATCAAGGGACGAGAATAATAATATAATATTATTTATATTTTAATTTTTCAGTGCTATAAATATGTACTGTAAATGCATAGACTGATAACGGTAGGCCAAATATGGTAAATTATGGCATAACCCTCATATCGTGTTATTAAACCCTAATTGTTAAACTCGGTTATGCATTCGAGGCTATGTAGTAATTGTGTTATATGAATTTTACTGTGTATTATATAATTTCTGTAATTAGTAGAAACCCTAATTATTATTTGAAAACCAAAATTTCCTAAAATTAGAAACCCTAATTATTGTTTTAGTAAATTATAATGATAATTAAGAAACCCTAATTGTTAATTTAGGAACCCTAATGATGTTAAGGAACCCTAATTATTTAAACCCTAATTTTCTATTAAAAAACCCTAATTTCTATTAAAAAAACCCTAATTTAATTAGTGTGTTTAAAATTAATATTTTATTACACTTTAATTTTTAATTGTCCAAACCCTAGTAATTAATTGGAAAACTTTAAGATGTAAAATCTAGTGAATAAATCCTAGATTAAAGCACCTTGGACAAGAATGCCCTTAAATTAAAATAAAATTACCAAAATACTCTTTTGTCCCATTAGTTGAATTATTGCTAGCCAAATGTTTGCAAGATCTGGCCAGCCAGCCCCTAGACCTATCTATAAGCCTACAATCTATAACACATCACATGATCAGCCATCCCATACATTGCATACATGATTTGCTAGATTTAAGAAAGAGAAAGTGCTCATTTTTGGCCTAAATTATTCACAAGCACAAAGGTACAAAAACCCTAATTTAAAAATCATGTGATTTGATGTTAGATGTTAGATTGTTTTGTTAAACATGTTATATAAGGTGTCTAATGATGATCTGGGTTGCTAGATGTTAGATCCATAACATCTAGAGGCTCGGATTTGATGTTCTTCAAAATCTGGAAAAAAAATTGTTTTGGTGTCTGACAACGAATGTCAGGCCTTATATCTCTATGATATTTAATGATTTTTGTGTTTTGAAAGTGTGTGGTTGTATTCTGTTATGTGATCTTGGATCTGGATCAAGAATCAGGCCTAGGTTAGTTGTATATTGTAAGTTATAACCGGTCAAAGGTCGTTGACCTGCATTGACTGGACCTTTTTTGGGTAGCCCAGAAACCGAGAACTAGAGTCTGACAAGTATTTGTTGGCCATGGATCTGTCCGATTGTAGATGTTTTGATTTTTTGTTGAAACAATATTGTAGTATGTTATGTTAACTGTTGATTCAAACTTTTATATAGTCTAAACATCATTCGTGTTGATTTCATGAACTGTAAACCGAAAGGTGAAGAACATGAAATACATTTTCGGGTAACCCGTAAAACGTATGATCATGTATTTCGACAAGGTTTGACCGATCCAGATATGTCAATTGTGTTGTGATTTTGTTAATGTTTTGTAATATATCTACTCCATTACATGTTGGTTACATATCGAATCTTGTAAATCACTAAACCATTACAAGGATTACAAGTTGTAGAAGCTTCAAAATGGACAAATGAATCGTTCTTCATTTCTCGGTTACTGACTCGATGACTTGTTCATGAGCCTAGATCTTGAAATTCAGCTTATGTTATGAACTCATGTTGGTGGTCGGATCCTCGTAGTCTTGCATGAGTACTACACGATCGACCAAGATCATGCCTGTAATTATCACTTGCTTATAAACTATTGTCGTCAAACTACCTACCTCGTCAACCGACATTGGTTTCGGTTTGGCCAAAACGACTTCAAAGAACACCTATAATGATAGTTTAACGCTATATAGGCCCTTTTAATGACAGATAAAGATTTATTATTTTCTCTAAAATTATTTAATTTCATTAAATAAATAGAAAAAATAGTTTTTAATTATTAAAAATACCAAATAAATTATTCAAAATTATTTTAAATTCTAAAAATTAGTTTTTAATTATTTTAAGTATATTTCATAAATATTAAATATTTTTGAAATATTATTAGTATTTAATTTATTTAATTTTAATATTAAATAAATTAGATAAAAATAATTTTAATATTTGAAAAATCATTTAAAATTATGTTATGATATAAGAAAATATTTTAAGTTATTTTTAATGACTTTTAATATTTTGTGATAAATTTCATTAATAAATTAATATTAATGATAATTAAGTTATTTACTAAATGAATTAAATAAATTAATTAAAAATGATTTTATTATATTAAAAATCATTTTAAATAATCATATATATTTAAAAATATTTTAAGTTATAAAATATAACTTTCAATATTTAAAGGTAAATTTCATTAATTAATTATTATTAATGATATTAAAGTTATTTAATAATTATATTAAATAATTTAGTTTAAAATGATTTTAATATTATAATAATCATTTTAAATGAAAATAAAGTGTTTAAAGATATTTTAAGTTATACAATATAACTTTTAATATTTAAAGGATAAGTTCATTAATAATTTAATATTAATAATTATTAATTTATTATTAATGATATTAAATTTATTTAATAATAAATAGTTAAAAATGGTTTTATTAATTTAAAAATCATTTAAAAGGATATAAATGAATTAAAAATATTTTAAGTTATAAATAATGACTTTTAATATTTTTATAAATAGTACATTAATATTTAAATATTAATGGTAATTATTTAAAAATGATTTTTAATGTTTTCAAAATCATTTAAGGGTAATATTAATACTTTAAAAGTATTTTAAGTTATTATAAATAACTTTAATATTTTGGAAATGAGTTCATTAATAGTTTAATATTAATTAAATATTAATTATAATAGGATTGTTTAATACTTAAATCATTTAATAATGATTCCGATGTTTGAAAATTCATGATAAATTATAATAAATATTTTAAAATTATTATAAGTTATTTAAAAATAATATGACTGATACTAAGTTACGGTGACGTAGTCTTAGACTCGATAATTACTTTATAAAGTTGTTTTCACAATCGATTAAGTTTCGTAAATTATCTAAGTACTTAGATAATGTAATTAGATATGTGATTATTTGTGATTCAATTGTTGTTAAACATAGGTAATAATGTGATTAGGTTATGTGCTGACTGCGAAATGCAGTACTATGTGTTATAGTATATTGTTCTAATCGAACGAATGATCTGATTAATGATAGGTTATGATATAAACGATAAAACTAAGTTGTGAACTATAAGCAGCGTATCAAGCAAGTATCCTACTTTTGCATTTACTTTATGCAATGGACATGAGTAAGTAAGTTTCAGAATTATATTATTATTGTGCCAGATTATTAACTCTATTATTATTGATTATGTATCCAATCTTTGTATTCATACAAGTTTTTACATTATCCGATCATTGTATTATTGTATAATTCAGATATTTATTCTGCTTCATAATTCAGATATAGGGTTAGACAAGTGTCCCCAATTGATAACCATTGATTTAATCATATGTTGATACATACTTATTGATTTCAAGTATGTATATCGTTAACTTAAAAGTCGCTTAAGCTTTTTGATTCAATTTAGACATAAAAATATTGTTGAACAAGATAGAACATTATTGTATCCAACCAGATTGTTTTGGTTCGGATTCCCGACTAAGTATGAACATCCCGAATATATGAAAACTTTTGTGCACCTAAGGTGGATAGAGTGAACGATAATATCGCTCTTGCATGTAGTATTGATCAATACAAGGCATAACGGGCTAATCACCCCCCGTGCCCGTAAGTTATGACGGTTTACAGATGAATTTATGTTTAACCTTTTCGAAAATAGAAAACAATGTTCATAGTATGTTGACTGATCTCCAGTTATAGTCTGTACGTAGTTTCAAAAATTTCATATTGAAATGATATGTTGTTATTATTGGTTCAGCTTACTTCATAACTGTTGATTCGTTGTAGAAGTGTCTTTCAAAGAAAATATTTAATTCTTTCAGCTAATATATATTGTTTTTATTACTTGTTGGGCAAATTAAATGCTCATTCTTGCTTTAAATTTAAATGTTTTCAGTTAAGTATGATTAACCAGAAGGTTCAGGCAAGAACAAGGGGAAAGGAAAGCTGTTCGAATGACATTTATAATATTCCGTGTAATAGTTAAAGTTTATTAAGACAATGATAGTTATTATCTATGATGTAATGAATGTTTAAAAGTCTCGTACATGGGAGTAAACTTTGATGCATATGTAAATTAAGTTTGAATTTTATATTATTGTTATTGTTATTAGTAGGTCATACTAGCGAAGGAATTCCCCGTCTCTCCCCTCCTAGTTCTAGTCTCACATCTTAGCTAGGGATCATATCCCTAAGCTTTGATATCAACTGTGACGCCCCCAAAATTAGGTATACATCTCCCATCTTGAGTCGCCAGATACATGGTACAGAATTCAAATACAACTTAATAATACAATTGTCATGTACAATACGACAAAACATAAACTGTGAGTTTGAATACAAATATTGTCTACTAGAGAGTATACAAATTCAAAAGGAGTCCTCATTACAATTATTATCACACTATTTCATAGAATAGTGAGGACTACTAATGCACCATCTAGGACCATCACTCTCTTCCCCGACTAGTCCCAGCTACGTTCTCATTTCCTGAAGAGAACAGTGAAAGAAAGGGTGAGCTCAACTAGCCCAGTAAAAAATATTATGACTAAGGGGCTGTTTGTTTAGAACTTAATGAGTCTGAATGGCTGAATCGGTAAGTGGTTGAATCATTAAGTGCGTTTGTTTTGAAAAAAATCGCCTTGAATGGTCAATCGGTTGACATCGTTGGTCAATGGTTAAGTCCGAATTTTTGGTTTGAATGGCTGAATGGTTGGCTGAATGAAGTAAAAAAAATTAAAAATAATAATAAAAAAAATAAAACAATATTAACTATTATATTATGTAATATTAAATAAATTTACAACAACTTTGAATTTTTTTAGAGGGGTAAAATATTAAAAATATGTCATTCAGATCTTTTAGATATGTCAGTTATCAAACAATTTTTTTTATTCAGATTCAGATTTAGCTCATTCAGATTCAGATTCATTCAATTTTTATCAAATACCCCCTAAGATAATGCAGAATAATTTATCGTTAGCCTTCAATAGTGTTAAACTGATAAAATATAATAACTATCAAGTTTAACTGCAGCGGAACAAGCAATACATTAGAAGAGTCGAGTAGAGGGTAAAATATACTATCTTTTATGATTTAAAAGGTTTTTCATCACTTTTATCGCTGGGACTAAGCTTAATAAATATTTCACATCATCGAATCACCCCTGCACTACGGCCAAGGATATTCTTTAGTATCACGACCACAATTATCCATGCACTGCGGGCCAAGAATATTTGTGTATTCATTAATGGTCATGATCATGCCAACAACTGTCCATCAATGCACTACGGGCCAATGAGGACTTTTTCCACATCATTTGTAACATTACGGTCATGATTATACCGAATAATCTCTGGTCATAATCATACCAAGTCCATCTATGCACTATAGACCACAGATGACTTTCAAAAAATATAAATATGAGGATGATGACAATGATATAAGAATTCAATAAAAACAAGTTCAAGAATTAATTTGTCCAATAACCAATAACGTCCAAATTATCAACATGATACTGCTTTGTAAAGTAAAATTCAAGAATGCTCAGAAGAATATTTGCATGAAAAGATACTGGATGAAGCGCAATTATCAAGGATATTCCACTAATTTCATAGAGTATAGAAGTCAAAACTTTAACCAACTGAGTATAATAAAGAATGGAATAACAAAAGAAATCACCATGCATGCGGTACTTATCGCATGACAAAGTTATTCCAATGAATACTAAATAACGGAACTGTGTCAAAGTAAATTACACACCAAGCGGTGATGTCCCAAATGTAATAATAAAGAATGGAATAATAACGTAAATCACCATGCATGCGGTACTTCACATAGACAAAGTTATTCCAATGTAATACTAATAAGGATGAGAATCGGTCCCACAGAAAAGCGCATGAATGTGATATTCCAACAGTAATAATAATAAAGATGGAACCAGTCCCACGTAAAACACACGTATGTGATATTCCAATGTAATAATAAAGACGAAATCAGGTCCGGTGTAAAATGCACAGAAAGGATATTCCAACAGAATAGTAAAGACGGAATAATAGAAGAATGTCATCAAGTATAGGTTAGCTCGCGTATACAGGTTATTCCAATAGAATAATAAAGAATGGAATAATATAAGTTCTCTTCATGAATACAAAAGAATAACACCCCTTACGAGTACAACAAATAATATTCTCTACCTTAAGAAGAAGAGTACTAGATATATAAGTAGTGAAGTAGCAGAATACTTTTTTCTTTCTCTCTATAGTTTATCTCTAGAGTTTCAAAGGAATTCAGTAAAAATAATGAAAGAATGAGCTTCTATTTATAGAAAAATGGACTGCATAGTAACTAACTCATGAACGGTCCAGATTTATTTACCTTAATCTAACGGTCCATATTTAAAGCAAAATCTTTTAAATAAAATATAATATATTCTATTTATAATCTAATAAAACGAATAACCTTTATAAAAGATTTTACTATGCAAACACTGTGCAGGCACTATGCAAACACTATTCCTAATAAAATATAATATATTTTAATTATTGTCTAATAAAATGGATAACTTTATAAAAGTATTTTGTTTTATATAAAAAGATTTTACTATGCAAAACACTATACCGAAACTATGCAACACTATGCATAATAGAATATAATATATTCTTTTTATAGAATAACTTTATAAAAGTATTGTTTTATATAAAAAGATTTTTTGTATTATTACATTAATAATACCAACAAAACTGAGTGACTTATCATGTAAGCATCAATAATTAATACCGTGTGCTACTATACAACCACGCGTATTGTTGTACTTTTAACACCGGGTGTTTCAATAGTTAACGGTAAAACTTCCGCCGTTATTTTCATAAAGTATTTTTGTCGTTTTCTCAATCAGACAATAATTCCGTTATGGGTCCAACAATGATTGTGTCTTTGTAACGAATATTCCCTGTTAAAATGAATATTCCCCGACCAATCGAATATTATATAACAACTTACGTACTTTGCAAAATTTATAAATATTACCCACAACTATAACATTATATCAATTTCACTACATAATATTCAAAAATAATATTTATAGAAAATTCATCTTTATTCAAAAAGTTGGGGTTTTACAATCTCCCCTTCTTATGAAATTTCGCCCTCAAAATTAGGGTACGTACCTGGTATATCGAAGAGGTAAGGATACCTTGATTTCATTTCAGATTCTAACTCCTAAGTCATTTCCTCAACATCGTGGATTCTCCACAAAACTTTGACTTGAGGTGTAACCTTGGAGCGTAGAATATGTTCCTTCTTATCCAAGATTTGAACAGGAACCTCTTCATACGTCAAATCTTCCGCTATTTTGTCCGGTTCTAACTCAATAATGTGGTTGGGGTCTTCCACATATTTACGTAACATGGATATGTGAAAAACGTTATGAACACGAGACATACTTGGCGGTAAAGCGAGTCTATAGGCCACAGTTCTTATTTGATCAAGGATTAAAAATGGTCCGATGAATCGAGGATTGAGCTTTCCTCTTTTTCCAAATCTCGTAACTCCTTTCCATGGAGCAACACATAACAACACGTGATCTCCTATATCGAATTCCACGTTCTTTCGATGAAGATCAGCATAACTCTTTTGTCGATCTTGTGAGGTTTTTATACGTTGTCGGATCGTTTGAATCTTTTTCATAGTCATACGTACCAACTCTGGTCCCAACAACGTTGCTTCACCTACCTCATCCCATCATACTAGAGAACGACACTTTCTTCCATACAACGCTTCGAATGGAGCCATGTCAATACTTGCTTGATAACTGTTGTTGTAGGAAAACTCCACCAATGGTAAGAACTTGTCCCAACTTCCCTTGAAGTCAAGGACACAAAGTCTTAATAGATCTTCAAGAGTTTGAATCAGCCTCTCCGACTGCTCGTCCGTCTGAGGATGATATGCCAAGCTAAATCGTAAATCTGTGCCCATAGCTTTTTGCAAACTAACCAAAAATCTTTAAGTGAGTCTTGGGTCTCGATCAGAAACTATGGATACGGGCATACCATGCAATCTTACAACCTCGTTTATGTACATACGAGCAAGATGTTCAAGTGTATAAGTTTCTCGTATCGGTAAGAAATGAGCAGACTTGGTCAATCTATCAACAATGACCTAAATCTCATATATGCCTTAAGAAACTTTAGGAAGACCGGTAACGAAATCCATGGTAATGTTCTCCCCCTTCCATTCTGGAATTTTAAGTGGTCGCAATGGACCTTATGGTACTTGATGCTCTACCTTGACTCGTTGACACGTTAGACACCTTGGGATAAACAGCGCTATCTCTCTCTTTATATTGCTCCACCCAAATGTATGACGAATATCATGATACATTTTGGTACTCCCAGGATGGATTGCAAATGGTGTGTTATGTGCCTCGAAGTCTGGAGTTGACTCGAAGTATTCTTTCTTCATCGATTCTTGCTTCCGGCATAGCACCTTCTTGCACTTTCTTCCTCATACGCATCAGCTCCAGGTCTGTAGCTTGAGTAGCTTTAACTTTATCAATTAGAGTCGGTTCTACTCGTATATTCGCCATCATCACATGGGTCCCTGGAGTCTTTATCTCTATCTCCATCCTTTGCAAGTCATACAAAATGGGCCTTTGCGTTGACAATATTGCACTCGTACCCGTATATGATCTTCTACTCAATGCGTTAGCTACCACGTTCGCTTTTCCAGGATGGTATAGGATTGTATGATCATAATCTTTCAACAGTTCAAGCCAACGTCGTTGTCGCATGTTGAGTTCCTTCTGAGTGAAGAAATATTTGAGGCTTTTATGATCCGTAAAGATCTCCACTTTCTCCCCATACAAGTAATGCCTCCAAATCTTTAGTGCGAAGACAACAATCGCTAATGTAGATCATGAGTAGGATAATTCCTCTCATATTCTTTGAGTTTTCGTGAGGCATAGGCTATGACTTTCCCATGTTGCATGAGAACACATCCTAACCCTTTGCTCAAAGCATCACTTTAGATGACAAATCCTCCGAACCGGATGGTATTGCCGTAATAAAATTTGAAATGAGTCTCCTCTTGAGTTCTTAAAACCCTTCTCACATTCCTCGCTCCAACCGAACTTTGTATCTTTCCGAGTCACCGAGTTAGTGGAGTAGCGATTCGAGAAAACCCTTCTACGAATCTCCGATAATAACCAAATTTGTCGAAAAGCTACGTACTTCAATCATCGATTTAGGTTGCTCCCGATTTGAATAGCTTCAATCTTTCTTCAATCAATGATATACCATGACTTGATACCACGTGCCCAAGGAATGCTACTTTCTCAAGCCAGAACTCTCATTTCTTCAACTTGGCATAAATCTTGTATTCAAGAAGCTTTTGGAGTATCAGCCTCAAGTGTTGCTCATGATCTTCATGGCTTTTGGAATAAATAAGGATGTCATCAACAAAGACGACCACAAAGTGATCCAAATATTCCTTGAATACTCGGTTCATCATATCCATGAAGGCGGCGAGAGCATTAGTCAATCCAAAGGACATGACTAGGAATTCATAATGCCCGCATCGGAGTTCTCGAAGCCGCCTTTTGGAATGTCATCGGTTCTCTAATCTTCAATGGGTGATATCCTAACGAAGATCAATCTTTGAAAAGAATTTGGCTCCTTGAAACCGGGTCAAACAGTCATCAATACGTGGCAATGGGTACCTATTTTTGATTGTGACATGATTCAACTCCCGATAATCAATACAAAGTTTCATACTCCCATCTTTCTTTTTCACGAATAGAACAGGAGCACCCCAAGGAGAAGTACTAGGACGAATGAAACTGATGTCTAACAATTCATGTAGTTGGGTCTTTAACTCCACGAAGTTCAATAGAGCCATTCGATATGGGGCTTTGGAAATAGGCTTTGTACGGAGTTCAAGGTCGATACAAAATTCAATTTCACGCCTGGGGTAGGCCAGAAGTTCTTCAGGAATACGTCAGAGATTCATTAACAATAGAAATATCATTCAAAACTGACGTATTTTTGTTTAGATTTGTGACATGAGCTAAGAAAGCTTGACATCCATTTTTCAATAAACGAATAGCTTTATGGCTTGAGATGACAGTGATTGATTTTAATGGTTTGGTGGCTTGAATTCGCATAATGTGATTGGTTAGGAATATGAAAGCTAACAAATTTTCATACGAAAATAATCAATTTTTGCATGATGAGTAGTTAACCAATCAATCCCTAGAATTACGTCAAATGCAAGTATTTTTAATGAAATAAGATCGACAGGTAATGTGATGGTACCGATTTGAACCAAACAAGACTTATAAATAGTGGATGTAATGAAGGTTTCTCCCAACGGAGTTTCTATAGATAAGTCAAAGTGTAATTTCTCAGGAGTCAAATTTAATCGTTGAGCGCAAGTAGAAGAAATAAAAGAATGGGTAGAACCGGTATCAAATAAGGTATAGACTTCGCTAAAGTTTATGATAAGCTTACTTGTGATGACCTCATTCTGGTTCCTTGCTTTCTGGGAGGTCACAACAAACGCTCTCCCTTGTACTACCGGCTTTGACTTTTCTGGGACGGCCTTTGGTGCCTCCATCCTGGCTGAACTTGTCTTCGGTGAACAAAAAAATTGGGCTAAGTGACATTCTCTTCCATAATTATAACATGCTTTGGACGGCATCGCGCAGTTTGGACTGATGTGTCCCTCCCCTCCGTATTTAAAGCATATGATAGGTGGTCGTTCTCCTTCCTTAACAACGGGTGCTAGTGCTGACGTCCTTCCATCATTGTTGAATCTCATTTTCTTGAAATGTCCATTTTTACTGTCTTGGCCATGATTACCACCGAAGTGGTTACCATTTCTGGAATGTTGACTCCCTCCACGTTTGTTGTCACCGTTTCGATGACTGATACCATTGGTATTTTCATGCTGCCGGCTGCTTTCTCTTATTTGCGTTGACTCGTTACCGCGCTCCAATAACTGAGCCCTATTTACAACATCTGAGTACAAACACAGTTTATGAGAAATAAGATATTGACGTATCTCTGGTTTCAAACCTCTTAAAAACATTCGCGTGATTCGCTCCTCATTATCAACCAAATGGGATGCAAACCGGGATAACTCCGCAAATTTAGCCTCGTATTGCGACACGTTCATATTGTTTTGTTCTAATTTGATAAACTCCACTTCTTTCATGTGATGAATACTCTCGGGAAAGTACTTGTCATTGAATAGCTCTTGGAACTTCTCCCAAGACAACTTGAGTGCATCAGGCTGGGTACATTTTACAGATTCCCACCAGTAATCTGCCTCTTCATGCAACATGAAGGTGGCGAAGGGAACCTTTTGCTCCTTGGAACATCCTAAGACATCAAATATCTTGGTGATCTACTTTATCCATGCTTCCGCCTTAAGTGGTTTTAGCTCTCCAATAAACTCCAGTGGTCCCAGCTCCTTGAACTGTTTAGCGGTGACCGTCCGAGAGTTTCCAGTGTTTCCACCTACATTTCGAACAGGAGCCGCTCTCGCCTGATGTTGCATGAATTTCATAAAGCCTCTGAACAATCCATCATTCATCATTTGGTCCGTGTCGTTGTTTGCATGAGGATTGTCGCCTTCCTGATGCACATTATCCTGATTATTGATATGAGGAGACTCAACGGTCTCTTATGCTCCATTGCTATTCTCAACATTCTCGGATGTCATTTTCAGATACTGCCACAAAACAAGGGTTAGTTGATATGTAACATATTATCTCTAAACTCTGACCAACCAATTTAAATACAAAATAAATTTAAGTAGGTCATACTAGCGAAGGAATTCCCTATCTCTCCCCTCCTAGTTCTAGTCTCACATCTTCGTTAGGGATCATATCCCTAAGCTTTGATACCAACTGTGACGCCCCCAAAATTAGGTATACATCACCCATCTTGAGTCGCCAGATACATGGTACAGAATTCAAATACAACTTAATAATGCAACTGTCATTTACAATACGACAAAACATAAACTGTGAGTTTGAATACAAATATTGTCTACTAGAGAATATACAAACTCAAAAGGAGTCCTCATTACAATTATTATCACATTATTTCACAGAATAGTGAGGACTACTAATGCACCATCTAGGACCATCAACTGCTTCCCCGACTAGTCCCAACCTTACGCTCTCATTTCCTCAAGAGAAAAAGGAAAGAAAGGGTGAGCTCAACTAGCCCAATAAGAAATATTATGACTAAGATAATGCAGAATAATTTATCATTAGCCTTCAACAGTGTTAAACTGATAAAATATAATAACTATCAAGTTTAACTTCAGCGGAACAAGCAATCCATTAGAAGAGTCAAGTAGAGAATAAAGTCTACTATCTTTTATGATTTAAAAGGTTTTTCATCACTTTTATCGCTGGGACTCAAATTTTAATAAATAATCCACATCATAAAATCACCCCACACTACTTACCAAGGATATTCTTTAGTATCACGACCACAATTATCCATGCACTCATCGCCAAGAATATTTGTGTATTCATTAATGGTCATGATCATGCCAACAACTGTCCCATCAATGCATTACGGGCCAATAAGGACTTTACCGATCATTTGTAACATTACGGTCATGATTACAATCAATAATCCTCGGTCATAATCATACCAAGTCCATCTACGCACTACAGCCACGAGATGGCTTTCAAAAAATATAAATATGAGGATGACGATAATGATATAAGAATTCAAAAAAACAAGTTCAAGAATTAATTTGTCCAAGAACCAATAACGTCCAAATTATAAACATGATACTGCTTTGTAGAATAAAATTCAAGAATGCTCAGAAGAATATTTCCATGAAAAGATATTGGATGAAGCGCAATTATCAAGGATATTCCACTAATTTCATGTAGTATAGAAGTCAAAACTTTAACCAACTGAGTATAATAAAGAATGGAATAACAAAAAAAATCACCATGCATGCGGTACTTCGCATAGACAGGTTATTCCAAAAGAATACTAAATAATCGGAACCGTGTCAAAGTAATTTCAAGACCGGCGAGGATGTTCCAACATAATAATAAAGAATGGAATAATAACAGAAATCACCATGCATGCGGTACTTCACATAGACAGGTTATTCCAACATAATAATAATAAAGATGGAACCAGGTCCAGCGTAAAATGCACAGACAGGATATTCCAACAGAATAATAAAGATGGAATCAGGTCCGGCGTAAAAGGCACAGATAGGATATTCCAACAGAATAGTAAAGAAGGAATAATAGAAGAATGTCACCAAGTATAGGGTAGCCCGCATATATAGGTTATTCCAACAGAATAATAAAGAATGGAATAACATAAGTTCTCATGAATATAAAATGTTAGTTCCCAGAGGGCACAATAGATCTAGAAGGGGGGGGGGGTGAATACATCCTTTTTATTTCAAAGACTTTTCTGGTTTATATTATTTTGTTCATAATTAACATATGACAAACATAAGAATCTTTTCAAGCACAGCGGAATACGTAAAAGATCCCCTTTATTGATATATCCATAATCATATATACATTGTTCATAGAGTAAGTTTAGTTGTAAGCAGTTAAAACATACATAGCAGTTATAGCAGTTATAGTACATAATGTAAATGACATAATATAAAAGACACAAGGGGTTTTAAGTGGTTCAGAGACTCAAGCTCCTAAACCACTCTTCTGCTTTCAACTAACAGGATTTCCACTAAGGAAGGGCAACACCCTGAATCACTAAGATTCCTTCAAGGCCAGCAGCCTTGGGACTTTAGTTCACTAAGAACTCTTCAAGTCCAGCAGCCTTAGGACTTTTCTAGTTCCCTAGGAACTCTTCAAGCCCAACAGGCTTGGAACTTCATTTAGTCCCTCCGGACAAGGACCCCTCAAGCCCTTCTTCATTTAGTCCCTTTGGACAAGGACCCGTCTGGCCCTAGCTTTGTTGAGTTGTTTGTTTGTTGTTGTTGGAGTCTGTGCTGAGCTGCTAAGATGTCTTCATGCTCTAAACATCTTCTATGCTTAGCAGCCTGGCTTGATCATCCTTAAAGTGCAGCTGAGTGTTGCATGATGCTCAGCTTCATAGGTTGCTCAACTACACCGGATGACTCCTTGATGAACTGCCTTGAAGATCATTCTCCTTGGTACTTGATGACTGCACATGAGAGGCTTCTAAGATGAATATAAGCACTTCTGTTAGGTACTTAGAAGCTGTCTCATGCTTGACACCAAGATGGATTTTGTGATCTCCCTTCTTGCTACTCGATGCCTTCTCATGATGGACTTGCTAAGATAACCGTAAGCTTTTCTCTATTGTACTTAGAGTCTTCCCATGATAGACATCCAGATGGCATGATGCTCTCCTTTCTCTCGGCAGTTCACAACACTCTTCATGTAGTAGAACTCTCACTTCTACATAGTAGAACTCACACTTCCACTTCTTTCTTTATCTGACTTCTGAGTGTTCTTGGTGGATCGTAGAGTGAGCTTACGGACTCACTATCTCACATGGTTTAGATCAGTCCACCTTCTCTCCAAACTAGGCAACTCCAGCAACCTTTGATCTTTGAAGCTCTTTCTCATTTATACTTCTTCCCAATCCTTCCATTGGAAAGTAACTATTGAAGGCTATTCAAATATCTTCACAGATCTCAAGTTGCTTGAGGTAGACTGCTTGATGTGACTTGTCATACTTTTTCTGACGCTGCAATCTACTGTTTCACCTACACTGTCAGATGTATCACTTTAATGTATGTGGCAGGTCGAACACTTTATTACATCTTTCTGATTCCTCGATCAGAGGTTGTCCTATTGCATCGATGATCTCAATTGGCACTTGTCCGAATATTACCCTTCAGATTGAACCTTTGCCAATGCTTCAGTCTTCAGTTATTCGGACTCTACGATTCTGATGCACGTCTTCAAGGACCTGATCGTAGTGTCTTGTTGAGTGTTGCTTGTTGACTAGTAGAGTTACCACTACGATCTTGAAGAGTGTTTCTTGGATCTTCACTGTAGAACACCTCTTCATTGTATTGTGCAGTGCTTCAATACTTCTATTTGCTTTAACTTTTCTCAGATACTGATGGCCTAATTCCTTGCTTTGGTCCCCTTCTGAATATCAAGTCACTTCAGATTTGTGGTGCGTCCAGCTTGCTTTCTCCTTGTGATCTTCCGCTCACTTATCATCAATGAACTGACCCTGCACTTAAGCACTTTAGCCTTGCTCTTCAGAAGCTTGCCAGTATCTCGGTTCACCTTCCATCAGTTCCTTCTCTATTTGGCAAACACTACGATCTTGGTTCCTTCCAAGATCGTTGTCTTCTATTCACTTGATGGCTACTGCATAAGCTGACTTTTCTTAGATAGCTTCTGAAGTCTTCTTTGGATCTCCTTGTGCAATACTTCATCACGAATGGCGTTACACCTCAATCTTAATGCTGATTGGGTTGGTGCTGAGATCTTCTGTTATTCTGCTTGCCATTCGTTGAGTGCTCTCTGGTTTCCTTGGATGTAGCTTGCAGCTTTAACCAGAGGCTTCGTTTCTTTGGATATTCTGGAAGTGCTCATTTTTTGAGAACCGTATATGTTCTACGATTCATCCTTGGCATTGTGAGCACTTCTTCTTAGATCCTAGTTCTGCACTTTACGATTCAGCTTCAGCTTATGCAGACACTACGATCCTGAAATCATATCTTGACACTATGATTTTTGCCTTGTGCTTGTTGTCTTCATCTGACTTGCTTGACTACGATCGCATGTAATCAATAGAGTCTACGAACTCAGAGTGTGATCTATGATCCTTGACTTGGCTTTGGCATCAGTAGACTCTACGACTCTGAGTGTAGTCTATGTTTCTGTCTTGGCTTCAGCAGATGACCGGTCGGCTCGTAGGCAGGCTGTCTCTACGATTCTTAACATGACTTCCTCAGCACACTACGATCTCGAGGAAGTTCTAATCAATGCACTACTATCCTTCTTCGTTTCCCCTGGCAGTCTATGAACTCTGAGATCTACTATCTTGCATACTCCTATTTTGCCTCGATAGCTCTCGAGTTATCCTCGACTCACCTGGCAGACTACGACTTCTGATGCAGTGCTCGACGATCAGACTAGCCTATCTATTACATCATAAGATCAACCTAACAAGCTTGATCTTTCTATATTTATAGTCCTTGTACATCATTTCTTTTTAAGGACTTTACAAAGTCAAGCTTTAAACTTATGTAGGATCAACCTAACATATTTGATCAATTCATTCTAAGTCCTTGTACATATACTTCTATCATCTATCAAAGGACTTTATAGCTTTTCTTAATGTAAGCATACTTGCATATTGTTCATCCATATATATCATAATCAAATCATATATAAATAGGAATTGCATTCACATGCTTATTCCTGACAATCTCCCCCTATTTGAATATGATAAAAACAATAAGTGCATATGCATGTTATGAATGAATCTTATATACAGTGAGCAGTTGTATTTCTAAAACAGTTAATCATGAGTGTCATTTATATTGATATGGCAATTTATACATTAAGACATTCTACATCCTGGATCCAGAACATTACTAACAGGTTAGAGATGTACGTCCTTGGCTCCATGTGTGTTTCCAGGATGCGTGTTGATCAGCTACTCATCTAATTGGACTTCTTTCTCTTGCTCCCTTTTAGCATCTTTCTGACCTAGCTCCCCCTCAAACTCTGCGATCTTGTTATCGTCATCTTCTTGCTCCCCCTCAGATGAAGATACTCTTTCAGCAGCTACTGTCTTCTTCTTTGACTTCTTCTCTCTTGTCCCTCTAATCTTCTTCGAGTGCCTCTTGCTCCTCTTCTTTCTATGCCTCTTTTTTCCCCCTTTTTGTCATCAATCATTTGAGAGAGCTACTCCATGTTGGAATTAAGCTGCTCCATCAGGTAGGAGGTGTTGGCAACTTCAAACTTGAGTTCCTGCTGGCCTAGCTCAAGTTGCACAGATAAGGACTACTTTAAGTCATCAATCTTGTCAGAGAGGGCTTGGATTTGTTCTTCATTTGCCTTCTGAACTTGTAGAGCTTCAGCATTTTGATTTTGGATGGCCTTCTGATAGATGTTATCTCTTTCTTGGAGTTTGAGAGATACAGCAGTCAAGATTGCTTGAAGCTTGTTCTAGAAGGAATCATCTCCTGCTGCTGTCTGCTTCTGTGTTTCTTCGGTGAGCATAGATATCTTCTTGCTTAGATCATCAGAACTCTTCAGTAGTTCCTGCTCCAAAGTAGTTTGATTCTTTTGGTTGGCAGCTTCAAGTTGAGCAATGGATTGGACTCTACGATCGTCATCTTTGGACAGATTTTCAAAGGTTTGGATAATCTGAACAATCGTGGAGTACCAATTGCTTGTGGAGGTTGAGGATGAGGGAATATCTGATAGAAGTGCTTGGGCATAAGGAGGCTTCTGGTTTTGAGTTTGAACATTATCAGCAGTAGAGTGAAAAGACTCTACGATCAGATCCTTGGTCATGACTCTTCTTCCTTCAGAATCCACCTACGATCGTAGGGGATATAGAGATTTCCAGCTTGTCGATAGACCTTAAAGTGAGGCTGGTTTGTTATCATCTTTGTGGCATAACTTTTCACCCTTGGGAAGTTTTGGGCTACCAGTTCCATGCTTGGAAATGTCTTGTAACACCAGCTGAGGTAGCTTTCATCTCCTTCAGTAAAGGCCTTTAGCCATGGCATCCACTAGAAGAACCATCTCATCAGCAAATCATCAGGGTTGTAGAGAATGGTTGAGCAGTCTAGCTCCATATTGTTCCAATTCTTGACTAAGTCAAAGGAAGTCATTCTTATTACTCTGAGCTGTTCACCTCCATAGTTTACCCATCTGTCAAGAGGAGTCTCTGATGATTCATTGGGAACTTCTACCACAATTCTCTTGGTAAATCTAGCAGGTGAGAGGACAGGGTAGGGTTCTGAATCTTCTGATTCCTGGTCTTCAGAGTTGGAATCATTTCCTACTTCTTCCTTCTCAGAACCAGAACCATTTAGATCAGCTTCAGTAGGGAGTCCTTCTTGCTGTATTTCATGTCCAGAGCCTTCTTGATCATCTTCAACAGAGAATCCTTCTTGTTGCATTTCATTATCAGAACCTTCTTCAGCAAGTATTTTCTCAGATTATTCTTCTTCACGGCTGACTTCATCTTCTGCACTTTCTATTTAGGATACAGACTCATCATCACTTAATTCAATGATGGCATTTGATTGGCCACTATTCCTTTTGGAGGCAAACTGGGCTTGCAGCCTGTAGCTTTTCCTTCTTCATGGAGGTTCAACTATTGGAGACACAGACTCTTCTTCTTCTTCAGGCTCTGATTTCTCTGATTCAGCAGACAGACTATATGGGTTGGTGGGGGCAAGTTCTTCTTCTTCAGTTACATAATTACTTGACCTATCATCTTGGGTCATTGGGGCAGTTGCATTTGGGGATGCAATTTGGTCATCTTGGATTTCTTCTTTATCATCAGAGTGACTACTTTGAGAATTAGCCACTGGGCTTGCACATTCTTCTTCATCAGCAGTTGCTGCACTTTCTTCCATCCCATCAGCTTCATTTTCATTGCTGGATGCTGACTGTGGGGACTGGACCTTGGCATCTGTTTCCTTTTCTTCTGCTGACTCTACGTCCCTTTCTTTAGCAGATGTACTAATTTGGGAAGCTAAGGTTGGTTTTTCTTCCACCTTAGCTTTCTTGCTGACTGGCCCTTGAAGCAACTTGTTGCTTCTTCTCTTTGTAGTTTCAGCAGTTAGGACCTTTTCTTCTTTATCTTTGTTCAAGGAGGAGACTCTCCTTGGTGGGGCCTGGGCTTTCTTCACCTCGCCAGCTTTCTTCACAACTTTTGATTTCTTCCTGGTTGGTGTGATTTCTGCTGCTATAGAGTCATCAGACTCAGAGCTTTCTGCCTCTACTATCTGTCTCTTCTTTGCAGAGGCTCTACTGATGTTCCTACCCGTCAGCCTTTTGTTCTCCTTAGGGTTCTTCTTCTAGTTCTCAAATAACTGTGGAGACATCACTTTGTGCACATTCAATGCTTCTTCCTCTTCATCCTTGATTTTCCCTCCTAGCCTCTTCTTCAATATGATACTCAGCAGCCTTCCATGAAACACCTTGGTCAGGGGCTTTTTAGTGGATTTCTTCTTCTCAGCCTTCTCTACCCACTTGGAGATTTGATCGAACAAGATAGCTCCAAAGTCAATTTGTTTCTTTAGAACTATAGCTGACATTATCTTCAGTTGTTGGTCAATCACTATATCATGTGCAATGTTTTTGCACAGTATGCACTTTCCAACAATTTCAGCTAGGAACTCATATTCTTCAGGAAACTCCTTCTTCTTCATGTCCTTAAAACTAGGGTTTCTTTGGTACCCCATCAACTCCTTTGCTTGTTCAGTGTTAACATCTTTAAGGTTCTTTAGCCCTTGGTTGGGAAAACCTAGGCATTGATTTAGGTCAGAGGATTTCAGCTTCAGAGTCTGACCTTTAACCTTGGTAGACAGAGTTCCAGAGTTTATGGAGACGTTTGAGTAGAATTCTTTAACTAGGTCAATGTACACATGAGTACTTGCCTCAAGGCATTCTGAAAACCCAGCTTTCTTCACGAGTTCAAGTATGTCCCTGAACTTCTTCTCAGATTTCTCAAACGATTTGGTTCCGAAATTTGAATGTCTGGTGATAACTTGCCGCCTCTCCATTTGAATAGTTCGAAGACTATGGGTGTTTGATTTAGAGAGGTTTATGAGAGATGGTTGTCTGTGATTTGGTAAGGCTCTGGAGGGTCAACTGATTTTGCTCTTGAAAAGCTTTCTAGGGTTTTGAAAATGGGAGGGAGAAAGGTTCAATATCTTTTGGTAACTGTCTGCAGATTTGAAATTGTCTTCATAGCAGTTCCTTCTAACTCTACACACTCAGTGATGTGTCAATTGTCCATTTGTTGCACGTCGCCCAGTAATAAGCTGTAACTCCCCATAACTTTTTAGTTATTAGAAGAGTGGACGTTTAATTGATGTGGATTTGACCGTTGACCTTTTGATTTGTAGAGTAGCATGATAAGTCAGCTGTGGACTCTACGATTCCCTTTATTGACTCAACGATCAACTTTTAAGAGATGCTACAGTGGATGGCTTTGTCTTTTCTCCTTTCTTTGATGCAGCATAGCTCAATCACTGATGTATTCGAACTTGTCTCCTTAACTTGAATAGTTTTAGCAAATATCTCATTTTCCAAGATCCTTGTAAACTGGAGTACCCTTTGGTAGGACTACGATCGTCGAGTTGTATTCTACGATCACTGAGGTTTTGCTACGATCGTTGAGGTAGCGCTACGATCGTTGAGGTAGCACTACGATCGTTTAGTTCTTCTTCAAACTCAACTCTATAATCGTTGACTGACTTGGTTCTTTTGAGATGAACTAGATCAAGCATTCCTTCTGGGATAAGGTAGCTCAGGAAGGGCCAACCTCTTAGAGTGAGCTAAGGGTCAGGTTTGTCCCTGAGGCGCTTTCCAGATGAAGTGCTATGGCAATGATTTGCAATAACATCTTATTAGACCTTTTCTAGTGGGGAGGTCTTCTACCAGCTCTTGATATCTGCATTGCTAAAATCGTGGTGTCCTCCTGCTCTTACTCTACGATCATATGTTTGATCGTAGGCACTTCACGATTATGGATTGGATGGTCGAAGGGTTATCGGTGAAACGCTTTTGAGACGCCTCTACCGACTATGGATCTTCATTTGGTTCATCAGCCACAAAGTTTTGGGACTCTGTAGCTGGTACATCTCTTCAAGGTTTATTAGTGTTGTTATTCCTTAACAGATCACTGCTATCCAATTGTTGATGTTGTCTTCTCAGTAAGATGTGATTCCCTCTTCTTCATGTTCATTTGAAGGCTGCCCAGCATTTCTCCTTCTGACTGGGATCATCATTATTTCTTTGTTTTCCTTGTATCGTAGAGATGAGTATTTTCAGGATTGATCACTCTACGATCATTTGACAGCACTACGAACGTAGTTTCCTTTGACAGTCCTGTATTTGAGAAGTTCTGCTTTTTGATGAACTCCTTTTGTCTTAAGCTCAATGATCTTCTGTTGTGAGCTTCCCTTGAGGATCCTTTTCATAAAGCATGTCTTTCTTGAAGTGAGCATATAGAATCCTCTTTTATCTTCTTTTGCATGGCATGCTGTCATATACAGATTTGCAGCCATGTGAGCTCCATTCTGGTTAGCTCAGAGGGTCTTCAAGGACAGGCTTGGACATATAGGAGCCTTATTAGACTTAACTCTGAACAGTCCTTAGCCTTCTGCTGGTTGAGTCTTCTTGACTGAAGTCTTCTGCTTCATCATTCCTTAGTGTAGTCAGACTGACCAAGTACCTGCAGGTTTAAATATATTTCTATTTTTGGTACCCATAGTTAAATGGGTCCTGCTAGGTTAGATTTCTAAACCCTTGTTCCTCTTATTTGGGCAAACATCATATTTATCACCAACAGACATATTCATGCATGCAACTATCTTAAGATAATACATTTTGAGATGCATGATGGTGAGTGAGTGTAGGATATGGCATTTAATAGCATATTATCTATTTATGATGGTTTCATCATTTACTGGATTCTGTTCATAGTGTTTAAGTGTTCAGAGTAGGAATCAACTCAACGATTTATGAGTATCTAGTTGATCCATGGAGGTGATCAGTTTCTACAGATCAGCCAGATCCTTTTGTAGAACTGATCATACTCTGTGAGTTGTCAAACACTTAGAGCATAGGTTTGTACATACATACTAACCCACCAGCAACGATTACTTCACATAAAGTTTATTTGGCCGGTGATGTTCTTATGACCTATTTCAGATTTCCTTCAAGATGTCATCTTCAACCTAAAACTTGGATGGAGAGAAAGTTTATAGTCATTTAAGTTTCCATTCTCAGGTTACTTTCTCTCTTCACATTTTTAGGTAGATTATGATTTCTTAACAGAATCCTATTATAGTTCATAAGGAGATGTAATTATGATGAATGCATTTATAATAGTGAGGAACCGTACCTTTTTACTATCAGTTACTAAATAGTCATTTATCATAGATATACTGAGTTTAGGTATTGATGAGCATGGCTTTACTTTTGCTCCTGACAGCTTATTGCTCTTGCTGACCTTTAATCAATCAGTAGTGGTCTCGAAGATATAGGCCAAGAGAATCTAAGCATTAAGATCTTTGACATCCTTTAGTTGACAGAGTTTGCACCCAGCTATTGGTTGGCCAGACATAAGTTTGAGAAGATCTTCTTTCTTCTCTTGATAATCATTTCTTAGCATGTATGACTTCTTCATCTTTCAGACTGGAGGGTGCTTGACTCTTTGTCATTGACGTCTCTTGAGTGTTCGCGTCTGGTCTTAGAACTACAAGATTGACTGCAGGCTAGGATTGGTCTTGCTGATGTACCAATAGAGACCATGGACCAATCTGAGTAGCTTCAGGTGTATATACACATTTAACCTATACACAATATTTCCAACATGTGAGCTCATCTGCATATAACAAGTTACTTACTACTAAACTAAGTTTAGAACAATGTTTGTGCCTGGGATCAGACTCAAAGGGATTAGCTTTTGAATATAGCATGAGAACCTGCTCTGATACCAATTGTTAGTTCCCAGAGGGCATAATAGATCTAGAAGGGGGGGTTGAATAGATCCTTTTTATTTCAAAGACTTCTCTAGTTTATATTATTTTGTTCATAATTAACATATGACAAACATAAGAATCTTTTCAAGCACAGCGAAATACGTAAAAGATCCCCTTCATTGATATATCCATAATCATACATACATTGTTCGTAGAGTAAGTTTAGTTGTAAGCAGTTAAAACATACATAGCAGTTATAGCAGTTATAGTACATAATGTAAATGACATAATATAAAAGACACAAGGGGTTTTAAGTGGTTCAGAGACTCAAGCTCCTAATCCACTCTTCTACTTTCAACTAAAAGGATTTCCACTAAGGAAGGGCAACACCCTGAATCACTAAGATTCCTTCAAGGCCAGCAGCCTTGGGACTTCAGTTCACAAAGAACTCTTCAAGGCCAGCAGCCTTGGGACTTTTCTAGTTCCCTAGGAACTCTTCAAGCCCAGCAGGCTTGGAACTTCGTTTAGTCCCTCCGGCCAAGGACCCCTCAGGTCCTTCTTCATTTAGTCCCTCTGGACAAGGACCCGTCTGGCCCTGGCTTTGTTGAGTTATTTCTTTGTTATTGTTTGAGTCGATGCTGAGCTGCTAAGATGTCTTCATGCTCTAAACATCTTCTATGCTTAGCAGCCTGACTTGATCATCCTTGAAGTGCAGCTGAGTGTTGCATGATGCTCAGCTTCTTAGGTTGCTCAACTACACCGGATGACCCCTTGATGAACTACCTTGAAGATCATTCTCCTTGGTACTTGATGGCTGCACATTTCTAAGATGACTGTAAGCACTTTTAGGTACTTAGAAGCTGTCTCGTGCTTGACACCAAGATGGCTTTTGTGATCTCCCTTCTTGCTACTCGATGCCTTCTCATGATGGACTTGCTAAGATGACCGTAAGCTCTTCTCTATTGTACTTAGAGTCTTCCAATGATGGACATTCAGATGGCATGATGCTCTCCTTTCTCTCGGCAGTTCAAAACACTCTTCATGTAGTAGAACTCTCACTTCTACATAGTAGAACTCACACTTCCACTTCTTTCTTTATCTGACTTCTGAGTGTTCTTGGTGGATCATAGAGTGAGCTTACGGAGTCACTATCTCACATGGTTTAGATCAGTCCACCTTCTCTCCAAACTCGGCAACTCTAACAACCTTTGATCTTTGAAGCTCTTTCTCATTTATACTTCTTCCCAATCATTCCGTTGGAAAGTAACCGTTGAAGGCTATTCAAATACCTTCACAGATCTCAAGTTGTTTGAGGTAGACTGCTTGATGTGACTTGTCATAATTTTTTTGACGTTGCAGTCTACTGTTTCACCTACCCTGTCAGATGTATCACTTTAATGTCTTGGGCAGGTAGAAGACTTTATTACCTCTTTTTGATTCCTCGATCAGAGGTTGTCCTATTGCATCGATGCTCTCAATAGGCACTTGTCCGAATATTACCCTTCAGATTGAACCTTTGCCAATGCTTCAGTCTTTAGTTATTTGGACTCTACGATTCTGATGCACGTCTTCAAGGACCTGATCGTAGTGTCTTGTTGAGTGTTTCTTGTTGACTAGTAGAGTTAACACTACGATCCTGAAGAGTGTTGCTTGGATCTTTACTGTAGAATACCTCTTCATTGTATTGTGCAGTGCTTTAATACTTCTATTTGCTTTAACTGTTCTCAGATACTGATGGCCTAATTCCTTGCTCTGGTCCCCTTCTGAATATCAAGACACTTCAGATTTGTGGCGCGTCCAGCTTGCTTTCTCCTTGTGATCTTCCGCTCACTTATCATCAATGAACATGCACTTATTCACTTTAGCCTTGATCTTCAGAAGCTGGCCAGTATCTCGGTTCACCTTCCATCAGTTCCTTCTCTATTTGGCAGACACTACGATCTTGGTTCCAAGATCGTTGTCTTCTGTTCACTTAATGGCTACTGCATAAGCTGACTTTCCTTAGTCAGCTTCTGAAGTCTTCTTTGGATCTCCTCGTGGAAGACTTCATCACGAATAGCCTTACAGCTCAATCTTAATGTTGATTGAGTTGGTGCTGAGATCTTCTGTTAGCCTGCTTGCCATTCGTTGAGTGCTCTCTAGTTTCCTTGGATGTAGTTTGCAGCTTTAACCAGAGGCTTCGTTTCTTTGGATATTCTGGGAGTGCTAATTTGTTGAGAATCGTATATGCTCTACGATTCATCCTTGGCATTGTGAGCACTTCTTCTTAGATCATAGTTCTGCACTTTACGATTCAGCTTCGGCTTCTGCAGACACTACGATCCTGAAATCAGATCTTGACACTATGATTTCTGCCTTGTGCCTGTTGTCTTCATCTGATCTTGCTTGACTACGATCGCATGTAATCAATAGAGTCTACGAACTCTGAGTGTGATCTACGATCCTTGACTTGGCTTTGGCATCAGTAAACTCTACGACTCTGAGTGTAGTCTACGTTTCACGTGGCTTTGAGATGATGGCCGGCCAGAAAGTGGCGGTATTTGTCTCTCACGATTCTGAACATGCCTTCCTCCGCACACTACGATCTCAAGGAAGCTCTACTCGATACACTACTATCCTTCTTTGTTTCCCCTGGCAGTCTACGAACTCCGAGATCTACTATCTTGCATACTCCTATTCTGCCTCGATAGCTCTCGAGTTATCCTCGACTCACCTGGCAGACTACGACTTCTGATGCAGTGCTCGACGATCAGACTAGCCTATCTATTACATTATAAGATCAACCTAACAAGCTTGATCTTTCTATATTTATAGTCCTTGTACATCATTTCTTTTTAAGGACTTTACAAAGCTGTTTCACTTATGTAGGATCAACCTAACATATTTGATTAATTCATTCTAAGTCCTTGTACATATACTTCTATCATCTATCAAAGGACTTTACAACTTTTATTAATGCAAGCATACTTGCATATTGTTCATTCATATATATCATAATCAAATCATATATAAATAGGAATTGCATTCACACGCTTATTCCTGACATAAAAGAATAACACCCCTTACGAGTACGACAAATAATATTCCCTACCTTAAGAAGAAGAGTATTGTATATATAAGTAGTGAAGTAGCAGAATACTTTGTTCTTTCTCTCTATAGTTTATCTCTCTAGAGTTTCAAAGAATTAAATAAGAAAATAATGAAGGAATGAGCTTCTATTTATAGAAAAATGGATCAGCATAGTAACTAACTCATGAACGGTCCAGATTGATTTACTTTAATCTGACGGTCCATATTTAAAGCAAAATCTTTTAAATAAAATATAATATATTCTATTTATAATCTAATAAAACGAATAACTTTTATAAAAGATTTTACTATGCAAACACTATGCAGGCACTATGCAAACACTATGCATAATAAAATATAATATATTCTATTTATAGAATAACTTTATAAAAGTATTCTATTTTATATAAAAAGATTTTCTGTATTATTACATTAATAATACCAACAAAACTGAGTGACTTATCATGTAAGCATCAATAATTAATACCGTGTGCTACTATGCAACCACGCAGACATTCTTTGTTTTTAACACCGGGTGTTTAAACAGCTTAACAGTAAAACTTCCGCCGTTATTTTCATAAAGTATTTTTGTCATTTTCTCAATCCGATAATAATTACATTTGTGGGGTCACCAATGATTGAGTCGTTGTCTGAATATTCCTGTTAAAACGAATATTCCCCGACCAATCAAATATTATATAACAACTTGCGTACTTTGCAAAATTTATAAATATTACCCACAACTATAACATTATATCAATTTCACTCCATAATATTCAAAAATAATATTTATAGAAAATTCATCTTTATTCAAAAAGTGGGGGTTTTACAGCAGGCAACCTTGATGAGGTGGTGGTATTGGAAAACGTAGTACCAGATCCGGAAATGGTGGAACTGATAGATAGTGATTCAGACACTAAAGTTGGAGTTGATCAAGCATCAACGAAAGTACAGAATCTAAAGAACAAGGTTTCTTCTCTAGAAAAGCTGTGGGAAATAGAAAAGCTACTAAATAACCAATTGCGAAAGGCGTTAATAGAAACTATGGAAGAACAAGATAAGCTTAAAATCCAAATTGATCAAATGGGAGCCGGAATCAACAAATCGTGTGTAGCTCCGAGCAAGAACGGGAAAAGAAAAAGGAAAGACCGTGACTTAGGAAATTAGTAGGATTAGTAGTTGATTATGTGTGTTTGATAATGTAAGGGTGTAATGTAATATTCTCAGACTTTTGTATAAGTTATTACAGTAATTCCTGACTTTTGTGGTCAGAAAGAGATAGCAATATGTGTTATGTTATATAAAGTACTTTGAATTAATCAATGTTTGATTAATGGAATAAGTTTTAGATAAAACTCCATGTTACATGTTAAACTTATACAATAAGGTTTAGAATGTAAGTTAAATTTATGATTTTATGTATTCAGATAATGCCGTCAAGACGTCAAACACAAAATCAAAGGGCAGAAGAATCTGTCAACAACGCTGAAGGACAACCGTAAGACCCAATGCAAAACTTTGCGAACATGATAGCTCAAAGCTATGCAAAGAGGAATACCAAATAGTAGAAAAGCCACTGATAATCGCTTGGCAAACTTCAAAGACTTCAAGGCGGTAGGACCACCAGAATTCAGGGGAACAGCTGACCCTATAGAAGCCCAAACATGGGTTAACGAGATAGAAAAGGCGTTCATAATTGCTAGGGTAGATGAGGGGAAAAATACCTCTTTTGCCACCTATATGATGAAAGGGGAGGCTAACTTTTGGTGGGAAGCAAATCAAGCGAGGGCAGGAGAGGGAGTAGTTACTTGGGCTAGGTTTAAAACTTTGTTTTTCAAAAACTACCTCTCAAATTAGCATGCGAGGCTAGGATGGAGGTAAAATTTCGGAGTTAAAGCAGGAGAACATGACTGTTGCGGAGTATGCCACAACGTTTAATGAGTTGGCTAGGTTTGCTCCGCATCATGTTGATACGGAGGCTAGGAAGGCAAGAAGGTTCGAGGTGGGATTAAAACCCTGGCTCTACAACAAGGTGGCAGTGTTGCAGATCAATACTTTTGCAGCACTCATGGAAAAGGCTATCATAGATGAGGAGGGGAGTGAGGCCATAAGCCTCTATAACAAGGAGAAGAGGAAGAAAGGCAAGTTTGTAGGAGCTGTGAAGGTGGAAACTAATAGTGGGAATATGGGTGAAAAAAGAAAGGGAAATTATTTTGGAAATGTTTAGGTGAAACAGGAAGGCGTGAAGAAGCAGATAGTTCAGTGTGGGAAATGTGGGAAGAATCACTCTGGTGAGCGTTTGAAGGGTAAGTTTGTATGTTACAAGTGCGGGCATGAGGGTCATATCTCTCCCAACTGCCCCAACCCAAGGATGAACAATGGGTATTTTCTATGTGGATCGACTGAACATAAGGTGAGGGATTGTCCAAAGAGGAAAATGGAGGCAAGGAGTGTAACCACGGGAAAAGGAAACGGGACTATGGCAATCACAGGACCGACTTCAACCAACAAACCAACCGCACGAGTCTTCAATATGACGGTCTAGGATATTGTGGCAGCTGGGAATGGAACTCCAGGTATTATTCGAATAACTTTTATTTTCATGTATATATTTGATGTTCCTTTATATAGCAAATTATTTTATAAATAAATTTTGAGGGGGGAATTTGAGTTCTTTTAGAAATCAAATTTCCGTTTAATAAGAAAGATAAGCTTTATATGAATAGTTAAAGATTTGTTCGATCAAATATGATCGAGATCTACTTGCAATGATTGTGTATGTTACGTACCCCTGTATGTACTTATGAGTTTTAACACGGTGATTCCGGGGACGAAATCCTTATAAGGGAGGGTGAATGTAATAACCCGATATTTTCTATGTAAATAAATAAGAAATTTTGCATATAAATTTTTTTTTATTTGAAGAAGGGAATATGTGCCAAGTAATGTGTATGTATATATGTGATAAATAAAATTTATTTATTACATGAATAATTTCAAATTATTTTATTTTAGAATTATTGATCATTATAACGTATATACTTATAATAATTAATTTTATAGTAGAATTGTCCTTATTATTTATTTTATATGAAAATATGATTTTTATATAATATATGAAATGATTATTGGAATTATTATAATTAATATTTTATTATATGAATTTTAGTTCAGATTATTATGTTAATTATTTTAACTTAATTAATAATGTTAGGTATGAAAAATAAATCAGATATGGAATCCAAACCCTAAATTTGGATATTGATCAAGGGATGAGAATAATAATATAATATTAATTATATTTTAATTTTTTAGTGCTATAAATATGTACTGTAAATGCATAGACTGATAACTGTAACACCCCCATACCTATACTCCCGTGGTATCCAGTATGGTATTTACAGAGAATTAACATAATGCATTTAAATCTATACACCCATGGTATCTGATTCAAAATATTACATTAGATAGAGAGACTATCAGATATAATTCCCACAGATTCAAGATTCACAGTATCCCATAACAAATGGTAATTCCCAAGAGAAATATTACTGTGTTTGGATACCCTCACTTGAATATATGAACTGTATCTCATGACTAGAGTCTATCTATCCAAAATCGTGAGTATCAAGAATAACATGAATAGTCCATATTACCAATACCCTCACCCGGATGTATAGTCTATGTCATGCGAATACATACTATCGTATCGATCGTAACTATCTATCTGAAATTTAGAGTATTAATAACAACATGAACAGTCCATGCTATTAACACCCTCACTCAGATAAATAGTTCACAAGGATCTCCACTAGAATAGAAGACATCTTACTTTACATCTATATATGTAAGAAAACACGGTTGCGAAAATAAAAGATGTTATATATATATCATAATATTATGATTCGATTACAAAATTCTCATAACGAGTTCTTATTACAAGGTATTCATACAGACAAGAATATAATCTAATCTATGTAGGGATGCTTCCCTTTATCTACTCCAGATGTTCCAGGATTACCATCTAATACTGCAAAGGGAATAATTTGCAAGAGTGAGCTATGACATGCTCAGCAAGTTGTATATTTATAATAATATAGGATTTGAAGAATTATAACAATTCAAATTTCGACTGATAGTTGTTACCATTTCTGGATTTCTAATTCCAACTAGTTCTGGAATTTTTATCATTTTTGTCAGTCACAAAGACTTAGAAATTCTGTTCAGATATGAGATAGGGGATCAGCCTATTCAACATCCTAGGAGTATGCATATCACCTACAGTGCTCATTTACACTTACAATTTACTGTCAATATATTCATTGACTACACTTTTGCTCCACTTACGGGATACTCAACTTCAAAGATATCGATTGCCTTTACCAAAACAATTTGGCTTGACACAACAGTTTATGCTCAATAAACAATATCATATGAATAAATAATTCATTTCTTAGTAAATGCTTTGGAACTATAGCAATAACTTTTCAATAATAGGTAATTCAATATAGGTGTATTATATCAACAGTATAGCAAGATAGAATCTTGTTCAGCGAATAAACAGGGTTGATAAATTTTGCATAAGTAATAAATTGGGTATAGAAGACTTGCCTGAGCGTATATCAGTCAAGTTATACTATTCGAACGTTATTAAGTACCTATGACGTTCAAGAATATAAATCTAACACGTTAGTATTGATAACAATACACAAATAAAATATTTATTTAATATCGGGTTAGATTTAATAGGGTTTGACTTTTAATACCTTTGATAAATGAACTAAATTTTATTTATAAAATTTGGTTATATTTTTAAATAATTTAATTATCCTTATAATATATTTTAGAAGGTTTAAAGTATTTTTAAAATTTTATTTATCCTTTAAATGATTTTTAAACCATTTATTTCTATTTATAAATAATTTATATTTACTAAAATTTTATAAAAAAACATTATTTAATATTATTAAATAATTTATAATCATTTATTATGATTTTTATTTCAATAATAATATTTTTACATAATTATTTAGTATTTAAAAGTAATTATTCTAATTACTTTATTAATAAGTTAATTATAAATAATATCTAAATAAAATAAAATAATTATTACATTTTTGTAGAAATATCGTAAATAATTTATAATAATTTAATATAATTTTTAAAACTGTTTTTATTAATTATTTCTAATTTTTATAATTTATTTCTAAAAATTAATTTACGTCTGTCATTAAAGCTCTACAAAGGATGTAAAGTGTCATTGTAGGTGTTCTTGAGTTTAAAAGGCGTGTAGTTGCTCGTAGTCGAGTGGCTAGTTTGACCATTAAATAACTTTCGCTTTTGGTAATGAGTTTGGTCAGAGCAGTATTGGTGTTGTAGTACTCATGTAATAAGACAAGATCAAGCAATAAACATGCTTTAATCTACATCTAACAAGAAATTATAAAGATTTAAAGTTCTTTATCGAGTCGTTTTGGGTTTCGGGGTAACCCGGAATGCATGGTCAAGGCTTCAGCCAACTAGGTTTTGTGGCTTGAATAACTTTGATTCTTGTATTAGATGTATGTTGTGTTTGTTTTAACATGTAGTCTATATACCAGGTACATATATATACCATTAACATGAACAAATCGTAATTCTAAGATCTCTATTTATGTTTGGCAAAATACATTAACAACCTGTTTTCTCAGTGTTCTTGAGCTTTTACGAAAACCCGTAAAACTTGGTCATCTTCGATCGACTACTTTTGACCAATAATTAAGGTAATCCTATGAATTGTTTGTTCGATTGAAGATCATACATATGTAGTATGTATACCAGAGTACCAATTTATAACAAAAACATAAATAATTAACAATCAGAAGTTGATTAAGCGAATTCGGTCAAAGTAGTTTGCCCAAATTGTTCTTGAGCTTTCTGGGTAACCCGGAAAATCAGCTTCTGTGAACGGTCAACCCACTTTGACTGATTATATCTTGGAATCTATGGTTCATCTAAACCTGTTTTCTTCTCTAGATTAAAGACCTACTTACAGGCTACAAATATCAATTGATTAACAGACCAAAACATAAACACATATAAATCAAAAAAGCCCGACATTCTACTGTCGGACCATTTTTTCAAAATTTCCGATTTCATAAAATGCTTAATTAAGGCATCTAGATGTTATGAAAACGTGTTCTACCACTCTAGCATACTTTCTAACATCCTAATACAATATTTTAAACATCTAAACAACAAATCTAACATAAGATCAAAGAGAAATTTATGAACTAGGGTTTGCACCTTTTCTTGAGAAATTTGTGATTCTAGCTTCGATCTTGTTGCTAATAACACCTAAATAGAGATATGGTAGGTTTATAAGTGTATCTAGGCTTTGATAATTGTAGAGGTTTGCTCAAATTTCTAAGGTTCCTATTTATAGAATTTTCCAACTTGGCTTTTGGGTCATTTTTTCACCTACTTGCCTCCATAAAGAT
Source organism: Panax ginseng (assembly GCA_020205605.1). NCBI lineage: Eukaryota > Viridiplantae > Streptophyta > Magnoliopsida > Apiales > Araliaceae > Panax > Panax ginseng. The sequence goes on along the minus strand of CM035145.1, from coordinate 64,279,924 downwards.
CTGATCTGTGACTCTTCTGATGCTTGGGAGTTTGGAAGCATGGCATGTGATGTTTTGAAACTTATAATGGTGACTCCCAACCTACTTGTGAGCTAGTTGATTAAGTTAGTAGCTTTATTAGGCTTAAATCTTCACTAATCTTGATTAGGGTTTTGTTTCTAATGATTAGGAATGTTAAGTAATGTTAATTAGTACCTAATAGAAGTTTACTAACCATGATTAAGTGTTAACATAAGCTAATTTGAGTTAGATTAGCTAATTAGGGTTTATTAGGGTTAGGTTTTTGCTAATTAGGGTTAGCTCACTAATCCTCGACAAAAGCACGACAAAAGCGCTTTTGTCAGTGTAAGCACGACAAAGCAACTTGTCAAAATAATTTTACCGAAAAGTCCGATTATGAAAAAAAAAATTAAGCACGAGGTGCCAAGCACGACACTTTTCGGATAAAAATTTATTCGGTCAATTTTTTCAAACCAAGTATATAATAACACATAACATATTCAGAACAGAGAAATTTTATCTATATAACGGGATTTATACATACGAGTCTTATTAGGGTTTTGGGTTTTTACATTCACCCCCACTAATAAGAATTTGATCCTCGAAATTATAGTACATGTTAAGTAAAAAGATGAGGATAATTCTCGCGCATTTTATCTCCAAGCTCCCATGTAGCTTCTTCAACGTTCTGATTTCTCCATATTACTTTACCCGATGTATCACTTTATTACGGAGGACTTGCTCTTTACGGTCGACAATCTGCACAGGTTCTTCTACATAAGAAAGATTTTCTTCGATTTGGATAACGGCTCATAATTTATAACGTGTTTATAATCAAGTTTGTATGGTCATAAAACGGACACATGAAACACATTATGAATATGGTTTAACTCAGGTGGTAGTGCTATTTCATAAGCAACTTCACCAATTCTTCTCAAAATTTCAAAAGGTCCAATGAACCTCGGACTTAGTTTTCCTTTCTTGCCAAAATGTATCTTACCCTTCCAAGGAGATACTTTCAAGAATACATGGCTTCCTACGCTAAAATTTCGTTGTTGACGATGTGGATCAGCGTATTTTCTTTGTCGATCTTGAGATGCTTGTAATCGTTGACGTATGATTCTGATAGTTTCAAATGGTTTGTTGAATTATTTCAGTCCCTACATTTGTCTTTCCCCACTTCATCCCAACACATAGGCGTTCTACATTTTCTTCCATATAAGGCTTCATAGGGTGGCATACCTATGCTAGCATGATAACTATTGTTGTAGGAAAATTCGACTAAAGGTAATTGATCTTCCCAACTTCCTTTGAAGTCTATGACACATGTTCTCAACAATCCTCTAATGTTTGTATGGTTCTCTCACTCATCCATCGGTTTGAGGATGATAAGTTGTACTTAGTTTTAAGCATGTTCCTAAATTTTTCTCAAGACTCTTCCAAAATTTGAAGTAAAACATGGATCTCGATGCGATACTATGGAAACAGGTACTCCATGCCTAGAGATAATTTCATGAATATATAATTTGGCAAGGTGATCCAGGTTATGAGTAATTTTAATAGGTAAAAAGTGAGCGGATTTTGTTAAACGGACAACTATTACCCAAATGGCGTTATGGCCTTTTTGTGTAGTTGGAAGGCCCACTACAAAGTCCATGGTTATATGTTCCCACTTCCACTCAGGAATTGGTAAGGGTTGAAGTAAACCACTTGGCTTCTGATGTTCTGCCTTAACCCTTTGACACGTGAGACATTTACTTACCTATTCAGCTATTTCCCTTTTCATTTTCGACCACCAAAAGTGTCGACTTAAATCTTTGAACATTTTAGTACTGCCAGGATGTATGGCAAATTTAGAGTTATGTGCTTCGTTCAAAATTTCATTTTTTAAAGCTTGATCTAACGCAATCCAGATTCTATTTTCATATCTTATTATTCCATCCGTATCTATTCAAAATTTATTATACTTATCATGTGTGGAATTAGATTTAAACTTCTGACATTCTTCATCCTTCTCCTGTATCTCTTTAATTTTATCGAGCAGAGATGAAACTCCTTCTAAAATATATAATTTTTGGGTAGAGGTAGTTAGACATTCCACCTCAATTTTTAACTTTTCAAAGTCTTTTATTAACCTATCATTGGTGGTTAATACATTCAATTTTTCTTGATTCTTTCTACTTAACGATCACCATAACATTTGCTTTTACCGGATGATATTAGATTTCACAGGTCAAAAATCCTTTATCGCCTCTAACCATCCCCTCTATCTTAAATTTAATTCCGTTGTGTAAAAATATATTTCGGACTTTTTATGATCTCAGATATATCTCGCACTTCTCCCAGTATAAGTAATGTCTCCAAATTTTTAGAGCAAAAACTACTACGGCTAACTCTAAATCATGAGTAGGATATCTCTGCTCATAATCTTTGAGTTGTCGTGATGCATAAGCTATCACTTTCCCATGTTGCATCAACACACACCCTAATCCTCTGTGTGATGCATCACTATATACTACAAGGCCTCCTGTATCATCTGGTAAGGATAACATTGGAGCCATGCTCAGTCGCTTCTTCAACTCTTGGAAGCTTTCTTCACATTTATCTGTCCAGACGTATTTCACTGTCTTTCGAGTTAAATTGGTTAATGGGGTTGCTATTTTTGAAAAATCTTGTATAAACCGTCGGTAATAACCCGCTAAACCGAGAAAGCTTTGTACTTCTGTTGGAGTTGTTGGTTGTTCCCAGTTCACAACCGTTTCGATCTTAGTTTGATCTACAGATATTCCATTTTTGTCAATTACATGACCTAAAAATTGAACTCTCTTCAACCAGAATTCACACTTAGAAAACTTTGCATAAAGTTGTTCCTTTCATAATATCTCCAATACAACTCTCAAGTGTTCAGTATGCTCTTCCCGTGTTCTCGAGTATACCAGAATATCGTCGATAAACACTACAACAAATTTGTCCAAGCATGGTTTAAACACTCGATTCATTAAATCCATAAATGTTGTCGGTGCGTTTGTTAATCCAAAAGACATTTCAAGAAATTCATAATGTCCATAGCGTGTCCTAAACGATGTTTTCGGCACATCCTCTTTTCTTACCTTTAATTGATGATAACCTGTTCTAAGGTCAATTTTTGAAAAATGTTCGGCCCCCTTTAATTGGTCAAACAAATCATCAATCCTTGGCAAAGGATATTTATTCTTAATAGTTAACTTATTTAGCTCCCTATAATCTATACAAAGTCTCATAGTTCCATCCTTCTTCTTTACAAATAACACTGGTGCGCCCCAAGGTGAAACACTAGGTTGTATGTACTTTTTATCTAAGAGTTCCTGTAATTGAATAAGTAACTCTTTCAGTTCTATAGGTGCCATTACATGACGCAAGCCTTAGAAATCGGTGTGTCGTTCCTGGTGCAAGATCAATGATAAACTCAATCTCCCTATCTGGAGGCAAACCGGGTAAATCATCTAGAAATATATCAGGAAATTCCTTAACTATAGGTATTTGATCTAGTTTTACTCCTTCTTGACGAGTATCAACTATATATGCCAAATATCCTAAATAACCCTTTTTGAGTAATCTTTCTGCCTGAATTATAGTCAAACATCGAGATTGCTTAGGTGAACAACTACCATATTGAACACTACTTTTGGCGTCGAGCGGTCAAAAGGTTAATACATTTTGATGACAATCAATCATCGCGTTATGATTAACTAACCAATCCATTCCTAGAATTACATCAAATTCTCCCAACCTGAATTGGTATCAAATCTACCCTAAAATTATGTCCTTTTATTACCACACTACGGTTTCTATATATGGTCTTAGCAACTCTAATTCTTTCATTATTAGCAATTTTTTATACAAAATGGTTTGTCTAAATTTTCACAAGGCATATTCAAGTTTGTAGAAATTTCTAGACACAAATGAATGAACAAAGGCACGAGAATCGAATAACACATATGCATTTAAAGTGTTGATAGGATGATACCGTCACTACGTCTCCGTGAAACAACAACATCCCTCACCGAAGCATATTAAATGTTCTCTCATGGTGGTCGATTCTCGAACCCCAACTACTGACTCTCATTGATTTATTATTCTCTCGTATTCTAACTCTTTTTCCTCCTTGGTTTGTGGGATAGTTCTTAGAAAAATGATCCATTGAACCATAATTAAAACATTTATTTTTCTTTGGAAGAGGACACTGTAAAAGATAATGTCCTGACTGTCCACAATTAAAGCATTTGTTAAGAAGACACTCTCCTCTATGTTTCTTATTACATTTAGGACAAGGTTTAATATTATTATTACTAAAATTGTTATTAGTATTTCCTATCTTTTTCCCTGAATTGTTTGAAAAAGAATTATTCCATTTACGCTTGTTATTAAACCCACCTGAACTGGTTCTGTCTTATTTTTCCCTTTCTCATTCTGAATCTTTTTGTCTTGATGAAACTTAGCAAGATTTTCATTTTCACCTTCAATTATAGTGGCCTTCTCTAGTATTTCAAAGAAAGTTTTGATTTAAAGCATTGATAATTTACTCCGAATCTTAGGTTTTAAACCTTCTTAGTACCTACGAGTCTTTCTAAGTTCAGTAGTCACTTGATGAGGAGCAAACCTGGATAGTTCATTAAACTTAGATGTATCTTTGAGTTACTGATGAAGATCTCCTTGTTTTAAGTCCAGAAATTTTATTTCCATTCGGTCTTTCAGGGATTGGGAAAAATAGTTTTCAAAGAACAACTCTTTAAATCTATCCCAAGGAATAATTTCAGTTTCTACTCGACCTTTGCTTGATTCCCACCAATAATTAGCTTTACCTTTCAAGAAAAAAGTTGCAAAAGTTGTATTCTGGTTATTACTAACATTGGTTACTAGGAAGAATTTTTCTATCTTAGAAATCCAAATCTGTGCATCTACAGGTTCTAATGTACCTTTAAATTCAGGTGGTCCAACTAATTTAAAGTCTTTAAATGGTCTATTTTGGTTTATAGGTCTGTTTATTACTCCTAACATCATATCTACTAACTGTTGAGTTGGATTATCCTCATTATTCATTTCTCTTTGGGGTCTTCTGGTTGGTGGCATGATTCTATAAAACAACAACAAAGATTCACATAAGATTCTTAGATAACCAAAACATATTGTTTATTTATAACTCACAGTTTTACAACAACTTTAAACATACTAGTATATTACACAGTACTTATCACAATACAAACTTTGAATGCTTCTTTATTGTACTAATATAAAGCATCCAACCTCCTATACTACTCTCTAGAATTTATTGATATCATCAAAGGAATCCTGGATCATGTGACAAACCACAGATCGATCGATAAGATAAGCAGTTTTCTTCTCTTCTACTTTGGATCTTAAGAGTTACGGCGTACGCGCAAATCATTAAAAGTATCTCGAACTCCCGTGAGATGTTTTAAGAAGTCTTGACCAATTTCCTCCTACTCCTATGTGCATGGTGCAGTTGTCCTTTCAGTTGATGACTATGAATCCTTTCATCCATTAGCATACACTCAGCTAAATCCGCCCTAAACTTCATCTTACTGTTCTCACATTCTGTTGTCTGCAGTAGTGATGCCATTGCCTCATCATGCTTATCTATTCTCATTAATTGTCCAGCCACTGGATCTTCTTCTTCTTCTTCAGCATCAAGCAGTTGTTGATCATGAAGCAATTCTTCTTCTTCTGCATCACTAGCTATAAAAGACTCTATTTGCGGTGGATTAATCACTCTTTCTTCAGCATTGGAGTTGGCCATCTATAAAAGAAAACTCCATAAATACTGGTATAAAGGTTTACACAACATAATAGTTTTAATGTTATATTTTATATGTCTTTTACAAATTTTTACGGACTCGAAGACTATATAGTAAGAAAACTCTTCCTTATATCTATAGCCTTAACGGCTTTGATACCAAAATTGTAACACCCCCATACCTATACTCTCGTGGTATCCGGTATGGTGTTTATAGAGAATTAACATAATGCATTTAAATTTATACACCCATGGTATCTGATTCAAAATATTACATTAGATATAGGGACTATCAGATATAATTCCCATAGATTCAAGATTCACAGTATCCCATAACAGATGGTAATTCCCAAGAGAAATATTAATGTGTTTGGATACCCTCACTTGAATATATGAACTGTATTTGTGACTAGAGTCTATCTATCCGAAATTCAGAGTATCAGTAATAACATGAACAGTCCATATTACCAATACCCTCACCCAGATGTATAGTCTATGTCATGCGAATACATATTAACGTATCGATAGTAACTATCTATCTGAAATTCAGAGTATTAATAACAACATGAACAGTCCATGCTATTAACACCCTCACTCAGATAAATAGTTCCCAAGGATCTCCACTAGAATAGAAGACATCTTACTTTACATCTATATATATAAGAAAACACGATTGCGGAAATAAAAGATGTTATATATATCATATTATTATGATTCGATTACAAAATTCTCATAACGAGTTCTTATTACAAGGTATTCATACAAACAAGAATATAATCTCATCTATGTAGGGATGCTTCCCTTTATCTACTCCAGATGTTCCAGGATTACCATCTAATACTGCAAAGGGAATAATTTGCAAGGGTGAGCTTTGACATGCTCAGCAAGTTGTATATTTATAACAATATAGGATTTGAAGAGTTATAACAATTCAAATTTCAACTGATAGTTGTTACCATTTCTGAATTTCTAATTTCAACTGGTTCTGGAATTTTTATCATTTCATCGATCACAAAGACTTAGAAATTACGTTGAGATATGAGATAGGGGATCACCTTTATTCAACATCCTAGGAGTATGCATATCACCTACAAAGTTGCTCATTTACACTTACAATTTCATCATCAATATATTCATTGATACACTTTGTTCCTTTACGGGATACTCAACTTCAATGATCTGATTGCCTTACCAAAACAATTTGGCTTGACACAACGGTTTATGCTCAATAAACAATATCATATGAATAAATAATTCATTTCTTAGTCATGTCTTTGGAACTATAGCAATAACTTTTCAATAATAGGTAATTCAACATAGGTGTATTATATCAACAATTATAGCAAGATAGAATCTTGTTCAAATGAATAAAATGAGGTTGATAAATTTTGCATAAGTAATAAATTGGGTATAGAAAACTTGCTCGGCGTAGATCGATCAAGTTATACTATTCGAATGCTATTAAGTACCTATGACGTTTCAAGAATATAAATCTAACACGTTAGTATTGATAACAATACTCAAATAAAATATTTATTTAATATCGGGTTAGATTTAATAGGGTTTAATTTTTAATACCTTTGATAAATGAACTAAATTTTATTTATGAAATTTGGTTATATTTTTAAATAATTTAATTATCCTTATAATATATTTTTGAAGGTTTAAAGTATTTTTTAAATTTTTATTTATCCTTTAAATAATTTTTAAACCATTTATTTCTATTTATAAATAATTTATATTTACTAAAATTTTATAAAAACATTATTTAATATTATTAAATAATTTATAATCATTTTCTATGATTTTTATTTCAATAATAATATTTTTACATAATTATTTAGTATTTAAAAGTAATTATTCTAATTACTTTATTAATAAGTTAATTATAAATAATATCTAAATAAAATAAAATAATTATTACATTTTTGTAGAAATATCGAAATAATTTAAAATAATTTAATATAATTTTTAAAACTGTTTTTTATTAATTATTTCTAATTTTTATAATTTATTTCTAAAAATTAATTTACATCGTCGCTAAAGCTATCTGTGTGATGTAATGTGTCGTTGTAGGTGTTCTTGACTTTTACGGCGTACCGCTGTTCAGTGGTCGAGTGGCTAGTTTGACCATTAAATAACCTTCGGTTTTGGTAATGAGTTTGGTCGAAAGCAAGTATTGGTGTTGTAGTACTCATGTAATAAGTACAAGATCAAGTAATAAAATCGGCTTTAATCTACATCTAACAAGAAATTATAAAGATTTAAAGTTCTTGTCGGAGTCGTTCTTGGGTTTCGGGTAACCCGCAATGCGATTAATCAAGGCCGATCCAGCGGTTTTGTGGCTTGAATAACTTTGATTGATTGTATTAGATGTATGTTGTGTTTATTGTAACATGTAGTCTATATACCGTGGTACATATATATACCATTAACATGAACAAATCGTAATTCTAAGATCTCTATTTATGCTCGGTCAAAGTACATTAACAACCTGTTTCTTCAGTGTTCTTGATTTTGAAAAACCGAAGAAAACTTGGTCATACTTTCGATCAACTACTTTTGACCAATAATTAGAAAGTAATCCTATGAATTGTTTGTTCGATTGAAGATCATGCATATGTAGTATGTATACCAGTACCAATTTATAACAAAAACATAAACAATTAACAATCGAAGATGATTAAGCGAATTGGTTAAAGTAGTCGGTTCACGGTGTTCTTGAGCTTTACGGGTAACCCGAAAATCGACTTCCGTGAAACAGTCAACCCACTTTGGTGATTATATCTTGGAATCTATGGTTCATACGAACTGTTTTTCTTTTCGATTAAAGACCTACTTACAAACTACAAATATCAATTGATTAACGCACCAAAACATAAACACATATAAATCAAAAAGCCCCGACATTCTATTTGTCGGACCATTTTTTCAAAATTCCCAGATTTCATAAAATGCTTAATTAAGACATCTAGATGTTATGAAAACGTGTTCTACCACTCTAGCATACTTTCTAACATCCTAATACAATATTTTAAACATCTAAACAACAAATCTAACATAAGATCAAAGAGAAATTTATGAACTAGGGTTTGCACCTTTTCTTGAGAAATTTGTGATTCTAGCTTCTGATCTTGTTGCTAATAACACCTAAATTTGTATATATGGTAGGTTTATAAGTGTATCTAGGCTTTGATAATTAAATGAGGTTTGCTCAAATTTCTAAGGTTCCTATTTATAGAATTTTCCAACTTGGCTTTTTGGTCATTTTTTCACCTACTTACCTCCATAAAGATCTGATCTTTTACTCTTCTGATGCTTGGGAGTTTGGAAGCATGTCATGTGATGTTTTGAAACTTGTAATGGTGACTCCCAACCTACTTGTGAGCTAGTTGATTAAGTTAGTAGCTTAATTAGGCTTAAATCTTCACTAATCTTGATTAGGGTTTTGTTTCTAATGATTAGGAATGTTAAGTAATGTTAATTAGTACCTAATAGAAGTTTACTAACCATGATTAAATGTTAACATAAGCTAATTTGAGTTAGATTAGCTAATTAGGGTTTATTAGGGTTAGGTTTTTGCTAATTAGGGTTAGCTCACTAATCCTGACAAGCACGACAAAGCGTTTTGTCAGTGTAAGCACGACAAAGCAACTTGTCAAAATAATTTTACCGAAAAGTCCGATTATGGAAAAAAAAAATTAAGCACGAGGTGTCAAGCACGACGTTTTTCGGATAAAAATTTATTCGGTCAATTTTGTCAAACCAAGTATATAATAACACATAACATATTCAGAACAGAGAAATTTTATTTATATAACGGGATTTATACATACGAGTCTTATTAGGGTTTTGGGTTTTTACAATAACGATGGGCCAAATATGGTAAATTATGGCATAACCCTCATGTAAAACCCCAACTTTTTATATAAAGATGAATTTTCTATAAATATTATTTTTGAATATTATGGAGTGAAATTGATATAATATTATAGTTGTGGGTAATATTTATAAATTTTGCAAAGCAAAGTACGCAAGTTGTTATATAATATTCGATTGGTCTGGGGAATATTAGTTTTAAGCTGGAAATATTCGCATACAACAAGACAATCAATGGTGGGCCCTACAACGTAATTATTGTTGGATTGAGAAAATGACAAAATACTTTATAAAAATAATTGGCTACAAGGTTTACCGTTAAGCTGTTGAAACACCCGGTGTTAAAAATACAGAATATGTCTGGCGTCAGTTGCATTGTAGCACACCAGTATTAATTATTGATGCTTACATGATAAGTCACTCGATTTTGTTGGTATTATTAATGTAATTATACGAAAAAATCTTTTTATATAAAAGCAGAATACTTTTACAAAGTTATTCTATAAATAGAATATATTATATTCTATTATGCATAGTGTTACATAAAGGTTCTACATAGTAGTATTTTGCATAGTAAAACTTTTATATAAAACATAATATTTTTATAAAGTTATACATTTTATTAGACAATAATTAGAATATATTATATTTTATTATGCATAGTGTTTGCATAGTGCCTGCATAGTGTTTGCATAGTAAAATCTTTTATAAAAGTTATTCGTTTTATTAAATTATAAATAGAATATATTATATTTTATTTAAAAGATTTTGCTTTAAATATGGACCGTCAGATTAAAGTAAATCAATCTGGACCATTCATGAGTTAGTTACTATGCAGTCCATTTTTCTATAAATAGAAGCTCATTCCTTCATTATTTTCTTACGAATTCACTGAAACTCTAGAGATATAAACTATAGAGAGAAAGAAGAAAGTATTCTACTACTTCACTACTTATATATCCAGTACTCTTCTTCTTAAGGTAGGGAATATTATTTGTTGTACTCGTAAGGGGTGTTATTCTTTTGTATTCATGAAGAGAACTTATGTTATTCCATTCTTTATTATTCTGTTGGAATAACCTGTATACGCGGGCTACCCTATACTTGATGACATTCTTCTATTATTCCGTCTTTACTATTCTGTTAGAATATCCTCGTCATGCATCGCTTTTTACACTTGGACTTGATTCCGTCTTTATTATTACATTTGGAATATCCTCACATGCATGCGTTTTACTGGGACCGGTTCCATCTTTATTATTATTCTGTTGGAATATCCTGTCTGTGCATTTTACGCCGGACCTGATTCCGTCCTTATTAGTATTCTGTTGGAATAACCTGTCTATGCGAAGTACCGCATGCATGGTGATTTCTGTTATTATTCCATTCTTTATTATTCTATTGGAACATCCTGTCGGTGCAAATTTCACCTGACCTGGTTCCGTTATTTAGTATTCTATTGAATAACTTTATATGCTGAAGTACGCATGCATGGTGATTTCCTTTGTTATTCCATTCTTTATTATACTCAGTTGGTTAAAGTTTTGACTTCTATACTCCATGAAATTAGTTGAATATCCTTGATAATTGCGCTTCATCCAGTATCTTTTCATGGAAATATTCTTCTGAGCATTCTTGAATTTTACTCTACAAAGTAGTATCATGTTGATAATTTGGACGTTATTGGTTCTTGGACAAATTAAATCTTGAACTTGTTTTATTGAATTCTTATATCATTGTCATCATCCTCATATTTATATTTTTTGAAAGTCATCTCATGGCACAGTAGGTGCATAGATGGACTTGGTATGATTATGACCGTGGATTATTCGGTGTAACCATGACCGTAATGTTACAAATGATGTGGTAAAGTCCTTATTGGCCCGTAGTGCATTGATGGACAATTGTTGGCATGATCATGATCATTAATGAATACACAAATATTCTTGGCCCGTAAGTGCATGGATAATTGTGGTCGTGATACTAAAGAATATCCTTGGCCGTAGTGTAGGGTGATTCGATGATGTGGATTATTTATTAAGCTGAGTCCCAGCAATAAAAGTGATGAAAAACCTTTTAAATCATAAAAGATTGTAGATTTTGGATTGCTTGTTCCGCTGCAGTTAAACTTGATAGTTATTATATTTTATCAGTTTAACACTGTTGAAGGCTAACGATAAATTATTTTGCATTATCTTAGTAATAATATTTCTTACTGAGCTAGTTGAGCTCACCCTTTCTTTCACTGTTCTCTTCAGGAAATGAGAACGTAGCTGGGACTAGTCGGGGAACAGAGTGATGGTCCTAGATGGTGCATTAGTAGTCCTCACTATTCTGTGAAATATTGTGATAATAATTATAATGAGGACTCCTTTTGAGTTTGTATACTCTCTAGTAGACAATATTTGTATTCAAACTCATAGTTTATGTTTTGTCGTATTGTACATGATAGTTGTATTATTAAGTTGTATTTAAATTCTGTACCATGTATCTGGCGACTCAAGATGGGTGATGTATACCTAATTTTGGGGGCGTCACAGTTGGTATCAAAGCTTAGGGATATGATCCCTGGCTAAGATGTGAGACTAGAACTAGGAGGGGAGAGACGGGGAATTCCTTCGCTAGTATGACCTACTTAAATTTATTTTGTATTTAAATTGGTTGGTCAGAGTTTAGAGATAATTTGTTTCATGTCAACTAACCCTTGTTTTATGGCGAGATCTCAAAAATGACATCCGAGAATGTTGAGAATAGCAATGGAGCACAAGAGACCGCTTGAGTCTCCACATATCAATAATCGTGGATAATGTGCATCGAAGGCGACAATCCTCATGCAAACAACAACACGGACCAAATGATGAATGATGGATTGTTCGGAGGCTTTATGCAATTCATGCAACATCAAAGCAGAGAGCGGCTCTGTCTCAAATGTAGGTGGAAACACTGGAAACTCTCGGACGGTCACCGCTAAATAGGTCAAGGAGCTGGGACCACCGGAGTTTATTGGAGAGCCAAAACCACTTAAGGCGGAAGCATGGATAAAGCAGATCACCAAGATATTTGATGTCTTGGGATGCTCCAAGGAGCAAAAGGTTCCCTTCGCCACCTTTATGTTGCGTGAAGAGGCGATTACTGGTGGGAATCTATAAAACGCACTCCAAATTTGACGCACTCAAGATGTCTTGGGAGAAGTTCCAAGAGCTATTCAACGACAAGTACTTTCCCAAGAGTATTCGTCACATGAAAGAAGTGGAGTTTATCAAATTGGAACAAAACAATATGACCGTGTCACAATACGAGGCTAAATTTGCGGAGTTATCCCGGTTTGCATCCTATTTGGTCGATAATGAGGAGCGAATGACGCGAATGTTTTTAAGAGGTTTGAAACCGGAGATACATCAATATCTTATTTCTCATAAACTGTGTTTGTACTCAGATGTTGTAAATAGGGCTCAGTTATTGGAGCGCGGTAACGAGTCAACGCAACCAAGAGAAAACAGCCGGCAGCATGAAAATACCAATGGTATCAGTCATCGAAACGGTGACAACAAACGTGGAGGGAATCAACATGCCAGAAATGGTAACCAATTCGGTGGTAATCATGTCCAAGACAGTAAAAATGGACATTTCAAGAAAAGAAGATTCAACAATGATGGAAGGACGTCAGCACCAGCACCCGTTGTTAAGGAAGGAGAACGACCACCTATCATATGCTTCAAATACGGAGGGGAGGGACACATTAGTCCAAACTGCGCGATGTCATCCAAAGCATGTTATAATTGTGGAAGAGAAGGTCACTTAGCCCAATTTTGTCGTTCACCGAAGACAAGTTCAGCCAGGATTGAGGCACTAAAGGCCGTCCTAGAAAAGTCAAAGCCGGTAGTGCAAGGGAGAGCGTTTGTTGTGACCTCCCAGAAACCAAGGAACCCGAATGAGGTCATCACGGGTAAGCTTATCATAAACTCTAGCGAAGTCTATACCTTATTTGATACCGGTTCTACCCATTCTTTTATTTCTCCTACTTGCGCTCAACGATTAAATTTGACTCCGGAGAAATTAGACTTTGACTTATCTGTAGAAACTCCGTTGGGAGAAACCTTGATTACATCCACTGTTTATAAGTCTTGTTTGGTTCAAATCGGTACCCTCACATTACCTATCTATCTTATTTCATTAAAAATACATGTATTTGACGTAATTCTAGGGATTGATTGGTTAACTACTCATCATGCAAAAATTGATTGTTTTCGTAAGGTTGTTAGCTTTCATATTCCTAACCAATCGGTTATGCGAATTCAAGCCACCAAACCATTAAAATCAATCACTATCATCTCAAGCCATAAAGCTATTCGTTTATTGAAAAACGGATGTCAATCTTTCTTAGCTCATGTCACGGATCTAAACAAAAATACGTCAGTTTTGAATGATATTTCTATTGTTAATGAATTTCCGACGTATTCCCCAAGAACTTCCCCAGCCTACCCTAGAGAGCATGAAATTGAATTTTGTATCGACCTTGAACCCGGTACAAAACCTATTTCCAAAGCCCCATATCGAATGGCTCTATTGAACTTCGTGAGTTAAAGACCCAACTACAGAATTGTTGAGACATCGGTTTCATTCGTCCCTAATACTTCTCCTTGGGGTGCTCTGCTCTATTCGTGAAAAAGAAAGATGGGAGTATGCGACTTTGTATTGATTATCGGGAGTTGAATCATGTCACCATCAAAAATAGGTACCCATTGCCACGTATTGATGACCTGTTTGACCAGTTGCAAGGAGCCAAATTCTTTTCAAAGATTGATCTTCGTTAGGATATCACCAATTGAAGATTAGAACCGGATGACATTCCAAAGACGGCTTTTCGTAACTCCCCAGACGGGCATTATGAATTCCTAGTCATGTCCTTTGGATTGACTAATGCTCCTCTTTCCTTCATGGATATGATGAACCGAGTATTCAAGGAATATTTGGATCACTTTGTGGTCGTCTTTATTGATGACATCCTTATTTATTCCAAAAGCCGTGAAGATCATGAGGAACACTTGAGGTCGATACTCCAAAAGCTTCGTGAATACAAGCTTTATGCCAAGTTGAAGAAATGCGAGTTACGGCTTGGAAGTAGCATTCCTTGGGCACGTGGTATCAAGTCATGGAATATCTGTTGACCCAAAGAAAGATTGAAGCTATTCAAAGTCGGGAGCAACCTAAATCGATGATCAAATCACGTAGCTTTCTCGGCTTAAATGGTTATTATCGGAGATTCATAGAAGGGTTTTCTCGAATCGCTACTCCACTAACTCAAATGACTTTCGAAGATACAAAGTTCGGTTGGAGCGAGGAATGTGAGAAGGGTTTTCAAGAACTCAAGAGGAGACTCATTTCAAAGACTGCTCACAATACCATCTGGTTCGAAGGGATTTTTCATCTATAGTGATTCTTCGGGCAAAGGGTTAGGATGTGTTCTCATGAAACATGGGAAAGTTATAGCCTATGCCTCACGACAACTCAAAAAATATGAGAGGAATTATCCTACTCATGATCTAGAGTTGGCAGATGTTGTCTTCACACTAAAGATTTGGAGGCATTACTTGTATGGGGAGAAAGTGGAGATCTTTACGGATCATAAAAGCCTCAAATATTTCTTCACTCAAAAGGAACTCAACATGCGACAAGGACGTTGGCTTGAACTGTTAAGAGATTATGATCATACAATCTAATACCATCCTGGACAAGCAAACGTGGCAGCTGACGCATTGAGTAGAAGATCATATGCGGGTATGAGTGTGATATTGTCAATGCAAAGGCCCATTTTGTGTGACTTGCAAAGGATGGAGATAGAGATAAAGACTCCAGGGACCCACATGATGATGGCGAATATACGAGTAAAAACGACTTTAATTGATAAAATTAAAGCTGCTCAAGTTACAGATCCGGAGCTGATGCGTGTGAGGAAGAAAGTGCAAGAAGGTGCGATGCCGGAAGCAAGAATCGATGATGAAGGAATACTTCGAGTCTACTCCAAACTTTGTGTTCCTAACGATCCTGAGTTAAAGTATAAATCATGATGGAGGCGCACAACACACCATTTGCAATCCATCCTGGGAGTACCAAAATGTATCATGATCTTCATCATACATTTTGGTGGAGCAATATGAAGAGAGAGATAGCGCTGTTTATCTCAAGGTGTCTAACTTGTCAATTTGTCAAGGCGGAGCATCAAGTACCAAAAGGTCCATTGCAACCACTTGAAATTCCAGAATGGAAGTGGGAGCACATTACCATGGATTTTGTTACTGGTCTTCCCAAAGTTTCTCAAGGCATAGATGCGATTTGGGTCATTGTTGATAGATTGACCAAGTCTGCTCATTTCTTACCGATACGAGAAACTTATACACTTGAACGTCTTACTCGTATGTACATAAACGAGATTGTAAGATTGCATGGTATGCCAGTATCCATAGTTTCTGATCGAGACCCAAGATTCACTTCAAGATTTTGGGTTAGTTTGCAAAAAGCTATGGGCACGAATTTACGATTTAGCTCGGCATATCATCCTCAAAAGGACGGGCAGTTGGAGAGGACGATTCAAACTCTTGAAGATCTATTAAGACTCTATGTCCTTGACTTCAAGGGAAGTTGGGACAAGTTCTTACCATTGGTGGAGTTTTCCTATAACAACAGTTATCAAACAAGTATTGGCATGGCTCCATTCAAGCGCCAGTATAGAAGAAAGTGTCGTTTCTACGGTATCTTTGGGATGAGGTGGGTGAATCAACGTTGTTGGGATTTGGAGTTGATACGTATGACTACGAGAAAAGATTCAAACGATCCGACAACGTATAAAAACCTCACAAGATCGACAAAAGAGTTATGCTGGTCTTCATCGAAAGGACGTGGAATTCGATATAGGAGATCATGTGTTGTTACGTGTTGCTCCATGAAAAGGAGTTACGAGATTTGGAAAGAGGGGAAAGCTCAATCCTCGATTCATCGGCCCATTTTTAATCCTTGATCGAGTAGGAACTGTGGCCTATAGACTCGCTTTACCGTCAAGTATGTCTCGTGTTCGTAACGTTTTTCACATATCCATATTACGTAAATATGTGGAAGACCCTAACCACATTATTGAGTTAGAACCGAACGAAATAGCGGAAGATTTGTTGTATGAAGAGGTTCATGTTCAAATCTTGGATAAGAAGGAACATATTCTACGCTCCAAGGTTATACCTCAAGTTAAAGTTTTGTGGAGAAACCACGATGTTGAGAAAATGACTTGGGAGTTAGAATCTAAAATGAAATCAAGGTATCCTTACCTCTTCGATATACCAGGTACGCACCCTAATTTCAAGGGCGAAATTTCATAAGAAGGGGAAATTGTAAAACCCCAACTTTTTGAATAAAGATGAATTTTCTATAAATATTATTTTTGAATATTATAGAGTGAAATTGATATAATGTTATAGTTGTGGGTAATATTTATAAATTTTGCAAAGTACGCAAGTTGTTATATAATATTCGATTGGTCGGGGAATATTCGTTTTAACAGAGAATATTCGTACAACGGCACAATCATTGGTGGACCCCACAACGGAATTATTATCGGATTGAGAAAACGACAAAAATACTTTATGAAAATAACGGCGGAAGTTTTACCGTTAACTGTTGAAACACCCGGTGTTAAAAGTACAATAATACGCGTGGTTGCATAGTAGCACACGGTATTAATTATTGATGCTTACATGATAAGTCACTCAGTTTTGTTGGTATTATGAATGTAATAATACAGAAAATCTTTTTATATAAAACAGAATACT
This sequence comes from Panax ginseng, assembly GCA_020205605.1. Lineage (NCBI taxonomy): Eukaryota > Viridiplantae > Streptophyta > Magnoliopsida > Apiales > Araliaceae > Panax > Panax ginseng. The sequence goes on along the minus strand of CM035145.1, from coordinate 64,262,434 downwards.
TTTATAAAGTTATTCTATAAATAGAATATATTATATTCTATTATGCATAGAGTTGCATAGTGTCTGCATAGTATTTTGCATAGTAAAATCTTTTTATATAAAACAGAATACTTTTATAAAGTTATCCGTTTTATTAGACAATAATTAGAATATATTATATTTTATTATGCATAGTATTTGCATAGTACTTGCATAGTGTTTGCATAGTAAAATCTATTATAAAAGTTATTCGTTTTATTAGATTATAAATAGAATATATTATATTTTATTTAAAAGATTTTGCTTTAAATATGGACCGTCAGATTAAGGTAAATCAATCTGGACCGTTCATGAGTTAGTTACTATGCAGTCCATTTTTCTATAAATAGAAGCTCATTCCTTCATTATTTTCTTACGAATTCACTAAAACTCTAGAGAGATAAACTATAGAGAGAAAGAAGAAAGTATTCTGCTACTTCACTACTTATATATCCAGTACTCTTCTTCTTAAGGTAGGGAATATTATTTGTTGTACTCGTAAGGAGTGTTATTCTTTTGTATTCATGAAGAGAACTTGTGTTATTTCATTCTTTATTATTCTCGCTGGAATAACTCAGATACGCTGCCTACCCTATACTTGGTAACATTCTTCTATTATTCTGCCTTTACTATTACATTGGAATATCCTCATGCATGCATTTTACGCGGACCGATTCCGCTTTTATTATTCTCATTGAATATCCTCTCGCATGCGTTTTAGCCGGACTGGTTCCATCTTTATTATTATTATCTTTGGAATATCTTGTCTGCAGCATTTTACGTGGGACGTGATTCCGCCCTTATTAGTATTCTGTTGAATAACTTTGTCTGTCTGAGTACCGCATGCATGGTGATTTCTATTATTATTCCATTCTTTATTATTCCGTTGGAACATCCCGCTTAGGTCATGCGAATTTTGCCTCGACCCGTTCCGTTATTTAGTATTCATTGGAATAACATGTCTATGCGAAGTACCGCATGCATGGTGATTTCTTTTGTTATTCCATTCTTTATTATACTCTGTTGGTTAATGTTTTGACTTCTATACTTCATGAAATTAGTGGAATATCCTTGATAATTGCGCTTCATCCAGTATCTTTTCTTGGAAATATTCTTCTGAGCATTCTTGAATTTTACTCTACAAAGTAGTATCATGTTGATAATTTGGATGTTATTGGTTCTTGGACAAATTAATTCTTGAACTTGTTTTATTGAATTCTTATATCATTGTCAACATCCTCATATTTATATTTTTTGAAAGTCATCTGTGGCCTGTAGTGCATATATGAACTTGGTATGATTATGACCAAGGATTATTCGGTGTAATCATGACCGTAATGTTACAAATGATGTTGTAAAAGTCCTCATTGGCCCGTAATGCATTGATGGACAGTTGTTGGCATGATCATGACCATTAATGAATACACAAATATTCTTGGCCCGTAGTGCATGGATAATTGTGGTCGTGATACTAAAGAATATCCTTGGCCGTAGTGCAGGGGTGATTCGATGATGTGGATTGTTTATTAAGCTGAGTCCCAACGATAAAAGTGATGAAAAACCTTTTAAATCATAAAAGATAGTAGATTTTATTCTCTACTTGACTCTTCTAATGGATTTCTTGTTCCGCTGCAGTTAAACTTGATAGTTATTATATTTTATCGGGCTTACACTTTGTTGAAGGCTAATGATAAATTATTCTCGCATTATCTTAGTCATAATATTTGTTCTCGAGCTAGTTGAGCTCACCCTTTCTTTCACCGTTTCTTCTGAAATGAGAACGTAATGGGACTAGTCGGGAACAGAGTGATGGTCCTAGATGGTGCATTAGTAGTCATCACTATTCTATAAAATAGTGTGATAATAATTGTAATGAGGACTCCTTTTGAGTTTGTATACTCTCTAGTAGACAATATTTGTATTCAAACTCACAGCTTTATGTTTTGTCGTATTGTACATACAGCAGCGGTTGTATTATTAAGTTGTATTTGAATTACATACCATGTATCTCAAGCACTCAAGATGGGTGATGTATACCTAATTTTGGGGGCGTCACACCTCATATCGTGTTATTAAACCCTAATTGTTAAACTCGGTTATGAGTTCGAGACTATGTAGTAATTGTGTTATATGAATTTTACTGTGTATTATATAATTTCTGTAATTAGGAGAAACCCTAATTATTATTTGAAAACGCTAATTTGTTAAAATTAGAAACCCTGATTACTATTTTAGTAAATTATAATCATAATTAGGAAATCCTAATTGTTAATTTGGGAACCCTAATGATGTTAAGGAACCCTAATTATTTAAACCCTAATTTTCTATTAAAAAAACCTAATTTCTATTAAAAACCCTAATTTAATTAGTGTGTTTAAAATTAAAATTTTATTACACTTTAATTTTTAATTGTCCAAACCCTAGTAATTAATTGGGAAACTTTAAGATGTAAAATCTAGTGAATAAATCCTAGATTAAAGCACCTTGGACAAGAATGCCCTTAAATTAAAATAAAATTACCAAAATACCCTTTTGTCCAATTAGTTGAATTATTGCTAGCCAAATCTTTGCAAGATCTAGCCAGCCAGCCCCTAGCCCTATCTATAAGCCTACAATCTAAAACACATCACATGATCAGCCATCCCATACATTGCATACATGATTTGCTAGATTTAAGAAAGAGAAAGTGCTCATTTTTGGCCTAACTTATTCACAAGCACTTAGCCATTCTCTCTCAAGCTCAAACCCACGAAATTCTGGTGTTAGATCATTCCCCAATCAATCCCCACAAACATCAATATCAGAAGAACAGAATCAAAATCAAAGCTTAGAAAAGGTACAAAAACCCTAATTTAAAAATCATGTGATTTGATGTTAGATGTTAGATTGTTTTGTTAAACATGTTATATAAGGTGTCTAATGATGATCTGGGTTGCTAGATGTTAGATCCATAACATCTAGAGGCTCGGATTTGATGTTCTTCAAAATCTGGGAAAAATTTTGTTTTGGTGTCTGACAACGAATGTCAGGCCTTATATCTCTGTGATATTTAATGATTTTTGTGTTTTGAAAGTTTGTGGTTGTAGTCTGTTATGTGATCTTGGATCTGGATCAAGAATCAGGCCTAGGTTAGTTGTATATTGTAAGTTATAACTACCAAAGGTCGCTTGACCAAGATTGATCGGACCTTTTCTGGGTAGCCCAGAAACCGAGAACTAGAGTCTGACAAGTATTTGTTGGCCATGGATCTGTCCGATTGTAGATGTTTTGAGTTTTTGTTGAAACAATATTGTAGTATGTTATGTTAACTGTTGATTCAAACTTTTATATAGTCTAAACATCATTCGTGTTGGATTTCATGAACGGTCAAACCGAGCAGGAAGAACATGAAATACATTTTCTAGGTAACCCAGAAAACGTATGATCATGTATTTCTGACAAGGTTTGACCGATCTTTATATGTCAATTGTGTTGTGATTTTGTTAATATTTTGTAATATATCTACTCCATTACATGTTGGTTACATACTGCATCTTGTAAATCACTAAACCATTACAAGGATTACAAGTTGTAGAAGCCCAAAATGGATTGGTTGAATCGTTCTTCATTTCGGGTAACCCAAAATGAAGAACATCACGATGACTTGTTCATGAGCCTAGATCTTGAAATTCAGTTATGTTATGAACCTGTTAGTGGCTGGATTCTGTAGTCTTGCACGAGTACTACACGATCTGACCAAGATCATGCCCAGAATCATCACGGTTTACAAACTATTGTTGGTCAAACTAGCTACCTCGTCAACTGACATTGGTTTCTAGGTTTAGCCAAGAACAGCTCAAGAACACCTATAATACGATTTAAATACGCTATAAATACCTTTTAGCGACAAAAAAGATTTATTATTTTCCTAAAATTATTTAATTTCATTAAATAAATAGAAAAATAGTTTTAATTATTAAAAATACCAAATAAATTATTAAAATTATTTTAAATTCTAAAAATTAGTTTTAATTATTTTAAGTATATTTCATAAATATTTAATATTTTTGAAATATTATTAGTATTTTATTTATTTAATTATAATATTAAATAAATTAGATAAAAATGATTTTTAATATTTGAAAAATCATTTAAAATTATGTTATGATATAAGAAAATATTTTAAGTTATTTTAATGACTTTTAATATTTTGTTATAAATTTCATTAATAAATTAATATTAATGATAATTAAGTTATTTACTAAATGAATTAAATAAATTAATTAAAAATGATTTTATTATATTAAAAATCATTTTAAATAATAATAAAGGTATTTAAAAATATTTAAAGTTATAAAATATAACTTTCAATATTTAAAGGTAAATTTCATTAATTAATTATTATTAATGATATTAAAGTTATTTAATAATTATATTAAATAATTTAGTTTAAAAATAATTTTAATATTATAATAATCATTTTAAATAAAAATAAAGTGTTTAAAGATATTTTAAGTTATACAATATAACTTTTAATATTTAAAGGATAAGTTCATTAATAATTTAATATTAATAATTATTAATTTATTATTAATGATATTAAATTTATTTAATAATAAATAGTTTAAAAATGGTTTTCTTAATTTAAAAATCATTTAAAAAGGATATAAATGAATTAAAAATATTTTAAGTTATAAATAATGACTTTTAATATTTTGATAAATAGTACATTAATATTTAAATATTAATGGTAATTATTTAAAAATAATTTTTAATGTTTTCAAAATCATTTAAGGGTAATATTTGTAAGACCCCAAATTATTAATAAATAAAATTTATTTTCCTCTATTTATTATTTTGAAATAGTAAGGGTTGATTTGATTAATGTGGTTAGTTATGGGTAAAATACGCAAATATTTTAAATAAGCAGGTGGTTATAAAATATTCATTTTTGTCGGAGAATATTCGTTTGGTCGTGGAATATTCTTGCTGTCGGGGAATATTCGCATTTACCGTAGTCTTTTTGGGACCCCATAACGAAAGCTGGATGATGAAGAAAACTAAGTATAAGTTGTTTATAAATAATGGCGTAGTTGTTACTGCTTAACACCGTTGGAATACCCGTGGGTTAAAACACACGATGTACGCTATTGTTTCACAAGAAGCACACGGTATTGCACCAATTATTGATTGTTACGTAAAAAGGCACTACTCAATAATTGTTACAGTAGTTACTATTCAGTATTTTATTTTATTGATTCAATAATTGTTGCGTTGATATTTTATATTACTGTTGTTTCAATAATTGTCACTACACAGTATTTTCCATTATCGAAGCAATAATTCATATTATCTGAATAATATTATTAGAAAACATTATTGGCAATGTCTAGAAAGTTCTGTCTAAGGAGAGGTTTGGTCACCTAATTACGTGCCAGTAAGGAGAAATTCTTATTGGAAAGCCCCCTCTTTCGTGGGAACGGCCTGGTTGCCAGTACTGTGATTCTGTAATATTATTTGTGAATAATTAATTATTGATTTATATGATGAGGAAAATATTGATTTTATGTGGATATAGTTGGAGAAAATTTTTAAAGTGACAATTATTGAAAATCGATATTTTATCTTTTCTGATAAAATAATATTTTATTATATTATTATAATATAATAATGATGATATTTTTACAATGAATATGGGATATATGAGTATATGAGAAGGAAGAGTATTTTTGTTGCAAAAGTTGTTTAACACATGTTTTGTGTGTCGGTGGACCCCATTTCTTGACTGAAATTTAATTATAGCCTGTAAAATCATCCGTTTGTGGATTTCGGTCAATTTTTGTTTGGAATTTGGAAAAACTTTCTTCTGCAAAGTTGTAGAGAATTGAATTTCCTATAAAAAATTGCGAGATTCGAATTTTTTGATAAAAAAGCTATTTATTGTGAATTATTGAAGTTCTGGAGTTCCGAAATAATTAATTTTTGGAAGTTTAAAATACTTTAAATAACAAGAACATTTTTTTCATTATGGTGTGTTCCACATGTTTGTTGAATGGGCTGATTTTAGATTTTCTAAGGTTGGCGTAGGAATTTAATTTTAATATATTAATATTATATTAAATTTTCTGCTTTGGTGTTCAAAGCATTTTTCTATAAATATCGAGCGTATTTTTGTTAGTATATTAATACTTTGAGTATTGTTATACGGTGCAAATTCTTTCAGCACTATATCTAGTATTCCAACCAGAAGTACTATTCTAGCTAAGGTAAGGGATGTTATTTTCTTCTCAAATAATATTATTTCTTCAATATCATTATGCTGAAATATTGGTTGGAACTTTTTATCAAATTTGGAACTTTTTCATGCCGGGTTACTATTCATGAGTTACTATTCATGAGTTACTATTCACGAGTTACTATTCACGAGTACTATTCACGAAGCATAATGATATTTTTTGTGAAATTTCTATCTTTTGGTGTCGGAGTTACTATTCACGTATACGGCACTATTCACAGAAAAATTAAATTTTTATTTTTCGTCCAAAATATCTATTATGGATACTAGCTTTGATTGTATCCATGTTTTGATCATCTTGAATTTTACTCCACTATGATTATTTATGAGGTTTTTTTTGACATAAAATAGCTGAAATACGAATCCTTAATATTTATTCTTTTGTTTCACTGGATTCGTTTCATTTAAAATATTTTTCATCATCCTCCGTCCTAAATGATGATATAATTGAATATCTTTGGCATTCAGTAGTGCAAAAGATTAATGATTTCTGATGAATATCTTTGGCCCGTAGTGCAAAGATGAACAGGTGTTTAGATGAACATGACCAACTGGTGAATATCTTTGGCCTGTAGTGCAAAGATGAATACTTAATTCCAAATATATATTGATTGATGTTACAGGGATAAAATATCGACGACAAACTTTCAAATTCATATATAGAAGATAGTAGTTTGCATTCACTACTTAACTCTTCTAATGAATTATTATTTCTCGCTGCGAGGATTGATTTAAAACTGGTTGTCTATTGTATTCTATCAGATTTTTCCCTGTTGAAGACTAAAGATAATTTGTTCTATGTTATCTTAGTCATAATGTTCTTTACTGGGCTAGTTGAGCTCACCCTTTTCCTTGTTGTTCCATTTTTCTTCTCAGGAGGCGAGAATGTAGCGAGTACTAGTCGGGGTGTGGAATGATGGTTCTAGAAGTTGTTCTAGTAGTCCTCATTATTCTGTAGAATAGCGTATTAATAATTGTAATGAGGACTTATTTGAGTGTGGATATTGTCTAGATGACAATATTTGTATTTAAACTCACAGTTTTTATGTTGTATTAATAAAGTTGTAGTTGTTTCTGTACCATGTATTTTGACGACTCAGAATGGGTGTTGTATACCTATTTTGGGGGCGTCACAGCTTAGGGATATGGTCTCTTGCGGAGATCGGGGAATAGTACTAGGAGGGGAGACACGAGTAATCCTTCGCTAGTGTGTCGTACCTAAGCTTATTTGTTGGTCAGTTGAAGTATATGGTTAATATGTGATATGTTAATTTGTTTAATTAACCCTTGTTTTATGGCAGTATTTAAGAATGGCAACTATGAATATTAACGGTGGAGTTAATGAGACCGTGGAAACACCTTTAATCACCACCTGAGGAGGCGTACAACAGAAGGCAATATTCCTCCGTAAACAACACCAATCGAAAGCGATCGCGATGAACGACGGGATGTTTAGGAGCTTTTTGCGCTTCATGCAAAACCGACGAGGAGACTCGTGTACAGAATACGGGTGGAAATGATAGCAACGCGCGGCTTGTCACGGCCAAGCAGTTCAAAGAGTTGGGACCACCAGAATTTAAGGGAAAGCCGGATCTGATCATGGCGGAAATATGGATCAAGTAAATTACCAAGATATTCGATGTCTTGGGATGCACGGAGGAACAGAAGGTTCCATTCGCCACCTTTATGTTCCGTGGCGAGGTAGACTACTGGTGGGAGTCTGTGAAACGGACCCAGCCTGCCGCACTTAGCATGTCTTGGGAAACATTTCAGAAACTTTTCAACGAAAAATACTTTCCTGAAAGTATTCGCCATATGAAGGAGGTAGAGTTTATTAGACTAGAACAAAACAACATGACGGTGTCCCAATACGAGGCGAAGTTCACAGAGTTATCCAAGTTTGCACCTCATTTGGTAGAGAATGAGGAACGAATGACGAGGATGTTTCTGAGAGGTTTAAAACCCGAGATTTGGCAATATCTTATCTCTCATAAATTTTCTTTATATTCGGATGTTGTCAATGTGGCTCAATTATTAGAGCGAGATAATGAAGTACGTTCAACCAAGGGACCGCAACTGTGGTCATACCTGCAAGGCGGCGGCCATCGAGTAATGAAAACCAATGGGAGGAAAACATTCGAGACAAAAGCGGTAACCACTCTGGTGGTAATCGTGGCCATGAAAATAGAAGAAGCGACTTTTGGGGAGATTTTAAAAAGAGGAGATTCAACAATGATAATGTGAAGACGCCAAAGACCACCGGTTCCAAGGAGGAGAACGACCACCCATCGTATGCTATAAGTGGGGAAAAGAAGGACATATCATTGAACCGCCCTAGCAGCTTTAAGGTATGTTATAACCGTGTAAAGGAAGGACATATCGCTCGAGATTGCAACCAGTAGCGAACGTCAGTCCACCGGATGGTGACTCAAAAGGTCATCCCGGAAAAAGTCAAAGTCAACGGTTCTGGAAGAGTGTTTGTCGTGGTCGGTCAACATGCGAGGAACCCAAACGAGGTGATCACGGGTAAGCTAATCATAAATTCATGCGAAGTTTATACATTACTTAATACCGGTGCTACCCATTCATTTATCTCTCCTGCTTGTGCTCAACGTTTAAACTTGACTCCGGAGAAATTAGATTTTGACCTATCTGTGGAAACTCCGTTAGGAGAAACTTTCATCACATCCACTGTTTATAAATCTTGTTTGATCCAAGTTGGCACCATCACATTACCCGTTGACCTTATCTCTTTAAAGATACTTGCTTTTGATGTGATTTTAGGGATTTATTGGTTAACTACTCATCATGCCAAAATTGATTGTTTTCATAAGGTTGTTAGTTTTCATATTCCTAATCAACCTGTTGTTCGAATTCAAGCAACTAAACCATTAAAATCAATCACTGTCATATCAAGTCATAAAGCTATTCGTTTATTGAAAAATGGATGTCAAGCTTTCTTAGCCCATGTTATGGATTTGAATAAAGACACGTCGATTTGAATAATATTCCTATTGTTATTGACTTTCTTGACGATTTCTGAAGAACTTCCTTGTCTACCCCGGCGTGAAGTTGAATTCTTTATTGACCTTGAACCCGGTACAAAGCCCATTTCTAAAACCCCATATCGAATGGCTCCTATTGAACTTCGTGAGTTAAATGTCCAACTACGGGAGTTTTTGGACATCGGTTTCATTCGTCCCCAGTACATCTCCTTGGGGTGCTCTGTTTTATTCAGAAAGAAGAAAGACGGGGAGTATGCGACTTTATATCGACTACCGAATTAAACCATGTCACTATCAAGAATAGGTATCCGCTACCTCGTATTGATGACTGTTTGACCGGGTTGCAAGGAGCACAATTCTTTTCAAAAATTGATCTTAGCTTCTCGATATCATCAATTTGAAGGTTAAAACCGAGGATATTTCAAAAGATCGCTTTCGAACTTCGATGACGGCATTATGAATTCTTAGTCATGTCTTTTGGATTGACTAATGCTCCTATTGCTTTCATGGATATGATAAACCGAGTATTCAAGGAATATTTGGATCGATTCGTTGTTGTCTTTATTGATGACATCCTCATCTATTCCAAAAGCCGTGAAGATCATGAGCGCCATTTGAAGTCGGTAATCGCAAAAGGCTTCGTGATAACAAGATATATGCCAAATCAAGAAATGCGAGTTACGGCTTGAGGAAGTAAAGCATTCCTTGGGCACATGGTATCAAAATATGGAGTGTCTGCTGACCCGCCAAGATTGAAGCAATACAAAGTTGGGAACAACCGAAGACGGTGACTGAAGTACGTAGCTTTCTGGGCTTAGCTGGTTATTATCGAAGATTTGTGGAAGGATTTTCTCGAATCAGTACTCCATTAACTCAGTTGACTCATAAAGATACGAAATTCGTATGGAGCGAGGAATGCGAGAAGAGTTTCCAAGATCTCAAGAGGAGACTCATTTCGGCACCTGTTTTGATAATACCATCTGGTTCAGATGGATTTGTTATCTACAGCGATGCTTCAGGCAAAGGCTTAGGGTGTGTTCTCATGCAACGTGGGAAATTCATAGCCTATGCCTCGCGACAACTTAAAGAATATGAGAGGAATTATCCTACTCATGATCTAGAGTTGGCAGCAGTCGTTTTCGCGCTAAAGATCTGGAGGCACTATCTATATGGGGAGAAAGTGGAGATATATTCAGACCATAAAAGCCTCAAATATTTCTTCACTCAAAAAGAACTCAACACATGCAAACGACGTTGGCTCGAGTCAACAAAGATTACGACCACACTATTCAATACCATCCTAGAAAAGCAAACGTGGTAGCTGACGCGTTGAGTAGAAGATCATATGCAGGAACGAGTGCGATGATGTCAAATATACGCATAGAACCGACTTTAATCGAAAAAGTTAAAGTTACTCAAGCCACAGACCCGGAGCTGATGCGTATGAAGAAGAAAGTACAAGAAGGTGCTATTCCAGAAGTAAGAATCGATGAAGAAGGAATACTTCGAGTCCACTCTAGACTTTGTGTTCCTAACGATTTTGACTTGAAGCATAGAATCATGATGGAGGCACACAACACACCGTTTGCAATCCATCCTAGGAGTACCAAAATGTATCATGATCTTCGACATACATTTTGGTGGAACAGTATGAAGAGAAAGATTGCAAAGTTTATCTCGAGGTGTTTAACTTGTCAACGTGTAAAGGCGGAGCATCAAGTGCCAAAGGGTCCATTGCAACCACTTGAGATTCCGAAATGGAAGTGGGAATATATTACCATGGATTTCGTTACGGGTCTTCCCACGGTTTCTCAAGGCATAAATGTTATTTGGGTTATTGTTGATAGATTAACCAAGTCTGCTCATTTCTTACCAATACGGGAGACTTATTCTCTTGAACGTCTTGCTAGTATGTACGTGAATGAGATTATGAGGTTGCATGGCATGCCAGTATCCATAGTTTCTGATCGTGACCCAAGATTCACGTCAAGATTTTGGGTTAGCTTGCAAAAAGCTATGGGGACGAATTTACGATTTAGTTCGGCATACCATCCTCAAACGGACGGACAATCAGAGAGGACTATTCAAACTCTTGAAGATTTATTAAGACTCTGTGTCCTAGACTTCAAAGGGAGTTGGGATAAGTATTTACCATTGGTGGAATTCTCCTACAACAACAGTTATCAGGCAAGTATAGGTGTGGCTCCATTTGAAGCATTGTATGGACGAAAGTGTTGCTCTCCAATATGTTGGGATGAGGTAGGAGAAGCAACGTTGTTAGGACCAGAGTTATTACGAATGACTACAGAAAAGATCCAAATGATTCGACAACGTATACAAACGGCACAGGATCGACAAAAGAGTTATGCAGATCTTCATTGAAAGGACGTGGAATTTAGTATTAGGGATCACGTATTATTGCGTGTTGCTCCATGGAAAGGAGTTACAAGATTTGGGAAGAGAGGAAAGCTCAATCCACGATTTATTGGTCCATTTCAGATTCTTGACCGAGTAGGAAATGTGGCTTATAGACTCGCGTTACCTCCAAGTATGTCTCGTGTTCATAATGTTTTTCACGTATCCGTGCTTCGTAAATATATGAAAGACCCGAACCATGTTATTGAGTTAGAACCGGACGAGATAGCCGAAGACTTAACGTATGAAGAGGTACCTGTCAAGATCTTGGATAGGAAAGAGCATGTCCTACGCACGAAGGTCATACCACAAGTTAAAGTTTTGTGGAGAAACCATGCTATTGAGGAAATGACCTGGGATTTGGAAACGGAAATGAAAGCGAGGTATCCTCATCTTTTCGAAACACCAGGTACGTACGTCAATTTCGAGGACAAAATTTCATAAGGATGGGAGGTTGTAAGACCCCAAATTATTAATAAATGAAATTTATTTTTCTCTATTTATTATTTTGAAATAGTAAGGGTTGATTTGATTAATGTGGTTAGTTATGGGTAAAATGCGCAAATATTTTAAATAAGCAGGTGGTTATAAAATATTCATTTTTGTCGGGGAATATTCGTTTGGTCGTGGAATATTCTTGCCGCGGGGAATATTCGCATGCGACGACGCAGATTTTTATGGGGCCCATAACGAAAAGTGATTGGATGAAGAAAAAAGCACAAGTATAAGTTGTTTATAAATAATCGGCGTAGTTATTTACCATTAACAATTGTTGGAATACCCTTGGTTAAAACACAAGATGTCTGGCGTTGTTGCATAATAAGCTTTACAGTATTGCACCAATTATTGATTGTTACGTAAGAAGGCTCTACTCAATAATTGTTACGTGAGTTACTATTCAAGATTTTATTTTATTGATTCAATAATTGTTGCGTTGATATTTTATATTACTGTTGTTTCAATAATTGTCACAACACAAAGATTTTCATTATCGAAGCAATAATTCATATTATCTGAATAATATTATTAGAAAACATTATTGGCAATGTCTAGAAAGTTCTGTCTAAGGAGAGGTTTGGTCACCTAATTGCGCGCCAGTAAGGAGAAATTCTTATTGGAAAGCCCCCTCTTTCGTGGGAACGGCCTTGTTGCCAGTACTGTGATTCTGTAATATTATTTGTGAATAATTAATTATTGATTTATATGATGAGGAAAATATTGATTTTATGTGGATATAAATGGAGAAAATTTTTAAAGTGACAATTGTTGAAAATCGATATTTTATCTTTTTTGATAAAATAATATTTTATTATATTATTATAATATAATAATGATGATATTTTTACAATGAATGTGGGATATATGAGTATATGAGGAGGAAGAGTATTTTTGTTGCAAAAGTTGTTTAACACATGTTTTGTGTGTCGGTGGACCCCATTTCTTGACTGAAATTTGATTATAGCCTGTAAAATCGCCCGTTTGTGGATTTCGGTCAATTTCTGTTTGAAATTTGGAAAACCTTTCTTCTGAAAAGTTGTAGAGAATTGAATTTCCTATACAAAGTCGGGGGATTCGAATTTTCTGATAAAAGGGTTATTTATTGTGAATTATTGAAGTTCCGGAGTTCCGAAATAATTAATTTTTGGAAGTTTAAAATACTTTAAATAACAAAAACGTTTTTTTCATTATGGTGTGTTCCACATGTTTGTTGAATGGGCTGATTTCAGATTTTCTAAGGTTGGCGTAGGAATTTTATTTTAATATATTAATATTATATTAAATTTTCTACTTTGGTGTTCTAAGCATTTTCCTATAAATAGGGTGCTTAGGTTAGAATTGAAAATCACACCAAAAACTACAGATTTCTCTCTCTTTCTCTCTCTATATATCGAGCGTATTTTTATTAGTATTTTAGTACTTTAAGTATTGTTATACGGTGCAAGTTCTTTCAGCACTATATCCAGTATTCCAACCAGAAGTACTATTCTAGCTAAGGTAAGGGATGTTATTTTCTTCTCAAATAATATTATTTTTTCAATATCATTATGCTGAAATATTGGTTGGAACTTTTTATCAAATTTGGAACTTTTTCATGTCGGGGTTACTATTCATGAGTTACTATTCACGAGTTACTATTTATGAGTTACTATTCATGAGTTACTATTCACAAGTACTATTCACAAAGCATAATGATGGTTTTTGTGAAATTTCTATCTTTTGGTGTCGGAGTTACTATTCACGTATACGGCACTATTCACGAATCTGACACTATTCACGTAAAAAATTAAATTTTCGTTTTTCGTCTAAAATATCTATTATGGATACTAGCTTTGATTGTATCCATGTTTTGATCATTCTTGAATTTTACTCCACTATGATTATTTATGAGGTTTTTTGGACATGAAATAGTAAAATACTGAATCCTTAATATTTATTCTTTTGTTTCAATTGGATTCGTTTCATTTAAAATATTTTTCATCATCCTCCGTCCTAAATGATGATATAATTGAATATCTTTGGCAGTAGTGCAAAGATTAATGATTTCGATGAATATCTTTGGCCAGTAGAGTGCAAAGATGAACAGTGTTTAGATGAACATGACCAACTGGTGAATATCTTTGGCCTGTAGTGCAAAGATGAATACTTAATTCCAAATATATATTGATTGATGTTACAGGGATAAAATATCGACGACAAACTTTCAAATTCATATATAGAAGATAGTAGTTTGCATTCACTACTTAACTCTTCTAATGAATTATTATTTCCGCTGCGAGGATTGATTTAAAACTGGTTGTCTATTGTATTCTATCAGATTTTTCCTGTTGAAGACTAAAGATAATTTGTTCTATGTTATCTTAGTCATAATGTTCTTTCTTGGGCTAGTTGAGCTCACCCTTTTCCTTGTTGTTCCATTTTTCTTCTCAGGAGGCGAGAATGTAGCGAGTACTAGTCGGGGTGTGGAATGATGGTTCTAGAAGTTGTTCTAGTAGTCCTCATTATTCTGTAGAATAGCGTATTAATAATTATAATGAGGACTTATTTGAGTGTGGATATTGTCTAGATGACAATATTTGTATTTAAACTCACAGTTTTTATGTTGTATTAATAAAGTTGTAGTTGTTTCTGTACCATGTATTTTGACGACTCAGAATGGGTGTTGTATACCTATTTTGGGGGCGTCACAATATTAATACTTTAAAAGTATTTTAAGTTATTATAAATAACTTTAATATTTTGGAAATGAGTTCATTAATAGTTTAATATTAATCAAATATTAATGATAATAGATTTGTTTAATACTTAAATCATTTAATAATGATTCCGATGTTTGAAAATTCATGATAAATTATAATAAATGTTTTAAAATTATTATAAGTCATTTAAAAATAATATGATTGATACTAAGTTACAGGACAGAGTCTTAGACTCGATAATTACCCAATAAAGCTGTCGGTACACCGACATGTTTCAGAAATTGATCTGGACTTAGATAATGTAATTAGATATGTGATTATTTGTGATTCAATGGTTGTTAAACATAGGTAATAATGTGATTAGGTTATGTGCTGACTGCGAAATGCAGTACTATGTGTTATAGTATATTGTTCTAATCGAACGAATGATCTGATTAATGATAGGTTGTGATATAAACGATAAAACTAAGTTGTGAACTGTAAGCAGCGCATCAGGCATGTGACAACCCGATATTTTCTATATAAATAAATCATAAATTTTGCGTATAATTTTTTTTTATTTATTAAAATAAATATGAATGATATGTGTCAAGGTAATGTGTAATTATAATTATATGTGTGATAAGTAAAATTTATTTATTACATTAAGTATTGCAAATAAATTTATTTTAGAATTGTTGACTATTATCAATTATATTTTATACTAACTAATTCCTTATTGGGAACGTTTTATTAATTATTTTTCAAGGAAAATATAATCTTATATTATTTAAATAATATATGAAATGATTTTAGAATATTTATTTATTTTAAAGGTAAGAATGCGTGAAAGGTATTATGTAAGTAATTATGTGATGAATATAAAATATATTTATTACATGAATGGTTATAAATAATTTTATTTTAGAATTATTGTTCATTATAAATTATATTCTAATAATAATTAATTTTCTAGTAAAAATATTTTTAATGTTTATTTTCCAAGGAAATAGGATAATTATATTATTTTATATGATATGATTATAGAATTTTATATATACTTATTTTATTATATGAAATTATTTGAATAGTTAAGTTAATTATTTTCACTTATTTATTAAGGTTATATATGAAAGATAAATCAGATATGGAATCCAAACCCTAATTTCGGGTTTTGATCAAGGAATGAGAATAATAATATTATATTATTATTTGTCAGTGTTACAGATATGTATGATTTTATGTGTAATGTTAATGTGTGGAATAGTTTTAATATATTACGATCAAACCCTAATAATATTTTAATAAGCCCTAATTTTGATTCCGGGATAAGGAATAATGATAATAATGTAATATTAATTATATTTTGATTTTTCAGTACTATAAATAAGTACTGTATATGTGTGGACTGATAATGTTGGTCAAATTATGTGTACAATATCAAAACCCTAGTTTAAGCTGTTAAACCCTAATTTAGAAGTCAAATGTCGGGGTTTAATCTTGTATGCAATCATGTTAAGGTGAATTATGTTGTGTATTAGGGAAATTAAAGTTAATTAGGAAAAACCCTAATTATACTGGGAAAAACTGAATTAATTAGAAACCCTAATTGAAGACCTAAAACGGATAATTTTATCTGTCAGAAATTGTGTTACTGTGATTAATAACACGTGTGATAGACTTTAATTACTAATTAAAATAAATTTAATTAGTAAATTAAAACCCTAAAACCTAGAACCCTAATTTAATTTCTAGAAACCCTAATTGCATTTTTGGAAACCCTAATTATCGATATTATAAGCCCTAATTGCTTTATTAGCAAGGTTAATTGTGATTAAGGGTAATAAACCCTAATATCCATGTATAAGATAATTACAAACTTACTTTAATTAACAAAGTTATTATTTTCAAAATTTTAGAAACTAAAATTATTTTATTTTATTTATAAACCCTAATTGTTAAATCCTAAATTTGAAAATTTTTGAAATCCTAGTTGCTAAATCTTTAAGGGTTAAATGTTAAACCCTAAACACTAAAATGTCTAAACCCTAAACCCTAAGGCAATTTTCTAGAAATTGAAGGAAATGACATTTTGCCCTCTTGTATTATTAAGCTAGAATGTGTAGGTCTTGACCTTAGGGAAGTTGGTGACCAAATCCAACCACCCCATGTGACCAATTCCAATGATCAAAGAAGAAATCTCAGCCAATTCATGAATCTTGTGGCCTATAAATAGATTTAAGGAGAGAGAAAATCATTTTTTGTGCACTAATTTTGTTCAACTCTCATACTTGACCCTCTCTCACTAGAACCAACGAAATTGTTGAGCTTTATAGTCCCATTATCAAGCCCCACGTTTACCCATATCAAATCAGAAACAACAAAATCAGAAAATCAAAGATTGGATCAAAGAAAGGTATGAAATCCCTAATTCTAGAAATCCTTCGATTTGTTGTTAAATGTTGCAATTGATTGTTGAAAGTTGTGTAATAGGGTGTCAATTGATGTTCTGGGTTGTTAAATCCATGACCCATAACATCAATGTTCATGATTTTGAATTTTTAGCAAATCTGAAATTCAAAATTTTCGCTTTGACCCAAATGTCGATCTTATGAATCCGTGTGTTTTTTCTTGTTTTTGATGTTTAAAGGTTGTAACATGTAGTCAGAATGTGCTCTTTAATATGCAAAAGAATCAAGGCCGATCAATTGTAGATCGGAAGTTATAGCCGGTCAAACTCCGTTGATCAGTAATCGCCAAATTACCGAACCCGTAAAATTTTTTTGCGATGTCCGTGTCCAACTTTGTGGGACTTCAATTCGACGATCTTGGCCGATGTTTTGATATTTTTGTGTTATGATAATTTGTAATTGTAGTCCTACATGCTTTCTACAAAATAGAGTTGATAGATCATACAAACGTTACATGAACATCAAGTTATAAGGACTCAAAGTCAAGACCTCAAATCATTAAACCCGTAATGTTGAAGAACAAATAGTTGTCGGGGTTTTTGAAGAGCTTAAATCTCTCTTATCTGATGATGTTTAGCCACGAAACCTGTTATTTAGTTGTATTATTACATGAATACTACAACATGAAATCAATTTTAAGTCCATAAACACATTATCCTAAGAGATATAACCGGTCAAACCACCCCCCTAGCAAACTGTCATGCATTTCTGGAAATCCTCAAGAACACCTATAGCGACAGAAAGTGTCGCTATAGCCCTTTAGTGACAGTTTTATTTATTATTTTCCGAAAATTAATTAATAATTATAGAAAATTAGTTTTAAATTATTAAAAATACAAAATAAATTCTTAAAAATTATTTTAATGTCCGAAAATTATATTTTAATTATTTTAAATATATTTCATAAATATTTAATATTTTTGGAATATTAAGAGTAATTAATTTATTTAATTATAATATTAAATAAATTATTTAAAAATGATTTTAATTCATGAAAAATCATTTAAAATTATATTATGATATAAGAAAATATTTTAAGTTATTTTTAATAACTTTTAATATTATTTGATAATTTTCATTAATAAATAAATAATAATGATAATTAAGTTATTTGTTAAATGAATTAAATAATTAAATTAAAAAGGATTTTATTATTTTAAAAATTATTTTAAATAATAAGAAGGTATTTAAAAATATTTTAAGTTATAAAATATAACTTTTAATATTTAAAGGTAAATTTCATTAATTAATTATGATTAATGATAATAAAGTTATTTAATAGTTATATTAAATAATTTAGTTTTAAAAATGATTTTATTATTATAATAATCATTTTAAATAAAAATAAAGTGTTTAAAGATATTTTAAGTTATAAAATATAAATTTTAATATTTAAAGGATAATTTCATTAATAAATTAATATTAATGATATTTATTTAATGATTAATGATATTAAATTTATTTAATAATTATATTAAATAAATAGTTTTAAAATGGTTTTATTAATTTAAAATCATTTAAAAGGGATATAAATGAATTAAAAATATTTTAAGTTATAATTAATGACTTTTAATATTTGATAAATAGTTCATTAATATTTAAATATTAATGGTAATTGTTTAATAATGATTTTAAATGTTTTAAAAATCATTTGAGGGTAATATTAATACTTTAAAAATATTTTGAGTTATTATACATAACTTTAATATTTTGGCAATGGTTTTATTAATAGTTTAATACTAATTAAATATTAATGATAATAGAATTGTTTAATATTTAAATCATTTAATAATGATTACGATATTTCAAAATTATGATAAATGATAATAATTATTTAATAATTATTATAAGGCCATGAAAAATAATGTGATGGTGTTTAAGTTATCCAAATGAATATTGAACTCATCAGTATAGGGTCTTAGACTCTATTAGTACCCGATAAAGTTGTCGATGAAATCCAGCATGGTTCGAAAATTGATCCGGACATAGATAATTTAGTTAGTTAACTGTTTATTTGTGTTTTAATGGTGGTTAAGGTTATGTAACAATGCGATTAGGAATGTGTTGATGTTTGTTTGTGAAACCATGATTGTTGAACATGTGTGATAAGGTGATTAGGTTATGTCTTTGTTGCAATAGATAGGCGTGTTATGTGTTACGTTATGATATACTAATCAAGAAAATGATTTGATTAATGATAGGTCGTGATAGAAAAGATAAATCTAAGTTAAGTAATTGTAAGCGGTACAATCGTGCAAGTATCCTAACTTTGCATTTTCTTTGCAATGGACAAGTGTAAGAATGTTTCAAAATTATATTATTATTATTAATGTACAGTTGTTAAAGCTATATTATATAAGCCCATTGATTATCAACATGTTAGTATATGATAATTGGGATAAATATATTACTGTCGTTAATTTCTATAAATGATTATATAAGTGTCCCCACTTGGATAATCATTGTATTTAGTCGCATGTTGATACACCTTTGATATACATATATGTTGAATTATATAAGACCTTTGTTATGAAAACCCGATAGAAATGAACATCCCGATAATGGAAAATTTTTTATGCGCTTACTACGGACAAAGGATGAACGATAATATCGTTTCTAGCAATGTAGTATTAATCAATACAGGGGACATGGACCGTATACACCCTCAAGCCTGTAAAGCAATGCCGGGTTTACGAGATGAATTTCTGTTTAACCTTTTCGAAAATGAAAACAATGTTCATGATATGTCACAGAAACCTTATAAATAGACAATACACAGTTTCATAAATTTGAAAGAGGGTTGTTATGTTATTATTATTGGTACAGATTACTTCACAACTATTGACTGGTTGTAGAAGAATATTATAAAGAAAACATTTAAATTCTTTCAGCTTATATATATATATAATACTTGTTGGGCACTCAAATGCTCATCCTTGCTTAATTTAAATGTTTTCAGCTAAGTGTGAAAAGCTAGAAGGCTCGACCAGGAACAAGTAAAAGGGAAAGCAAAAAGAATATGTTATTGGTATCTTTTGTAATAGATAGATTGTATTAAGATATTGATATGTATTATATATCATGTAAAGAATGTAGTAAAGGTTGCGTACTTGGGATTAGACTCTGATAAATGTAAGTTAAGCATGAAATTTATATTATTGTTATTATTATTAGTAGAATTCCGCTCATAGAAATGGTATCGTAAAGTACCGAGTTTGGGTTTCAAGTATCCAAATTCGGGGACTCTACATCATGGTATCAGAGCTATAGGGTTAGAAACCTTAGGTGGGTTAGACCTTAGGCTATAACCTTAGAACAGAGGGAAACGTTGAAAATATAAATAACTCATATAGAGTTTAAAAAGGAGATGAATTGAATAAATTCATTATCAAACAAAATAAAAGATAACTTATAAAACTATTATGTGCTGTGTGTATTTATTTATTATTTGCTAGTCAAGATAATTTTGTGTGTAGGTGTTAGAAAGGAAATGTAATTAGGATACTCTTAAGTTGTAAAGAATAAGTCAACATCCCTGACCGAGCCAATATCAAAGCCAATAGCTGCAATAGAGGCTCACATTGAAAGCTACCTCAAAGAGGTGGTTATTTTGGAAAGTATAGTACTGGATCAAGAAACGCTAAGTGTAACTGATAGGTAAAGTATGGTTAAGGTATTGTGGGCCCAAGTGCAAAATTAGGGTTCACATGACCTAATTAAATTAAATGCACAATTAGGGTTCCACGACCTCATTAAATGTGCAAATTAGGGTTCGCATAACCTAATGGAATGAAGATGGAAAAGTCAAAAATAAATGTGCTAGACCCGGGATAAGCCTCCACGTGTCCCGAGGCAGAAGACTCGTGGAGGCGGCTCGTTTTGGGAATTGATTGAGGGATTGGATTGGTGGCTAGAAGGACAGGGCAATATGAGCATTATTCTAAGGACTAAAGGGTATTTCTGGAATTTTCATGAAATCATGTGCCTTGCACATGACTACTTTCCAGAGAACCCTATAAATACCCCTTCTATTCCATTGAAAAAGGGACACAAGACTTGGACCCTTTTGGTGACTTAAAGGCTTGGATTTTTCCACCTAAAAGCACTAAAGAGTTGAGACTTCTCTTCAGACTCAAGACTTAGACTCTTGGAAGATCAAAGAGACCCTTTTGGTGACTTAAAGGCTTGGAGATTCCACCTAAAAGCACCAAAAGGGTTTGGACATTCTCTCAACTTGAAGGACTCAAGAAGGCTCTTGAATCCTCACCCTAACACGGTTCCTCGATTCTAGGAGTTCTCCACGCGCGCCGTTGGAGTAATCGCCCACCGCCATTCTCCCTCTTCAATCAATCAATCAATTCCAGTACTTTTCGTGGATTTCTCTCCTCCTCACCAACACGAAAACCCTAACCTTAGCAAGGTACGATTTCCTTGCCCAAATTCTTTTTAGCGACTCTACTGGGAGGTGTAGAATTCGTGAAGGGTATGCCCACAACTCAAGTGGGAGAACTACAGAAGAGCCACTTCACCAACAAATAGCATTACCTCACCGGATCCAGCCCAAGGCAAGTAACTCAAGCATTCCAAGGCGCAAATCTGGATTTTGACCAACCACTTATTAAAGACGCTTCGGAAGGGAGTTCAACATCACTATACATGGCCAATCAACAACAAACCAACGCAGAAAGGCAAGACGAGGATGCAAGTGGAGAACAAATGAATGTTGTGCAACTGGAGATGCTCAAAACATTGAAGGAAGCACGGGAAGGACAAGGTATGATGATGGCCATGATGCTGGAGATGCAAAGGAAGCAAGAAGAGATGTGGAATTTTCGCCAGCAATTGATGCAGATCCCTACCTTCAAGGCCATGTTCCCAGGCAATTCGCATGGAGAACAAGTAGGAGTGGAGGACAACAACAATGGCAGCAACAACAAAGAGAACCAGATTGTACCTCCATTGACGGAAAGTCAATCGGTTCCAAAGAATCAACTTGAGCTCCGCAAGCGCTGGTGACGGGCCACAACCTAGGTTGGAAGCAAGCCAACCTCAAACGAACATCATCCCATCATTTTCACAGGTGCAAATGCCAAACATTCCAAGCAATGTCCAGCGAGTGAGCCAAAGAATCTTCCACCAAAGGTTGTTACAGCATGATGCAAGCGTGCATCAACCAACCTCTCTACCATACACATTGCCGATGCAAAGCGAAGATATCACAACACCCCGTAGAGTTCACGCCATAAGCCAAGACGCGATTTAAGGATGATATGATCGACGTGATCAATCAACTTCGCAGAGCATGCACATCTCGACCCTCGGAGTTAGACTTTACTCCTCCTTACCCCGCATACATTCGGAGGCAACCTTACCCAACAGTATATATTGAGCACCCACCGCAGCTTCCAAAATACAATGGGGAGAAAGAAATGCCAGAGAACACGTTGTCGGGTTCGTAGAGTCGATGTCTCCATGGCTAGGATATGATGAAGTAAACAACCACAACTTGTTGATGAGGGAATTCAACAAGACTTTGACGGATAGTGCCTTCAGTTGGTACTACAATTTGGAGAAGGGATTAGTCCATGATTGGGATGATCTAAAATTGCAATTTTTTAAGAAATTCTTCTATGTGCAGAAACAGGTAACCATCGTAGAGCTCATGCGATTCAAGCAGAAGCCAAACGAGGAGTCGCCGATTATGTGGATAGGTTCAGGCCCAAGCATGTATGTGCAGAGCCAATCAAGAAAAGAACTTGGTTAGATATGCAACAATGGTGCTTTAGACGCCTTTCAAGCCCCACCTCATCACCAAGGCTTGTGATTCCTTCAAAAATCTCTCATCTTTTGCACAAGACTTGGGGAATCATGACATTTCCCACCACCATGCGATGGATACATGGAAGAGCAAGAGGACAACGAATCTGTGGCTTTAGTGGATTCTCACTCAAAATCACAAGGGGGCAAGAGGGAGAAGAATGAGAAATTTGAACGAAACAGAGAAAAGCACAGGGACAAGTATACTAGAATGCCAGTTCCGGAGGCTATCACATGCAGCGAGAAGGCGTTCAGTAGGAGCCTGTACGAACAATGGGTCGAGTACGGAGTAGTGAAACCTCCAAGGCCCCGGTCGGTTGTAACTGAAGAAATTAAAAGAAGATCAGACTTCAGTGTATACCACCAATACGCAGAGCATTCCACTATGGATCATTATACTACACGGAGGATATACCATGAGAAACCGTGTATCGGGAGATTGAACTAGAGAAGAAACGTGCAACACCATCACCCATGGTGCGATCCTGTAAAGTCAAGAACTCAAATATTGGCTCTCACGCACCATCGAACAAACTTTGAACTACAGATGAATTAAAAATCCACCCAAGATGGTGGTCCACCAAAATGTAGGTTTGAGTCCTCCGAATATCCTTTGCCAAGTAAATTGATGACCAAGGAGGAGGCACAAGAATTGACGAAAAAAAAACCCACCCAAGATGGTGGTCCACTCTAAACGGTGGTCAAGTCCTCTTAGACTGCACTTGCCAAGAAATTGGACGACCCAAGTGACGAGGCACCCGATTTTAAGTCCTCGTAGATCGTGACTTGCCAAGAAATTGGATGACTCAAGTGACGAGGCACCCGATTTCAAGTCCTCGAGATTACACTTGCCAAAATATTGACGACCCAAGTGACGAGGCACCCATTTTCAAGTCCTCGTAGACTGCACTTGCCAAAAAATTGGACGACCCAAGTGACGAGGCACCCGAAAGTTACACTTTATCATCAAAAGTGAATGAGGCACCCGACTATAAGCCCTCGCACCCAAAAAAAGTTACACTTTATCTCTAAAAGTGGTGAACGTTATGCTTTCACCGACAACAAAGAAGATTTATTATATATGAAATGTTATGCTTTTCGTTAAAAGCAATTTTATTATCAATAAATTGACAAACTTTCACTTATACTTGAACGCTTTTTTTAAAATTTCTTCAAAAAAAAAGAAAGGAAAAGAAAAGAAAAGTATAGATTCAAGTGTTAGATTGTATGAAATAAATGTACATGATTTTTTGATACAAGAAATGAAGAACTACTGACAGCTCATGATCCAAAGGTCATGACCGTCGAATTGAAGATAGAGAATACCTAAAGCTTGGTCTTCGAGGCCATCAAAGCAGTCTTCGATGCTATCGAGAGATCTTCAAGGCTATTATCGTGCCTTCGATGCTATTAGGCCTTCAAGCTATCGGCAGTCTCTTCAACACTATCGCCAGGACTTCGAGGCTATCGTGCCTTCGGGTTATCGTGCCTTCACGAAATGTTTGGTTCTCAATGACTTCTTGATTCCAAAAGAAAGAGGAATTTCAAGAGATGGTAAGAAAGATTAGATCAAGATTTTCAAAATATCCCAGAGAGCTCCTCTAAGGCTCGCCTTCTAGGGTTTGCTCCTGAGGTTCCCTCTCCTAGGACTTTCGCTTTTGAGGATTGCAAAACATCAAGCCCCGTGAAGTGTTCAGACACTGGAATCAAGACTTCAACACTTATAATATTTTGCGCGATCATCTCACCAAAGGCGTGACTCACGTGCAGGGGGCAAATACTTATCGAAAGAGGGCATAGACATCCTCCAGAGTAAAGGTGCATTCACCCCAAGCAGTGATGAATATGTAGGTCCTATTGGATATGAATGTTCCTACATAGCTGGATGCAAAGTTATCCACATAATCAGCATTCCTAAGTAGCTAGTCAATCCAATGTTGCTATTCTTGAAGGTGGTTAGATGAATCAGACAAGAAGTCATCCCAACTTCCATAAGCTGTTGGATATAGAAACACGCCTTCCTTCTATGGTGGAGGAAAAGTTGTACGGGCATAATTTTGGACTTGCTTCCAAAAGACGACGAAAAGACCAAAGGAGGGGAACCCTTTCCCAATCATTGAGAAACGGGGCCTCCTTGGTTGTTCCCAAGTCTGCAGAATGTTCAACAGGGAGGGCCTGCAAGAAAAAAAAAAGAGTTCAAAGATAAGGGATCTAAAGAAGCAAGGAAGGGACGCCAAATAAAGTACTTGAGCTCAAATGCTCACCATGCCAAAGAGGAATATCCGAGAGTAAAGCTTCAAAACACCTGAAAAGAAGATGAAACAATGTCAGAAAGAGTTAGGGTTCACCCCCTAGGGTTCGGCTCCCTAGGGTTCGGCTCCCTGGAGCGGTTTCACTGCATCTAGAGCATTTTTTCTTCCTTTGTATTCTTCGTGGACGAAACGTCAAGTCTTTCTTTATTATCCGAGGGAAAAAACCAAGATGTAATCAAGGTAATGGGGCTCGGAAGACAAAAGAAAGATTGGGGAGTCCTAAAAAAAAAAAATTGTAGGGTTCCGCCCCCCTAGGGTTTGACCATGTTGGCTTTGTAGGTCTCCTCGCTAGCTTCGTTTTGATATATTATGGGCTCCGAAACTCCAAACGAGTCAAAAGTTATGATCAAAATAGTAGTTGCTCCTCCAAAAACTTCATCTTTTTCATTAAAACTTCATTTTTCCCATAGGGTTCGGCCATTTGCCTTAGGCTACCTAGGGTTCGGTCATGTTGGCTTTGTAGGGCTGGTCGATATCTTCATTTTGATATATTATGGGCCCCGAAACTTCAAACGAGTCAAAAGTTATGATCAAAATAGTAATCGCTTCTTCCAAAACTTTATTTTCCCCATAGGGTTCGGCCATGTTGCCTTAGGCTACCTAGGGTTCGGCCATATTGGCTTTATAGGGCTCGTCGATATCTTCGTTTTGATATATTATGGGCCCCGAAACTCCAAACGAGTCAAAATTTATGATTAAAATAGTAATTGCTCCTCCAAAACTTCATTGTTCCCCTAGGCCATGTTGCCTTAGGCCACCTAGGGCGCGACCATGTTGCCTTAGGCCACCTAGGGGGCGGCCATGTTGCCTTAGGCCACCTATGGGTCGTTCTTTTCACCCCTTAAAAAAAAAAAAAAAAAAATCTATGTAGGCTTCGGCCATGTAGTCTTCGACTATGTAAGCCTCGACTACCTAGGGGCTGTTACCCTTCATACCTTTGAGGTCCTGTTTCTCTATCAATCAACTGCTTGAAATGAATGCTCCTTTTCCGCGAAGATTTTCCAAAAGATAAGTATCTTTGAATTCATTTCTAAATAAAAATATATAAAGATATTATTTGCTAAATATAAAGAAGATTTAGTTTTATTCCCAATAAGGGGTAATTTTTGAAAATAGATTATTTATATGCATATATATATTTATATATATATATATATATATATATATATGTATAAATAAGTAAAATCTTTTGCTTTCAAATAAAGAAAGATTTGGTTTATTTCCAAAATATAGAAAGATTTGATTTATTTCCAAAACAAAGAAAGCTTTGATTTTATTTCCAAAATAAGATTAAGATTTGATTTATTTCCAAAACAAAGAAAGCTTTGATTGTATTTTCCAACATAAGATTAAGATTTGATTTTATTTTCGAAAAAAATAATATTAATTAAGGTCTGATTTACCAAAAGAAGGATTTTATTAGATTAAAATTTATTTATATTTGATTATATTTCCTTGTTTCCATTGCCAGAAAAAAATAAGGAAACAAATATTGGACAAGATATGGAAAGATTTTTGGAGAAGTTCCCAATTTGTCTAAAAAAAGAGCCCCTGCAAAATCATTCAAAGGCTTATAATTTTCTTGCACGATCGCTCATTTGGGAATGCGACTCTCATGCAGTGGCAAATGTGGGCCCAAGTGCAAAATTAGGGTTCACATGACCTAATTGAATTAAATGCACAATTAGGGTTCCACGACCTCATTAAATGTGCAAATTAGGGTTCGTGATAACCTAATGGAATGAAGATGGAAAAGTCGTAAATAAATGTGCTAGACTCAGATAAGCCTCCACGTGTCCCGAGGCGTAAGACTCGTGGAGGCGCTCGTTTTGGGAATTGATTGAGGGATTGGATTGGTGGCTAGAAGGATGTGGGCAATATGAGCATTATTCTAAGGACTAAAGGGTATTTCTGGAATTTCCCTGAAATCATGTGCCTTGCACATGACTACTTTCCAGAGAACCCTATAAATACCCCTTCTATTCCATTGAAAAAGGGACACAAGACTTGGACCATTTTGGTGACTTAAAGGCTTGGATTTTTTCACCTAAAAGCACTAAAGAGTTGAGACTTCTCTTCAGACTCAAGACTTGGACTCTTGGAAGATCAAAGAGACCCTTTTGGTGACTTAAAGGCTTGGAGATTCCACCTAAAAAGCACTAAAAGGGTTTGGACATTCTCTCAACTTGAAGGACTCAAGAAGGCTCTTGAATCCTCATTACCCTAACACTACGGTTCTCTGGATTCTAGGAGTTCGCGCCACGCGTCGTTGGAGTAATCGCCCACCTGTCATTCTCCCCTCTTCAATCAATCAATCAATTCCGTACTTTTCGTGGATTTCTCTCCTCCTCAGCCAACACGAAACCCTAACCCTAGCAAGGTACGATTTCCTTGCCCACAGGTATAAATGGTCAATGTTGAGTTCTTAAACTCATATGTTTGTGATGAGTTCTTAAACTCATAAGGTGTTGAAAGTTGTGACAAACTTGATACAGTTATGTGTGAATGGATATTGGGGATAATGGAAATAGATAGGTTACTAAGCAATTGATCGTTAGTGAATGTGTAAGGGATAGGTGGTATTAGTATTAGTTAAATATGTATGATTTAGGTGGTGTATATGATAGGTATGTTGGTGTAATGTAATATTTTATATAAGTTATGGCAGCAATTCCTGACTTCCAAGTCACAAAGGGATAGCGAATGTTTAAAGCAATATGTGTTATGGTATGTCAAGTGTTATGAATATGGATCTATGTTGGTTTAATGAATTAAGTGGGTATAAAGATAATAGATATTTATACGAATATTGGTTAAACAGCAAACCGAGTTTTCAAAATCTAATATTTTGAATATATGATTATTTGAATAGAAAATTTTGCGTTATATGTTAAGCGTTTACGATAAGGCTTAGAATGTAAGGTAATAAAGAATAATTTATAATAATGCCGTCAAGACGAAAATGAAACCAAAGAACGGAAGGACCTGTGAACAAAGCTGGAGGACAATCAGACCCGACATCGAAATTTTTGCGAATACGGACGCTCAAGCTATGCAGAACGGATTACCAGCCGCGAAAAATCAACTAGATAATTGAACGTAGAATGTTAAAGACTTCAAAGCGGTTCTATTGCCAGGATTTAGAATCTCAACTGATCCGGTAGAAGCATATGTTATAGCTAGGATAATGAAGGGGCAAAAGACAACTTTTGTCGCCTATAAAATAAAAGAAGATAATTTTGATAATAGAGATAAGTCGGGAATGTGATTAAAAGGAAAAGTTTGTGTATAGAAAGTAAGGACAGGAGGGATATATATCTTTCCTAAAAGTCCCAATCCAAGAAGGTATAATAAATGTGTTATGTGCGAATCAATGGAGCATAAGGTGAAAGACTGTCCAAGAAAGGAAATGGAGACAAGGAATGCGAAAATGCGAAAAGGCAGCATGGCATTGGCGACATCGGGACCGACATCAACAAATAAATCAATAGAATCAACTACAAACGTCTTCAACATGACCGTTCAAGATATCGTGGCAGCCGGGGATGCAACTCCAGGTATTACTCAAACTAATTTTATTTTCTAATATATTATTTTCTTATATATAGTAAATTATTTTTATAAATTATTTTGAAGGAGGAATTTGAGTTCTCTTAGAAATCAAATTTCGCTTAAGATATAGATAAGCTTTTTTTTGAATAGTTAAAGATCTGATCGATCAATTATGATCGAGATCTACTTGCAATGATTGTATAGGTTATGTACCTGGTAAGTATAGGTTTTAAAAGGTGATTCCGGGGACTAATCCTTATAAGGAGGGAGGTGAATGTGACAACCCGATATTTTCTATATAAATAAATCATAAATTTTATGATAATTTTTTTTTTTTTTATTAAAATAAATATGAATGATATGTGTCAAGGTAATGTGTAATTATAATTATATGTGTGATAAATAAAATTTATTTATTACATTAAGTATTGCAAATAAATTTATTTTAGAATTGTTGACTATTATCAATTATATTTTATACTAACTAATTCCTTATTGGGGAACGCTTATTAATTATTTTTCAAGGAAAATATAATCTTATATTATTTAAATAATATATGAAATGATTTTAGAATATTTATTTATTTTAAAGGTAAGAATGCGTGAAAGGTATTATGTAAGTAATTATGTGATGAATATAAAATATATTTATTACATGAATGGTTATAAATAATTTTATTTTAGAATTATTGTTCATTATAAATTATATTCTAATAATAATTAATTTTCTAGTAAAAATATTTTTAATGTTTATTTTCCAAGGAAATAGGATAATTATATTATTTTATATGATATGATTATAGAATTTTATAATACTTATTTTATTATATGAAATTATTTCGTAATAGTTAAGTTAATTATTTTCACTTATTTATTAAGGTTATATATGAAAGATAAATCGATATGGAATCCAAACCCTAATTTTGGGTTTTGATCAAGGAAATGAGAATAATAATATTATATTATTATTTGTCGTTGTTACGTATATGTATGATTATATGTGTAATGTTAATGTGTGGAATAGTTTTTAATATATTACGATCAAACCCTAATAATATTTTTGATAAGCCCTAATTTTGATTCCTGGATAAGGAATAATGATAATAATGTAATATTAATTATATTTTGATTTTTCAAGACTATAAATAAGTAATCAGATATGTGTGGACCGATAATGTTGGTCAAATTATGTGTACAATATCAAAACCCTAGTTTAAGTCATTAAACCCTAATTTAAAAGTCAAATGTCAGCTTAATATCAAGTATGCAATCATGTTAAGGTGAATTATGTTGTGTATTAGGAAATTAAAGTTAATTAGGAAAAACCCTAATTATACAAGGAAAAACTCAATTAATTAGAAACCCTAATCAAGACCTAAAACGGATAATTTTATCTCACGAAATTGTGTTATCGTGATTAATAACACGTGTGATAGACTTTTAATTACTAATTAAAATAAATTTAATTAGTAAATTAAAACCCCAAAACCTAGAACCCTAATTTAATTTCTAGAAACCCTAATTGCATTTTTGGAAACCCTAATTATCGATATTATAAGCCCTAATTGTCAGATTAACAAGGTTAATTGTGATTAAGGGTAATAAACCCTAATATCCATGTATAAGATAATTACAAACTTACTTTAATTAACAAAGTTATTATTTTCAAAATTTTAGAAACTAAAATTATTTTATTTTATTTATAAACCCTAATTGTTAAATCCTAAATTTGAAAATTTTTGAAATCCTAGTTGCTAAATCTTTAAGGGTTAAATGTTAAACCCTAAACACTAAAATGTCTAAACCCTAAACCCCAAGGCAATTTTCTAGAAATTTAAGGAAATGACATTTTTGCCCCTCTTGTATTATTAAGCTAGAATGTGTAGGTCTTGACCTTAGGGGAAGTTGGTGACCAAATTCAACCACCCCATGTGACCAATTCCAAAGAGATCAAGAAGAAATCTCACCAATTCATGAATCTTGTGGCCTATAAATAGATTTAAGGAGAGAAAAATCATTTTTTTGTGCACTAATTTTGTTCAACTCTCATACTTGACCCTCTCACTCACTAGAACCAACGAAATTGTTGAGCTTTATAGTCCCATTATCAAGCCCCACGCTTACCCATATCAAATCGTAAACAACAAAATCGTAAAATCAAAGATCGGATCAAAGAAAGGTATGAAATCCCTAATTCTAGAAATCCTTCGATTTGTTGTTAAATGTTGCAATTGATTGTTGAAAGTTGTGTAATAGGGTGTCAATTGATGTTCGGGTTGTTAAATCCATGACCCATAACATCAATGTTCATGATTTTGAATTTTTAGCAACTGAAATTCAAAATTTTCGCTTTACGTGACCAAATGTCGATCCTATGAATCCGTGTGTGTTTACTGCTTTTGATGTTTAAAGGTTGTAACATGTAGTCCAGAATGTGCTCTTTAATATGCAAAAGAATCAAGGCCAATCAATTGTAGATCGGAAGTTATAGCCATTAAACCCGTTGATCAGAATCGCCAAATTACCAACCCGTAAAATTTTTTTCAGTTTGTCCGTGTCCAACTTTGACCTATCGATCTTCAATGATGTTTTGATATTTTTGTGTTATGATAATTTGTAATTGTAGTCCTACATGCTTTCTACAAAATAGAGTTGATAGATCATACAAACGTTACATGAACATCAAGTTATAAGGACTCAAAGTAGGCACCTCAAATCATAAACCCGTAATGTTGAAGAACAAATTGTCGTGTTTTTGAAGAGCTTAAATCTCTTTATCCGATGATGTTTAGCCACGAAAACTCATTATTTAGTTGTATTATTACATGAATACTACAACATGAAATCAATTTTAAGTCCGTAAACACATTATCCTAAGAGATATAACCCAATTAAACCACCCCTAAAGAAACCTGGCTCATGCATTTCTCGAAATCTCAAGAACACCTATAGCGACGAGTAAAGTGTCGCTATAGCCCTTTAAAGATGATGCTTTTATTTATTATTTTCCTAAAATTAATTAATAATTATAGAAAATTAGTTTTAATATTATTAAAAATACAAAATAAATTCTTAAAAATTATTTTAATGTCCTAAAATTATATTTTAATTATTTTAAATATATTTCATAAATATTTAATATTTTTGAATATTAAGAGTAATTAATTTATTTAATTATAATATTAAATAAATTATTTAAAATGATTTTAATTCATGAAAAATCATTTAAAATTATATTATGATATAAGAAAAATTTTAAGTTATTTTTAATAACTTTTAATATTATTTGATAATTTTCATTAATAAATAAATATTAATGATAATTAAGTTATTTGTTAAATGAATTAAATAATTAAATTAAAAAGGATTTTATTATTTTAAAAATTATTTTAAATAATAAGAAGGTATTTAAAAATATTTTAAGTTATAAAATATAACTTTTAATATTTAAAGGTAAATTTCATTAATTAATTATGATTAATGATAATAAAGTTATTTAATAGTTATATTAAATAATTTAGTTTTAAAAATGATTTTATTATTATAATAATCATTTTAAATAAAAATAAAGTGTTTAAAGATATTTTAAGTTATAAAATATAACTTTTAATATTTAAAGGATAATTTCATTAATAAATTAATATTAATGATATTTATTTAATGATTAATGATATTAAATTTATTTAATAATTATATTAAATAAATAGTTTTAAAATGGTTTTATTAATTTAAAAATCATTTAAAAGGGATATAAATGAATTAAAAATATTTTAAGTTATAATTAATGACTTTTAATATTTGATAAATAGTTCATTAATATTTAAATATTAATGGTAATTGTTTAATAATGATTTTAAATGTTTTAAAAATCATTTGAGGGTAATATTAATACTTTAAAAATATTTTGAGTTATTATACATAACTTTAATATTTTGGCAATGGTTTCATTAATAGTTTAATACTAATTAAATATTAATGATAATAGAATTGTTTAATATTTAAATCATTTAATAATGATTCTCGATATTTCAAAAATTATGATAAATGATAATAATTATTTAATAATTATTATAAGGCCATGAAAAATAATGTGACGGTGTTTAAGTTATCCAAATGAATATTGAATCATCAGATAGAGTCTCTTAGACTCTATTAGTACCCGATAAAGTTATCGATAGACCTGGCATGGTTCGTAAATTGATCCGGACATAGATAATTTAGTTAGTTAACTGCTTATTTGTGTTTCAATGGTGGTTAAGGTTATGTAACAATGCGATTAGGAATGTGTTGATGTTTGTTTGTGAAACCATGATTGTTGAAATATGTGTGATAAGGTGATTAGGTTATGTCTTCAATCGCAATAGGCGTGTGTTATGTGTTACGTTATGATATACTAATCAAGAAAATGATTTGATTAATGATAGTCGTGATAGAAAAAGATAAATCTAAGTCACAGAATTGTAAGCAACATGATCGTGCAAGTATCCTAACTTTGCATTTTCTTTATGCAATGGACAAGTGTAAGAATGTTTCAAAATTATATTATTATTATTAATGTATGATTGTTAAAGCTATATTATATAAGCCCATTGATTATCAACATGTTAGATATGATAATTCTGATAAATATATTCTGTTCGTTAATTTCTATAAATGATTATATAAGTGTCCCCACTTGGATAATCATTGTATTTAATCGCATGTTAATACACCCTTTGATATACATATATGTTGAATTATATAAGACCTTTGTTATGAA
Source organism: Panax ginseng (assembly GCA_020205605.1). Taxonomy (NCBI): domain Eukaryota; kingdom Viridiplantae; phylum Streptophyta; class Magnoliopsida; order Apiales; family Araliaceae; genus Panax; species Panax ginseng. Next base: position 64,228,635 of record CM035145.1, on the reverse strand, counting down.
AAAACCGATGTAAATGAACATCCCGATAATGGGAAAATTTTTACGCTTACTACGACGGACAAAGGATGAACGATAATATCGTTTCTAGCAATGTAGTATTGATCAATACAGGGGACCATGGACTGTATAACCCTCAAGCCCGTAAGCAATGCCTACTTATGATGAATTTCGCTTAACCTTTTCAAAAATGAAAACAATGTTCATGATATGTCACGTAAACCTTATAAATAGACAATACACGCTTCATAAATTTGAAAGAGGGTTGTTATGTTATTATTATTAGTACAGATTACTTCACAACTATCGATCGTCAGAGAAGAATATTATAAAGAAAATATTTAAATTCTTTCAACTATATATATATATATATATACTTGTCATTGCACTCAAATGCTCATCCTCGCTTAATTTAAATGTTTTCACTAAGTGTGAAAAGCTAGAAGGCTCGACCAGAACAAGTAAAAGGAAAGCAAAAAGAATATGTTATTGGTATCTTTTGTAATAGATAGATTGTATTAAGATATTGATATGTATTATATATCATGTAAAGAATGTAGTAAAGGTTATGATTTGGGATTAGACTCGATAAATGTAAGTTAAGCTTGAAATTTATATTATTGTTATTATTATTAGTAGAATTCCGCTCATAGAAATGGTATCGTAAAGTACCGAGTTTGGGTTTCAAGTATCCGGATTCGGGGACTCTACAAGGCAAGTATCCTACTTTTGCATTTACTTTATGCAATGGACATGAATAAGAAAGTTTCAGAATTATATTATTATTGTGCCAGATTATTAACTCTATTATTATTGATTATGTATCCAATCTTTGTATTCATACAAGTTCTTACATTATCCGATCATTGTATTATTGTATAATTCAGATATTTATTCTATTCATTAATTCAGATATAGGGTTGAACAAGTGTCCCCACTGATAACCATTGTATTAATCATATATTGATACATACTTATTGATTTCAAGTATGTATATCGTTGACTTAAAAGCCGCCTAAGCTATTTGATTCAAATTTAGACATAAAAATATTGTTGAACAAGATAGAATATTATTGTATCCAACCAGATTGTTTTGGTTCGGATTCCCGACTAAGTATGAACATCCCGAATATGGGAAAACTTTTGTGCACCTAAGGTGGATAGAGTGAACGATAATATCGTTCTTGCATTTAGTATTGATCAATACAGGGCATAACGGGTTGATCACCCCCCGTGCCTGTATGTTATAACGGTTTACAGATGAATTTCTGTTTAACCTTTTCGTAAATAGAAAACAATGTTCATAGTATGTTGACTGATCTCTAGTTATAGTCTGTACGTAGTTTCAAAAATTTCATATTGAAATGATATGTTGTTATTATTGGTTCAAATTTTACTTCACAACCTGTTGATTCGTTGTAGAAGTGTCTTTTCAAAGAAAACATTTAATTCTTTCAAATAATATATACTTGTTGTTATTACTTATCAAGGCAAATTAAATGCTCATTCTTGCTTTAAATTTAAATGTTTTCGCTTAAGTATGATCAACCGTAAGGTTCAGCAAGAACAAGGGAAAGGAAAATGCTCGAATGAGATTTATAATATTCGTGTAGTAGTTAAAGTTTATTAAGACAATGATACTTATTATCTATGATGTAATGAATGTTTAAAGGTCTCAATGCACTGGAGTAAACTTTGATGCATATGTAAATTAAGTTTGAATTTTATATTATTGTTATTATTATTAGTATTATTCAAATTATAGAAATGGTATCGTGAAGCACCGAGTTCGGGTTTCAAGTACCCGGATTTGGGGGCATCACAAACTCAACATGCAGCAACGACGTTGGCTCGAGCTGTTGAAAGATTATGATCACACCATCCAATATCATCCTGGAAAAGCAAACGTGGTAGCTGACGCATTGAGTAGAGGATCATATACGGGTACGAGTGCAATGTTGTTAACACAAAGGTCCATTTTGTATGACTTGCAAAGGATGGAGATAGAGGTAAAGGCTCCAAGTACCCACGTGATGATATCAAATATATGAGTAGAACCGACTTTAATCGATAAAGTTAAAGTTTCTCAAGCTACGAATATGGAGTTGATGCGTATGAAGAAGAAAGTGCAAGAAGGTGCTATTCCAGAAGCAAGAATTGATGAAGAAGGAATACTTCGAGTCAACTCCAGACTTTGTGTTCCTAACGATTCTGACTTAAAGCATAGAATCATGATGGAGGCACACAACACACCGTTTGCAATCCATCCTGGGAGTATCAAAATGTATCTTGATCTTCGACATACATTTTGGTGGAACAATATGAAGAGAGAGATCATGGAGTTTATCTCGAGGTGTTTAACTTGTCAACATGTAAAGGCAGAGCATCAAGTGCCAAAGGGTCCATTGAAACCACTTGAGATTCTGAAATGGAAGTGGGAACACATTACTATGGATTTCATTACGGGTGTTCCCCAGGTTTCCCAAGGCATAGATGCGATTTGGGTTATTGTTGATAGATTAACCAAGTCTACCCATTTCTTGCCTATACGGGAGACTTATTCCCTTGAACGTCTTGCTAGTATGTACGTAAATGAGATTGTGAGATTGCATGGCATGCCAGTATCCATAGTTTCGGATCGTGACCCAAGATTCACTTCACGATTTTGGGTTAGCTTGCAGAAAGCTATGGGCACAGATTTATGATTCAGTTCGGCATACTATCCTCAAACGGAGGGGAAATCAGAGAGGACTATTCAAACTCTTGATGATCTATTAAGACTCTGTGTCCTAGATTTCAAAGGGAGTTAGGATAAGTACCTACCATTGGTGGAATTCTCCTACAACAACAGTTATCAGGCAAGTATAGGCATGGCTCCATTTGAAGCATTGTATGGACGAAAGTGTCGCTCTCCAGTATGCTGGGATGAGGTGGGAGAAAAAACATTATTGGGACCAGAATTGGTACGCATAACTACAGAAAAGATCCAAACGATTCGATAACGTATACAAACGGCACATGATCGACAAAAGAGTTATGCGGATCTTCATCGAAAGGACGTAGAATTTAATATTGGAGATCATGTATTGTTACGTATTGTTCCATGGAAGGGAGTTACAAGATTTGGGAAGAGAGAAAAGCTCAATCTAAGATTTATTGGTCCATTTGAGATTCTTGACCGAATAGGAAATGTGGCCTATAGACTCGCATTACCTCCAAGCATGTCTCGTGTTCATAATGTTTTTCACATATCTATGCTTCAGAATATGTGAAAAGACTCGAACCACATTATCGAAGTTAGAACCGACGAGATAGCGAAGAAGATTTAACGTCGAGGAGGTACATGTTGTTAAGATCTTGGATAGGAAAGAGAGATGTCCTACGCACTTGCAAGGTTATACCACAAGTTAAGGTTTTGTGGAGAAACCATGCTATTGAAGAAATGACATGGGAGTTAGAATCAGAAATGAAAGCGAGGTATCCTCACCTTTTTGAAACACCAGGTACGTACGTCAATTTCTAGGACGAAAATTCATAAGAAGGGAAGGTTGTAAGACCCCAACTTTTTAATGAATAAAATTAAATTTCCTCTATTTATTATTTTGAATAATAAAGTATTAATTTGATATAATACTTTGGTTATGGGTGAAATGTGCAAATTTTACAAAATAAGTAAATGGTTATAAAGTATTCATTTTTTCGGGGAATATTCATTTGGTCGTGGAATATTCTTTCTGTCGGGGAATATTCGTACGACGGCGCAACCATTTGTGGGCCCCATAACGGATAAATGTCGGATGAAGAAAATGACAAGTTTGAATTTTTATAAATAATGTCGTAATAGTTACCGTTAACACTGTTAGAATACCCGATGGTTAAAATACAGTAATACGCGTGGTTGCTTGCATAATATTTTTGAAATTATTGATTCTTACGTAAGAAGTCACTACTCAATAATTGTTACAGTAATTACTGTTCAATATTTTATTTTATTGGTTCAATAATTGTTGCGCTGATATTTTATATTAGTATAGTTTCAATAATATTCACTGCACAGTATCTCCATTATCAGATCAATAATTCATATTATTTGAATAATATTATTAAATAGCATTATTGGCAAATATCTAAGGAAGTTCTGCTCAGGAAAGGGGTTTGGTCACCTAATCAAAGCGCCAATAAGGAGAAATCCTTATCTGAAAGCCCCTTTCTCGGAACGACACAGTTGTCATAATTGTGATTCTGTAATATTATTTGTGAATAATTAGTTATTGATTTATATGATAAGGAAATATTTATTTTATGTGGATATAAATAATAGATATATTTATTTTATGTGGTTATAAATGAAAGAGTTAATCTTTGAAATGCTTTATCAAGATTTTGTCTGAATGGAGGTTTTGAAAATCGTCCGTATGTGGATTTCGGTCATTTTTCGTTTGGAATTTGAAAAAACTTAAACTTAAAAAGTTGTAGAGAATTAAATTTCCTATGGAAAGCGCATGAGATTCGAATTTTTCTGATAAAAGGGCTATTTATTATGAATTGTTGAAGTTTCAAAAAATAAAATATTTTTATTAAAAATATGGTGGGCCCCACTTTTGGTTGGTGAGTAATGAAATGTGCTAGAATTTATTTTCAAAAGTGGTGGGCTTGAATAGTAGCAGGTAAAGCCATCAGGTAGCAGGTTAGTCTGTTATGGCGTTCTAAGAATTTTCCTATAAATAGGGTACTTAGTTAGAATTAAAAATCACACCAGAAACAAGTTTTCTCTCTATATTATCGAGCGTATTTTGTGAGTATTTAGATACTTTGTGAGTTGTTATTCATCAGTGCAAGTTTCCTTCAGCCTTATACCGATATTTCGATCATAAGTACTGATATTTTGAGGTAAAGGATGTTATTTTCTTTCTAATGATGTTATTCTTTCAATATCATTATACCGAAATATTGGTATGGATTTTATTGTGGAATTTCTATCCTTTTGTGTCGGGGTTACTATTCACGTATACGGCACTATTCACGAATACGGCGCTATTCACCGAAAAATAAAATTTTCTCCTTTTGTCCAAGATGTCTATTATGGCTACTATCTTTGATTGTATCCATGTTTTGATCTTTATTTTTGAATTTTGCTTCACAATTGGTTATTATGGAGTATTTTTGAACTTGGATAAACTAAAGTATGAATCCCTAATCTTTGATCTTTTATCTCACCGGATTCGCTTTTCTTTAAGATATTTTTTCATCATCCTCACCCTAAATAATGATATTACCAATATCTTTGGTCTCAGTAGTGCAAAGATGAATGATTACCTAATGAATATCTTTGGCCCAGAAAGTGCAAAAGATGAATGATTACCTAATGAATATCTTTGGCCAGTAGTGCAAAGATGAACAGGTGTTGAGATGAACATGACCAACTGGTGATACAAATGAATATCTTTGGTCTATAGTGCAAAGATGAATATTTGATTCAAGATGTATATTAATTGATGTTACATGGATAAAATATTGATGATGGACTTTTAAATCTTAGAAGATAGTAGAATTATTTCTCTACTTGACTCTTCTAATGGATTGTTGTTTTCACTGCAGTTGTTGATCTAAAACTTGTTGTCTATTATATTTTATCAGATTTTTTCCTGTTGAAGACTAATGATAATTTGTTGTATATTATCTTAGTCATAATATTCTTTACTGGGCTAGTTGAGCTCACCCTTTTCATTTTTGATCCATTGTTCTTTTCAGGAGGAGAGAATTTAGCAGGAACTAGCTGGGGTATGGAGTGATGATCCAAGATAGTTGTTTTAATAGTCCTCACTATTCTGTAAAATAGTGTATCAATAATTATAATGAGGACTCCTTTTGAGTTTGTATACTGTCTATTAGACAATATTTGTATTCAAACTCACAGTATATGTGTTGCCTATTTTGCACGACAATTGTATTACTGAAGTTGTATTTGTTTCTGTACCATGTATTTGACGACTCAAAATGGATGATGTGTACCTATTTTCAGGGCGTCACAGAAACAATTTAGGGTTAAAATTAGGGGGATGATACTCATAAAATTCCATTGAGATTTGTTGGAAATAAATTATTTTTAACATAATTCTATCGAGAATAATCCTCACGGTGGCAGAAAATATTAGGGTCATGATGTAAATCAATATTTCCATGAAATTCTGTCAAAAACAATTTAATTCTAACGGAATTATTTTCACCGGCTAATTCAATCGAAATTAAACTATTTTCGGGAGTATAAATTCTTTCGAAAATAATTTCGTTAGAAATAAGTTATTTTCTTGTAGTATGGATAAAGAATGAAAATATGAAACAATTAATATTAAATATATTATATGAATTTTTTTGTGAAAAATAGAATTTTTAAAATAAGTAAACATTTATTTTGGGACTATCCAAAACAATAATAACGACTTTTATTTTAAGACGGAATGAATATGATATCAATAGTACTTTTGTGACAAAGAAATAGTTACAAAAAATGGATATAAAATAATGTGGTTGATTGTGATGGATTATAATTATCACAAGGCACACAGATGTATGGTGGATCATCAACTAATTACATTTTGTGACCTCATTTTTTAAGCTATTTTTGTAACCATAATTAAGATAGATCATATGATTTCAATAAAATGTCTCACAAACTAGGTTCACCTTATTACAATCAATAGCAATAACTTAAGGGGTTCAAATAATCCTCTAGTAGAAATCAAAATACATTAATTAACTAAAGATTCTTATTGATTAAACCATTTTTAATTACTAGAGATCATTAAGTTTATAAGAGGAATATTGTCAAATCATCTCTTGTAAATTTGGCTGCATAGGCTGCACGCGGAAGGCAAAGGGTTGAAAGTCCCTCATAGTATCATTCATAGCTGTTGATGCTGCTGCCAACTCTTGTTGTTGCTGAAATCAAAATCACATAATTTCACAAACAGAACATATAGATGTTTAATATTTTGAAATTAGTGATGATTAGCTTTTATAAATATAAAAATTGACTAATACCTCATCTGTCGTTTCACAAAAAAAATGTCTCATTTGTCCCCCATTTTTTTTCCTCTATAGAAAGTCTTGTTTTTTTATTTTATAATAGTAATATATTATGACACAATGCACTCAAGTCCGCTATTAGAGCTTCATTATCATATTGTCATTACTTCTAAACTAACAATTTATTATTTAAAGGGTAAAAACAAAATAAAATTACATTTTTATAATATTCCATCTGCATCAAATTATAAGATAAATATTGATTTTTTTAAAAATCAATTTAAAATATTTTTAAATTTAAAATTGATCACATGATTCATTTAAGTTTTGAAAATAACAAATCTTATAACTAGTAGTATTTTTATGTAGTTTATGATATTTATAATTGTCTTGACATATAAACTACATGAATTCATGTCAATTTTGAATTTAAATATTTGAAATTGACTTTTAAAAAGTTAATATTAAGTTAATAATTGGGAAAGGAGGGGGAGTACCTTGTTAATTTTATAAACGGAACTCTCTTTTTTTTTTTTTTTAAATGGACGAAATATATAATTGAGTTGGTGCTCATAATATGTTTATACTTACTAAGATGTAGTTGAGTTGGTTATTTTGGTCCTCCAGCATTTGTTCCTGATCATCAAACAATTTAATTGAGTCCAGCAAAAAAATTATTTACACATATAGCAAGATTTGGAGCTTGAATTGAAACCTCCAAACTATATATATATATGAATACAAAGAAATTAAAGTTGTTTGATTAGTACGTACATTTTTGGTAATCCTGTTGTATTCTTCAGTCTGACATAGAGAGAGAGAGAGAGAGAGAGAAAAAGGTAAATATATTGTCTTAGATAATATACGATCAATGAATAGCCTTAATTAAGGTCGGGAGTACTGATATTTTTAGCGCAAAAATTTGCATTATGATGCAAAAAAATTCTTTAGACTGCAAACATTGTTTATTTGTGTTGGAATATCGTGTTTTTTGTGTGTATGTATATATATATATATATATATATATATATATATATATATATATATATATATATATATATTTTTCCTTCTAAATAATTATAGTAACAAACTAAAAAGATAATCGACTATATAATAAGATTTTCTCACCGTCGCATAGAAAACCGACTTTCTATGCTATAGAGACAGAAAAAATCGTCGTTATAACCCGTTTATTTTTAATTCGCTGAAGAGACGGTCATATATATATATATAGGGGTATAATTAATTGAGAATTGCCTTTTGGCCACGAATTTTTTGAAGCCCGGTTTCAAGGGCATCTTCTAGAGACATGAGTTCTGGGAACTGCAAAGATGTAACATCTTCCCCCTTCAAGTTCCTGAATTAACACAAGGAAAAAGCAAGATATTGTGTTTTCTTACTAAGTTACAAAAAAATACAAATTATTTTGTCGAAAATGCTCAAAATTTGACCAGATCATATATATGTATACATGTAAGTAGACACGTAAAAATGTATATGGTCAAATTTTGAATATTTTCACAATTATTTAAAATTTTAATTGTTTTAGTATATAAATAAATTTTGTATGTTTTTTTGGTAGCTTAAACAAGAGTTTAATTATTTTTACAATTATTAGGCTTAAATACAAAATTTACCTGAGCTCAATCTGCATGCTGTCATTCTCTTTCTTGATTCTATCAATTTCATTGCTGAGGTTCTGATTAATTTTTAATTATGAATAAGAAAACACCCAAAAAGAAGTAATCAAGTATCATAACAAACTAAAATTTAAATACCTACGAATCATAAATCATCTGTCAAAGTTCTTCCTGTGACAAATTAATATTCGGTTTCAATCCCCTTGACAAACTTAAAATAATAATTTAAAAAATGTTGAATTAGGGTATAAAAGAGAGCTAGATCCCAGATCTATTGTAAGAAATTTACAAGTGAATTGATATTTTTACAAGTGAATTGTTATTTTCATAAGGAAAATTGATATTTCCACAAGGTGTCACTCACATGAATATGGGTCTCGCTTACTATTCATATGAGGAGAGTATTGTAGAAATATCAATTTCCCTTGCGAAAATATCAACTCCCAAATTGACGTAGACTTGATTTTCATATGCTCATTAGTTAATTAAAAATAAAAATATATATATTATAACATACTTTCTCATATTTTGCAAGGGATTTAAGGAGAGGAATATATAATATGTTACTGGTAGAGATCTGTTCATGGATGTACCATTTCATTTGTATAGTTTTATTCTGTTCTATATCATTAAAAGTTATACTATATATATAGAGAGAGAGAGGGAATTAAAGACTAGAGTGAGATGGATCTATAGAGAAAGTGCAACATATATGCTAGCTATTTGTAGATCTAGTCATAGAATTTATGTTTCAAGTTACTTGACATATATTTAGCAAAAAACCAAAGCCATCATATTACAGAAGGGGAAGCCTAAAAACCAGATGCTTTGTTAATTTCTAGTAAAAAATTGGACAAAAGAGAAGGGAGAGAGGATGAAGCCAATTAACCAACCTCGTGCTTAGCATCCCATAGTCTCTGATGAGACAGCTTTTGGTAGGTATCCAGCTGCTGAACTAAACTATACATACATCCATATCAAAAAGAAAACAAAAAAAACCCATAAGATTAAAAAAGTTGTGTGAAACCAAAGGAAAATCCCAAGAAAAAGGTGATTAAATAATTAATTAATTACACATATATAGACATATATACATGCATGTAAAAAAAACCCGCATGATTAAAATAGTTTTTACGAGTGAAAGCATAGGAAAAAATTATATATAAAAAAGAATTAAGAAAAAAACAGGTGATTAATTACTTAAATAATTAAGAAATCATATATATATATATATATATAGAGAGAGAGAGAGAGAGAGTTAGAAACACATACTTAGTATTAGGGCTACAATACTCAACCATCCTGCCAGAAGTTCCAACAATAACAAGAGATACTTTAGCATCACAAAGAACAGTGATCTCCTTAGCCTTCTTCAAGATCCCATTCTTCCTCTTTGAATAAGTCACCTGCCTATTATTTGTGTTCTCTATTCTCTTGATCTCAATTTTACCTCTCCCCATTTTCTTTCTTTCTTTTATCTATTCTTTTCTTCTTCTCTCTCCTAAAACAAAAAGATATAGGAAGGAAAATAAAGGAGAGAAAGATGGAGAAAATCAAGAAAAAAAGTTAAGAGGGGCATTTCCATTAGAGGATAGAAAACAATAAACTTTCAAAGAGCTCAGTTCAAGATGGGTTTTTCATGGGCATTTGACAAAGTCAAACCAACTTCTTAATATCTGTTGTTTTGAATTAGGTTTCCTACTTTTGGTTCACCTTTTTACCCTAGGGTTTTCTCTTTAATGAGGGATTCAAGGTTGCTGTTTAATAAATAATTGAGTTATGGAGGGGACATATGATTAAACTGTGAACTGAGAAGTATAGCTAGCTAGGGTTTGTGCATGTTGGACTTAGGGTCATGAAGTGTGTGACATGGTCTTGTCTAGGGTATGAGTGATGGCACTTAATGAAGGATAGTAATCAAATCTTAACCATCAAATCAATACTGAGAAGGATCAAAACTGCAAGATAAATGTCCGATATTAATGAAGGGATTTAAGTAACATAAGTTCAGTTTATTTTAGTGGTTTCGGAGATATCTGAATAAATTCACAAACGACCTTTTTACATTTGTTTTAATCATATGTTTTACTTTTATATAAACTAATTATTGCTTTGACAATAATACTATTACTGACATAATATTTCTCGTATTTTTTATGTTTGATATGTTAATTTATTAAATTTTTTAGTAAGCAAACAATTCCTTCAAATATTTTTGAAAAATCAGAAAAATTTCCTAGTGATCCCTTTTTTTTGTCTTCTCTGTTTTTGTTTTACTCTCTCTCTCTCTCCTCCTTCAATAATACTCTTCAAAAAAAAAAAACGCATTTCGGTCATTCATTATAAAATAGATAAAAATATTTATATGTTATGATTTACGGTTCGATCGATCGCTAAAAGTTAAAACGACTTAATATATTATCGATGGATCGAATCGTCATCGTCGATTTATCGCTAAAAATGGTGAATAAGGTATGTTAATTAAAGAGATATACATTTAATCCTTTCCGGGTTACATAACTTAGCTACTCTCCTAGTACCAAAATAGTTTTATATGTTTGGAAGCTATCCATATTTATGTTCAATGGTTTTAATGCATATTAATGAAGGTTTTAGTCTTAAAATTTTATTTTAAAAAAAAAACTCATTGAACGTTCCTTTTCATCGATCGTAATATGACCATAAAATTAAAATAAGCTAAATATATTTATCTAATAAACAATTGATTTTAAATTTCTGGCTCACTCTAATAAATTATTTGGACCGTTCAAAGTTTAAAATAAATCTCATAGTCCATATAGTGCCGGAGGCACGGGACACAATTAGTAATATAATATAAACAATAATAATCTTTAGAATTAATCTCAATATTAGCCAACCATTAATATGAAACTAAAATAAGTTCATACTTACCACACAATATATATTCGTCTCATAAACCACATTAAGTTTGCCTTATACAACTTTTACTAGGACTTAATTAAGTAGACCAATAGATTAATTCGTAGTTATTAAATTAAAGTAGGCAGTTATTTGTAGTCCAAAATCATCTCATGTAGGTTTGGCTGATTTGGCTGCACACGGAAGGCAAAGGGCATTTGAGCTTCATAGTTTCCCATTTTCTGATTATTATATTCATTCTCAATGTATCTCACTTTATCATCCATAGCTTTCATCTGTTGTTGCTGTTATAAACAACACAAAATAAAGTATATAAGGCATGTATAGAAGCAGTTTGGTATGTGCAAATAAAAAGAGAGGCCTAGATTTTGTTAAAATTCTACTTGGCCAATGGACATTCTTTTGTGTGCATAATAATAATATTGTAGGTAACTTATATGTATTGGCTACTTAATTTTTTACTATTTAATAAAATAACGTAGATAACCCAAAGGTAATCTAAGATATTGAAAACGATGTAATTTTGTATAAAATTAAAAATTAAAGATTTTTTTATAAAACTTAAAAATAAAAATTTCAACCCTAAAGGGTTAAATTATAGTCTTATATATATATATATATATATATATATATATATATATATCATAACCGAGTGTCAACCTGGGAAAACCTTCTTGAAATTCATAACAATATACCTCTAGTTTTTAATCCCCAATTAGGATGCAGTACAAGTACAACAAATTGTTATAACCAAGTATACAGTTATAATTATAATATCAATAATCAGTCAAATCTCACAAAAAACAAATAGAGGACTCATATAAAAGAACCAAATTCACAAAAAGGTGAGAATCAAACCTAAGGTGTAACTAAAAGTCACAAGATATATATCAATCTAAACGGATCCGGTTAGCATGATGTTTATTTTTTGGTAAGTTAGTCAATTGGCCAGTAAAATACTGCTAACCACTTCCAATCTAAACTATCAAACTAAAATCTCATTGGCAATGTACCATTAATTTAGACATTATCATTGTTAGTGTGTATATTGGTGTTAATTATAATGATAAACTTACATAGACGTATTGAAGATGCTCATTGTCCTCCTTCAGACGTAGTTCCTGAACAGTTTTCAGCCATCAATTAATATTAATACAAGTGAATTAGTGTCTCATTTCCTCACAATATATTTAGAATCAAAAGCAAGTTTCCGAACTTGCTTTATTTTAAAACATTAATATATATATATATATATATATATATATATATATATATATATATATATATACTGTTTACCAAACTTCTGAAAGAAAAAGGGCTAGGAGTGCAATATGAATAAATGAAAGTTGTTTTTGTACTTACATTTTCCTTCATTGATTTATAGGACTCGCTCTGAAATTGAAAGGTGGAAAAATAAATTAAGGAAAACTATTAATACTATTTCAGATAAGGCTATGATAATTAATATATAATTAGAAGAAATTAATTAATAGTGTATACATAATTAATTAAGAACTCTCTTGTACCATTTTCTTGCGAATATTGGCAAGCCCATTATCAAGGCCTTCTTCAATGGCTATAAGTTCTTTGTAATTCAAAGATGTGATATCTTCCCCATTCAAGTGCCTACAGAAAAAATTAATTAACAATACTAGTATATTAATTAATTAAAAGAGCAAGCAGTGCAATTTTTGATTTAATTACCTGAGCTCAATCTGCATGCTGTCATTTTCTTTCTTGATTCTATCAATTTCATTGCTGAGATTCTGTAATTTTTTATTTCATTTATTAGTTATGAATTCTAAACAAGTAATTAATTAAGCAATTAAATAACGATACAGTATATAGTAGTGAAGGAGAGACATATAACAATTCCTCATTTCATTTCAAAATATAAGATTAAATTTGAATTTTTAAAGTTAATTTAAAATATTTTAAAATTCAAAGTCAACGTGAATCATTTAGTTTTTCAAAATAATAAATCTAATAATTAATAATACTACTAACATAATTTACAATTTTTATAATTACATTGTTTAAAATAAATTAGCTTACATTTTCCTTCATTGAATTTTTGAATTAAAAATATTTTAAAATTGACTTCAAAAATTAAACATTAATATTAGAACAGATCAAGTATTATGTTATGTTAGTTTATGTAGTTACCTGTGTTTAAGCCTTTTTGATCAAATAACCCAAGTAATTAATAAAGCTATGAACCAGATAATATATATAATAGAGATCTGGAGAGAGTTCATTATATGTATGTATATATATATACATGGACCCAACCAGTTGGTTAAGTGGGGGCCGCCGCCCCCATTTGCGTTTTCTTCTTCTTTGATATATGTACATTTTTGTTCTTAGACCCCAACTAAATTTATATATTATTTAATAAAAAAATCAGTTATATACGAATTGTTTATAAATTAGTATTTTTCCAGTTCAACTATAACAAATTTGTATTTTTAGAGAAAATTTAGTAGTTTTATTTTTTTTAACAAATTAAGTAATACTATTATTTATTATGGTAAAATCTATTTAATTATTTTAACACAATCATGAGAATGAATTTATCCACTTCATATAAATTATGATAAAGATATTGTTTCTCTTTTGTGGTTAATGAATTTATGGTTAACAAAAAATTTCTTATATATATTGGTTAAATTTATATTTTTTATTAAATATATTGTACCAAAGCCCTCCCCGCTAAACCTAAATCCTAGGTCGTCTATATATATATATATATATATATATATATATATATATGAAATCTGCTGCTAACCTAGACTTGCTCTTTTATGTGCTAAGAAAACACAAATATAACTAAAATGAAACTGCAGCATAGTTGCAACTTTTTGCAAGGAAATGAAAGAGAGAGAATAACATTTTACTACCAGATCTAGCTATTGATGGTTGTAACTTCTCGTATACTTCCCATTTGTACTTTTAACACTAAATTTACTTTAAAAAATACTGAAAAGAGATGGACAGATGGAAGAGCATTCATCCTATTTGTAGATTTGGTCATAAATTTCATGCTCCAACATGTTTTTAGCTAAAAAATATATCACGTCAATAAATAATGGACAAAAGGGTATTTCAGAATAACTTGTATACCTCATGCTTAGCATCCCACAACCTCTTTCCAGAGTGCTGGTGATAACGGTCCAACATTTGGATTATACTACAATTATATTAATTTATAAAATTAATAAATAATAAATACCCAGAAAAATTAGAGACAAAGGGTTAATATTAAGGAAATACAAACATTATAAAAAGGTTATATATACCTTGAAGAAGGGCTGCAGTAGTTATTCATCTGGTTAGAACTAGAAAAGATGATGACAGAAACATGAGCATCACAAAGAACCGTTATTTCCTTGGCTTTCTTGATGAGTCCATTTCTTCTCTTTGAATAAGTCACCTGCCTGCTACTTGTGTTCTCTATCCTCTTGATTTCTATCTTACCTCTCCCCATTGATAATACTTTTTCTCTCTCTTCTTTCTTCCTTCTTATTTTGTTTAGAGAATGGAAAAATGGTGAGGGATAAAAGTGAAAGAGAGGGAAAAGTAATGGATGAAGAGGCCGGAGTTTCCATTATAGGTTGCGAGACAAGGAACTTTTGAAGAGTTCAGAAAGGGATGGTTTGTTTATGGGATTTTGACAAAGCAAAGCCAACTGCAAAGTAGCTGTAGACTTTTGATTTAGCTTTTTCCTAGTTGGTTTCACCTTCTTACCCTTTGGACTCTCTCACACTAATCCTTCTCACACTCTCCCGCTCCCTCTCCCTCTCAAACACTTTGGCATATCTAATCTATATATACTAAAACACAGTCCATGATACATTATTTTGACATCTGTCCTTCTACAAATTCAACACATGTCTATCCAATTTAATGTTGCTAACTACCTTTTACGGAAACATATGAAACACTAAAAAAAACTAAATTCATTTCTCAAATCCCCTAAATCTGGGATAATATATTCAAAATTCAAAAATGGCAACTAATATAATTCCATATTCATTCAAATTATTTCAAACGGCAAAGTTGACTCAACCCAAAGGATAAATATCCTGTAGATTCCAGTTGTGTCAACAATTCCAGTCTTGGTCACTTTTACAAAGTTTGAGGAGCTTGCTCGTCGAGTTCTTCCGCGGCTTCCTCTGCCGCTGTGGTTCTCTTGTACGCTGCCAATTTTTCCGATATGCTTCTTTATGTTAAAATCTCTGGTAAGATCCCCTGATCATGTACCCTTCTATAAACACAATATATTCTTATTAACCACCACTACAGTTCACACACAAACACCCTAAAGTTTTTTTTCTCCCATCACTTTAGCTATTGAAATTTGCAGACCGATAAATCGGTTTTGAAAACCTGAATTGAAGATTGATTGCTTTGGGAAAAGAAATAAATGGGTTCTGATGGTAACTTTGAGTCTTTGATGAGATAGCTTCAATTTGGTTATTGAGAGTCCAGATTTAAACTCCATTTTATGGATGTCTAAAGACAGAAAAGAGAGAGAACTGAGATTATACAAATTCTGTAATTGGCAAAGGATGAAGATTAAGTATTAGCTTGATTGGCTAACCCCATTACTTAGAACCGAGGTTTGTTTTATTGAATATGCCTGTGAGGTTAAATTCCTATTGACTGTGAGGTTGAATTCCTACTTTATTCGTCTTAATATGCATGCTTTACTCTGGATTATAGCATCTTATAACACTTGAAGAATTTAAGAATTAACAGTTTAAATGATGGAAACTAATAGTAAACATACACATTAGAGAGCCATAATTCACCACTCCATTGAATGAAGATCTCTTCATTAATCAATTGAATGGCTTTAAAGTCAACCCATTTGGAATAGTAATGAGCTTTAAAGTGGAGTTTCTAGAGTTTCTTTCTCCTAAGATAGTGCTCATAAGCGGAAAAATCCAAGGAGCAACTGCTTAGCCAATGAATGGGATATGTGTGTTAAGGGCCATCATAAAATTTTCCAGTTTCAGTGGAGCTAATTGTTCCCTGACTTTTCAAGGTCTGAACAATTAAGAGTGTTTAAAAGCCATAGGTTTGATAGTCTCAATAAGTAATCTGTAACTATAATAAAGCCTGCAAGAGATAATCAACCTAATTCATCAATTGGCCAAATTAAAATTTATTATAATTAGTTTATGATATTAAAATTTTGGTAATCACAACTTTTCCTTGATATGGGGCCATTTCATGAATTAATTTTGTTTTAGTGCTTCCATCTTTGCTTCATTTCACTTGAACTTGAATAATTTCTGGTAATGGATTTTTCTGCAGCAAAGAGGAAGGTGATCTAAGGAAGAAGAGTTCAACAAGAAAGTAAAAGAAATGATGATGGAGGAGGAAAAACAGCGAATACCAGTTGCCCAAGGTCTCCCATGGACAACAGATGAGCCAGAGGTGATCCTGTCTAAATATTCAATTAAATTTGCAATACAGAAACAAAGAACGTCTTTATTGAATTTGCGCATGTATGAATGATTCTGTTGGATCATTATGAAAATTCATTCTTTTTTACTTGGAAATGTCTGCCATTATTATATTTAGATGAAATTTGCAATAAAGAAAGACTTTAAAAGGTAGTTCTACGGTTCTGTCTTGAATTTTGCAGATGCATGTTCTGTTGGATCATTGTGTCAAGTTGAATTTCAATATGAAATGCAAAATTGAGAATATATATAATCATTAAAACAAATAAACGCCAAAACTTTCAAGATAAAGAATACAAAACAAATTTATTAAAGCCTGTACCTGACACAATATCTTAACATCTGTTATCCTCAAAATTTAACACCTGTCCATTCTAATTAATACTGCTTTATATAACAAAACAGCCCAACCCCTAAATCTGAAATCAACTATTCAAATATGGCATCTACTCTCTCTCTTTCTCTCGACGCATAGATTCCTGCGATAAATTCTGTAGAGACGACGAAGAAGATGCTGACCCAAAGGATGAACATCTTGATTCAAAGCATTTCAGAACAAATTCTCAGACCCATACCCAATAGAGGAAATGAAACTGATTCTTACTGTGACCTTCGATCTGTAAGCCTTATTTTTATTTTGATTGTGAAATTATTTGGATAAATTGGTTCATTCTGTTGCTACAGTTTTTACAGGGTGAGTCAATGCTCGATGTTGTCAACTGTGTCACCCCTTTTCTGGCCCTACCATTAATTCCTAAGATCCATTTAATTATGAATTTTCTTCATTTTTCTAAGAAAATTACGCATACTTTCAATTGTTTTGTTATACTATGATGTAATGAGTGGTGGTTGATTTGCAAGTTCATTATATACTTTTTGTATTTATTTTTCTGAGATCTTTTGAGAGCCAAGACTTGAAAGGGTTTATTTCTGATCAAATCAGTCTTTTATTAAATTTGGTAAGCTTGTGAATATCATCAGTTATTTTCTTTTGCCATTGAACAAGATTTTGTTGTTACATAGCTTTTGCATTGCTGAGATTTGTTTCTCTGTTGCAACAGAAAGTGTGTCCAATATAGAGGTAAAGTCCATGAAGGGAGAGTTAGTTTTACATGGTTTCTGTGAGATTTTGGCAAGTGATTTACATTTGGTTGGACTTTTAGTTTGGAGTTGCTTGTGAAGTAGGCACTTCTAAATTGGTTATGTTTTCAAAATGCATATTCTAATTACAGTTCCTTGTATACTAAATTGCTAATATGTTAATATTTTCATATGAAAACCCATTTGTGTGTTGGTTTGTTTTCTATGCAGTAAGACTCTTCTATCAAGCATTTGGGAGAAACTACAAAAAATTGTAGCTACCATCTTATTTTATTTAAGAAATATATTTGAATCTCTGTCCTTGTGGGACCATGCCAATAGATGTTAGAGTAGCAATTGCATAAACAATTTAAGTTTTGAGAGAAAGTGGTTATCTTATGCTTTCTCTGTATCATCTTTAAATTTTTTTTAGTCTCTTATAAAATTATCCTATGTTTTCACTGTAGGAAAATCTGCAAAACTCTCACATCATGTTTACCCACTTTTGCAATATGCTCCGTGATTGGAGAAGTAATTTGACTTGCCATTTTAATCAAAACTCTTAAAATTTGGTACTAAACTTTTCAATTGGAGTTTGCATAAACCAGTATTGAAATATTGTTGGTTAACTAACCACAGTTGGTGGACCTTATAAATGGGAAGGCAACTCCCTTAAAAGCGTTGGAGTTTGTCTTTATTAACCATAAGTTGCTGTTAATTAATATAGAGTTGCAGTTATGGGTTTTGTGTGTGTGTGTGTGTGTTTTTTTTTTTTTGATTTTTTTTTTCAGTTAGTGCTCAGGTCACTTACTTTGAGGTCACTTACTTTCCTATTAGTCTAAAATCAATAGTCACTAGAGTGTAATGCACAAACCGATAAACTCTAAACAATATCCCCTACAATGTATATTCGTTTATTTTTCTGTGTAAAATTTGAGCATCGCACAATAATCTACCATCTTCTTATTATATTTTAATTTATTAATTGTACATACACATTTATTATTGAAAAATTGAATACTCCCGCCGCAATGCGCGGATTTGTATCTAGTTGTATATCTATATTACACAATTAGATATGAGTCCATCTACGGGAATATTTTTGGACTGCATTATTAATGGACATGTTCAATTTTTATTTTTTTTGAATCACAAAAATTGTATAATATTTATTTCAACTTGAATTTTTAGAAATATAGTGTTTTAAGTGTAATTTGAATATATATAAAATCAGGGTTGTACAGACTGTACAACTCTGTTTTTGTATATGTATCCGAATTACACTTAAAATACTATATACTGTAAAAATTCTAATTAAAATAAATACTATATAATTTTTTGGAGTCACAAGAAAAAAAACTTGGACCGGTCCAATTTTCTCGTTTAAAAAACATGTCCGCCTAGACTTATTGATTAGATATAGTTTGCACGTAATTTTATTCTATATATGCATTTTCTTTTTGAAAATTAAATTTATTATTAAAATCAAAAGTAACTCCTATATATGAAATTGTCGAATTGTGTAGTATATAATATATACACGTGAAAATGAAAAAGTGTATATAAAAATCAAATGAGGTTTTTATCTTCGAAAGAGGGACTGTGTATGTATAGGTTTTGTGCTCATTAATAAGAGATGATGGTACTAATGAGGGTTAGGATTTACTTTCAATATGAAGTACATGACAAAACTTTAAACAGAAATAGGGTGTCTTTAAGACTTCGTATGCATGTTATAAACATGACTTCATTTAGAACCCTGACAGCAATTTAAAATCAAAAAATTTTCTAACAAATTTCTTGATGACGTGATAAAAGAAAGGTCCAAAAGGTGAGTAGATAAGAAGGAAAGAATTTCATAGAAGTCCCCTATAATTTTGTAAATAAACATACTTAGAGAGGTGAATATGTGTAAATATCAAAGTGATCTACATTGATTAATTTTTAAGTTTTCTTGCTACAGGTTAACCCTGTCTGTTTTAGTATATGTTATTCATTAGTTATAATCAGACAGGTAATCCTTGTCTGTTTAAGTATATGTTCTTGGTCAGTTATAATCGGACAGATAATCCATGTCTATTTTAGTGTATCTTCAAGCACGAACTGAACCTAAATATACAGAATACAAATGCAGATTAAAGAAAAGAGCATAACAGATCACACCAAGATTATTATGTGGTTCAGCCCTTAACCTCTAGTCTAGCGGCCTACATCCACGTCCAATACCAAATGGTATTAGAGACTTAGTTTATTCAATTAAATATTCAAAAGATTACACAAAAAACTTCATGTTCAAAAATTTTCAATTCTGATTTGGATATCAATGCCCCATTTGCACCTCTGCAACCTTTCTCACAATTGAAACCTTTGAAGATTTCTTTGAACCAACTAACTATTACACGAGAACCCAAGCCACACTCGGCTTGTACCCAGATTTGTTATGAAAGAGTATAATTTTTAACTCAAAAAGATTTAAGAATGATATAATCAATAGCTGAAATTACACTAAATAAGCTCTCTGATGTATTATCAAATGGTTTGCAGCTTTAAGTGTCGTCCCTTCTGTTGAAAAATTTATTTTGTAGTAAGATATAAAACAACAATATTCTTGCCTGAATCGAATGGTTGACCACTCTTTCCTTAAGACTATATTCGCCCCTTACTTTTGTTACACAGGGTTACTGTGAATTAATCTACCAAGATAAGACAGGCCCATATATAAATGAAATAAGAAATTATAACAAGAAAAATATATAGAATAATATTTTTTCTTAAGAAATTGGAAATGATTGAATAATTTTCAGTTGGTAATTTGGGTGGATTTGTAACCTGAATGTTGTTACCATGACTTGAACTCAAGTCGTTAATATCAACACCTCTCTCTTATCCAACTAAACCAATATTAATTGTTGATTACATGGATAACATATAATATATTTATTATATACTTTTAGATAATGAAAATATCCAACAATCCTCCCCTATTTTCATAATCTTCCAATCATTTTCCTTTGACATTCTTCTTTCTCTTATTAAATATAGTATACATAAGTAATAAGTGTTTTTTGACTTGAACCTTTACATAGTCTATTTCACAAAATATCTGAATTT
Source organism: Panax ginseng (assembly GCA_020205605.1). NCBI lineage: Eukaryota > Viridiplantae > Streptophyta > Magnoliopsida > Apiales > Araliaceae > Panax > Panax ginseng. The sequence continues at coordinate 64,207,406 of CM035145.1, read as the reverse complement.
TTAGTAGCGTTAGCTTTGAACTAAAAAATCTTACAGTGATATCTTGCTCTATAGACATATACTATATCTCTTATAGTTTAAGGAAACTAAACAAATTTATGGCCTTGTGTTTACCTCTTGGGTTTCGTAAGTGACTTAGAGATAAGCCTTATATCTCGCAGAAGCGGCCCACTTCCTTCACTTACATAGGTGAATCTAATTAGATGCACTTGTATGACATGCATTCTCCAAATTGGACATAGATTCTGTTAGTTCCCAAAGGCACAATAGTTATCTAGAAGGGGGGGGGGGGGGGTTGAATAGATATTTAAAAATTCTTTTCGTTTTACTTTGTTAGTTCGATAGTAATTAAAACATAGCAGAATTATGATTCGTTTAATCTCCCTTTTAGATATGGTAAGTTGGTGTGAGTGAGGTAGTTATAGCAGTTATAGCAATAATGTAAGAGACACAATAGTTTCAAGTGGTTCAGAGCACTTAAAGCTCCTAGTCAACTCTTCTACTCCTAGAGTAGGAAATCCACTAAGGATAACTTTTACACTTTCTGAATCTCGCAGATTCCTTCTAGACCAGCAATCTAGGAACTTCTTAGTTCACTCTTGAATTCTTCAAGTCCAGCAGACTTGGTTCTTCATAATTCACTTAGAACTCTTCAAGTCCTTCTGACTTAGAACTCTTACTTCAGTTGATTGGTAGTTGTAAAGTTCTTGGTTGATGCTACTCAGTTGTCGTTAAGCACTTGTTCGAAAAAACTGAGTAGCTGAGCAAGCTTTTCTCTTTTTCTCAGATCGTAGAGTTGAGCGTTGAGTGTTCTTGTGCGTTTTGTTCAATGCTTGCTTAGTCTTCTCATTTGCATATGTTTTGCATATATGTGATCCGTGAAATCTATCCGTTGAAGCCTTTCGTTGAAGCATTAAATGTGTTTGACATTTTTGAACTTTGATGGAGACTTTTTTGCACACCTTCTGAAATGCATTCTGGCCCACTAACACAACAGACTGCTTTCTCACCTAACACCTGAAAAGGTGTTTTCCTCTGCCCTATGGTCCTTTCCTTAGCTTCTTGAATACGTTTCTTTTGTTGTATACTAAGGATATCTTTTATGCTATTGGGACTGGTGAGGACTTCAACGTTTAAAACCCATTCACATTTAAACAAAAGGTAGGGCTCGATGCTTCTGACACAAGGCATATGATGCTCTACGATCTAGATCGCGGTGTCTTGTCATCTTGGTGCTTGGTCTGATGAGAACACTACGATTTCTCTCAAGGACTTGCACACTACGATCTTCACTTGCTTGTCTTGCAGTCTCTACGTTTTTGAGAGCACACTACGATCTCTGAGTTAGCTTCGGCAAACGTCTGGACCACTCTACGATTTCTACAAAGACCTTTCAAGGCAGATACACAACGATCTTCTAAGCTCTACGATCTTGCCTTGGCTTCTGCAATTCCTTGATCAGCTCGATAGACTGCGATTCTTGTTGAAGCCTATCTATTCATTTCAAGACATAGATCAACCTAACATCTTTGATTTCTTTATCTATACATTCGTTTATAGAATGATAAACATTAAAAGCTTAGATCAACCTAACAGATTTGATCTATCACTAAGTCCTTGTACATATATTCCTTGAAGGACTTTATATATAATCATGAGCATTTACTTTAAACATCAAATCAAAATATGTACTTACCCAACAATCTCCCCCTATTTGACGTTGACATAACCAAGGAGATTTGTTGTCGTGATTATTAGTTTCTAGATGCATTTGCAGGAAAGTAAACATGACTTAATATTTCAGTGAGCAGCTGAAATTTCTAGAGAATAAGCATGAATTTATTGATGTTTGAAGAATAGATATTACATTTAAGATTTACATCAATAAAAATTTGAGTTCCAACTTATCTCTATTTCTTTGATATTTCGCGTGGAGGATTTACATACTCCTTTGCTCTTCTTTTCCTGCTTGCTTCTTCTCTTCTGGCTAGATCTTCCAACTCACTTGGGCTTAGCCTAGGATTGTGATCATGCCTGTTCATGAATGCAAGATCTCCAATTGGCATTCTTAGGCCTGTGGCGGTCATATTTTGTGAGCTGGTAGTTGGCCCTAGACTCCTTATTAGTTGAGCCATTATAACTTCATGCTGATCAGATCGTTGAGTCTGATGGCCGGATTGTGGAGTCTGTTGGTGGAATTGCCTTGCAGGAGGACTCCTTGAAGATTGAGTTTGGAATTGTCCTCTACCCTTGCCTTGAACTCCTTTCCCTTTATTCTCCCCCTTTATGTCAGCATCAAGGGTTCGAATGTCTTCGGATAGGCGAGTCACTCCTTGGACGAGCTCGTTGAGTTGGCTTTGGGTTTGGGCAATGTTATCTCGATTCTTTTTTATCAGAGCATCAGATCGAGCTTCCTTGTGTTTGAGGACGGCTAGAACATTTTCAATTTGCCGCCCTTGGTTTACGTAACATTTTTGGAATTCTTTTACAGCAGTTTGTAGATTGATGATGCTTTCCAACATAATCTTGTTCTGAGTATTTTGAGTCATCTGTAAGACGAGAACAACATCCCGATGTCTTTTAGCTGCTTAAAAGTGTATCTGATCCCGATCATTTATGCTCTTCACCATTTCTTTTATGAACTCCCTGAGCTTCTTTGTGAGCTCAGAGCTTAGGGTGCTGGGGAGAGCATTGGCATCCGTGATCATTTTAGTCAGTCTTAGTTGAATGAGCTCTGTGTGAGCTTCAAGGCTGTCATCAATATCCTTAATCACTTTCTTTGATACTTCAGATAACTTAGATTTTGTGGGTAGATCTGAGAGGAGCTCATTGAGTTGTGGAATATGTGGAGAAGGGGGTGTATCCTTGTTTTGATCTTGCAAGGAGTAAAGGGCAAGATCAAGGTTGATGTATTCATTGGTGGAGGAAGAGAGAATATCTGATGGAGGGGCCTGTTTTGGGTGTTTGGAGTGGGTGGTTCTATGATTTGAGCTTGGGACTCTACGACGGGGCTAGAGTTAGCAATCTTAGAGGTGATGGGAGTTGGGATTAATATGAAGTTGGGCACATTTGGTTCATCAGTTATAGAATTTTGGGATTCTGTAACTGGGAATTGACTTAGTGATTTTAGGACCACTTCCAATCAGCTTGGAAATTCATAAAATTAACTGAAGAAAGATAATGGATAGTGATTAACTCTGAACAAGATTGGGATAGATAATACCTCATGCACCATCCTTGAAGAGGGACCATTTGTTATCAGCTGTTTGGCAAAGTTAAAGTTTCCTGAGAATCCATGAGCTAGCACAGAGATGGCTGGATATTCTTTGAAGCTCCAAAACATGTGATTCCAGGAGTTTAGAATTTGAGCTTGATGAAAAGGCATCATGGGTAGATAGGAGAACAACTACTCGTAGTTAGCTTTTCTATGCCCATTGCAGCCCACAACTATGATCTCGATTTCATCATCTTCGTCCTCTTCTCTATCTTCGTTTAAGGATTCCACTATATCAATGACTTCATTTTGTTCTTACTCTGGTTCTCCCTCATTTTCTGCAGGAGCAGCTTCTTCTGTCATGGGGATATCATGAGGCTCCCCCTCAACATGATCTTCCATTTCAGGACAAGAAGCTCCCCCTCAGCTGGAGCATTTTCTAGGATGAGAACTTCTGGTATCTCCCCCTCAGCTTGAGCTTTGTCCTTTTGGCTTTCTTTGGATAGTTCCTTTTCAGCAGCCATCTTCTTGTCTTCTTCTTTGAGTACTCCTTCATTGACAATGATGTATTTCTTAACCAATTTTTATCTTGGTTTTCTAGGCTGAGCCACAACTTCAGGACTTTCTTAAGCTTCAGCTCTATCCTATTGATCAGCCAGAACATATGGTGCAGCAACTTCCTTGCTCGAGGTGTTCATTCTGGTCTCTGAGATAGTTAGAGACTCTACTATCGAAGAGACAGATGGCCTCTTCGACTTGTGACTGATTTTGTTCTTCTTCAGCAGCTGTGATATGGTAGCTATGTCTTCATCTGCCTCAGCTTGCTGTTCTTTTCTTCTTAGGATCCTCAGAGCTTCAATGTCAGAAGACTCTACTGGTATATCAGTAGTTGATCCCTAGGGTTCTTCTACCATTCTAGCATTTAGCTTTCTCTTGCCCTTTCTTTTTCTGACCAGGGTAGTGGGTTCTTCCTTGTTGATCTCCTCCTCTTCTTCTTCAGTCTCTTTGATGACTGACATGTTTCCTGAAATCCCTGATTCCTTCATATCACCAGTTCTTCCATTGGACTCAGACATCATACGAACATTTTCTGTTGGATTTCTTTTCCAATTCTCAAACAGTTGCTGGGTTATCCGTCTATTTGGATTGATGGACTCTCCTTCATTGTCCCCAATTTCACCCAGAGCAAACTATAGGATGATGCTTATAAATCTCCCGTAGAGCATCTTTTGAGAGCTCTTTGTCTTCTTCGAGCTAGTGATCCACTTCCCAATCCATTCAAGCAGTAGAGCTCCATAGTTAAGTTGTATTCCACAACTTATGGTAGTCATGAGCTTGAGTTTCACCTCATTTATAGAATCATGGCCAGAGCTCTTGCAACATATACAGTTCCCAATAATATCGGCCAGAAATTCGTACCTCTGAGGAAACTCCTTTTTCTTGTATCCTTTGACAGTGGGGAATTTCTTGTGATGCATCTTCTTTAGGCCTTCATGGAAGTTAATGCCATCTATGAATGAGAACCCTTCAGATTTGAAGCCTAGGGCTAGGTTGATATCCTTAGTTTTGAGTTTGATTTCCACGTCCTTGACCCTCATGGTGATGACGTTATTCTCGAACGCCCCATTCCTATAAAACTCCTTTATCAACTTCGGGTAGATCCAGGTGCTCGTACCCAAGGCTTCTTCAAGACCAGCCTTCTTTATTAATGACAGAGTTTTGTAAAATTTGGGTTCAGCTGTTTTGAACTCATCAAAACAGAGTCTGTAGCCAGAGATGACGTTGGAGGCTGCCATTGATTTCTTTGCAGGGAGTAAGGTTGTTTGAGCTTTCTTATGAGTTAGGGTGTCTGCTTGTAGAAAGAAAGATAGAGATAAGCTTTTTGAACTTTTGATTTCAAAAAGGCATTTTTAAACTGTACTTGTAACTTCCCTCTCTCCATTTTGTTTGGTGGGGCAGGTGTCAAATTCTGCTTGGCTCTACGAATTTGACTGATGAGGATTGTACTAATTTGCCCTTAGCTCCTTCTAAGCTAATTTGTCCTTAGGGAGGACTACGATCGTTGAGGTAGCCTTTGTGATTGTTGATTCTGTTCTACATTTGTCGAGTCTGTCCAGTAGTCGTTGAGTCTGAATTACGATCATCGTGTCTGCTTAGCAATCATCGTGTCTGAACTACGATCGTCGAGTCTGACCGAGTTCTTGTGATGAACTTTTGACTTAGCATTCTTCTTGGTTTAAGGTAACTCAGGAAGGGCCAACCTCATAGAGTGAATCAAGGGTTAGATTTGTTCCTGAGGCACTTATCAGAGAGATTGCTTTTTCTTAAACTTTATCATTACAGAATGCTCCTTTGTTTTGTTGATGGGGCTCTACTATCATTGAGTCTGCACTGCGATCGTTGTCTTTCATGTCACTTCAGCTCTACGATCGTGGACTTCCTTTGATCATGTCTATGATTTCGAACATAGCCTTTATATCTGTATGGTTAGCACAGACTAGAGCATTTTTTTTCATGGTTGTAAGTTAAGCATGCCTAGCTCACTTATTAACTTGTTAAACCTAGATTCATCTAGAGGTATTGTAAAGACATCAACAAGTTTATTTTTAGTAGGGATATATTGTAAAGATATAGTTCCATTTTGCACATGATCCCTAATGAAGTGATACCTTATTTCTATATGCTTAGTCCTAGAATACATGACAAAATTATGAGTTATTGCTATGGCACTAGTGTTATCACAATGAATAGGTATGGATTTGAATTCAAACCCATAATCTGCTAACTGATTTTTCATCCATAGGATCTCGAAAGCACAAGAATGCCAAAGAAGAATGTATTCAACTTCTGCAGTTGAAGTAGATAATTTGAGTTTTGCTTCTTGTTAAACCAGACACAAGTCTGCTTCTAGCAATTGACAAAAGCATCGGTACTCTTTTTCTATCTATTTTGCACTTCCAAAATCAACATCTGTGTATCCTGTTAGTTCAAATGAGGACTCCTTGGGATACCACAGCCCTAAGTGAGGTGTACCCTTGAGATACCTGAAAATCCTCTTTATAGTAGTTAAATGTGATTCTTTAGGATTAGCCTGAAATCTAGCATAAATGCATGTTGCAAACATTATATCTGGTCTACTGGCAGTTAGATATAAAAGAGAGTCTATCATACCTCTGTATTGATTTATATCAATACTTTTACCTTTTTCATCTTTATTAATCTTGGTTTATGAAGATTCCTTCATCAGTCTGCTTTACTTGCAGTCCAAGGAAGAAGTTTAGCTCACCCATCATGCTCATTTCAAACTTGCTCTGCATAAGCTTGGAGAATCTCTTGCATAACGTTTCGCCAGTAGAACCAAAAATTATATCATCAACATATATTTGAACCAATAAGACTTTGTCTTTATGCTTTCTAAGAAATAACATGGTATCTACTCTACCTCTAGTGATTCGAACCCATTTTCAATAAAAAAGTTAGTCAGTGTTTCATACCATGCTCTAGGTGCTTGTTTAAGACCATATAAGGCTTTGGCCAATCTATAAACATAATTAGAAAGAGATGAATTGATGAAAACTAGAGGTTGCTCTACATAGACTTCTTCTTGAAGTTCACCATTCAGGAATGCACTTTTGACATCCATCTGAAAGACCTTGAATTTCATGTGAGCAGCAAAGGCAAGGAATATTCTGATGGCTTCTAGTCTGGCAACAGGTACAAATGTCTCATCGTAGTCAATGCCTTCTTCCTGAGAGTATCCCTTGGCCACTAGTCTTGCCTTATTCCTGGTTATCACTCCATCTTCATCCATCTTATTTCTGAAGACCCACTTAGTTCTAATGACAGGATGACTTTTTGGTCTTGGTACCAATCTCCATACTTTGCTTCTTTCAAACTGATTAAGTTCTTCCTGCATGGCTTCTATCCAGCTGGAGTCTTCCATAACATCCTCTATCTTATTAGGTTCCATTTGTGACAGGAAGCTTAGATTAAAAAATTCATTTTGGGTGGCAGCTCTTGTTTTGACTCTTGCACTCGGATCTCCAATGATTAAATCTTGAGTGTGATCTCTTGCCCATCTGTTTCCTGTTGGGACATCTGTCCTGATGCCTTCTTGTCTTAGGTTTTCAAGATCTATTCTTTCTTCTTGGTGTGGAGGTTCGTCGTCTTGCATAGGCCTCTCTACGATCTCATTTCCTTGCTCAACGATTTCATTATCTAGCACTACGATCGCAGTTTTGAACTCAATGACCTCGTTCGTAGTGTTTGAACTGTCGGTCGTAGAGTCTTGAAGCACTGTTTTGTCCAAGTCTCTATCATCAAAGATGATGTGAATCGAGACTTCAACACTCAGAGTCTTCTTGTTGAACACTCTGTAGGCCTTACTGTGTGTGGCATATCCAAGAAAGATTCCTTCGTCTGACTTGGGTTGAAACTTTATCAAGTACTATTTTCCATTGTTGAGAATGTAGCATACACAGCCGAATACATGAAAGTTGCTGACACTTGACTTTCTTCCTTTCCACAGTTCATAGGGACTTCTTAATCGTAGAGTGTATGAGTGATCTGTTCTGAGTGTAGCATGCAGTGTTGATGTTTACACTAGAATTATCTAGCGGATGGGTCAATTTCTTCTGCTAGTAGAGTTCTTCCAGCCACTATCAGTGTCCTGTTGTTTCTCTCAGCTACTCCATTTTGTTGAGGAGTTCGTGGAGATGAGAAGTTGTGACTGATGCCATTGTCTGTGCAGAACTGGTCCATTTCTGAGAATTCAAATTCTCTTCCATGATCACTCCTTATAGCCTTGATTTTCTCTCCTTTCTCGTTCATCACCAGCCTAAACATCTTGATCAGTTGAGAGCTTGTTTTATCCTTTGAGGTTATAAAGAACACCCAAGTGAATCTGGTGTAGTCGTCAACTATGACCAGTGAGTATCTCTTCCCTCCAAGGCTCGTCATTGGAATTGGCCCAAATAGATCCATGTGGAGCAACTACAGGGGCTTATTAACTGAGTTGGCAGTTTTGCTCTTGAATGAGCTTTTGGTCTGCTTTCCAAGATGACATACATTTCACGACTTTTCTTTAATGAAGCTGAACTTGGGTAAGCCTGCAACTAGATCTTTTGAGGCAAGTTTGGACATGCTCTTGAAGTTGAGATGAGACAGTCTTCGATGCCATAACCAACTTATTTCTTCAGATGCTTTAGCCAGAATGCATATTGTCTCGTCTGAGCTTAGTTGTCCAAGATTTACTGTGTAGACATTTCATTCTCTTGTTCCGGTTAACTTTACAACAGATGTCTTCAGGTCTCTGACTTGACATTGATTGTTGAGGAATGTCACTTGATGACCCTTGTCGCAGAGTTAGCTAATGCTCAGAAGATTGTGTTGTAGTCCTTCCACATAGGCCATTTTACTGAAGGACACTACACCATTTCTAGCTGAGCCATATCCTCTTGTCTTGCCAGAGCCGTTGTTTCCAAAGATAACTGAGGGACCTTCCTTCTCTATGTAGTTAGACAAAAGGGCTTTGTTCCCAGTCATGTGCCTTGAGCATCCACTATCCAGATACAAGGTTGTGATCGTGGAGCTCTTTTCCTGTGGTAACATTAAACCTTCATTTTGGTACCCATACTTGCATGGGTCCTACTTTGTTAGTACCCTTGGGGACCAAAATCAACTTGATTTTGGGTCTCACATGCATGGAATTATAATAACACTTTGCAGCCTTGTGACCAACTTTATAGCACACAAAACATCTAATATGATGCATGCTTGCGTGTGTGTGAAAATTCTTCCTCCATTTGGACTTTTCTGGATCTTTAGTCATCCTTCTGTTAAGCTGATTTTCCTTCTTCCATGTGTCCTTGTGTTTCATGATTTGTGAGGAGTGTATCTTACCTCTACTGTACCTTCCTAGTTGGTTCGTAGAGTTGGTCTTACTTGACTCTACGATCCTTCGAGGTTGGTGAGTAGTGGCTGAATTACTCTTCTCTTTTCTGAAACCCAGGCCAATATGAGATACCTTACTCCTTGGAATATGGATTGAATCAGTAGAGCAGGGTTTGACTGGCTCATCCTTCTGTGAGGATTTCACAAATATAATGCCTCTACTAAAACTTGAAGCATTACTGATGCTAGTTTCCTTTACCTTTTCCATACATGGCTCTGAGGTAGATTCCCCAAAGCCTAAGCCTGTTCTGTCAGAGACACTTCTTTGGCTAGAGATCAGGGAGTCCATGGATGAAGATGATTTATTCCATGTAGAGATTGTCTTTTCTACTTCCTCAATTTCAGAGGTTAGACTTGACTCTCTTTGTGCATTGAGCTCATTGGTTTGTTTTAAGAGCTTATTCTCAGCTTCAATCATGGAGAGAGAGTTAGTACTTAGAAGGGCTATTTCCAGTTCTTCTTAAACTTTCTCTTTCTATTTTTGAAGAAGTGAATAGTCCTTAGACAGAACTCTAAACCAATTTATGTATTGATACAGATCAGATGTTATGACTTGCAGTGCAGTTTTTAAATCATCAATGTCTACATCAGGAGAGTTGAAGTCAAATACCTCATCTATACTTACTTCATGTATGTTGGAGTTCTGTTTGTCTTTTGCATTCTTGGCCATTAGGCAAAGATTTTCCATTTGAGGATCTTCATCATCTCCAGATTCAGAAGTTGAGTCATTGTTTGAGTCACTCTACGATCCTCCAGCTACAAGGCCTTTGTCTTTCTTCTGAGGCCTTTTGTTGCCTTTGTATTCCTTCTTTGGATGTGATTTCTTCTTTAGTTCTTCTTTGAGAGGTTTATTGCAGTTGGCAATGAAATGGTCAGGCTTCTTGCAATTGTAGCATAGATCATTTATTTGCTCCTAGCTGCTGTAGTTGCTGACTTTCTTTGGCTTGCTGGTTTTGCCTTGACGCATGAATCTTCTGAGTCTTTTTACCAGCATTGCAAAGTCCTCATCATCATCTTCATCATAGTTAGAGTCAATTTCAGTGTTTACCTTGGAGGTACTTTCAGTAGCTTTCAGAGCAACATCCTTATCCTTCTTTCTTCCTTCTGATAGAGTTTCTACTCGTTGAGTCAGCTCCAGTTCGTATGAAAGAAGGTTGCCATATAACTGTTGAACAATCATCTGATGGAGATTCTTTGACTCTCTAATAGCAGTGGTTTTGGCATCCCACCTGCTTGGTAAGGCTCTCATGAATTTTATGATTAGATCTTTGTTTGGATAGATCTTTCCACAGGCTCGTAGAGAGTTGAGCAGAATGTTGAATCTCTCGTAGGTGGCAGTGACGTTTTCTCCTTGAACGTGTGCAAACATTTCATATTGCTGTGTCAGGAGAGATTGTTTGTTTTCTCTGACTTCTTCCGTTCCTTCATGCATGATGAGCAGTGCTTCCCAAACCTCCTTTGTTGTTTTGCTGTTGGCCACATTTTTGAACAGATCGTCTTCTAAGGCTTGAAACAAAATGTTCTTGGCCTTTTTGTCGATTTGAATAACTCTCTTCTCATTATCAGTCCATTCTCCTTTGACCTTGATTTGTATTCTGTTTGGATCGTCTGTAGTTAGTGCAAGCTTTGTAGGAACATAAAGCCCATTCTGAACAGTTTCAAATAGATCTTCATCTATTGAGTCCACGTATGATTGCATCCGAACTTTCCAGTTGGTGAATTTATCTTTGTTGCACATAGGTGGCTTGCTGCCTCCTCAAGTCCTTGATTCGCTTGGTAAGTGTCCCATTGGATCTACTTAAGCTTTTTAGGCTATATAATAAAACCTGCTCTGATACCAATTGTTAGTTCCCAGAGGCACAATAGTTATCTAGAGGGGGGGGGGGGGGGTTGAATAGATATTTAAAAATTCTTTTCATTTTACTTTTTTAGTTCGATAGTGATTAAAACACAGCGGAATTATGGTTTGTTTAATCTCCCTTTTAGATATGGTAAGTTGGTGTGAGTGAGACAGTTATAGCAGTTATAGCAATAATGTAAGAGACACATCAGTTTTAAGTGGTTTAGAGCACTTAAAGCTCCTAGTCCACTCTTCTACTCCTCGAGTAGGAAATCCACTAAGGATATCTTTTACACTTTCTGAATCTCGCAGATTCCTTCTAGACCAGCAGTCTAGGAACTTCTTAGTTCACTCTTGAACTCTTCAAGTTCAGCAGACTTGGTTCTTCACAGTTCACTTAGAACTTTTCAAGTCCTTCTGACTTGGAACTCTTACTTCAGTTGATTGGTAGTTGTTGAGTTCTTGGTTGATGCTACTGTTGGGTAGTTTCTAATTACGCACAACACACAAGTATACGTGGTCAACAAGTAATAAAGTGAAAGTAGAGTATCGTTCCCATGGGGAATTGTTTAATAAAAATCACCAAGTACTAACCCGTAACCAACTCAATCTTATTTAAACGAATGAATTTCAATTTATAATTAAACTACTATTAAATTCCACTAGTTAAATTAAGATTACGGAGATTTAAGATCACAACTTCACTTATTGCTTCATTTAAGTTAACATACTTCTCATCAATTATTCTCTATCATGAATTATTAATCAAGAACACTAAAGTAGATAAAACCATTTCTTGATGAATAATACCCATACTCACTTAAATCCACAGATGATAGAATTCAGCAAGACACCCTAATTAACTAATCCACTATATCTCTATGTGAATTACAATTAAAAAGGATTTAAAGCACAAGTTCTCTATAAGATTACATATGGCGTAAATGCATATCTCTATCTTAAACACGAATGATGAATTCCATCTATGTAGAAATCACAAACACATGCTATCATGATAAGATCTAAATCAATACTTCATCTCTCGAATTCATATAGATTATCACTGTAATTGTTAACTAGGCAATTAAGCAATTAAGTCCAAATCACAATAGGAAATCCTCACAGTAGAACATAACAATTGATAGCGAAGCATATTAAAATAAACTACACAATAAGATCCATTGTAATCTCAAACAAAGAATTAGTTCATGATTATTGAATTAAGACTAAGAATCCACAATTGAATAAACAATAAAAGACAAAGATAGAAGAAGATGAGAAGATAGAATCTATTGTCTGTAGATTTGATGCTCTCTCCTTTCTCCTACTTTGAATCTTCAATGGTCTCCAAGTTGCTTCAATCTCCAAATCTAACTAATCTAATCTAATGGAATCCTCCAAAACTAGCCTATATCTCCTCCTCTTTTATGCATCTCATCATGTATTTATAGTTCTAATGGATACCCTAGCAAGTTAGGCAACTAAGAATCCTATTCTAGCTCAAATTAGACATCAAATAACCCAAATAAGTTTTTCCCCCACCGATCTCAAGGTGCCTTCACGCTATCCCTATATGTCATTTAGAGCGACACCCAAGACTGTATAGTGCTGGTTCCTGCGCTACTACCTTTTCCTGCTGCAAAGATCCTTTGGTAAAACATGCATAAAGTTTGATCCGCTAGGAATTATGGGGCCTGCTACCTATCAAATCGATGATATTGACGAGATCTACAACTTTTAGTATTTGAGAATTGAGAAATAACGGACGGATGAAGGTCGAAATTGGGTTGGAAGTGACTGTTATGCAAATGGCCACCCAAAACAGTGACGTTCGACGTCCGTTGGTACTAATGTCATAACTCTTGCATCCGAACTCCGATTGGAATGATTCAAGATGTTCCGAAAAGCTAAGAAGAAGCTCTACAATATAATCCAAGTTCCAAGCCAAGAACATGAAATGAACATGAAAGCCCAAACGATGTCCGAATTGCTTTTCTTTGCGATTTCATACCAATTCTTTGCGATTTCAACTCCCAAGCATATAATCTACGAAACGAACACAAAATGCATGAAAAATAACTAAGAAACATGAGATTAAGCAACTAATTCAAGTAACAGATACCGGATAAGTAGGTATAAAACCTACTTATCAAATACCCCCAAACTTAAACCTTTGCTTGTCCTCAAGCAAAAATACAAAACAATAATTCAATGCAATGCAACTAATCTACATGGCTACGAATCCAGCAGTAATGACAGAAACAAGTATATTCAACCGGCCTTAGAGAAATCAAATAAACACGATAATACATCATATCAAAACCAATCAATAACTTCTCAATCAATCATCAAATCTTAGACTGTTATCACTAATATAGTGCGTGTGTGCTCCACAACAATGTTAACTGATATAAAATCAAATTTAACACATAACAAGTCTCTTCAAAGGCATCATACAGTGTAAACTTAAGAAATCCAAAAACAAGGTAGATCCAACTAAAATCAAATAATTACCAATATCGAGGGTCAACATGGGATACTTATGCTTTATTTTTCATCTACGGGGGCTTTTTGCTCTTATTTCCCGTTTTATTTCTTCTTCTTTTTTTTCTTTTTTTTCCTTTTTGGATAGTGAGTGTGTTTTACGCTCCATCTCATGCCTGTGTTTATAAGGAGTGCATTTCACGCTTCTTCTCGACCCACCACAGGACTCAATTTATTCAACTCAATATCTTTTTTTAGAAGCTCATATACCCCACTTTTCCCCCCAAACTTAGGTTCTTGCCTAATTCTTCGCCTTCATTGCCTAACTTTGTCATTCTCTTATTTAAACTAGCATTATCCTTTAGAATCCCATTATGTATCAATTTAAACTCAATCATTCAACAAGTTGTTTTTACTGTGCTATCCTTATTATACCAGTTTCAAACAGAAAAAGACTCAATTGATAACAAGAAATCACATCAAAGCTCTAATAGTCAGTACTATACTTGTCTACCCAATTCCAATCTCATCATTGGCCAACACAAACTATAAACTATCTAACAACTGGATTCATGAAAATGAACATAATAACTAACTAATAATTTTTTTTGAATTTTTTTTTATTTTTTTTTCATTGTAAGAACTGAATATAATGCTATTTAAACTATACTACTATGAAAATACTTATGCAATTGTACTACATGAATGCACACCTAATGAACCTAACATATACAAAATAATATAACATAAACATGAAACTAAACATGCAATAATGAACTAAACTAAACTCCCCCAAACTTAGCAATTACAATGCCCTCATTGTAAGAATATAGCGGTAAGTAGAAGAGAACTTCCCTGTAATCAACTAAGCATGAGGTGATGGTGGCGATGGCGGCAACGATCATTTTCCTATCCATTGAACCTCCAATACCTACAATGAAGAGACAACATGGATTAGAATAGCACTTGGATTGGTAAAAGAACTTAATAAGCAAATTAATTCCTATCTACTAACTAAACTAGTAAAGCATATAAATATAAAAATTCCTGGGTTGCCTCTCAGTTAGCGCTTGAATTATAGTCTTTCAGCTTGACTTTATCTGGTCAACGTTATCCAATTCTTCTTCGATAATTGAGGAACCCTCCATCCATCGAAAATAATATAACTTTTGGTAGGTTCCCATTTGTGATGGCCAATGCATCAAAGTCACCTAGCATGCTCTGATTTGGTATGCTCTTAATCAAGAACATCCAACAACTAGGTGTTTTCTCCATTGTGTATGTGATCACTTTGGGGCATGGAAGCTTATCACACACAATGGGCTCTTCGTTTATCTTCTCTTTCTCGTCCCACCATGGATTCAAAATTGTACTCGCTCTTATATCATCAAGAGCTTCGCCGACGACATGACTACCAAGTGGGCATGATTTTACAAATCTGACTGACTCTTTGATCGTTGGTGGAGACCCATTTAGATCTTCGTCGACCTCTATTTCATTATCCCCAATTATCTCCACACTTTCGATATCTTGTGGCTCATCCAGTTGCAGATTTGGTTCGGGTTCTCCGTCAATTTCGTCATCCATGTCATAAGGCCAAGTGTTTGGAGGAAGGTTGCTTACGACTTTGGTCATTTGCTCTGTCTAATCTGTAAGATTTTTATTTGGCTTCGCTTGATTACTCATCTTCTCCTCATCTGCTATGAACTTGGACAATAATTCCCCCAGCCTTGAATTTTCTATTTCAGTCTCGGAAGCCATGTATTGAGGACCATTGGTTGAGGTAGTGACTAGTTGTTCCAACCAATTATTAAAAATTTGGGTTGACAGCTCTTAGCTAATACTCATCTCCTCTAGGTTTGCTATGCCCTTCAATATTACATCCCTCAGATTTGGTTTTTCTTCTTGTGGCAATAGAGGTGGACATGAAAATTCTGGTATGTATGTTAGATTCAGAGCGTAGTATTGGTCATCATAAATGTAGCTCCTTGAAGAATCCGGGTGATACCCCCAAACTTGGTGATAGTTAGGATCAACATAGTTATTTAGGTAATCACCACTATATTGTACCGGTTCAAAACTGACGGTGCATTGATGAATTTGATAGTTGGCAGCACAATAGTCATACGTAACTTGTAATAACCCGATATTTTCTATACAATTAAATCAGAAATTTTGCGAATAATTTTTTTTTTTATTATATTTTAAGGATGGGGATTTTTACAAGATAATGTGTGTATGTAATTATGTAATAAATAAAATATATTTATTACATGAATATTTACAAATAATTTTATTTTAGAATTATTGATTATTATAAATTATATTCTTATAATAATTAATTTTATAGTAAAAATATTTTTATTAATTATTTTCCATGAAAATATAATTATATATTATTTAAATAATATATGAAAAGGTTATTAGAATTATTATAATAATTATTTTATCTTATTATATGAATTTATTTGATTAATTAATTAAGTTATTTATTTTAACTTAATTATTAATGTTATATATGATGATAAATCGGATATGGAATCCAAACCCTAATTTTGGATTTTGATCAAGAATCGAAATAATAATATTATATTATTATTTGTCAGTGTTATAATTAGGTATGCTATGTGAGTAAGGTTAATGTGAGGATCGGTTTTGATGGAACAATTTTAATGTTACTGATAAACCCTAGTTTGAAGTCAAATGAGACTTTAAAATCTGTCTAGTAATTATGTTATGTGATTAATGATATTTATTATAATATTATTTTATTGTAGTGTCTTAAATATATAATATATGTGTGTGGACTGATAATGTCGGTCAAATTATGTGTATAATGTCAAAAGCCTAGTTTTAAGCGGTTAAACCCTAATTTAAAAGCCGAATGCCAGTTTAAGGCTGTTACGTAATCATGTTAATGTGATTTATGATCGGTGTTATAGATATTAAATCAAATTAGGGAAACCCTATTTTTTTTTTATATATATAAACCCTAATTGCTATTTTTGAAACCCTAATTTTCAAATGGAAAACCCTAATTGCTAAATGGAAAAGTTAATTGCTAATTTAGTCATTTAATGCTAATTAGTAAGTCTTTAAACATAATATGTAAGTGTATATAATTAGAAACCTAAACTATTTCAAGAAACCCTAATTACAATTTTAGAAACTAAAATTTATTTATTTATTTCTTTTTTTTGTACAAAACCTAAATTGGAAATCCTAGATTGTTGCTTTTAAAACCTAAAATGGTTCAAACCCTAAACCATAAAACAAACCCTAAACCCTAAGGGTTTGACAAGATTACAAGATTGCCCTTAAAATTGCAAGGCTATGGACCAAAATACCCTTATGTGCATTCTTTAATAGCTTGCTTGTAGAATTAGCTAAGACTTTAGTTGCTCAACAACTCTAGCAACTCCATTGACTTAAAAACACTAATATCAGCCACCCAAGTCAGCCAATTCATTTATCTAGACTTGTATAAATAAGATCAAAGAGAGAGAAAGCCACATTTTGTCCATTTTTGTTCAAACACCCAACCTAACTCTCTAAAGCACAATACCCACAAAATATAGTGCTAGATCAGTCCCTTAATACAGCCCCACAATCACCAATAACAAATCAAGGAGTCAGAATCAAGAATTGCTCATGAGAGGTATAAAACCCTAATCAAAAATTCGACCTTTGATCTTCTGTTAAAAGTTATGTTTATGTGTTGTAATATGTTCTATGTAGTGTCTATAAGTGATCTGGGTTGGCACATGTTAGATCTATAACATCAAAGTGCTCGAAATTTAAGTTTTTCAAAATCTGGGAAATGTATTTTTTGTGGTCTGACAATGAATGTCAGACCATGTAACTCTCATACTGTTTATGTGATTTGTTGTTTAAATGTTGCTACATGTAGTATGTCATGAGATCTGTCTTCTGCAACTCATAGAAGGGCCAGATCATGTATGAATTGATATATATTGATGGTCAAAGGTCGTTGACCGACCATGACCGACTAGAATTCTGGGTAACCCAGAACGTATGAACAGTGTCTGACAACATGTTTCAAAGCCAATATTTGTCGGGTGTTATGTATTTTGTTGTTTTTGTAGTAATATATGTGTAGCCTATTGTCTGGATTATAGTTACATGTCTTTATATAACTTATAACATCAGCATATAGAACGTAATAGGTGGTCAAACTAGACCACTTGCACTGTTTTACGTTTTTGGGAAAAACCCAGAAACTTGTTAAACAAAGTTTCTGACAATGGTTGACCGTATCATATCTTATGAGTCTGATGTTATTGGACTGAGATCATGATTTATAATTGTTCCTTGACACATGTAGTATACATTTAAACTTTAATAAAATCATTTTGATTACCAGAACATAATGATAATTGAGCCTCAAAATGACATCATGAGACTGTCTGGGTTTCTGGGTTACCCAGAAAACCCAGATCAGCTCTGACACGTACTTTGGAGGCTTAGATCTCCTTAGTTCGTTGCTGTTTGATCTTGTTGATTGTTGGAGCTTATAGTATGGTACTATTACTACAAGTTATGACCAGAATCATTCCCAGAAACACAATACACACTGTTTTACACTTGGTCAAAGAAGGCAAGTCGAAACAACCTTATGAATGCTCAAGAACACGAAGAACACCTATAGCGATGGTTCTGTCGCTATAGGCAGTCTTTAGCGACATTTTATTTTTAAAATTAATTATTTTTATTAAATAAATAGAAAAATTAGTTTTTAATTATGCAAAAATACAAAATAAATTCTTAAATATTATTTTAAAATTCAAAATTAGTTTTTAATTATTTTGAATATATTTCATATTTAATATTTACGGAATATTAAAAGTATTTAATTTATTTAATTATTATATTAAATAAATTATTTAAAAATGATTTTAATACATGAAAAATTATTTAAAATTATATTATGGCATAAAAAATAATTTAAGTTATTTTTGATAACTTTTAATATTTTGTGATGAATTTCATTAATTAATTAATATTAATGATAATTAAGTTATTTATTGAATATATTAAATAAATGATGAAAAATAGAATTAATGATTTAAAAATTATAGAAAAATGATTTAAAGGTTATAAAAGTATTTTAAGTTATAAATACAACTTTTGATATTTTATCATGAAAAATATTAATATTTTAATATTAAATGATATTAAGTTTATTTAATAATTATATTAAATAAATTAGTTTAAAAATCATTTTAATATTAGAAAAATCATTTTAAATGAAAATAAATAGCTTAAAAATATTTGAAGTTATAAAATATAAATTTTAATATTTAAAGGTAAATTTCATTAATTAATTATTATTAATGATATTAAAGTTATTTAATAATTATATTAAATACATTAGTTTAAAAATGATTTTAATATTAGGAAAATCATTTTAAATGAAAATAAAGTGTTTAAAGATATTTTAAGTTATAAAATATAACTTTTAATATTTAAAGGATAATCTCATTAATAATTTAATATTAATGATATTAATTTAATAATAAATGATATTAAGTTTATTTAAAAATTATATTAAATAAATAGTTTTAAAATAATTTTATTTATTTAAAAATCATTTGAAAAGGATATCAATGGATTAAAAATATTTTAAGTTATGATTAAGGACTTTTAATATTTTGATAAATAATACATTAATACTTTAATATTAATGATAATTATTTAAAAATGATTTTAATTCTTTTAAAAATCATTTAAGGGTAATATTAATACTTTAAAAGTATTTTAAGTTATTATAAATAACTTTAACATTTTGACAATGGTTTCATTAATGGTTTAATATTAATTAAATATTAATGATAATAGAATTATTTAATATTTAAATCATTTAATAATGATTCCGGTGTTTGCAAATTCATGATAAATTATAATAAATGTTTAAAAAGTATTATAAGTCATTTAAAAATAATATGACAGATACTTACAGATATTGAACTACAGGATAGAGTCTTAGACTCGATAATTACCCGATAAAGCCGTCGGTACCCTGACATATTTCAGAAATTGATCTGAACTTAGATATTTTAACTGAATATGTGTTTATTTGTGATTCAATGGTTGTGAAATATATGTGACAATGTGATTAGGTTATGTGCTGACTGCAATAAGCAATGCTATGTGTTATAGTATGTTATTCTACTCGATCAAATGATCTTATTATTGATAGGTGTTATATGAAGATAGAACTAAGTTACGAACTGTAAGCAGCGCATCAAGCAAGTATCTTACCTTTGGATTTCCTTTATGCAATGGACATGAGTAAGAAGTTTCATAATTATATTATTATTATGCTATATTATTAACCCTATTGTGATATATTCTATATCCAATCATTGTTTATCAACATGTTAGTATATAGTAATTCATATATATATATATATATATATATATATATATATATATATATTCTCATTTGTTAATTTCAAATATGGTTATACAAGTGTCCCCACTTGGATAATCAATGTATTTAAACACATGTTGATATATATATATATATATATATATATATATATATATATATATATATATATATATATATATATATATAAGCCGCTTTAAGCTACTTGATCACTAGACACAAATTTCGAAATGTCGTTGAATATGATAAAACCTTTTTGTATCCAATCAAATTATTTTTGTTCGGATTCCAGTCTGAGTATGAACATCCCAATCACGGGAAAATTTTTATGCGCCAAGGCGGACAAAGGATGAACGATAATATCGTTCTAGCAATGTAGTATTGATCAATACAGGGCTCATTGGGATGATCACCCTCGCGCCCATAAGTTATGACGGTTTGCAGATGAAGTTCTGCTAAACTTTATCCAAAATTAAAACAATGTTCATAGTATGTCGACTACCCTATATATATAGTCTATACGTAGTTTCAAAATTTTGAGATAGAATTGTTATGTTATTATTATCGGTTCAGTTTACTTCACAACTATAAATTCGTTGTAGAAGTGATGTACAAAGAAAACATTTATATCTTTCAGCTAATTATATTTCTAATTGTTATTACTTGCTGGGCACTCAAATGCTCATCCTTGCTTAAATTTAAATGTTTTCAGCTAAGCGTGATCAACCTGAAGGTTCAGACAAGAACAAGTGAAAAAGGAAAGCAAACTGAATATGTGTAATGGTATCTTTTGTAATAGTTAGGTATTAAGGTAATGATATATATTATCTATCATGTAAGGAATTATAGTAATGGTTGCGTACTTGGGATTAGACTCTGATAAATATAAATTAAGTTTGATTTTTATATTATTATTATTATTATTAGTATTATTCCGCTCATAGAAATGGTATCGTGAAGCACCGAGTTTGGGTTGCAAGTACTTAAATTTGGGGGCGTCACATAACTGCCATCCTTCGACTCTGTTGGGCTGCGATTAGCTCCAACGTCTTCGAATTTGCCTCAATTTGTACTGATTCTGCGAAAAATACATTAAGTCCATCAATCTTTGTTTCCCTTGGTTGAGTCATGTTCGTGTATGGCCATTGATACGCAAAGTCATTCATGGTACCTGAAAAGAAAGAAAAATAGGAAGAGAATTAAATAAAATGGAAAAAAATGTTTAAATTAAGACTAATTTGATTGAAGCTAATATTGGCAAAAATATATTAACTAATTCCCTGGCAACAACGCCAAAAACTTGTTGGGTAGTTTCTAATTACGTACAACACGCAAGTATACGTGGTCAACAGGTAATAAAGTAAAAGTAGAGTATCGTTCCCACGAGGAATTGTTTAATAAAAATCACCAAGTACTAACCCATAACCAACTCAATCTTATTTAAACGAATGAATTTTAATTTATAATTAAACTACTATTAAATTCCACTAGTTAAATTAAGATTACGGAGATTTAAGATCATAACTTCACTTATTGCTTCATGTAAGTTAACACACTTCTCATCAATTATTCTCTATCATGAATTGTTAATCAAGAACACTAAAGCAAATAAAACCATCTCTCGATGCATAATACCCATACTCACTTAAATCCACAGATGATAAAATTAAGCAAGACACCCTAATTAACTAATCCACTATATCTCTATGTGAATTACAATTAAAAAGGATTTAAAGCACAAGTTCTCTATAAGATTACATATGGCGTAAATGCATATCTCTATCCTAAACACGAATCATGAATTCCATCTATGTAGAAATCACAAACACATGCTATCATGATAAGATCTAAATTAATACTTCATATCTCGAATTCATATAGATTATCACGGTAATTGTTAGCTAGGCAATTAAGCAATTAAGTCCAAATCACAATAGACAATCCTCACAATAGAACATAACAATTGATAGCAAAACATATTAAAATAAACTACACAATAAGATCCATTGTAATCTCAAACAAAGAATTAGTTCATGATTATTGAATTAAGACTAAGAATCCACAATTGAGTAAACAATAAAAGACAAAGATAGAAGAAGATGAGAAGATAGAATCTATTGTCTGTAGATTTGATGCTCTCTCCTTTCTCCTACTTTGAATCTTCAATGGTCTCCAAGTTGCTTCAATCTCCAAATCTAACAAGAACTAGTGTTTTGATCTAATTTACTCTAATCTAATTTAATGGAATCCCTCAAAACTAGCCTATATCTCCTCCTCTTTTATGCCTCTCATCATGTATTTATAGTTCTAATGGATAGCCTAGCAAGTTAGGCAACTAAGAATCCTATTCTAGCTCAAATTGAACATCAAATAACTCAAATAAGCTGTCCCCCGCCGATCGGCACGCCCCACGCTGTCCCTAAGTCATTTAGAGCGCTACAAGGCCATTTTTGGTGGCTCAACACATACTACATGTAGCGCGGTCAAGCGCTTACCCTTTTTCCCTCGTCATGACGTCCTTTGGTAAAACAGGCATAACATTTGATCCGCTAGGAATTACGGGGCCTGCCACCTATCAAATCGAAGATATCGACTAGATCTACAACTTTCATTCTTTTAGAATTGAGAAATAACGGACAGATGAATGTCAACATTGGGCTGGAAGTGACTGCTATGCAAATGGCCACCCAAAACAGTGACGTTCGACGTCCATTGCTACAAATGTCATAACTCTTACATCCGAACTCCGATTGGAATGATTCAAGATGTTACGGAAAGCTAAGAAGAAGCTCTACAATGTAATCCAAGTTCCAAGCCAAGAACATGAAATGAACATGAATGCCCAAACGATGTCTGGATTGCTTTTCTTTGCGATTTCATACCAATTTTTTGCGATTTCAGCTCCCAAGCATATAATCTACAAAACGAACACAAAATGCATGAAAAGTAACTAAGAAACATGAGATTAAGCAACTAATTTAAGTAACAGATACCGAATAAGTAGGTATAAAATCTACTTATCAGCTAATTAGTTGCCGTAAAGCACTTGTTCGAAAGAACTGAACAAGCTTTTCTCTTTTTCTCAGATCGTAGAGTTGAGCATTGAGTGCTCTTGTGCGTTTTGTTCAATGCGTGCTTAGTCTTTTCATCTGCATATGTTTTGCATATATGTGATCCTTGAAATCAATCCGTTGAAGCAATAAATGTGTTTGACATTTTTGAACTTTGATGGAGACTTTTCTGCACACCTTCTGAAATGCATTCTGGCCCACTGACACAGCAGACTGCTTTCTCACCTAACACCTAAAAAGGTGTTTTCCTATGCCCTATGGTCCTTTCCTTAGCTTCTTGAATACGTTTCTTTTGTTGTATACTAAGGATATCTTTTATGCCATTGGGACTGGTGAGGACTTTAATGTTTAAAATCCATTCCACATTTAAACAAAAGGTAGGGCTTGATGCTTCTGACACAAGGCAGATGATGCTCTACGATCCAGATCGTGGTGTCTTGTCATCTTGGTGCTTGGTTTGATGAGAACACTACGATTTCTCTCAAGGACTTGCACACTGTGATCTTCACTTATTTATCTTGCAGACTCTACATTTCTGAGAGAACACTATGATCTCTGAGTTAGCTTTGTCAAACGTCTGGACCACTCTACGATTTCTGGAGAGACCCTTCAAGGAAGATACACAACGATCTTCTAAGCTCTACGATCCTTCCTTGGCTTCTGCAATTCCTTGATCAGCTCGATAGACTACGATTCTTGTTGAAGCCTATCTATTCATTTCAAGACATAGATCAACCTAACATCTTTGATCTCTTTATCTATAGAATGATAAACATTAAAAGCTTAGATCAACCTAACATATTTGATCTATCACTAAGTCCTTGTACATATATTCCTTGAAGGACTTTACATATAATCATGAGCATTTACTTTAAACATCAAATAAACATATGTACTTACCCAACAGATTCATTAAAGGTTTACCCTACTCTCTTTGTTCTCCATACAAGCATACACTATCTTTGAGATGGTTTTGAAGAATTTTTTTTCATACTTGTCTAGTGTATAACTGGTTATTACTATAAGTATTTTTTCATTGAACTAATATACCAGATGTTACTCTAGTATTTAGTTGGGTTCCACTTATAGATTACCTCTCATTTAAAGGCTTTAAACCTATCTCCCTGGAAGTCTTACATATTACATCCTTGCCTAGGCCTTTTGTAAAAGGATCTGCCAAATTTCCCATTATAAACCTTGTTATAAAATATCTTTTACCTCCCATAGTTAATATGCCCTTAAATTCACAAATATCGGAATGCATTAATTCTAATAATTATGAATTTCTTTCTACTTTTTTAAAAGGCTTCTTGGCAATTTTAGATTTAACACATATAGCACATTTTTCTAAATCAGAAAAATTAATCTTAGGAATTAAACTAAGATTACTCATGCTGTGCATACTTTTATAATTTACATGTCCTAATCTAGCATGCCAAACATTAAAAGTAGAAATCATATAAGCAAAAGATGAATTTTCATTAATAACAGTTAGTTTGTATATGCCATTAGATTCATATCCTTTTCTGACATACATACCTCCCTTAGACAATACAATACAATTAGCATCAAACAAGACTTTTATGTCATGTTTGTTTAAAAGACTAACAGATACAAGGTTTTTCCTAATTTCTGAAACATGAAGAACATCATTAAGAGTAATTGTCTTCCCGGATGACAACTTGAGAACCACCTTGCCTTTGTCCATCACTTTTGCAGTTGATGAATTTCCCATGAATAGTTCTTGACTATCCTTCATAGGTTCATAGGCTTTAAATACTACTTTATTCTTGGAAATATGCTTGGTTGCTCCAGAATCGATCCACCATTCCATGTCATTTCCAACCATGTTAGTCTCCATGATCATATCAACAATATCCTCATTGTCTAACATTTTTGCTTGGTCATTCTTTTGTTGCATTTGCTTTAAGTACAAAGTACATTGTGTCAGGAATAAGCTTATAAATGATATTCCTATTTACATATGATTTGATTATGATATATATATGAATGAATATGCAAATATGCTTGCATTAAGAAAAGCTGTAAAGTCCTTTGATAGACAATAGAAATATATGTACAAGGACTTAGAATGAATTGATCAAATGTGTTAGGTTGATCCTACGTAAGCAAAACAGCTTTGTAAAGTCCTTAAAAAGAAATGATGTACAAGGACTATAAATATAGAAAGATCAAGTATGTTAGGTTGATCTAATGTTGTAATATATAGGCTTGTCTGATCGTCGAGCACTGCACTAAAAATCGTAGTCTGCCAGAAGAGTCAAGGAAAACTCGAGAGCTATCGAGGTAGAATCGTAGTCTGCAAGATAGTAGATCTCGGAGTTCGTAGACTGCCAGGAGAGACGAGGAAGGATCATAGTGTGTCGAGTAGAACTTCCTTAGGGCCGTAGTCTGCTAAGGACGTTATTTTCAGAATCGTAGAGACAGCCTGTCTACGAGCCGACCGAACATATACCGAAGCCCAAGTCAAGAATCGTAGACTACACTCAAAGTCGTAGAGTCTACTGATCATACCA
Organism: Panax ginseng; assembly: GCA_020205605.1. Classification (NCBI taxonomy): domain Eukaryota; kingdom Viridiplantae; phylum Streptophyta; class Magnoliopsida; order Apiales; family Araliaceae; genus Panax; species Panax ginseng. The sequence continues at coordinate 64,181,896 of CM035145.1, read as the reverse complement.
AAGGCAGAGATCATAGTCGAGCAAGATCAGATAAAGACAACAAGAAATGTCAGAAATCGTAGTGTCAAGATCTGATCTCGGAGTCGTAGTGTCTCCACAACCGAAGCTAAATCGTAGAGTGCAGAACTAAGACTTCAACAGATGTGCTCACAATGCCAAAGCAGAATTGTAGAGCAAATACGATTCTTAACAAATGAGCACTCCCAGGATATCCAAAGGAATGAAGCCTCTGGTTGGCACTACAAAGATACATCCCATCTGAAGGAAACAAGAGAGCACTCAACGAATGGTATGCAAGCTAACAGAAGATCTAAGCACCAACCCAATTAGTATCAAAATTGAGTTGTGAAGCCATTCAAGATAAAGTCTTCCACAAGGAGATCAAAAGAAGACTTCAGTAACTGACTAAGGAAAGTGAGCAAGTGCAGTAGCTGTCAAGTAGACAGAAGACGATGATCTTGGAAGTAACAAGGATCGTAGTGTTCGTCAAACAAAGAAAGAACTGATGGAGTGCACACAGAGGTACTGGACAGCTTCTGAAGAACAAGGCTAAAGTGATTAAGCATTGGGTCAGTCCATTGATGATAAGTGAACTGGAGATCACAAGGAGAAAGAGAGCTGGACACGCCACAAATCTGAAGTTTCTTGCTATTCAGAAGGGGCCAGAACAAAGAAGTCAAGCCATCAGTATCTGAGAGCTGTTGAGGCAAACAGAAGTGTTGAAACACTACACAAGAAAAGGAAGAGGTGTTCCATATTGAAGATCCAATCAACACTCTTTAAGATCATAGTTTTGTCTCTACCAGTCAACAAGACACTACGATCAGGTCCATGAAGACTTGCATCAGAATCGCAGAGTTCGAATAGCTAAAGACTGAAACATTGGCAACGGTTCAATCTGAAGGGTAATATTCGGAGAAGAGCTTATTGAGAGCATCGATGCAAAATGACAACCTTTGATCGAGAAATCGGAAGAAGGAAATAAAGTCTTTAACCTGCCCAAGATATTAAAGTGACATCTTTGACGGGGTAGGTGAAACAGTAGACTGCAGTGTCAGAAAAAGTATGACATGTCACATCTGCAGTCTACCTCAGTCAACTCGAGATCTGTGAAGATATTTGAATAGCTTTCAATGACTACTTTCCAATGGAAGGATTGTGAAATAGTATAAATCAGCAAGAGCTTCAAAGATCGAGGGTTGCTGGAGTTGCGAAGTTTGGAGTAATGGTGGACTATTTAAACCATGTGAGATAGTGAGTCTGAAGGCTCACTCTACGATCCACCAAGAACACTCAAAAAAATACAAAGAAATAAGTAGAAGTGAGAGTTCTACAATGAAGAAGTGAGAGTTCTAATACATGAAGACTGTTCTGAACTGCCGAGAGAAAGAAGAGCATTAATGTCATCTTGATGTCCATCCTGGGAAGACTCTAAGTACCATAGAGAAGAGGTCACAATCATCTTAACAAGTCCATCATGAGAAGGCATCAAGTATCAAGAAAGGAGATCACAAATGTCATCATGGTGGCAAGCATGAGAAATTTTCTAAGTACCTAGCAGAAAAGCTTACAGTCATCTTAGAAACCCATCATGTGCAGCCATCACGTATCAAGAGGAATGATCTTTAAAGCAGTTCATCAAGGGATCATCTGAAGTGGTTGAGTAACTGAAGAAGCTGAGCATCATGCAACACTCAACTGTACTTCAAGGATGATCACGCCAAGCTGCTAAGTACATAAGATGTTTAGAGCATGAAGACATCTTAGCAGCTGAGCACCAACTCCAACAAATAAACAAACAACTCAACAAGAAGCCAGGGCTTGAGGGGTCCTTGTCCGGAGGGACTAAATGAAGTTCCAAGCCTGCTGGGCTTGAAGAGTTCCTAGGGAACTAGAGGAGTTCCAAGGCTGCTGGCCTTGAAGAGTTCTTAGTGAACTGAAGTCCCTAGGTTACCGGCCTTGAAAGAATCTTAGTGATTCAGGGTGCTGCCCTTCCTTAGTGGAAATCCTACTAGGTTAAAACAAAAGAGTGGATTAGGAGCTTGAGTCTTTGAACCATTTAAAACCCCTTGTGTCATTTACATTATGTCTATTAACTATTATAACTGCTATGTATATTTTAACTGCTTACCATTGAACTAACTCTACGAACAATATATGTATGATTATGAATATATCAATGAAGGGGATCTTTTACTTATTCCGCTGTGCTTGAAAAGATTCTTATGTTTATCATATGCTAAATTATGAGCAATACAAAATAAACCAGAAAAGTATTTGAAATTAAAAAGGATCTATTCAACCCCCCCTTCTAGATCTATTGTGTCTACTCGGAACTAATAATTGGTATCAGAGCAGGTTCTCATGCTATATTCAAAAGCTAATCGCTTTGAGTGCGATCTAAACACGTATTAATCGCTCTAAACTTAGTTTAGTAGTAAGTCAGTTGTTATTTGCAGATGAGCTCACACGTTGGAAATATTGTGTATAGGTAAATGTGTATATACACCTGAAGCTGCTCAGATTGGTTCATGTTCTTGACTGACATATCAACAAGACCAATCCTTGCCTGCAGTCAATCTTGTAGTCTGCAGATCAGAAGAGATAGCCCAAGAGACATCAACAACAAAGAGTCAAGCGTCCACCAGCCTGAAAGATGAAAAGGCCATACATGCTAAGAAATACTTATCCAGAGAAGAAAGAAGATCTTCTCAAATATGTGTCTGGCCAACTAACAGTTGGGTGCAAACTTTGTAAACTGAAGGATGTCAAAGAACAAAAGATGCTAAGATTCTCTTAGCCTGCATCTTCAAGACCACGACTGATTGATTAAAGGCCAACAAGAGCAACAAGCTGTCAGGAGCAAATGTGAAGCTATGCACATCAATGCCTAAACTCAGTATATTAAAGATAAATGATCATAAGTAATCGACAAAGAAAAGGTACGGTTCCTCACTATTAAATGTGTACATCATGAATGCACCTCCTTATGAACTATAACAGTATTCTGTCAAAGAGTCATATTCTACCTAAAAAGGTGACGAGAGAAAGTACCCTAAGGATGGAAACTCAATTGTCTATAAACTTTCTCTCCATCCAAGTTTTAGGTTGAAGATGACATCTTGAAAGAAATCTGAAAGGGGTCATAAGAGCATCACATGCCAAATTAATTCTATGTGAAGTAATCTTTGCTGGTGGGTTAGTATGTATGTACAAACCTATGTTCTAAGTGTTTGACAACACACATAGTATGTATAATAACCCATAATTTTGGATTATCTAGAATTTAGGTTTAAAGAATTAGTTATTAATAAAATGAATTTTTATTAATACTATTATGTGCTATGTGATTATTAATCGTTCTATAACCTAGAATGATTATAAGTCGGGAGTATTCTGGCTACGAGCTAGATTGAACGAGTAAGAATTTTCAAGACGAAAATGAAAGTTTTTCGTGAACAGAATATTTCTGGGGAAAAAGACGAAATAGGCACTATTCACCCGTTTCTGCTCGGAGATTTATTTTGAAATTCCGAGAAGTTATTGATTACGTATAATCTTGAGACGTGATAGAATATTCAATAATATTTCGGTTATAGCAAAAATGAAGTTTTCGCCTGCGGACTCAAAACCTAAGGGTTAGGAAAAGTGAGTTCCGAGAATGTAATGAGTACGTATAATAACTAGGGTTATTATGCGTGAGAAATACGAGTATGATACAGGTTATTATACGAGTATAGTACGAAGATTAGTATGACGTATAATACGAATATCGTACAAATGAAATACGAAGAGAATACGAGAATTGAATGCGTAGAATACGATGAGTCTAAATGGACTTTGTGTTCATAGACTTTGTAGAATCCCATTGGACTTCGATTATGTCAAGCCCAATGCTTTAGTTAAGCCCAAGTTAGGCCGAATAATAATTAGGGTTAAGGCCCAAACCAAGAAAAGAAACCACAGATCGAACCGATGGGTAAACGGATGGTTAAGAACCAATGGGGCAACCCATGGGGTGACCCATGGGGCATGTGGGCCGGCCACTTGGCCACCAAGGTGGTGGCCAAGTAAACTTGGTGGCTAAGTTTGGAATAGTAAGGAGGTTAAGGGGGCGAAATGACTAAATTGCCCTAGCTTTGGTTTTCTATAAATAGAAAGCTAATTTTTCATTTTCAAGGATTTTGAAAATCCTATAACTTGAGAGAGAGAGAGAGAGCTCTCGGATGAAGAGGAAGAGGAAGAGCGTGAGCATGAATGCTCGGATCAAAAGTGATCATGAAATAGAAGAGCTTGCAAATCGCCTGCTTTGTATAACGGAAGAGGATTAAAGAAGAACGGTAATCCGAACCCTAGTTTCTTCTAATATTTTCTTTAAGTTTAATATGTTTAAAACATAGCTTAATGAGAATAGGGAGAAGATGATGTTAGAAATGATTTCATATGGTTGAAATCATGAGAAAAGAATAAATAAGAATTAGAAATTTAGTTTATAAATTTCTAAAGGAAGTATAAGATTCGTAAGGGTTTTGAGCGATTCGAATGAATCCATGAACGATTAGGTGAAATAAGTAAGGAATAATATTCTATAACATCAAATTCCAAGAAAAAGTAGAATCGTAATCCAAAATATCGATTAAAATGAAGAACGAACGAAGAACGCGAAGAACACGCGAAGAACACGAAGAATGTTGTTGATGGACAAATTTAAAACCATCGTAGGATAATTGTTGTTGATGGACAAGTTTAAAACCATCGTGTATAAGTTAGTTGCATATTGCTTGGTTAGGAACGGTAGAAACATTCATGAAGAATGAATTAAAACTTAGCTATAACGAAGTTATGGCAAAATTTTTGTAAAAGACGAGCGAGAATTAGAAAGTTAATAAATGAACCCGAACGTGTAGGGTTTCATAAGAAAGAAAGAGAATGTAAAAAACGTGAGTCATGGACTCAAGAACGAACGAGTTCCGAGTTCGAATGACCGAATTACGGATGAACGAGCGAAGAACGTCAAAAGCATAAAAATGAACGAACGGTTAAGATTAAGCCAATGGAATGGCACATTAACGGATTCAGAAAGAAGTTCTGTCCAAAGGGTATGGAAGTACGTAAGATACGAAAGAGAATGGCTTTGGAATGACCTCATTTTGAGTTATAACGAAGAAGTTATGAGATCGTAATGTACGCGTCTCAAACTTAATGAAAGACTTAGAAAGAATTTCTAGGGTTTGGTCTCGGCGCCGCAGCGCCGGATAGACTATGAGAAGTAGCGCCATAGCGCGAGCTCGGCCATAATCTTCTGGAGAGTGAAAGCCAGCAAAGAGAGATAAGAAAAGACTTGGCACGGCAAATGACCAAAGAGAGAGAGAGAGAGAGTAGGTCGTCGCCAAAGCATGAGAGAAAAGAAGGGCACCGCAGCGTCGCAGTCACGGCAGAAGAGCAATGCCTGAAATGAGATTTTTAGTTCTCAGTTACTGGAGGATGTGCAAGAAAGAAGTATGAACATGTAGTTCACGTAATGTAACATTCAATTAAGTGTTTTAAACCTTTAGTGAAGGTTGAACGGAAAGATTTAGCGAGATTAAAAGATAGAGAATGTAAGAGCTAGATTACGTAACCGATATCCGGGGACCGTAGTCGTAATGAACGAACGTGAGGGATTATTGTGATTGCGATTCCTTAGATGTTGGGTGATAAAGGTAATGAATAACATTCCGATGTTATGTCATGGTAAGTGAGATAAGTGTAAAGCGTATTGACGCTGTGAATGCAACGTTGTTGCGATGAACGATCCGTCTTAGCATACAATGAATGGTATGACTTCGACATTAAGAAAGAATAATGAACGTGGGGTTCATGGGTTGGATAACGATGAAAGCAATTGAAACCTTGATTAAAGGTTGAATAAGAGAATTAAGAGACGAGTAATGTGAACGTTGAATACGTAACGATCCTCGTGAATTGTACTTGTGTTAGACGAACGTTCTAAGTATACAATGGTTGTATGACTTAGACACTGACGAAGGTAGTAAGTAAGATGCGAATGGTATCAAGGAAAGCCATAGAGAATGATAATGAGATTTATGAAAGTCCGAGGGTGAGTCGGATAGAGAATGTTAGAATGAATGTAAGCGTTAGACACTTAAGCCAACGTAACGGTTGAGTGTACGCGATTATTAAACGGGCAGAACCTACACCCCGTGTATGGTTTGACCGTAAGGTAATGAAGACTAGGATTTAACCATGAACGGTGAAGAAACTGAGTTAAGGATAAAAACGTATAACGTTAAGAAGCCGAGTTAATAAGTATAACTTGGACAACGTTCCGAGTTGCAGGAACTGGACGTTATAAGATATGAATAAGTTCATATGAAATGTTTAACGCTATAACCTCATCGTATTAACATTGAATGATCGTTCTGAGTATACAGAAGATTGTATGACTTAGACGATAAAGAATGAATCCTGAGGTATGGCATCTAGTTGCCAGAAAGCTGTAAGGAATAAGAAGTTGACTTAATGAACATTATAGTTTAATGGTTCGTATAAGTTAAGAGAAGTTAGGTTGTGGTACAATCGTAACTTTGATAGTTGACATATGGGAGCTGTGCTAAACAATTCCTTCAGAGATCGAAGGTATATACAAAATTGGCAACCGATCTAACTCACTGTGTGGGCAGTGTAGATGAGACGGGAACTTGTGTGTTGGTTGATTATGGGAAACCACTCAGAGTACTATATGGACTACTAGCAGGGAAGCGATGTGTGCTGAGTCCTATAGAAGCTATAAGAAGAATATAAGAATGCAAATCATCAAAGATGATTAACGTTTTGAGTAATACATCTCCGTATGTTATGAAGCCGTAAAGCGGGAATGAAAGTTAGTCGCGTAAACTTATATTGCAAGAACGCGAACCCTAAGAAGTAAAGTTAAGTAAACCAATGCGTAAGTCAAGTATATGACTAATTGGTGTACGTGTTATTTCCTTATGTGTTATATACGGATTTGGAATGAGCAGTTCAACGTTAACTATAAGTTGTAGCTGTGCATAAGGCAAGTTTTCTAACTTCATTCATGCTATATGAATGCTAGTTTCTTAAACTTCTCAGATGTGGGACTTGAGAAGTTATGTCTATGTGCGAATGTGTAATATTTGTACAAGGTGGTAGAACGTAGGAGGCCTTGTGCCAAAATTTGAAAACTTCGGTGTTTCTTTGAGATGAACTGTTCTATGATTGAGCTGTTCAATACAAGTATGCTCGGTTTATACATGAACCGTTATTGTTAAGTCTATGCTAATGATTCTAGCCAGACAGGATGTGTATGGAAAAAGGTAGAAGAATGAAAGTAGTGTAAAGAGTATGTCATGAATGTTTTAAGATGATAGGAATCGAGACTATTCTTATTATTCAAGCTGCTTCATAACCTTTGTTCGGTTATCGAAGTTCTGAAAAATGTTTAAACTCTTGAAGTTGTTTGTTCAACTGTTATTACTTGTTGGGCAATTGAATGCTCACACTTGCTTTAAATGAAAAACATTTTCAGCGAACAATGTTAGAAAGAACTAAAGGATCCCGTAAAGATCAAGCTGAGCGGTATCCAGACGAAGTGCCATTCAGTATGTGAATTTGCGTTAAGAGCAAGCGAAGACTTGTAATATAGAATGATAGAATTAAACTATAGACTAGTTTAATGAACAGTTATGAATCCTTGGTGGCGGATGAAAGTCACTCGTATAAGATGTAAAGAATAATGTAATTATCATTATTTGTAATGAAAGAGGTTCTAAGGTTTCGAGAACCTGGGATTTGAGAATATATGTTATTATATTTAGCTATATAATGACGTATGTTTGGAAAGAAATGGAATCGTGACGTACGGAGTCCGGGTCTGAAAGTAGACCGGATTTTGGGGCGTCACAGGTTGGTATCAAAGCTATAGGTTATAACTCTTAGGTATGTGTACCTAAGACTATAATCGTAGAGAAGAGGATAAGAAAATCGTTGAGTTAAACGATTAAGGAAGAGGATCACCACGTGATTATAGTGAATCGTAGTAACAGATGAGCTGTTAAACGATGAATGAATGGTACTACGAAGTAGTATGGCAAGATGAAATTAGATTGAGTTGTAAAGGTTAGCATACGAATTAAAGAAAATTCGTATTAAGTAAAGAGAAATTTAGAAGTTGTAAGATTTCAATTGAGGACTCATGTGATGGCTGAGTTGTGTGAACCTTTGTTATGGGCAGAGGTTTGTGCTTTGGTGTAAGAACTACTCAGTTTATTACAATGATAATCATTGGAATTGGTCGCGCAATTGAGATGTATATGACGAGAAGGTGAATCTTTTCTCATGTATATACTTGATAGGTAGAGAATGATAAGGTAGGTGCGAGTTCTTGAAACTCATACTTATGGTAAGTTCATGACTCATAATAATATGGTATGTTTTTGAATGTTTCAGCGAATGGACGCCTAAGGTCTGTCTGGATGTTCTTAAACTCATATTATTGTGGAAAGTTCCTGAACTCATAATGTGTGGTAAGTTGATGGACTGTACTATGGTATAGAGATGTTTAGACTAAAAACGAAGTATTTTCAGTAGACTTAGCATTGAAGGTGATAGAGAAGTTTAAGTATTGTCGAAGTAAGACAATGAAGGAAGATGGAGAATAGGATATTCCAAATCCTCTAGCTATGCTAGATTTTGAAGTTTATTCAAATCGTGCTGAAATGTGTATTCTGAAAAAGAAAGAATTGGTTCAACTTTTTGAACCAATGGATTTTAAAAGAGCTATGTTTTGTATGTCTATGCCAATTTCTTCAGCTAAACATAAATTGATTTAAAATATCAAAATGAATTTTATATCATCTGTGCATTTGATGCAACGATGGTAAAAAGATGGGGTTGTTAATGCAATTGAACCTGGTGGGATGTGATCTTAGGATCAACAAACCGCTATGGTATGATGTATAATGACGAAGTCATAAGCTGACGAAGTCCTCAACGTACTGTGAAGATTACGGTATCATGACGTCATGAAAACATTTTGAAGAATTGTGAAAAGAATTTAAAGAAGTAGTCGATGTCAATTGATTTGACTAGACGAATGTTTCAAGAAATACCAAAATTTTTTGGTATTAAGTCTGAGGTGAACATACCCCTAGATGGGGATATACGATGGGTTGATCACCTACGTATGGAAAGAGGTAGTTTACCTTTTTTGTGATTATAAACTTACCGTGGAAAGAAAGGTTTACGGCGAAAGGCTGTTTAACCTAGTAAAGAGTTCATGGTCAATTTGACCCCTCAACAAAAGTATGAGATATTTTTAAAGGAAGTTTTATATTCCTCGCTATTCCTTCTACTTCATAACTCTTGATAGGTTATGGTGGTTTGAATGATGGAAAGATAAGAACTTCTTTGAAGAGAAGTTGAGAGGAAGAGTAAGCTAAAATTTCGAGGACGAAATTCTGTGAAGAAAGGAAGAATGTGAGAACTCGGGTAATCATGTGCTATGTGATTATTAATCGTTATATAACCTAGAATGATTATAAGTCGGGAGTATTCTGGCTACGAGCTAGATTGAGCGAGTAAGAATTTTCAAGACGAAAATGAAAGTTTTCCGGGAACAAAATATTTTTGGGGAAAAAGACGAAATAGGCACTATTCACCCATTTCTGCTCGGAGATTTATTTTGAAATTCCGAGAAGTTATTGATTACGTATAATCTTGAGACGTGATAGAATATTCAATAATATTTCAGTTATGGAAAAAAATGAAATTTTCGCCTGTGGACTCAAAACCTAAGGGTTAGGAAAAGTGAGTTCCGAGAATGTAATGAGTACGTATAATAACTAGGGTTATTATGCGTGAGAAATACAAGTATGATACAAGTTATTATACGAGTATAGTACGAAGTATAATACGAATATTGTACGAACGAAATACGAAGAGAATACGAGAATACGAGAATAGAATGCGTAGAATACGATGAGTCTAAATGGACTTTGTGTTCATGGACTTTGTAGAATCCCATTGGACTTGGATTATGTCAAGCCCAATGCTTTGTGAAGTTAAGCCCAAGTTAGGCCGAATAAGAATTAGGGTTAAGGCCCAAACCAAGAAAAGAAACTGCGGATCGATTCGATGGGTAAACGGATGGGTAAGAACCAATGGGGCAACCCATGGGGTGACCCATGGGGCATGTGGGCCGGCCACTTGGCCACCAAGTAAGGGTGGTGGCCAAGTAAACTTGGTGGCTATGTTTGGAATAATAAGGAGGTTAAGGGGGCGAAATGACTAAATTGCCCTAGCTTTGGTTTTCTATAAATAGAAAGCTAAATTTTCATTTTCTAGGATTTTGAAAATCCTATAACTTGAGAGAGAGAGAGAGAGAGAGCTCGGATGAAGAGGAAGAGGGAGAGCGTAAGCATGAATGCTCGGATCAAAAGTGATCGTGAAATAGAAGAGCTTGCAAATCACCGGCTATGTATAACGGAAGAGGATTAAAGAAGAACGGTAATCCGAAACCTAGTTTCTTCTAATATTTTCTTTAAGTTTAATATGTTTAAAACATAGCTTAATGAGAATAGGGAGAAGATGATGTTAGAAATGATTTCGTATGGTTGAAATCATGAGAAAAGAAGAAATAAGAATTAGAAATTTAGTTTATAAATTTCTAAAGGAAGTATAAGATTCGTAAGGGTTTTGAGTGATCCGAATGAATCCCATGAACGATTAGGTGAAATAAGTAAGGAATAATGTTCTATAACATCAAATTCCAAGAAAAAGTAGAATCGTAATCCAAAATATCGATTAAAATGAAGAACGAACGAACAACGCGAAGAACACGAAGAATGTTGTTGATGGACAAATTTAAAACCATCGTAGGTTAATTGATTTTGATGGACAAGTTTAAAACCATCGTGGATAAGTTAGTTGCATATTGCTTGGTTAGGAACGGTAGAAACATTCATGAAGAACGGATTAAAACTTTAGCTATAACGAAGTTATGGCGAAATTTTTGTAAAAGACGAACGAGAATTAGAAAGTTAATAAATGAACCTGAATATGTAGGGTTTCATAAGAAAGAAAGAGAATGTAGAAAACGTGAGTCGTGGACTCAAGAACGAACGAGTTCCGAGTTCGGATGACCGAATTACGGATGAACGAGCGAAGAACGTTAAAAGCGTAAAAATCAATGAACGGTTAAGATTAAGCCAATGGAAAGGAAAGTTAACAGATTCAGAATGAAGTTCTGTCTGAAGGATATGGAAGTACGTAAGAAAAGAAAGAGAATGGCTTTGGAACGACCTCGTTCTGAGTTATAACGAAGAAGTTATGAGATCGTAATGTACGCGTCTCAAACTTAATGAAAGACTTAGAAAGAATTTCTAGGGTTTTGTCTCAGGCCACAGTCACGGATGTGACTATGAGAAGTAGCGCCATAGCGCGAGCTCAGCCATAATCTTCTGGAGAGTGGTGCCGCAGCGCGAGAGATAAGAAAGGACTTGCACCGCAGCTTGCCAAAAGAAGAGAGAGAGAGAGAGTATGTCAAATGTGCAAACAGAGAGAGAAGGAAGGGGCACGGCACCGCAGTCACGTGCAGCAGAAAATGCCCGTAAATGAGATTTTTAGTTCTCGCCATCGGAGGATGTGCAATAAAGAAGTATGAACATGTAGTTCACGTAATGTAACATTCAATCAAGTGTTTTAAACCTTTAGTGAAGGTTGAACGGAAAGATTTAGCGAGATTAAAAGATAGAGAATGTAAGAGCTAGATTACGTAACCGATATCTGGGGACCGTAGTCGTAATGAACGAACGTGAGGGATTATTGTGATTGCGATTCCTTAGATGTTGGGTGATAAAGGTAATGAATAACATTCCGATGTTATGTCATGGTAAGTGAGATAAGTGTAAAGCGTATTGACGCTGTGAATGCAACGTTGTTGCGATGAACGATCCGTCTTAGCATACACTGAATGGTATGACTTCGACATTAAGAAAGAATAATGAACGTGGGGTTCATGGGTTGGATAACAATGAAATCAATTGAAACCTTGATTAAAGGTTGAATAAGAGAATTAAGAGACGAGTAATGTGAACGTTGAATACGTAACGATCCTCGTGAATTGTACTTGTGTCAGACGAACGTTCTAAGTATACAATGGTTGTATGACTTAGACACTGATGAAGGTAGTATGTAAGATGCGAATGGTATCAAAGAAAGCCATAGAGAACGATAATGAGATTTATGAAAGTCCGAGGGTGAGTCGGATAGAGAATGTTAGAATGAATGTAAGCGTTAGACACTTAAGCCAACGTAACGGTTGAGTGTACGCGATTATTAAACGGGCAGAACCTACACCCCGTGTATGGTTTGACCGTAAGGTAATGAAGACTAGGATTTAACCATGAACGGTGATGAAACTAAGTTAAGGATAATAATGTATAACGTTAAGAAGCCGAGTTAATAAGTATAACTTGGACAACGTTCCGAGTTGCAGGAACTGGACGTTATAAGATATGAATAAGTTCATATGAAATGTTTAACGCTATAACCTCATCGTATTAACATTGAATGATCGTTCTGAGTTTACAGAAGATTGTATGACTTAGACGATAAAGAATGAATTCTGAGGTATGGCATCTAGTTGCCAGAAAGCCGTAAGGAATAAGAAGTTGACTTAACGAACATTATAGTTTAATGGTTCGTATAAGTTAAGAGAAGTTAGGTTGTGGTACAATCGTAACTTTGATAGTTGACATATGGGAGCTGGGCTAAACAATTCCTTCAGAGAGCGAAGGTATATACAAAACTGGTAACCGATCTAACTCACTGTGTGGGCAGTGTAGATGAGACGAGAACTTGTTTGTTGGTTGTTTATGGGAAACTATTGGGAGAATGCATATTATGATTTGATATTTTAAATGTATATGTTCATGATTATTTGTAAGGTCCTTAAATGAATATATGTACAAGAACTTAGTGATAGATCAAAATTGTTAGGTTGATCTAAGCTTTCAACGTGTACCATTCTGATAAAGAATGTATAGATAGAAAGATCAAAACTGTTAGGTTGATCTTAAGATGTAATAGATTAGTCTTGAAGAAATCGTAGTGCATTCATCTGATCAACATTGCAAAAGTCAAGGCAGAAAACGTAGAGCCTAAAGATCGTAGTGTGCCCGCTTTGAAGGACTCTCTTCGTAAAATCGTAGAGTGGTCCCAACGTTTGCCGAGCCAACTCTATGATCGCAGTATGCTGAAGAAAACATGAAGTTTTACAAGTCAACGATCGTAGTGTGCTCTCGGGAACGTAGAGTCAACAACACGAGCAAGAGAAGATCGTAGTGTGCGAAGGATGAAGGGAAATCATAGTGCTCTCGAACTAATAATTTCGTAGTATGCAAAGATGTCAAAGACACTACGATCTAAATCGTAGAACACCACGACCCAAATCGTAGAGCATCATCTGTCTCATGTCAGAAAACGTTGAGCCTCATGATCTGTGTTTTCAACAAGTGAGGAATGGATCCCAGATGCTGCAGTGCTCATCAGTCCCAGAATAGATGAAATATCCTTAGTATGCAATAAAGAAGCGTAGTGAAGAAGCTAAGGATAGTACCATGGGTAAGTGGGACAAAATACCTTTTCAGGTGGTAGGTGAGAAAGCACCGCAAAGGTGTCAATGGGCCGTAATGCGAAATTCAAAGATATGTCTCCATCACAAGATGTGAAAGTTCGAGATGCATTTAATGCCACAACGGATGGATCCAACGGATAGTTTTCAACATCACATATATACTGATCGATGGATGAGAGAAAAAAAAAGCAAGCATTAATCAAACAACGTGAACATCTCTCTCAAGCTCAACTCTCACGATCCGAGATATTGCAAAGCTTGCTCAGCTACTCAGTTCTTAACGAACCAGTGCTTACACATCAACTGAGTAGCAACCATCAAGAACTCAACAACTATCAATCAATCGAAGAAGAGTACCAAGTCTGCTTTGGACTTGAAGAGTTCAGAGTGAATTGTAAGAAAGCCAAGTCTCATTGGACTTGAAGAGTTCAAGAATGAACTAGAGAAGTTCCTGACTACTAGTCTAGAAGGAATCATGTGATTCGTAAGATTGTAAAAGAAATCCTTAGTGGATATCCTACTCGCTGAGTGTAAGAAGAGTGGACTAGGAGCTTTGAGTGCTTTGAACCACTTAAAAACAACTGTGTCATTTACATTCATGCTATAACTGCTATATCTGCCATAACTGCCTTACTCGCTCATAACTCCATTGCTTGGTAAAGAAGATTAAAACAAATACTAATTCCTCTAAGTTTTAATCATTATCTAAGAACAAGTTTAAAGAGAAAAGATTTTTAAATATCTATTCAACCCCCCCCCCCCTTCTAGATAACTTGTGCCTATTAGGAACTAACAATTGGTATCAGAGCAAGTTCTATTTTATAGCTTACATGCTTTAGTAGATCTAGATGGCACTCGTACCAAGCTAATCCAGGACCGGGGGAGGCAGCAAGCCACCAATGTGCAACAAGGATAAATTTGCTAACTGGAAAGTTAAGATGCAAGCATACATGGACTCAATAGATGAAGATCTATTTGAGACTGTTCTTAATGGGCCCTATATACCAACAAAGCTTGCACCAACCATTGACGATCCAAATAGAGTACAAATCAAAGTTAAAGAAGAATGGACAGACACAGAGAAGAGAGCTGTCCAACTTGATAAAAAGGCGAAGAACATCCTGTTCCAATCCTTAGAGGACGATCTGTTTGAAAATGTTGTAAACAACAAAACAAACTAAGGAAGTTTGGGAAGCACCACGATTATGCACGAAGGAATCAAAGAAGTCGAGAGAACAAGCGCCTCTCTCGACACGTGAAAGATGAAATGTTCGCTCATGTGTAGGGAGAAAATGTGACTGCAACCTATGAAAGATTCAACATTCTACTCAACTCTCTACGAGCGTATGGGAAGATCTATCCTAACAATGATCTAACCATAAAGTTCATGAGAGCCCTACTGAGCAGGTGGGATGAAAAGACCACAGCAATAAGAGAATTAAAGAATCTTAATGAGATGACAGTTCAACAATCTAACACGCCGAAACCTTATTAGAAGGAAGAAGAAAGGATAAGGGTGTTGCTCTCAAGGAAAATGAAGGTGTATCAAAAGTGTGACGCCCCCAAAATTAGGTATACATCACCCATCTTGGGTCGCTAAATACATGGTACAGAATTCAAATACAACTTACTAATACAACTGTCGTGTACAATACGACAAAACATAAACTGTGAGTTTGAATACAAATATTGTCTACTAGAGATTATATAAAATCAAAAGGAGTCCTCATTACAATTATTATCACACTCTTTCACAGAATAGTGAGGACTACTAATGCTATCCTCTGGACCATCACTCCGTTCCCCGACTCGTCCCAACTATATTCTCATTTCCTGAAGAGAACAGTGAAAGAAAGGGTGAGCTCAACTAGCCCAGTAAGAAATATTATGACTAAGATAATGCAGAATAAATTATCATTAGTTTCCAACAATGTTAAACTGATAAAATTTAATAGACATCAAGTTTAACTACAGCGGAATATGCAATCCATTAAAAGAGTCAAGTAGAAAATAAAATCTACTATCTTTTATGACTAAAAAGGTTTTTCATCACTGTTATCGCTGAGACTCAGCTTAATAAATATTCCACATCATCGAATCACCCCTGCACTACGGCAAATGATATTCTTTAGTAGCACGACCACAATTATCCATGCACTACGGGCCAAGAATATTTGTGTATTCATTAATGGTCATGATCATGCCAACAACTGTCTATCAATGCACTACGGGCCAATGAGGACTTTTTTTCCACATCATTTGTAACATTACTACCATGATTATAATCAATAATCCCTAGTCATAATCATACCAAGTCCATCTATGCACTACAATGTGCCATGATGACTTTCAACATAATATAAACATGAGGATGATGACAATGATATAAGAATTCAATAAAACAAGTTCAAGAATTAATTTGTCCAAGAACTATTAATGTCCAAATTGTCAACATGATAATTGCTTTGTAGAGTAAAATTCAAGAATGATCGTAAGAATATTTCCATGAAAAGATATCGGATGAAGCGCAAATATCAAGGATATTCTACTAATTTCATGGAGTATAGAAGTTAAAACTTTAACCAACCGAGTATAATAAAGAATGGAATAACAAAAGAAATCACCATGCATGCGGTATTAGACATGTATGTGTTATTCCAATGTAATACTAAATATACTAAATAACTTGCAACCATGTGTCCAAAGTAATAATTGAATGGAATAACAACAGGATGTTCATACATGCGGTACAGAATAATAATAACCACGAGTAATACTAATAAGATTAGTCCGACGTAAAATGCATGCATGTGATATTCCAATGTAATAATAAAAAGATTTTAATCAGTCCCACAGAAACGCATGCATAAGATATTCCAAATGTAATAGTAAAGACGGAATAATAGAAGAATGTCACCAAATATAGGGTAGATCACAGATAAAGGTTTATTCCAATGTAATAATAAGCAATGGAATAACAACAGTTCTCTTCATGAATAAGAAAGAATAACACCCCTTACCGTATAAAGAAGAACTAATTAAAGAAGTAGTGAAGTAGCAGAATACTTTTCTTCTTTCTCTCTATAGTTTCTCTCTCTAGAGTTTTAATGAATTCGTAAGAAATAATGAAGGAATGAGCTTCTATTTATAGAAGAATGGAATGCATAGTAACTAACCCATGAACGATCCAAATTGATTTACTTTAATCGGACGGTCCATAATTAAAGCAAAATCTTTTATATAAAATATAATATATATATATATATATATATATATATATATATATATATATATATATATATATAGATCAACTTCATTGGTGCAATCAATGATAATTTGATTAACGAAATTATAAAGAAATTTACTTTGATGCAATCGTTGCTTAATTCACTTGAGAAAACTTTGAGACTTACAGATGCTAGAATTCAAACCATCATCCAATAAAAACAAAGCAACAAAAATAAAATATACTATATATATATATAAAACACACACATGCCGCATACATATATATATACACCACTTGGATTTTTTTTCTTCCCCGTATTCCACATCAACTCCCCACCTTCTTACCACTTTTCAAACATAATATATATATATATATATATATATATATATATATATATATATATATATATATATATATATACTACTAATACTCAATCCACCAATTCCACTTTTCCACCAAAAATCTACTTTTCCACCATTTTCCACTCACACACACATAATATTATATATATATATATATATATATATATATATATATATATATATATATATATATATATCCACCACACACATTAAAAACTTATATATATAAATACCCTCAATATTTTAACAACATTTATCATCATTATTATAATTCACAATATTAATCGACCAGGTCTTTCCCAAGAAAGAGGGGGCTTTCCAATAAGGATTTCTCCCTATTGACGCGCAATTAGGTGACCAAACCTCTCCTTGACAGAACTTCTAGACATCGTTAATATTTCAAATAATAATATTAATAACTTTGTTGTCTCAATTATTGATTTTAACAATATATAAAATATTGACAATAATTGAATCAAATAACGTGAGATACTATGCAACAATTACTATAGCAATAATTGAACAAGACTGAATGACTTCTCACATAAGCATCAATAATCAATACCGTGTGCTACTATGCAACCACGCGTATTACTGTACTTTTACTACCAAGTAGTTCAACCTTATCAACGGTAAAACTTCCACCGTTATTTTTATAAAAATACTTTTATCGTTTTCTCAATCCGACAATAATTCTGTTGTGGGGTCCACCAATTATTGCGTCGTTGTACGAATATTCCCTGCTAAAATGAATATTCCCCGACCAATCGAATATAATATAACAACTTGCATACTTTGCAGAATTTATAAATACTACCCACAACTATAACATTATATTAAATTTATTCGATAATATTTAAAAATGATAAAAATAGAAAAATTCATCTTTATTCAAAAAGTTGGGGTCTTACAACCTCCCCTTCTTAAGAAATTTCACCCTCGAAATTAGGGTACGTACCTGGTATGTCGAAGATGTAAGGATACCTTGATTTCATTTCAGATTCAAACTCCCAAGTCATTTCCTCAACATCGTGGTTTCTCCACAAAACTTTGACTTGAGGTATAACCTTGGTGCGTAGAATATGTTCCTTCTTATCCAAGATTTGAACAGGAACCTCTTCATACGTCAAATCTTCCGCTATTTCGTCCGGTTCTAACTCAATAATGTGGTTCGGGTGTTCCACATATTTACGTAACATGGATATTTGAAAAACGTTATGAACACGAGACATACTTGGTGGTAAAGCGAGTCTATATGCCACAGTTCCTACTCGATCAAGGATTAAAAATGGGCCGATGAATCGAGGATTGAACCTTCCTCTCTTTCCAAATCTCGTAATTCCTTTCCATGGAGCAACACGTAACAACACATGATCTCCTATATCGAATTCCACGTCCTTTCGATGAAGATCAACATAACTCTTTTGTCGATCTTGTGAGGTTTTTATACGTTGCCGGATCGTTTGAATCTATTTCGTAGTCATACGTACCAACTCCGGTCCCAACAACGTTGCTTCACCCACCTCATCCCATTATACTGGAGAGCGACATTTTCTTCAATACAACGCTTCGAATGGAGCCATGCCAATACTTGCTTGATAACTGTTGTTGTAGGAAAACTCCACCAATGGTAAGAACTTGTCCCAACTTCCCTTGAAGTCAAGGACACAGAGTCTTAATAGATCTTCAAGAGTTTGAATCGTCCTCTCCGACTGACCGTCCGTCTGAGGATGATATGCCGAACTAAATCGTAAATCCGTGCCCATAGCTTTTTGTAAACTAACCCAAAATCGTGAAGTGAATCTTGGGTCTCGATCAGAAACTATGGATACTGGTATACCATGCAGTTTTACAATCTCGTTTATGTACATACGAGAAAGACGTTCAAGTGTATAAGTTTCTCGTATTGGTAAGAAATGAGCAGATTTGGTCAATCTATCAACAATGACCCAAATTGCATCAATGCCTTGAGAAACCTTGGGAAGACCAGTAACGAAATCCATGGTAATGTGGTCCCACTTCCATTCTGGAATTTCAAGTGGTTGCAATGGAGCTTTTGGTACTTGATGCTCCGCCTTAACTCGTTGACACATTAGACACCTTGAGATAAATAGTGCTATCTCTCTCTTCATATTGCCCCACCAAAATGTATGTCGAAGATCATGATACATTTTGGTACTCCCAAGATGGATTGCAAACGGTGTGTTGTGCGCCTCCATCATGATTTTTTACTTTAAATCAGGGTCATTAGGAACACAAAGTCTGGAGTTGACTCGAAGTATTCCTTGTTCATCGATTCTTGCTTCCGGCATCGCACCTTCTTGCACTTTCTTCCTCATACGCATCAGCTCTGGATCTGTAACTTGAGCAACTTTAATTTTATCAATTAAAGTCGGTTTTACTCGTATATTTTCCATCATCACATGGGTCCCTGGAGTCTTTATCTCTATCTTCATCCTTTGCAAGTCATACAAAATGGGCCTTTGCGTTGACAATATTGCACTCGTACCCGCATATTATCTTCTACTCAATGCGTCAGCTACCACGTTCGCTTTTCCAAGATGGTATTGGATGGTATGATCATAATCTTTCAACAATTCAAGCCAACGTCGTTGTCGCATGTTAAGTTCCTTTTGAGTGAAGAAATATTTGAGGCTTTTATGATCCGTAAATATCTCCACTTTCTCCCCATACAAGTAATGCCTCCAAATTTTAAGTGCGAAGACAACAACTGCTAACTCTAGGTCATGAGTAGGATAATTCCTCTCATATTCTTTGAGTTGTCGTGAGGCATAGGCTATGACTTTCCCATGTTGTATGAGAACACATCCTAACCCTTTGCCCGAAGCATCACTGTAGATGACAAATCCCTCCGAACCAGATGGTATTGTCAGAACAGGTGCTGAAATGAGTCTCCTCTTGAGTTCTTGAAAACTCTTCTCACATTCCTCGCTCCAACCGAACTTTGTATCTTTTCGAGTCAGCTGAGTTAGTGGAGTATCGATTCGAGAAAACCCTTCTACGAATCTCCGATAATAACCAGCTAAGCCGAGAAAGCTACGATTTCATCCATCGATTTAGGTTGCTCCCAGCTTTGAATAGCTTCAATCTTTGCTGGGTCAACAGATATTCCATGACTTGATACCACGTGCCCAAGGAATGCTACTTCCTCAAGTCAAAACTCGCATTTCTTCAACTTGGCATAAAGCTTGTATTCACGAAGCTTTTGGAGTATTAGCCTCAAGTGTTCCTCATGATCTTCATGGCTTTTGAAATACATGAGGATGTCATCAATAAAGACGACCACAAAGTGATCCAAATATTCCTTGAATACTCGGTTCATCATATCCATGAAGGCAGCAGGAGGATTAGTCAATCCAAAGGACATGACTAGGAATTTATAATGCCCGTACCGAGTTCTGAAAGTCGTCTTTGGAATGTCATCGGTTCTAATCTTCAATTGGTGATATCCAGAACGAAGATCAATCTTTGAAAAGAATTTGGCTCCTTGCAACTAGTCAAACAGGTCATCAATACGTGGCAATGGGTACCTATTTTTGATGGTGACATGATTCAACTCCCGATAATCAATACAAAGTCGTATACTCCCATCTTTCTTCTTCACGAATAGAACAGGAGCACCCCAAGGAGAAGTACTAGGACGAATAAAGACAATGTCTAACAATTCCTGTAGTTGAGTCTTTAACTCCTGAAGTTCAATAGAGCCATTCGATATGGGGCTTTGGAAATGGGTTTTGTACCGGGGTTCAAGGTCGATACAAAATTCAATTTCACGCCTGGGGTAGGCCAGAAGTTCTTCGTGGAATACGTCGGAAATTCATTAACAATAGAAATATTATTCAAAACTGACGTATTTTTGTTTAGATCCGTGACATGGGCTAAGAAAGCTTAACATCCGTTTTTCAATAAACGAATAGCTTTATGGCTTGAGATGACAGTGATTGATTTTAATGGTTTGGTTGCTTGAATTCGCATAATAGGTTGATTAGGAATATGAAAGCTAATAACCTTACGAAAATAATCAATTTTTGCATGATGCGTAGTTAACCAATCAATCCCTAGAATCACATCAAATGCAAGTATTTTCAAAGAAATAAGATCGACAGGTAACGTGCAGGTACCTATTTGAATCAAACACGACTTATAAACCGTGGATGTAATGAAGGTTTCTCCCAATGGGGTTTCAACAGATAAATCAAAATCCAATCTCTCCGGAGTCAAATTTAAACGTTGAGCGCAAGTAGGAGAAATGAAAGAGTGGGTAGAACCGGTATCAAATAAAGTATAAACTTCGCTAGAGTTTATGATTATCTTACCCGTGATAACCTCGTTCGGGTTCCTTGTTTTCTAGGAGGTCACAACAAATGCTCTCCCTTGCACCACCGTCTTTGACTTTTCTGGGACGGCCTTTGGTGCCTCCATCCTAGCTGAACTTGTCTTCGGTGAATGACAAAATCGGGCTAGGTGACCTTCTCTTCCACAATTATAACACGCTTTGGATGGCATCGCGCAATTTGGACTGATGTGTCCCTCCCCTCCGCATTTGAAGTATATGATAGGTGGTCTTTCTCCTTCCTTAACAACGGGTGCTGGTGCTGACGTCTTTCCATCATTGTTGAATCTCCTCTTCTTTAAATGTCCATTCTTATTATTTTGGCCCTGATTTCCACCGAAGTGGTTACCATTTCTAGCCTGTTGATTCCCTCCGCGCTTGTTTTCACCACTTCGATGACTGCTCTCACTGGTATTATCATTTTTCCGGCTGCTCTCTTTTGGTTGCGTTGACTCGTTATCGCGCTCCACCAATCGAGCCCTATTTACAACATCTCAATACAAACACGCTTTATGAGAAATAAGATGTTGACGTATCTCCGGCTTCAAACCTCTTAAAAACATTCGCGCCATTCTCTCTTCATTATCCACCAAGTGGGACGCAAACCAGGATAACTCCGCAAATTTTGCCTCGTATTGCGACACGGTCATATTATTTTGCTCCAATTTGATAAACTCTACCTCCTTCATGTGATGAATACTTTCAGGAAAGTATTTGTCGTTGAACAACTCTTGGAACTTCTCCCAAGACATCTTCAGTACGGCAGGTTGAGTACGTTTTATCGATTCCCACTAGTAATCTACCTCTCCGCGCAACATAAAGGCGGCAAAGGGAACGTTTTGCTGCTCGGAGCATCCCAAGAAATCAAATATCTTGGTGATTTTCTTTATCCATGCTTCCGCCATAAGTGGTTTTGGCTCTCCCTTAAACTCCGGTGGTCCCAGCTCCTTGAACTGTTTAGCGGTGACCGCCCGAGAGTTTCCAGTGTTTCCACCTACATTTTGGACAGAGTCACTCTCACTCATTTGTTGCATGAATTGCATAAAAGCCTCTGAATAATCCATCATTCATCATTTGGTCAGTGTTGTTGTTTGCATGAGGATTGTCGCCTTCCTGATGCACATTCTCCTGATTATTGATATGTGGAGACTCAACGGTCTCTTGTGCTCCATTGCTATTCTCAACATTTTCTGATGTCATTTTCAGATCTTCCCACAAAACAAAGATTAATTGACATGTAACATAATATCTCTAAACTCGACCAACCAATTTAAATACAAAATAAATTTAAGTAGGTCATACTAATAAAGAATTCCTTGTCTCTCCCTCCTAGTTCTAGTCTCACATCTTAGCCAGGGATCATATCCCTAAACTTTGATACTAACAACCGTGACCCCCAAAATTAGGTATATATCACCCATCTTGGGTCGCCAGATACATGGTACGTAATTCAAATACAACTTACTAATACAAATTGTCGTTATACAATACGACAAAAACATAAACTGTGAGTTTGAATACAAATATTGTCTACTAGAGATTATACAAACTCAAAAGGAGTCCTCATTACAATTATTATCACACTATTTCACGTAATAGTGAGGACTATTAATGCTATCCTCTGGACCATCACTCCGCTCTCCCGACTCGTCCCAAATATATATTCTCATTTCAAGAGAACAAGTGAAAGAAAGGGTGAGCTCAACTAGCCCAAAGAAGAAATATTATGACTAAGATAATGCACAATAAATTATCATTAGTTTGCAACAATGTTAAACTGATAAAATATAATAGACATCAAGTTTAACTGCAGCGGAACAAGCAATCCATTAAAATAGTCAAGTAGAAAATAAAATCTACTATCTTTTATGACTAAAAAGGTTTTTCATCACTGTTATCGCTGAGACTCAGCTTAATAAATATTCCACATCATCGAATCACCCCTGCACTACGGCCAAGGATATTCTTTAGTATCACGACCACAATTATCCATGCACTACGGGCCAAGAATATTTGTGTATTCATTAATGGTCATGATCATGCCAAAAACTATCCATCAATGCACTACGGGCCAATGAGGACTTTTACCACATCATTTGTAACATTACTACCATGATTACACCGAATAATCCTCAGTCATATAATCATACCAAGTCCATCTATGCACCACAGAGCCACAAATGACTTTCAACATAATATAAACATGAGGATGATGACAATGATATAAGAATTCAATAAAACAAGTTCAAGAATTAATTTGTCCAAGAACTACTAATGTCCAAATTGTCAACATGATATCGCTTTGTAGAGTAAAATTCAAGAATGATCGTAAGAATATTTCCATGAAAAGATATCGGATGAAGCGCAAATATCAAGGATATTCTACTAATTTCATGGAGTATAGAAGCCAAAACTTTAACCAACCGATTATAATAAAGAATGGAATAACAAAAGAAATCACCATGCATGCGGTATTTCAGATGACAAAGTTATTCCAATAGAATACTAAATAACGGAACTAGGTCGAGAAATTACGCATCGACAAGATGTTCCAATGTAATAATAATAAAGATTTTAACAACCAAATCCCATGAAAACGCATGCATACAATGATATTCCAATAGAATAATAAAGATTTAAATCAATCTCCGTAAAACGCATGCATAAGATATTCCAATGAATAATAAAAAGATTTTAATCAGTCCCGTAAAAACGTCTGATGTGATATATATTCCAATAGAATAATAAAGACGAAATAATAGAAGAATGTCACCAAGTATAGGGTAGATCACATATACAAAGTTATTCCAATGTAATAATAAGCAATGGAATAACAACAGTTCTCTTCATGAATAAGAAAGAATAACACCCCTTACCGTATAAAGAATAACTAATTAAAGAAGTAGTGAAGTAGCAGAATACTTTTCTTCTTTCTCTCTATAGTTTCTCTCTCTAGAGTTTTAATGAATTCGTAAGAAATAATGAAGGAATGAGCTTCTATTTATAGAAGAATGGAATGCATAGTAACTAACCCATGAACGGTCCAGATTGATTTACTTTAATCGGACGGTCCATAATTAAAGCAAAATCTTTTATATAAAATATAATATATTATATATATATATATTATATATATATAACATCAGTTCACTGGTGCACCGAATTATAATTTGACGGACGAAATTATAGCAGCCACGGATGCAATCGTTGCTTAATTCACGGAGAAAAACTTTGAGACTTACAGATGCTAGAATTCAAACCATCATCCAATAAAAACAAAGAAATAAAAATAAAATATACTATATATATATAAACACATGCTGCATACATATATAATATACACCACTTGGATTTTTTTCTCCCCCCCATATTCCACATCAACTCCCCACCTTCTTACCACTTTTCAAACATAATATATATATATATATAATACTAATACTCAATCCACCAATTCCACTTTTCCACCAAAAATCTACTTTTCCACCATTTTCCACTCACACACACATAATATATATATATATATATATATATATATATATATATTCTATCCACCACACACATTACAAACTTATATATATAAATACCCTCAATATTTTAACAACATTTATCATCATTATTATAATTCACAATATTAATCGACTGTGTCGTTCCCGAGGAGAGGAGGTCATCCAATAAGGATTTCTCCCTATTGGCGCCGCAATTAGGTGACCAAACCTCTCCTCGATGTAACTTCTAGACATCGTTAATATTGCAAATAATAATATTAATAACTTTGTCGTCTCAATTATTGATTTTAACAATATATAAAATATCGACAATAATTGAATCAAATAACGTGAGATACTATGCAACAATTACGATAGCAATAATTGAACAAGACTGAATAACTTCTCACATAAGCATCAATAATCAATACCGTGTGCTACTATGCAACCACGCCAGACATCGTATTTCTTTACTACCGAGTAGTTCATCAAGATCAACGGTAAAACTTCCACCGTTATTTTTATAAAAATACTTTTGTCGCTTTCTCATCAATCCGATAATAATTCTATTGGGGGTCCACCAATGATTGCTACGCGTTGTATGAATATTCTCTCGCTAAAACGAATATTCCCCGACCAATCGAATATAATATAACAACTTGCATACTTTTACGAAATTTATAAATACTACCCACAACTATAACTTTATATTAAATTTATTCCATAATATTCAAAAATGATAAATATAGAAAAATTCATCTTTATTCAAAAAGTTGGGGTCTTACAAAAAGTCATAACTGAGATTGACTCTGATGATGATGAAGATGATGACGATAACTTTGCTATGCTGGTAAAGAGACTAAGAAGGTTCATGCGACAAGCGTAATCCTGAGCCAAAGAAAGACAAAGAATTACGCTCCACCAGAAACAAATGAATGATTTATGCTACAACCGCAAGAAACTCCGGTAATTTCATTGCCAACTGCAACAAGCCTATCAAAGAAGAACTAAAGAAGAAATCTCATGCAAAGAAAGAATACAAAGGAACTAAGAGGCCTCAGAAAAGAGATAAAGGCCTGGTTGCCGGAGGATCGTGAAGTGATTCAGATAATGACTCAAATGTAGACTCCGGAGATGAGGAAGAACCACATATGGCCAATCTGTGCTTAATGGCCAAACATACAAAGGACAAACTTAATTTTAATTCTCCTGATGTAGATATAAGTGAATTAAGAACTGCTTTGCATGGCATAACCACTGACCTACATCAATACATGAAGTGGTTCAGAGTCTTGTCTAAAGATCATTCACTTCTTCAAGAGGATAAGAAGAAAGTTCAAGAAGAGCTTGAAACAACCCTTCTAAGTACTAATCTTCTCTCCAAGCTTGAAGCTGAGAATGAAACTTTAAAACAGACAAACACACATCGTGCATAAAGAGAGTCTAAGCTAACCTCTAAAATTGAGGATCTAGAGAAGACTATCTCTGCATAGAACAGATCCTCATCATCCATGGACTGCCTGCTCTTTAGTTAGAGAAGCACATTCGACAGAACAGGCTTAAGCTTTGGGGAATCCATCTCAGAGGTAAGTGTGGAAAAGACAATGGAAACTAGCACTAGTAATGTCTCAAGTTTTGGTAGAGGCATTGCTTTTGTGAAATCCTCAAAGTTGGAAGAACCAGTTCAACCTTGATCTACTGTCTCTAGTTATACTCAGAGAAGTAAAGGATCTCACGCTGGTCTCGGTTTCATCAAGGAAAAGAGTGACCCAACCTCTACTTACCAACCTCGAAGAATCGTAGAGTCAAACAAAACCAACTCTACGAATCAACTAGGAAGGTACAGTAGAGGTAAGGCACACTCATCACTATTTATGAAACCTAAGGACACGTGGAAGAAAGAGAATCAGTTTAACAGAAGGTTAACTAAGGAACCACACAAGTCCAAGTGGAAGATGAATCACCACACACACACAGGCATGCATTATAATAGATGTTTCATATGCAATAATTATGGTCATAGGGCTACAAAGTGTTATTATAATTCCATGCATGTGAGACCCAAGATTAGACAAATTTGGGTCCCCAAAGGCACTAACAAAGAAGGACCCATGCAAATATGGGTACCAAAATGAAGTTTCAAATGTTTTGACAGGAAAAGAGCTCCACAACCTCAACATGGTATCTGGACAGTGGTTACTCGAGGCATATGACAGGGAACAAAGCTCTACTATCCAACTATGTAGAAAAGGAGGGTCCCTCAGTCATCTTTAGAGATAACGGCTCGGGCAAGACAAGAGGATATGGCTCTGCTGGCAATGGTGCAGTATCTTTCAATAAAGTAGCTTATGTGGAAGGACTTCAACACAACCTTCTAAGCATCAGCCAACTCTGCGACAAGGGTCACCAAGTAACATTTCTCAATAATCAATGTCAAGTCAGAGATTTGAAGACATCTTCCATAAAGTCAATCTGAACAAGAGAAGGAAATGTCTACATAGTAGATCTTGGTCAACTAAGTTCTGATGAAATAATATGTTTTCTGGAAAAAGCATCCGAGGAAATAAGCTGGCTATGGCATAGAAGGCTGTCTCACTTAAACTTCCAAAACATGTCCAAATCGGCATCAAAGATCTCAGAATGGCCTACCCAAGTTCAACTTTGTGAAGGAAAGGCCATGCAACGCCTGCCAGCTTGGAAAGCAAACCAGAAGCTCATTCAAGAACAAGACTGCCAACTCCATTGACAAGCCCCTGCAGTTGCTCCACATGGATCTCTGTGGGCCAATCCCAACAACCAGTCTTGGAGGTAAAAGATACTCTCTGGTTGTAGTCGATGACTACACCAAATTCACATGGGTATTATTCCTAACTTCAAAGGATGAAATGAGCTCCGAATTAATCAAGATGTTCAGACTGGTGATGAATGAGAAAGGAGAGAAAATTAAGGCAATAAGGAGTGATCATGGAAGAGAATTCGATTTCTCAGAAATAGACAAGTTCTGCTCAGACAATGGCATCAGTCATAACTTCTCAGCTCCACGAACTCCTCAACAAAATGGAGTTGCTGAAAGAAAGAATAGAACTCTGATAGAGGCTGGAAGGACCCTACTAGCAGCAATTGTTTGCTTTGAATACTTCAAGCGTAAGTCATCAACACCAGATGCTACACACAGAACATTTCATTAATTCACTCTACGATCAAGAGGACACCCTACGAACTGTGGAAAGGAAGGAAGCCAAGTGTCAGCTATTTCCATGTCTTTTGTTGTGTATGCTATATTCTCAATAATGGAAAGCAAGATTCGACAAAATTCCAAATTGAAAGTCGATTTAAGGATCTTTCTTGGATATGCCACAGACAGGAAAGCTTACAGGGTGTTCAACAAGAAGACACTGAATGTCGAAGTCTCAATACACATCATCTTTTATGAAACTAACTCAGACAAAGCAGTGCCTCTAGACACTACGACCGATATTGCAGATATTACGAATGCAATCGTTGAGCTCAACACTACGATCGTAGTACCAGACAGTGAAATCGTAGAGCATGATAATGAAATCGTAGAGAGGTCCATCCAAGACAGCGAGCCTCCACTCCAAGAAGAAGAGATAGACCTTGAAGACCTAAGACAGGAAGGCATCAGGACAGATGTTCCAATAGGGAACAGATGGGCAAGGGATCATACTCATGATCTAATCATTGGAGATCCAAGTGC
The DNA here is from genome assembly GCA_020205605.1 of Panax ginseng. Lineage (NCBI taxonomy): Eukaryota > Viridiplantae > Streptophyta > Magnoliopsida > Apiales > Araliaceae > Panax > Panax ginseng. The sequence goes on along the minus strand of CM035145.1, from coordinate 64,153,091 downwards.
AAGAGTTAAAACAAGAGCTGCTACTCAGAATGAATGCTTCTATCTAAGCTTCCTATCACAGATAGAGCCAAAGAAGATATAGGATACTATGGAAGAAGCTAGTTGGATAGAAGCCATGCAGGAAGAACTCAACTAATTTGAACATAGCAAAGTGTGGAGATTGGTACCAAGACCAAAGAGTCATCCTGTCATAGGAACCAAGTGGGTCTTCATGAACAAAATGGATGAAGATGGGGTCATCACCAGAAACAAGGCAAGATTAGTGGCAAAGGGCTATTCTCAAGAAGAAGGTATTGACTATGATAAGACATTTGCACCCGTTGCCAGACTAGAAGCCATCAGAATCTTTCTTGCCTTTGCGCCCACATGAAGTTCAAAGTCTTCTAGATGGATGTCAAGAGTGCATTTCTAAATGGAGAGCTTCAAGAAGAAGTCTACGTAGAACAACCTCCAGGTTTCATCAATCCATCTCTTTCCAATTATGTCTATATATTAGATAAAGCTTTATATGGTCTTAAACAAGCACCTAGAGCATGGTCTGAAACACTGACTAACTTCTTAATAGAAAACAGGTTCACTAGAGGTAGAGTAGATACCACACTATTTCTTAGAAAGCATAAAGACAAAGTCTTACTAGTTCAAATATATGTTGATGATATCATTTTTGGTTCTACTGATGAAAAGTTATGTAAGAGATTCTCTAAGCTAATGCAGAGCAAGTTTGAAATGAGCATGATGGGTGAGTTTGAATTTCTTCCTTGGATCAAGAAGTGAAGCAAAATCGATGAAGGAATATTCATCAACCAAGCCAAATACATCAAAGACTTACTAAAGAAGTATGACATGGAATCAGCCTCTCCCATGAAAACACCAATTGCTCCTACAACCAAGCTTGACAAGGATGAGAAAGGTAGAAGTATTGATATCACTCAATCTGAGAGGTATGATCGGGTCTCTTTTATACCTTATCGCCAAGAGACTGTGATATAATGTTTGCAACATGCATATGTGCTAGATTTCGTGCTAACCCTAAAGAGTCACATTTGTCTGTCAGAAAGAGGATCTTCGTATCTCAAGGGTACACCCTACTTGGGGTGTGGTATCCCAAGGAATCCTCATTTGAACCGATAGGATACATTAGATGTTGATTTTGCGGGATGCAAAATAGATAGAAAAAGTACCAAAGGGCACTGTCAACTTCTTGGAAATGACTTATGTCCCGGTTTAGAAAAAAGCAAAACTCGATGGTTACTTCAACCGTAGAAGTTTAATATATTGTTTCTTGGCATTTCTTTGTGCTCGAGATCCTATAGATGAGAAATCACTAGTGACTATGGGTTAAATTTCAAATCTATTCCCATATCTTTGTGATAACACAAGTGCCATAGCAATAACTCATAATCCTCATCATGCATTCTAGGACCAAGCATATAGAAATAAGGTATCGCTTCATTTGGGATCATGTGCAAAATGGAACTATATCTTTACAATATATCCCTACCAAAATCAACTTGTCGATGTTTTTACAAAACCACTAGATGAATCCAGATTTAACAAGTTAATAAGTGAGCTAGGCATGCTAAATCTTCAACCATGAAATGTATGCTCTAGATTGTGCTAACCACTACAGATATAAAGGCTGTACTTAAAATCATAGACATGATCAAGGAAAGTTCACAATCGTAGAGCCGAACAGACAACTACATCAACGATCGTAGCAAAGACTCAACTATCATAGTGCAGACTCAACGATGACCAAAAGCCCTTTCAACAAGAAAAGTGAATCCTGTGATGACAAGCTTCATAAAAAAGCAATCTCTCTAACAGGTGCCTCAGGGAAAAACCTAACCCTTGAATCACACCAAGAGGTTGGCCCTTCCCGAGTTACCTTAAAAAGAATGCTTAGTCAAAAACTCATCACAAGGATCCAGACAGACTCAACGATCGTAGGACAGACTCTACGAATGGTGATCAGACTCAACGACTGCCGGACAGACTCGACGATCGTAGGACAGACTCTACGAATGGTGATCAGACTCAACGACTGCCGGACAGACTCGACAATTGCAGGACAGACTCAACGACCAGAAGACTACCTCTACGATCGTAGTCATCCTAAGGACATCTCAGATCTAAAGACTCAAAGGGAAAATCAGTACATTCATGCACAGTCAAAATCGTAGAGCCAAGTAAATGGCGACACCTGTCCCACTAAGTCAAAAAGAGAGAGGGAAGCTACAAGTACAAATTGGAACCGTGTTTTTGAAATCTAAAGTTCAAAAGATTATCTCTCTCTCTCTCAAAGCAAAACCCTAAATCAAAAGAAAGCTCAGTCGTATCCCACTTCTCAACTACAGAATCAATGGCTGCTTCAAATGTAATTTCAGGCTACAGACTCTGTTTCGATGAGTTCAAGGATGCTCTACCAAAATTTCACAAGACCTTAGCTCTTCAAGAAGGCGGTGTCTCAAGAGGCTACGACGACACCACCTCATCTATCCCAAGCTAGTGAAGGAGTTCTACAAGAATGGAGTGTACAAACACAACACCATCACTACACGAGTAAGAGGAGTTGAAATGAGGCTAAGGGAAGAAAACTTCAATCTGGCCCTAGGTTTCAAGAACGTGGGGCACCCATTTCTAGACAGCATAAGCTTCCAAGAGGATTGAAGAAAATGCACCACAAGAAGAATCCCTCTTGTGAAAGGCTACAAAAAGAAGGAGTTCCCTCAAAGGTACGAATTTTTGGCTGACATTATTGGGAAATGCATCTGCTGCAAGAGCTCAGGTCATGACTCGATAAATGAGACTAAACTTAAGCTCATGTGAGCCATGGTTCATGGCACACAACTCAACTATGGGGCTGTATTGCTTGAGTGGATCGACAAGTGGATCGTCAACTCGAAGAAATCAAAGAGCACTCCGAAGATGCTGTATGGGAGATTCATAAGCATCACTCTGCAATCTGCACTGGGGGACAAAATTGGGGATAATGAAGGAGAAGACATCAACCCAAATCGAAGAATGACACAACAGTTATTTAAGAACTGGGAAAGGAACTCTGCTGAGTATGTAAGAATGATGACTGAGTCCAGTGGGAGAACTGGGGAACTAAAGGACGTATGCATTCCTGGAAACATGTCTGTTGTCAGGGAAGTTGAAGAAGAAGAAGAAGCAGACAAGGGAGAACCCTCTGCTCTTGCCAGAAAAAGCAAGGGCAAGAGAAAGCTAAGGGCAAGACAAGTCGAAGAGCCTCAAGGATCTACAACTAACATTCCTGTAGAGTCCTCTGATATAGAGACTCTAAGAAGGCTAAGAAAGATGCAATAGCAAGAAGAAGCTGAAGAGGATCAAGCCACCATTTCATAGATCGTAAAGAAGAACAAAACTGGTCATAAGTCCAAAAGACCAACAGTTTCTTCGATCGTAGAGACTCTGTTGTTCTCTGAAACAAGGCCAAGTGTGGCAGAAATGGAAGAAGCTGCCTCAAGAATAGCAGCTGTTCAACATGACAAAGCTAAGACTCAAGAGAGTCTAAAAGTTTTGGCTAAACCCAGCAAAGCAAAAAGAAAGTTGGTCAAGAAGTATATTCTTGAGAATGAAAAAGTGCTGAAAAGGGAAGCCAAGAGTATGACTGCAAAAGTAGAACTGCCCTAAGCAAACGAAAAGGACGAAGGCTCCGGTGAGGGGAGATCCTCAAATTCTCATGATTGAGTATACACCAAATTGAGGGGGAGAAGTCTACTGCTCAAGAAGATGTTCATGCTGAGGGGGAGCCTCATGACATCCCAATGGCTGAAGAAGAGGTCCTTGCTCAAGATGAAATTGAGCCAATGCCAAACCATCCAGAGACCATTTAGATAATAGAATCTTCAGAAGAAAACGAAGAAGAAAAAGATAATGATAATGATGAGCTTGAAATCACTGGTGTATGGAAAGATGGATTTAGGAGCTATATGTACACTCAACTGTTTTCCTACCTACCCATGATGGCATACCATCAAGCTCAAATCCTGAACTCATAGGATCACATGTTCTGGAGCTTTAAGGAATATCCAACAATCTCAGTTCTGGCTAATGGATTTCCAGGGAAAGTCATCTTTGCCAAGAAGCTGCTTACCAACCATTCCTCATCAAAAGATAAACCTGAGGTATTGTCTATCCCTACCAGTTTTAGAGTTAATCACCTGCCATCATCTTCATTTAGCTATTTTTATGAATTTCCTAAATGGCTGGAAATGATTCTCAAACCAGTAAATCAGTTTCCAGTTGAAGAATCCCAAAATTTTGTAACTGAAGAACCAGAAGAAGTCAACCTTACCCTGCTCCCTCAAATCACCAACTCTACGATTTCGCACTCGAAGCCACATCATAGAGTCCAATATTGAAATCGTGAGTCACCTATCCTAGATATCCAAATCCAAGCCCTCCAAATTGATATACCATCCTCCTCATCACATGACTACTTGATCTTGATCTCGCTCTTTACAATCTGCAAGATCAATCTCACCCAAAAACCCCTCCAATGAACAATCCTCAAGAAAATGATACTCTCCCAAGCCTGCCTACCAAGAATGACTTGAAAGACACCTCTGAAAAAATGGTCAAGTCTATAGAAGCAAGCCCGAAACTCACTCGATCTCATCAATATCCCGGCTAAATCAAATGATCACAAATTGCAAATAATCTCCCCAGCACTATGAATAATGAGCTTACAAAGAGGCTAAGGAAATTATCAAAGAGATTCAAGAGTATATCGATGCCGGAGATGAGATCCAATTCGAGTTCTTGTCGCCAAGCAAAGAGAGGTCAGACTCAAAATGCGTAAACACCAAGATCTTCAACATAAAATTATGCTGGACAATATTCTCAACTTGAAATCTTCTGTGTACGACTTCCAGAAATCTTATGCAAATCATAAGAAACATAATGATATGATTCTGTCAGCCCTCCAAAATAAAGAAGCAAGATCTGAAAAATAGATCAAGGAAAATAGGGAGGACATCGCTTAAACCCAAAGCCAACTGAGCGAGCTTGTCCAAGGAGTTAATCGTCTATCTACAGATATACGAACCCTTGATGCTAACATATAGGGGGAGAATAAGAAAAGGAAAGGAGATCAAGGAGGCCAAGGCAGAGGAAGAGGTCATGAAACTCAAGAAAGGGGAAGAAGTCAATTTCATGCTCAGACATCACGAAGCCCTCCTTCAAGACTAACACATCATCAGACTCAACGATCTGGTCAGCAGGCAATTGTAACAGCTATTCCTCTGAGTCATCAGGAGCCAACTCCTAGTTCACAAGACATGTCTACTATAACGCATAAGAATGCCAATTGGAGATCCTGTATTCATGCACAGACATGAAGAGAATCCAGTTCTAAGCCTAAGCGAGCTGGAAGAGTTAGCAAGAAATGAGTAAGCTCAAAGGAAAAGAAGGGCTGAGGAGTATGCCAACCCACCTCCATATAAGAGGTCAAGGAAACAGAGATAAGTTAAAACTTAAATTTCCTATTGATGTAATGCTGAATTGTAATATCTTCTGATCATCAATAAATTCATACTTATTCTCTAGAAATTTCAACTGCTCACTGAAATACTAAGTCATGTTTAAATTTCCTGTAAATGCATCTAGTCACTAATAATCATGACAACAAATCTCATTGGTTATGTCAACATCAAATAGGGGGAGATTGTTGAGAGAATGCATATTATGATTTGATGTTTTAAATGTATATGTTCATGATTATTTGTAAGGTCCTTAAATGAATATATGTACAAGGACTTAGTGATAGATTAAAATTGTTAGGTTGATCTAAGCTTTCAACGTGTACCATTTTGATAAAGAATGTATAGATAGAAAGATCAAAACTGTTAGGTTGATCTTAAGATGTAATAGATTAGTCTTGAAGAAATCGTAGTGCATCCATCTGATCAATATTGCTAAAGTCAAGGCAGAAAACGTAGAGCCTAAAGATCGTAGTGTGCCTACCTTGAAGGGGACTCTTCGGAAATCGTAGAGTGGTCCCAACGTTTGCCGAGCCAACTCTACGATCGCAGTATGCTGAAGGAAACATGAAGTTTTACAAGTCAACGATCGTAGTGTGCTCTCGGGAACGTAGAGCCAACAACACGAGCAATAGAAGATCATAGTGTACGAAGGATGAAGGGAAATCGTAGTGCTCTCGAACTAATAACTTTGTAGTATGCAAAGATGTCAAAGACACTACGATCTAAATCGTAGAACACCACGATCCAAATCCTAGAGCATCATCTGTCTCATGTCAGAAAATGTCGAGCCTCATGATCTGTGTTTTCAACAAGTGAGGAATGGATCCCAAATGCTGCAGTGCTCATCAGTCCCAGAATAGATGAAATATCCTTAGTATGCAACAAAGAAGCGTAGTGAAGAAGCTAAGGATAATACCATGGGTAAGAGGGACAAAATACCTTTTCAGGTGGTAGGTGAGAAAGCAGCCTGCAGTGTCAGTGGGCCAGAATGCAGAATTCCGAAGATATGTCTCCATCACAGTACAGAAAGTTCAGATGCATTTAATGCCACAACGGATGGATCCAACGGATAGTTTTCAACATCACATATATACAGATCAGACAGATGAGAGAAAAAAAGCAAGCATTAATCAAACAACGTGAACATCTCTCTCAAGCTCAACTCTACGATCTGAGATATTGCAAAGCTTGCTCAGCTACTCAGTTCTTAACGAACCAGTGCTTACATAGCAACTGAGTAGCAACCATCAAGAACTCAATAACTATCAATCAACTGAAGAAGAGTACCAAGTCTATTGGACTTGAAGAGTTCGTAGTGAACTGTAAGAAAGCCAAGTCTGCTAGACTTGAAGAGTTCAAGAGTGAACTAGAGAAGTTCCTAGACTGCTGGTCTAGAAGGAATCTGTGTGATTCAAAAGATTGTAAAAGACATCCTTAGTGGATATCCTACTCGTTGAGTAGAAGAGTGGACTAGGAGCTTTGAGTGCTCTGAACCACTTAAAAACAACTGTGTCGTTTACATTCATTCTATATCTGCTATAACTGCTATATCTACCATAACTGCCTTACTCGCTCATAACTCCATTGCTTGGTAAAGAAGATTAAAACAAATACTAATTCCACTAAGTTTTAATCATTATCTAAGAACAAGTTTAAAGAGAAAAGATTTTCAAATATCTATTCAACCCCCCCACCTTCTAGATAACTTGTGCCTACTAGGAACTAACAGAAACCACTCAGAGTATCATATGGACTACTAGTAGAGAAGCGATGTGTGCTGAGTCCTATAGAAGCTATAAGAAGAATATAAGAATGCAAATCATCAAAGATGATGAACGTTTTGAGTAATACATCTCCGTATGTCATGAAGCCGTAAAGCAGGAATGAAAGTTAGTCGCGTAAACTTATATTGCAAGAACGCGAACCCTAAGAAGTAAAGTTAAGTAAACCAATGCGTAAGTCAAGTATATGACTAATTGGTGTACGTGTTATTTCCTTATGTGTTATATAGGGATTTGGAATGAGCAGTTTAGCGTTAACTATAAGTTGTAGCTGTGCATAAGGCAAGTTTTCTAACTTCATTCATGCTATATGAATGCTAGTTTCTTAAACTTCTCAGATGTGGGACTTGAGAGGTTATGTCTATGTGCGAATGTGTAATATTTGTACAAGGTGGTAGAACGTAGGAGGCCTTGTGCCAAAATTTGAACTCTTTGGTGTTTCTTTGAGATGAATTGTTATATGATTGAGCTGTTCAATACAAGTATGCTCGGTTTATACATGAACCGTTATTGTTAAGTCTATGCTAATGATTCTAGCCAGACAGGATGTGTATGGAAAAAGGTAGAAGAATGAAAGTAGTGTAAAGAGTATGTCATAAATGTTTTAAGATGATAGGAATCGAGACTATTCCTATTATTTAAGCTGCTTCATAACCTTTGTTCGGTTATCGAAGTTCTGAAAAATGTTTAAACTCTTGAAGTTGTTTGTTCAATTGTTATGACTTGCTAGGCAATTGAATGCTCACACTTGCTTTAAATGAAAAACATTTTCAGCGAACAATGTTAGAAAGAACTTAAGGATCCCGTAAAGATCAAGTTGAGCGGTATCCAGACGAAGTTCCATTCAGTATGTGAATGTGCGTGAAGAGCAAGCGAAGACTTGTAATATAGAATGATAGAATTAAACTATAGACTAGTTTAATGAACAGTTATGAATCCTTGGTGGAGGATGAAAGTCACTCGTGTAAGATATAAAGAATAATGTAATTATCATTATTTGTAATGAAAGAGGTTCTAATGTTTCGAGAACCTGGGATTTGAGAATATATGTTATTATATTTAGCTATATAATGATGTATGTTTAGAAGGAAATGGAATCGTGACGTACGGAGTCCGGGTCTGAAAGTAGACCGAATTTTGGGACATCACAGTATGATCAGTTCTACAAGAGTATCTTGATGATTTGTAGAAACTGATCACCTCCATGAACCAACTAGATACACCTAAATTGTAGAGTTGATTCTCACTTCGTGAACACTTAAACCTTGTGAACATAACCCTGCAAATGATGATACCATCAAAGAAAAAGAGTGTGTTTTTAAAATGACGAATCTTACACACACTCACCATTATGCATCTCAAAATATTTTATCTAAAACTAGTTGCAGGCATGAATATGACTGTTGGTGATAAATGTGATGATTATCCAAATATGAGGAACAACGGTTTAGAAAACTAACCTAGTAGGACCCATTTAATTGTGGGTACCAAAAATAGAAATGTATCTAACCTGCAGGTACTTGGTCCGTCGACCACACTAAGGAATCTTTGAGGCGAAGACTTGATCAAGAAGACTCAACCAAATGAAGGCTAAGGACCTGCTGAAATGATTAAAGAAAAATTCATATATGTCCAAGCTCGTCTTGAAGACCATTGAGCTAACTTTGAATGAAGCTCACATGGCTGCTAATCTATATATGGAAGTAGGCCATGCAACCAAAGATGAAAAAGGGTCTTATATGCTCAAATCAGGAAAAACATGCTATATGAGAAGAATCTTCAAGGATGCTCACATCAGAGGACCATCGAGCATCATTCAAGAGGAACTCATTACGGGAGTAGAACTTCATATGCACAAGACTGCCAAAGAAGACTATGCTCGTAGTGTTGTCAAATGATCGTAGAGTGATAAGTCCTAAAATTATCCATGCCTACGATACAAGGAGATCTAAGTGATAATGGTGATTCCAGTCAGAAGGAGATATGCAAGGCTTCCTTCAAATGAACCTAAAGAAAAGGGAATCACATCTATCTGAGAAGACAACATCAACCTGAGGAGCAGTGATCTGTTAAGGAAAACAATACTGAGATATACTATGAAGCAATGTACCAGCTACAGAGTCCCAAAACTTTGTGGCTGATGAACCAAATGATGATCCATAATTAGTAGGAACGTCTTAAAACGTACTACTGATAACCTTTCAGTCACCCAACTCAAAATCATGGAGTGCCTACGATAAAACATCTGATCGCAGTGTAGAAGTAGTAGGACACCACGATTACCGCGAATCCAATTGTCTAAAGTTGGTAGAGGATCTCCCCATCAGAAAAGGTCAAATGAGATATCAGTGCAAATCACCTCTAAAGGATTTCATCTGGAAATCGCCTTAGGGACAAACCTGACCCTTAGTTTACTCTAAGAGGTTGGCCCTTCCTGAGCTACCTTGTCCCAGAAGGAATGTTTAATAAAGTTCATCTCAAGGACTAAGTCAGTCAACGATCGTAGAGTCGAGGTTGAAGAGAACTCCACGAATGTAGTGCAACCTCAACGATCGTAGAAGCAGTCTCGATGATCGTAGTCCAACCAGAGGATACCCTAGCTAATGAGGAGCTCAGAAGAACTGGACAATTGCCCAACCATTTAGATCATAAGAAGATAAGTTCAAATGCTGGTTGGAAAGATGCCCTGCTAAAGAAGAATGCCCAAGTCTTCAAAAAGAACATCAGTGATTAAGCTATGCAGTATCGAGATGTCAAAACCATTCACTTAGCGTCTCTCAAAAGATGATCGTTGAGTCAACAAAGGAAAACGTAGAGTCCATAGCTGCCCTACCACGCTACTCTATGAATCAAAATGGTTAACGGTCAATCCACGTCATTTTTGCCTATTTGTTTTTGAAAAGAGACATTAAATTGAAGAGTTACTGGAGGAGTTACAGCTCATTACTGGGCATCGTGCAACCAATGGTAGGTTGACACATCACTGTTTATACAGAGTTAGAAGGAACTTCCATAAAGGAAAATTCAAATTAGCAAACAGTTATCAAAAGCTTTCGAACCTCTCTCCCTCCCATCTTCAAACCCTAGAACCCTCTCAAAAGCTAAAGTCAGTTAACCTTTCAGAGCCTTGCCCAAATCACAATCAACCAACTCTCATAAACTCCTCTGAATCAAATACCCATATTCCTCGAACTATCCAAATGGAAGATTGGCGAGAATCAACGGCATTCAAATTTCGTACCAAGTCATTTGAAAAATCCAAAAAGAAGTTCAGAGACATTCTCGAACTTGTGAAGAAAGCTGGATTCTCAAAATGTCTTGAGACTAGCACTCGAGTATATACTGAACTGGTCAAGGAATTCTACTCAAATGGATCCATAAATGCCGGAACCCTTTCAACCAAGGTTAAAGGTCTGTTTCTTAAGCTAAAATCATCTGACATAAATCAATGCTTAGGTTTCCCTGACCTAGGACTGAGACACCTTGATGAGATCAACACTGAGCAAGCAAAGGAGATTATGGGGTACCAAAGAAACCCCAGTCTAAAGGATATAAAGAAAAAGGAGTTCCCTGAGGAATTCGAGTTCCTTGCTGAAATAGTGGGAAAATGCATACTATGCAAGGACACAGCACACGACACGGTGCTTGATCAACAACTGAAAATCATATCTGCTATAGTTCCGAAGAAACAAATTAACTTTGGAGTTATTCTATTTGATCAGATCTCCAAATGGGTAGAAAAGGCTGAAGTGAAGACGTCTACAGAAAAACCACTTACAAAAGTATTTCATGGAAGACTACTGAGTATTGTGATGAAGAAGAAGTTGGGAGGAAAAATCAAGGATGATGAGGGAGAACCTCTTAATGTTCACAAAGTAATGTCTCCACAACTATTTGTGAATTGGAAGAAAAACCCCAAGGAAAACAGAAGACTGACAACCAGGAGCAGCATCAAGGCCTTTGCAAAGAAGAAGAAGGCAAAAGAGGTAGAAAGCTCTGAGTCTGATTACTCTGTACCAGCAGCACCCACACTTGCCACAAAGAAATCTAGAGGTGTGAAGAAAACCAAGGCCCTCGTTAAGAAATCTCTCCACCAAAGACAAGGATAAAGAAGAAAAAGTCCTGACTACAGAAACCACCAAGAAGAGAAGTAATAGACTGCTTCAAGGGCCATCACAAAAGAAAGCTAAGGTGGTAAACAAACCAGCCTCAATTTCCAAAGATAGTACATCTGATGAAGAGGAGAACGCAGTGTTAGAAGAAGAAAATGGAACCGACGATCTCAAGATCGAGTCCCCTCAGACAAAATCCAACAATGAAGGTGAAGCTGGAGTAATGGATGAAAATGCAGCATCTGCTAATGAAGAAAAATGCTCAAGCCCTGTGGCTAACCCTCAGATCATTTACTCTAACGTTGAAGAGAGGATACAAGCTGACCCAACTCCATCCCTAACTGCAAGTGCTCCAACAAGTCCAGATGATGGGTCAAATGATGTTGTTTCTAAAGAAGAAAAACATGCCCCTTCCAATCCTGAAAGCCCCCATGACGGCTCAAGAAGTGATGAGTCCAAAGAAGAAGGGCCTGTCTGTTAGGTTTTGTGAAAATCAAAGTAGCAATCAAATTACAAAAATAGCGGAAGCATAATAAAATCAGATTTTAAAATTTTTCACAAACCAATTACCCGGATCATCTTTTATGCATATTATTAATTAAAACGAAGAACAAGAAGTTATGTAATCATACCCTTGTAGCTACGAGCTTCCACATGTACGAGTTCAACTCCTACTTCTTCGCGATCTCCTTGAATCTCCGGGTAGATTACTTCCTTTGATCAATATAAGCCACCCAAGTGTATGGCCTCTAGAGGTGATCCACCAAGAAAGAACAATTTTCAAGAAGAAGGGTATATTGGCTCAAACCCTAGTTTTTCTTATCTCAATAGAAAAAGGGGGCGTACTATCCAACAATTGGAATTACATATCGCTCGATATCTGATATAAGACTCTTCTTATAAAGATATCAGGTAACTCTATTTTAATTAAAATAAGGTATTATTTATTTAATTAAACTCTTTTAATTAAATGGGCTCCCTAATCTTATTAGGGATAATTAATTAAACTCTTTTAAGTAATTTTTCCTCCTAATCCTATTAGGAATAAATGAGAGTACTTATATTAAATTAATTCCTAAACTCTTTTTAGAAATTAAAATAATAATAATTGTAATAATATTAATAAGACTCCTCTTATTAATTTATATTTAATATTTCTAAAATATTAAATAATAAATATTAAGCTATTTAATTTATTCTATCACCATATATTAAATTAAATATACTTAACATATTATTACGATTATGCCATTAACTTCATAAATAATTATTCTTCCTTTTATGGTGTGACCCTTTAGGCTCTCCATATTAAACCGGTTGTGAATAAATCAATTAGAACAATTCTAATCTTATTTAAATAAATAAATTAAACGATTAATTTATTTAAATAAATAATATTTATTCTACAATAGGGATAAGCCTCCCTAGCGATCAACGACTTTCCAGATAATATAGATTTCAACATTAATCATGAAAGAACCCTTGAGTTAATAGTTACCGTACAATTCAATCCTTCCACCATACAATGTCCCAATTAAATATAAGAAATGGAATTACTATCAAGTCTTATTTTATTTAATTATATGTATTTCGATTCCTAAATGCACAACTCCTAATGAATGTAAATTAGAAACTACTTTCTAATTTCATTCCACCTTAGCCAAGGATTCCTGGGTTGTCATTTATCGAATCACATAGGACATTTCTCTTCTTTTAATAGAAGTGGTAGATTCTATATTGATCATTCACTACCTTCATATATAACTTATTACACCCAAACATACCCTTTGATATACCCTAAGAGTCTTAAGGAATAAGTCAAAGTGTAATTCATTATATATAAGATACTATAATGATCTCAAGTCTAAGGATCATGTGTACTACTATCACTACAAGAATTCCTATTGACAGGCAAGTAAAACTCCATTAGGTATTCCATAGCGAGTCACGTTCAGTGAACTTATTCTCTAATAAGCACCTACATACTTGATTTAGTGTCTCCACACAAATGATCATGAGATCAATTATCCTCTTCCAATAAGCAAGCAACATACGTACCAATCTATCCGGATTCACTAATCCCCTTTTTAGTAATCCATTGATTGGTTACATTTTAGTTTTAAGCTATCTAAGAATTTAGATCTCATTAGCATGATCTCATCATGATTCTAAAAGCATTTGCTTAAAACTATGGGTTTATCACATATTATTAAAACAGCACCATGTAGATAATAAATGGCTTTAATAAATAATTCTTTTATTAATAAATAAATAAGATTGATTACAAAGTATATACTTTATCATCATACATGATTGGCTTGTATGCATACTACTTTCAATCTCCCACTTGCACTAAAGCCAATCGCCGTGGTATCTCATACCCATCTTCTTTAAGTGACGATCAAACTGTTGTTGTGTTAACGCTTTAGTAAATGGATCTGCAATATTGTCTTGAGAGTCCACACGCTCCAGGGTGACGTCTCCTTTTTCAATGATCTCTTTGATCAAATGAAACCGTCGCAACACGTGTTTGGATTTCTGATGAGACCTGGATTCCTTAGCCTGCGCAACAGCTCTAGTGTTGTCACTAAATAAAGGTACTGGTCCTGTAATGCTAGGAACCACACCAAGTTAGGTAATGAACTTCTTCATCCAAACAGCTTCCTTTGCAGCTTCACTTGCAGCTATGTACTCTGCCTCTATCACTGAATCAACAACTATTTGCTGTTTGGAACTCTTCCAACTCACTGCGCCACCATTCAAGGTAAACATATACCCCGAAATGGATTTACTGTCATCTTGGTCCGTTTGAAAACTTGAGTCTGTGAAGCCCTCTAGTTTCAATTCAGACCCACCGTAGACAAAAAATACATCCTTAGTTCTTCTTAAGTGCTCTTCTCCTGGATTCGACTGATATCTGCTTGTTACACTAAGTGTATGAGCGATATCCGATCTAGTACATATCATACCATACATGATAGATCCTATTGCTGAAGCATAAGGAATCTTACTCATAAGGTCTCTCTCCTCAGGTGTCTTTGGGGCCTGTTTCTTGGAGAGATGTATTCCATGGCTCATCGGCATAAGACCTCTTTTGGAATCTTCCATGCTTTACCTCTTTAGCATCAAGTCAATGTACGTTCCTTGGGACAAGCCAAGCATCCTTTTAGATCTATTTCTATAGTTCGTTATCCCCAAAATATAGGATGTTTCTCCCAAGTCCTTCACGGAGAAGTGTTTAGATAACCAGATTTTAATTGATTGTAGCATAGGAATATTATTCCCTATCAGTAATATATCATCAACATATAATACGAGGAATGAAACAAATATCTCCACTAACCTTCTTGTACACACATGGTTCATCCTCATTTTTGATAAAATCAAACTCTTTGATTGTCTCATCAAAACGGATGGTCCACCTACGAGAAGCTTGCTTCAATCCATAAATGGATCGTTGTAGCTTACAGACTTGATTTGTTCCAACCTTTGAAACAAATCCCTCTGGCTTTGTCATATACACATCCTCCTCAAGTTTCCTATTGAGGAAGGCCGTTTTCACGTCCATCTGCCAAATTTCGTAGTCATGGTAAGCTGCAATCGCAAGCAAAATCCGAATGCACTTGGGCATTGCTACTGATGAAAAGGTTTCGTCATAGTCAACTCCTTGTCTTTGTTTGAAACATTTTTGCGACCAGTCGGGCCTTATAGGTCTCTACCTTGCCATATGCTTTAGTCTTTCTTTTAAAGACCCATTAACACCCAATAGGCTTAATGCCTTCAGGTGGTGAAACCAAAGTCCATACTTGGTTTTCATACATGGAGTCCATCTCGGATTTCATGGCATCTTGCCACTTCTCTGAGTCTTTACTACTTATAGCCTATTCGTAATTCAATGGATCATCATCATCTATGATGCTTACCTCATCGTCATCCTCTATGACAAGTCCATACCTATCAGGTATCTTTGGTACTCTTCCAGATTTACGAATAGGGTGTGGTACAGAAGGAATCTCTACTTGGTTAGGTACCTCACTTTGATCTGTAGTATTTTGTGGTTCTTGAACCTCTTCAAGATATATCTTACTCCCACTGACCCCTTCAAGGATAAACTCCTTTTCCAAGAAGGCAGCATGTTTCGCAACAAACACCTTTTGATCAGTTGGATGATAGAAATAATACCCCGATGTTTCTTTAGGGTATCCCACAACACAAATCTACATTTGTCAGATCTAGTATGTAGCTTATCGTTTTCAAACTTTTTGACATAAGATGGACAACCCCAAGTCTTAACGTGCTTAAGATTTGGTTTCCTCCCTGTCCATAACTCATATGGGGTCTTGGGGACGGATTTTCTAGGTACCTTGTTAAGTAGGTATGCAGCCGATTCTAGGGCATATGCCCAAAAGAAAACTGGAAGGTCAGTAAAGCTCATCATGGATCGAACCATGTCCAACAATGTTCAATTTCTCCTTTCAGATACACCATTCATTGTGGCATCCCTGGTTGAGTCCATTGTGAGATTACACCATTTTCTTTGAGACAATTGAGAAACTCACCACTTAAGTATTCTCCTCCTCGATCAGATCGAAGAATCTTAATACTCTTACCAGTTTGCTTCTCTACTTCACTTATGAACTCTTTGAACTTTTCAAATGATTCAGATTTGTATTTCATTAAATACACATATCCAAATCTTGAGTGATCGTCAGTGAATGTAATAAAATAAGAATACCCTCCTCGTGCAGTCGTTGTCATAGGTCCACATACATCTGTGTGTACCAACGCTAACAACTCTGTAACTCTTTCTCCTTTTCCACTAAAAGGAGATTTAGTCATTTTGCCCATGAGACAAGATTCACAAGTTGGATATGATTCATAATCTGATAGCTCTAGGAGCCCATCTTTGTGCAACTTGGATAATCTTGTTTCATTAATATAACCGAGTCTACAGTGCCACATGAAGGTATAATTAAGATCATCTCTTTTCCTTTTCTTAGTTTGTTCAATTTGAAGTATATTTTCATGCAAGTCAAGTATATAAAGTCCATTTCGCAAATTACCAACACCATATAAAACATTATCATTATAAATAGAACAACTGTTGTTCTTTATTATAATATTGAAACCATCCATATCCAATACAGAGATAGAAATAATGTTTCTAATGATATTTGGAACAAAATAACAATTATTTAAATTAATAAACTTGCCCGTAGGTCACTGTGCTAAACAATAAGTCCCTACAAACTAATGCAAAGAACCTTTGCTCCATTTCTCACTCGTGAGGGCGACATCATCCTTGCTCGACTTTTTTACTTACGATCACCCCCACGATATTATTACATATGTGAGAACCACAAATTAGGTATCCAATACCCAAGTAGAAGATTGACTTTCGGAAAAATTAACTTCAATCATAAACAAACCTTGATTAGGATTCAAGCTTCTCCAAGCTTCTTCTACTTTTGTTCATGAAGATAATCCTTGCGCCTTCCTCTTCCAATGACTCGGCTTTGTTGCAATGGAAGAAAATTCCTTTGCTAGTTTGGATCGTGTTTCTTTTGATCCTTCACTTTCGCCTTTCCCTTAGCCTTCTTGGATTTCTTCTTTTGAAGACACCTTGGGCCTCTTCCTTTTCTTGGAAGAATCATCCACCAAATGAAGACATGGTTCTTCTTGGATGAAGTGACCTTCAACGATTTTCAACATGTTAAGTAACTCGTGCAAGTCGACGTCCAACTTATTCATGTGAAAATTCACAACAAATTGTGAGAAGGTGTCAGGGAGTGACTGCAAGATCAAATCTTGATTCAACTCCCCATCCATGACAAACCCAAAGTCATCCAAGACGTTCAATCAGATTGATCATCTTTAAGACAAGAGTCTCAATGGTAGTGCCCTCGGTCATCCGAGATCTAAGAGCTCCTTAGATATTTCATATCTAGCAAATCTACTTTGCTCACCATACAACTCTCGAAGGTGCAAGAGCATAGTAGGAGCATCCATGTTTTCATCTTGTGGACGAAGATCGTTACACATGGATGCGAAGATGATGCATTGAGCCATCGATGCATCATCTTGCCACTTGCTTAAAAAGTAGCAATCTCTTCCTCAAAGGTCATTTTCGCAACTTTTGCGGTACAAAGTAAATTTAGGACATAAGAAATCTTTTCAAGAAGGACAACAATTCTCGATTCCTTAACCATCTGTGTAATTCGATTAAATTCAATTTATTAGCATCAAGTATGTTACGCAGTGAAATTAGTGAATGTGACATTTTCAAAATTCTGCATGTAAAAAGATAATATTTTAGCAAATATTCATTTAATTAATTACCAAAATAAATTAGGTCTTATTTTATATTGGTATCTCCCACTATTTTCTTCAAACTATATTACCCTCGTTTATATAGTTCGGCAAAAGCCAATTAAAGTTTTTGCTAGTGAGAATAAGGATCCCATTTCAAATAGATATAGCCTTGTGGTGACACAACAAACTATATATAAATAAATAGGTAGACAACTCCTTGTCAATTACATCATCATGTAACTCCTTATGTTTTGCCTCTTAGATTATTTGATCAAGTGGTGGCACATCCAAATCAAAATTATCGAAGTTAAGTCCAACCTAGCACTTACATATATTCAAAAAAGAGAAATATTATCCTTGTGGTGACACAACAAAACAATATTATTCAATTTTCTTTATAAGCATTAAATGTGATAAATTAACATCTTAAATACTTAATACTTGCCTTGTGGTGACACAAAAAACTCATATTGAATATTTAATACTCTATTAATTTTATTATGCTAGTAGGCGACGTTCGATATTTTAAATATCTTTGAACGCTTAAGACTTAATATATAAAAACTTTGAGGGATTTGTTATTATTAGTCTAATCTTGTTTAGCGTGTATGCAAATATATATATAAAATACGCGTTATATTATTAAACATGTGAAGCATGTTTGCATAATATATAATATATATCATACTAGCATGCACATATAGAATACTATATTCTACTCGGATTGATTATGAACTTTTATTCTAGTTTGGTTCACTAGAGCTACCAAGTGAACCAAAAGGTCAAACCCTAGGGTGCAAGAATAAACATTTAAATATAATTATTACATTTAAACCCGGGCTCCATTACGAACGGGTCCTCGAGCGCTCCTTTCTCCTTGATCTCCGGTTCTTCGAAAAATTCTAACTAATCCTATACAATTAAACTATTTAATTTAAATAGAAACTTTGATCAACAGTCAAGGGGAAGTACATATGAGAGAGATAGAATTTAAATCAAGAAGAAAACCAGAAAAGACGAGGTACGCAGACCCCATTTAATAAAACCCATTCATTCAAACATCCAACCAAAATAAATCCAATCACATTGGTCAATAGTCCATAATCAATCCCATTTATTATCATACATATCATCATATGTATCAATAAATAAAATCATTCCATATATATATGAATATCATTTAATGGGCAATTTTATGTTGCATGAAATCCAATTTCAAGATTAAAATAAACACTTTTATTTTAATTATAAAATTATTAAAATTATACTATATATATATATAATATCCGTGCGCGTGAATCACGAAATCAACTTGTAAAGAAGTTAGATTACTTAACATATATTAACTATTATATATGTATAATCTAATCCTAATACCAAAATATGATCCTGTTAAATAATATATATATATATATTAACCGAAAGAATCAATATCCAGGATAAGGTTTTGAAAAAAAAAAATTACCCACAGATTCAATAAAAAAAATAGTTTTTCCAAAAACAGTTTACGGCAAAAAATTATTATTAATTTTTTCTTTCATAAAATAATAATTTTATACAACAAATTATGCCCAATAAATTATTCAAAATACATACCCATACATAAAGTTTGGCTCATGATACCATTGTTAGGTTTTGTGAAAATCAAAGTAGCAATCAAATTGCAAAAATAGCGGAAGCATAATAAAATCAGATTTTAAAATTTTTCACAAACCAATTACCCGGATCATCCTTTATGCATATTATTAATTAAAACGAAGAACAAGAAGTTATGTAATCAAACCCTTGTAGATATGAGCTTCCACATGTACGAGTTCAACTCCTACTTCTCCGCGATCTCCTTGAATCTTCGGGTAGATTCCTTCCTTTGATCAATGTAAGCCACCCAAGTGTATGGCCTCTAGAGGTGATCCACCAAGAAAAAACAATTTTCAAGAAGAAGGGTATATTGGCTCAAACCCTAGTTTTTCTTATCTCTATAGAAAAAGGGGGCGTACTCTCCAACAATTGGAATTACGTATCGCTCGATATATGATATAAGACTCTTCTTATAAAGATTTCAGGTAACCCTATTTTAATTAAAATAAGGTATTATTTATTTAATTAAACTCTTTTAATTAAATGGACTCCCTAAACTTATTAGGGATAATTAATTAAACTCTTTTAACTAATTTTCCCTCCTAATCTTATTAGGAATAAATGAGAGTACTTATATTAAATTAATTCCTAAACTCTTTTAGAAATTAAAATACTAATAATTGTAATAATATTAATAAGACTCCTCTTATTAATTTATATTTAATATTTCTAAAATATTAAATAATAAATATTAAGCTATTTAATTTATTCTATCACCATAGATTAAATTAAATATACTTAACATATTATTACGATTATGTCATTAACTTCTTAAATAATTATTCTTCCTTTTATGGTGTGACCCTTTAGGTTCTCCATATTAAACCGGTTGTGAATAAATCAATTAGAACAATTCTAATCTTATTTAAATAAATAAATTAAACGATTAATTTATTTAAATAAATAATATTTATTCTACAATAGGGATAAGCCTCCCTAGCGATCAACGACTTTCCAGATAATATAGACTTCAACATTAATCATAAAAAGAACCTTTGAGTTAATAGTTACCGTACAATTCAATCCTTCCACCATACAATGTCCCAATTAAATATAAGACATTGAATTACTATCAAGTCTTATTTTATTTAATTATATGTATTTCGATTCCTAAATGCACAACTCCTAATGAATGTAAATTAGAAACTACTTTCTAATTTCATTCCACCTTGGCCAAGGATTCCCAGGTTTGTCATTTATCGAATCACATAGACATTTCTCTTCTCTTAATAAGTGGTAGATTCTTTATTGATCATTCACTACCTTCATATATAACTTATTACACCCAAGCATACCCTTTGATATACTCTAAGAGTCTTAAGGAATAAGTCAAAGTGTAATTCATTATATATAAGATACTATGATGATCTCAAGTCTAAGGATCATTTGTACTACTATCACTACAAGAATTCCTATTGACAGGCAAGTAAAACTCCATTAGGTATTCCATAGCGAGTCACGTTCAGTGAACTTATTCTCTAATAAGCACCTACATACTTGCTTTAGTGTCTCCACACAAATGATCATGAGATCAATCATTCTCATCCAATGAGCAAGCAACATACGTACCAATCTATCCGGATTCAGTAATCCCCTTTTTAGTAATCCATTGATTGGGAACATTTTAGTTTTAAGCTATCTAAGAATTTAGATCTCATTAGCATGATCTCATCATGATTCTAAAAGCATTGCTTAAAACTATGGGTTTATCACATATTATTAAATCAGCACCATGTAGATAAAAAATTCCTTTAATAAATAATTCTTTTATTAATAAATAAATAAGATTGATTAAAAAGTATATACTTTATCATCATACATGATTGACTTGTATGCATACGACTTTCACTGTCCCCATTAGTGCTGAACCTCAAGGAAGTTCGTCTGATGTTCCAAAGGCTTCAGAGGAAGATCTTGCTGAAGAAAGTTCTGAAAATGAAATGCAGCAAGAAGGATTCATTGACGGAAATGATGTGAATGGTTCAGGCTCTGAAAGAGAAGAGATGGAAAAAGATTCTAATTTTGCACCTCAGGAATCAGAAGAACAAGAAGACTATCCAGTTCTCTCTCCCGCAAAATTTAATAGAAGAATAGTGGTGGAAGTCTCAAATGAACTACCAGAGGTTTGACGCCCCCAAAATAGGTATACATCACCTATTCTGAGTCGTCAAATACATGGTACAGAATATAAATACAATCTTAATTATACAATAAGAGAGCTGTGAGTTTAAATACAAATACTGTCTTCTAGATAATATCCATTCTCAGAATAAGTCCTCATTACATTTATTGTCACACTATTTAACAGAATAGTGAGGACTACTAGCTAATACTATCATCCCACCATCACTCTGCTCCCCAGACTCGTCCCCAATTCGTTTTCATTTCACAAGAGAAACGGTGAAAGAAAGGGTGAGCTCAACTAGCCCAAAGAAGAAATATTATGACTAAGATAATGCAGAATAAATTATCATTAGCCTTCAACAGTGTTAAACTGATAAAATATAACAACATCAAGTTTAACTGCAGAGGAACAAGCAATCCATTAAAAGAGTCAAGTAGAGAATAAAATCTACTATCTTTTATGATTTAAAAGGTTTTTCATCACTTTTATGACTGGGACTCAGCTTAATAAATAATTCACATCACCGAATCACCCCTACACTACGGCCAAGGATATTCTTTAGTATCACGACCACAAATTATCCATGCACTACGGGCCAAGGACATTCGTGTATTCATCAATGGTCATAATCATGCCAACAACTGTCCATCAATGCACTATGGGTCAATGAGGACTTTTACCACATCATTTGTAACATTACGATCATGATTATACCGAATAACCCCTGGTCATAATCATACCAAGTCCATCTATGCACTACAGGCCACATATGACTTTCAAAAAATATAAACATAAGGATGATGAAAATAATATAAGAATTCAATAAAACAAGTTCAAGAATTAATTTATTCAGGAACTAATAACGTCCAAGTTGTCAACATGATCTTTGCTTTTTAGCGCAAGAAAATTCAAGAATGCTCGTAAGAATATTTCCATGAAAAGATCTGGATGAAGCGCAAATATCAAGAATATTCCACTAATTTCATGGAGTATAGAAGTCAAAACTTTAACCAACTGAGTATAATAAGGAATGGAATAACAAAAGAAATCACCAGGCATGCGATAGACCGCATATGCAGGTTATTCCAACAGAATAATAATTAACGGAACCAGTCCCACGTAAAAACATATCTGATAAGATATTCCAATGTAATAATAAAGACGGAATCGGTCCCACAGAAAACGCATGACGAGGATATTCAACGAATAATAAAGATGGAATCAGTCCCACAGTAAAAGCATGCATATGATATTCCAATGTAATAATAACGAAATGGAATAATAGAAGAATTTCACCAAGTATAGGGTAGCCCGCGTATACAGGTTATTCCAATAGAATAATAAATAATGGAATAACAGATGTTCCCTTCATGAATACAAAAGAAATAATACCCCTTACCGTAAAAGAATCTGGATATAAGAGTAGGGAAGTAGCAGAATACTTTTTTATATTTTCTTTATAATTTCTCTCTCTAGAGTTTCAGTGAATTCGTAAGAAATAATAAAGGAATGAACTTCTATTTATAGAAAAATGGAAGGGCACTGTTCATGAACGAAATAATTTTTTGCGATCCCAAGCGAAAGGGATTTTTTCTTTTTTTTTTTTTTCACGCAACGTAATTATCCCACATTTGAATTCCTTTAATTCAACGACAACTTATATATATATATATATATATATATATATATATATATATATATATATATATTATAAAAATAACATGTTGGCCACTTCTATTATATATATACACCATATTTTAGACTCCACCTTCCCGTGACAACATCAATTCCCCCGCCAAAATCAATTCATGTCATACAAATATAAAATACTCACCACCACCCACCAAAATCCCTTTCATATTAAAACATATAATCCATTCACCCACCAAAACCCACTACCACACACACACTCCTACACACACGAAAACACACACACATGTCAAATATATATATATATATATATATATATATATATATATATATATATATATACTTTATGACGTCCTTCCGATAATTTTAAAAAATGAGTGAGTGGGAATCTAAATAATGAGTAACAAAATACCTCATAAAAATTACCTCAATATTTTTAACAACATTTATCATCATTATTATAATTCGCAATATTAATCGACCAGGTCGTTCCCAGGAAAGAGGGGGCTTTCAAATAAGGATTTCTTCCTATTGGCGCGCAATTAGGTGACCAAACCTCTCCTTGACAGAACTTCTAGATATCGTTAATATTGTAAATAATAATATTAATAACCTTGTCGTCTCAATTATTGATTTAATAATATATAAAATATTGACAATAATTGAATCATATAACGTGAGATATTATGCAAAGAATTCTCGTAACAATAATTGAATAAAATCGAAAGTGACTTCTCACGTAAGCATTAATAATCAATACCGTATGTAAGCATCTTTGTGTAACTACGCCAGACATCGTATTTTACTTTTAACACCGGGTGTTTTAACAGTTAATCTCAGAAAACTTTCGCCGTTATTTTCATAAAGTATTTTTGTCGTTTTCTCAATCCGACAATAATTCCGTTGTGGGGTCCACCAATGATTGTGTCGTTGTACGAATATTCCCTATTAAAATGAATATTTCATGACCAATCGAATATTATATAACAACTTGCGTACTTTGTAAAATTTATAAATATTACCCACAACTATAACATTATATCAAATTTATTCCATAATATTCAAAATATGATATTTATAGAAAATTCATTTTTATTTATAAAAGTTGGGGTCTTACAACCTCCCCTTCTTATGAAATTTCGCCCTCGAAATTAGGGTACGTACCTGGTATGTCGAAGAGGTAAGGATACCTTGATTTCATTTTAGATTCTAACTCCCAGGTCATTTCCTCAACATCGTGGTTTCTCCACAAAACTTTGACTTGAGGTATAACCTTGGAGCGTAGAATATGTTCTTTCTTATCCAAGATTTGAATAGGAACCTCTTCATACGTTAAATCTTCCGCTATTTCGTCCGGTTCTAACTCAATAATGTGGTGCGGGTCTTTCACATATTTACGTAACATAGATATGTGAAAAACGTTATGAACACGAGACATACTTGGCGGTAAAGCGAGTCTATAGGCCACAGTTCCTACTCGATCGAGGATTAAAAATGGGCCGATGAATCGAGGATAGAGCTTTCATCTCTTTCCAAATCTCCTAACTCCTTTCCATGGAGCAACACGTAACAACACATGATCTCCTATATCGAATTCCACGTCCTTTCGAGGAAAATCAGCATAACTCTTTTCTCGATCTTGTGAGGTTTTTATACGTTGTCAGATCATTTGAATCTTTTCAGTAGTCATACGTACCAACTCCGGTCCCAACAACGTTGCTTCACCCACCTCATCCCAGCATACTGGAGAACGACACATTCTTCCATACAATGCCTCGAATGGAGCCATGCCAATGCTTGCTTGATAACTGTTGTTGTAGGAAAACTCCACCAATGGTAAGAACTTATCCCAACTTCCCTTGAAGTCAAGGACATAGAGTCTTAATAAATCTTCAAGAGTTTGAATAGTCCTCTCCGACTGTCCATCCGTCTGAGGATGATATGCCGAACTAAATCGTAAATCCGTGCCCATAGCTTTTTGCAAACTAACCCAAAATCATGAAGTGAATCTTGGGTCTTGATCAGAAACTATGGATACTGGCATACCATGAAGTCTTACAATCTTGTTTATATACATACGAGCAAGACGTTCAAGTGTATAAGTTTCTCGTATCGATAAGAAATGAGCAGACTTGGTCAATCTATCAACAATAACCCAAATCGCATCTATACCTTGAGAAACCTTAGGAAGACCGGTAATGAAATCCATGGTAATGTGCTCCCACTTCCATTCTAGAATTTCAAGTGGTTGCAATGGACCTTTTGGTACTTGATGCTACGATTTAACTCGTTGACAAGTTAGACACCTTGAGATAAACATCGCTATCTCTCTCTTCATATTGCTCCACCAAAATGTATGACGAATATCATGATACATTTTGGTACTCCCACGATGTATTGCAAATGGTGTGTTGTGCACCTCCATCATGATTTTATACTTTAAATCAGGGTCGTTAGGAACACAAAGTCTAGAGTGGACTCGAAGTATTCCTTCTTCATCGATTCTTGCTTCCGGCATAGCACCTTCTTGCACTTTCTTCCTCATACGCATCAGCTCCAGATCTGTAACTTGAGCACCTTTAACTTTATCAATTAAAGTCGGTTCTACTCGTATATTTGCCATCATCATATGGGTCCCTGGAGTCTTTATCTCTATCTCCATCCTTTGCAAGTCACACAAAATGGGCCTTTGCGTTGACAATATCGCACTCATACCCGCATATGATCTTCTACTCAATGCGTCAGCTGCCACGTTCGCTTGTCCAGGATGGTATTGGATTGTATGATCATAATCTCTTAACAGTTCAAGCCAACGTCCTTGTCGCATGTTGAGTTCCTTTTGAGTGAAGAAATATTTGAGGCTTTTATGATCCGTAAAGATCTCCACTTTCTCCCCATACAAGTAATGCCTCCAAATCTTTAGTGCGAAGACAACAGCTGTCAACTCTAGATCATGGGTAGAATAATTCCTCTCATATTCTTTAAGTTGTCGAGAGGCATAGGCTATGACTTTCACATGTTGCATAAGAACACATCCCAACCCTTTGCCTGAAGCATCACTGTAGATGACAAATCCCTCCGAGCCAGATGTTATTGTCAGGACAGGTCCTAAAATGAGTCCCCTCTTGAGTTCTTGAAAACTCTTCTCACATTCCTCGTTCCAACCGAACTTTTTATCTTTCCGAGTCAGCTGAGTTAATGGAGTAACGATTCGAGAAAATCCTTCCATGAATCTCCGATAATAACCAGCTAGGCAGAGAAAACTACGTATTTTGGTCACTAATTTAGGTTGCTCCCAGCTTTGAATAGCTTCAATCTTTGCTGGGTCAACGAATTTTCCATGACTTGATACTACGTGCCCAAGGAGCTACCTCCTCAAGCTAGAACTCGCATTTCTTCAACTTGGCATAAAGCATATATTCACGAAGCTTTTGGAATATCAGCCTCAAGTGTTGCTCATGATCTTCACGGCTTTTGGAATAAATAAGGATGTCATCAATAAAGACGACCACAAAGTGATCTAAATATTCCTTGAATACTCGGTTCATCATATCCATGAAGGCAGCAGGAGCATTAGTCAATCCAAAGGACATGACTAGGAATTCATAATGCCCGTACCGAGTTCTAAAAGCCGTCTTTGGAATGTCATCGGGTTCTAATCTTCAATTGGTGATATCCGAACGAAGATCAATTTTTGAAAAGAATTTGGCACCTTGCAACTGGTCAAACAGGTCATCAATACGTGGAAATGAGTACCTATTTTTGATGGTGACATGATTTAACTGTCGATAATCAATACAAAGTCGCATACTTTCGTCTTTCTTTTTCACGAATAGAACAGGAGCACCCCAAGGAGAAGTACTAGGATGAATAAAGCCAATGTCGAACAATTCCTGCGATTGGGTCTTTAATTCACGAAGTTCAATAGAGCCATTCGATATGGGGGCTTTGAAATGGGTTCTGTCATCGGTTCAAGGCCGATACAAAATTCAATTTCACGCCTAGGGTAGGCCAGGGAAGTTCTTCAGGAATACGTCGGAAATTCATTAACAATAGAAATATCATTCAAAAGCGATTTATTTTTGTTTAGATCCGTGACATGAGCTAAGAAAGCTTGACATCCGTTTTTTCAATAAACGAATAGCTTTATGGCTTGAGATGACAGTGATTTATTTTAATGGTTTGGTTGCTTGAATTCGCATAATAGGTTGGTTAGGAATATGAAAGCTAACAACCTTATGAAAACAATTAATTTTTGCATGATGTGTAGTTAACCAATCAATCCCTAGAATCACATCAAATGCAAGTATTTTCAAAGAAATAAGATCGATGGTAACGTGCGGTCTTGGATTTGAACTAAACAAGACTTATAAACAAATGGATGTAGTGAAGGTTTCTCCCAACGGAGTTTTAACAGATAAGTCAAAATCTAATTTCTCCGAGTCAAATTTAATCGTTGGCGCAAGTAGGAGAAATAAAAAGAATGGGTAGAACCGGTATCAAATAAGGTATAGACTTCGCTAGAGTTTATGATAAGCTTACCCGTGATGACCTCGTTCGGGTTCCTTGCTTTCTAGGAGGTCACAACAAATGCTCTCCCTTGCAACACCGGCTTTGACTTTTCTGGGATGGCCTTTGGTGCCTCCATCCTAGCTGAACTTGTCTTCGGTGAACGACAAAATCGGGCTAGGTGACCTTCTCTTCCACAATTATAACACGCTTTGGATGGCATCGCGCAGTTTGGACTGATATGTCCCTCCCCTCCACATTTGAAGCATTCGTTCTCCTTCCTTATCCACGGTTGCTGGTGCTGACGTCTTTTCATCATTGTTGAATCTCCTTTTCTTGAAATGTCCATTTTTACTATCTTGGCCATGATTACCACCGAAGTGGTTACCATTTCTAGCATGTTGATTCCCTCCACGTTTGTTGTCACCGCTTTGATGACTGATACCACTGGTATTTTTATGCTGCCGATTGCTTTCTCTTGGTTGCGTTGGCTCGTTACCGCGCTCCAATAACTGATCCCTATTTACAACATCTAAGTACAAACACAGTTTATGAGAAATAAGATATTGACGTATCTCCGGTTTCAAAACTCTTAAAAACATTCGCGTCATTCGCTCCTCATTATCGACCAAATGGGATGGAAACCGGGATAACTCCGCAAATTTAGCCTCGTATTGCGACACGGTCATATTGTTTTGTTCCAACTTGATAAACTCCACCTCTTTCATGTAACGAATACTCTCGGGAAAGTACTTGTCGTTGAATAGCTCTTGGAACTTCTCCCAAGACATCTTGAGTGCATCAGTTTGGTAGTGCGTTTCTGATTCCCACCAATGTCGCCTCTTCATGCAACATGAAGGTGGCGAAGGAACCTTTTGCTCCTCGGAGCATCCCAAGACATCAAATATCTTGGTGATCTGCTTTATCCATGCTTCTTACCTTAAGTGGTTTTGGCTCTCCATAAACTCCGGTGGTCCCAGCTCCTTAAACTGCTTAGGCATTGTGACGTCAGAGAGTTTCGATGTTTCCACCTACATTTTGGACAGAGCCACTCTCGCTTTGATGTTGCACGAATTGCATAAAGCCTCTGAACAATCCATCATTCATCATTTGGTCAGTGTTGTTGTTTGCATGAGGATTGTCGCCTTCCTAATGCACATTCTCCCGATTATTGATATGTGGAGACTCAACGGTCTCTTTGTGCTCCATTATTCTCAACATTCTCGAGATGTCATTTTCAGATCTTCGCCACAAAACAAGGGTTAGTTGACATGTAACATATTATCTCTAAACTCTGACCAACCAATTAAATACCAAATAAATTTAAGTAGGTCATACTAGCGAATGAATTCCCCGTCTCTCCCCTCCAAGTTATAGTCTCACATCTTAGCCAGGGATCATATCCCTAAGCTTTGATACCAACTGTGATGCCCCCAAAATAGGTATACATCACATATTCTCAGTCGTCAAATACATGGTACAGAATATAAATACAATCTTAATTATACAACAAGAGAGTTGTGAGTTTAAATACAAATAATGTCTTCTAGATAATATCCACTCTCAGAATAAGTCCTCATTACATTTATTGTCACACTATTTAACAGAATAGTGAGGACTACTAGCTAATACTATCATCCGGACCATCACTCTATTCTTCGACTCGTCCAAGCTACGTTTTCATTTCCTGAAGAGAACAATGAAAGAAAGGGTGAGCTCAACTAGCCTAGTAAGAAATATTATGACTAAGATAATGCAGAATAAATTATCATTAGCCTTCAACAGTGTAAACTGAGAGAATATAACAACATCAAGTTTAACTGCAGTGGAACAAACAATCCATTAAAAGAGTCAAGTAGAGAATAAAATCTACTATCTTTTATGATTTAAAAGGTTTTTCATCACTTTTATCACTGAGACTCAGCTTAATAGCTAATTCACATCACCGAATCACCCCTGCACTACGGCCAATGATGTTCTTTAGTATCACGACCACAAATTATCCATGCACTACGGGCCAAGGACATTCGTGTATTCATCAATGGTCATGATCATGCCAACAACTGTCTATAAATGCACTACGGGCAAATGAGGACTTTTACCACATCATTTGTAACATTACGGTCATGATTATACCAAATAATCCTCAGTCATAATCATACCAAGTCCATCTATGCACTCACAGAATACAGATGACTTTCAAAAAATATAAACATGAGGATGATGACAATGATATAAGAATTCAATAAAACAAGTTCAAGAATTAATTTATTCAGGGACTAATAACGTCCAAGTTATCAACATGATCTTTGCTTTGTGCGATAAAATTCAAGAATGTTCGGAAGAATATTTCCATGAAAAGATCTTTGGATGAAGCGCAAATATCAAGAATATTCCACTAATTTCATGGAGTATAGAAGTCAAAACTTTAACCAATTTGAGTATAATAAGGAATGGAATAACAAAAGAAATCACCAAGCATGCGATGAGATCGCAGACAAAAAGTTATTCTAACGAGAATAATAATTAACGGAACCAGTCCCACGTAAAATGCATGCATGTGGATATTCCAATGAGAATAATAAAGACGGAATCGGTCCGACGAAACGTAAAAGCGAAAAGAGCGAGGATATTCCAATGAATAATAAAGACGGAATCGTGTCCAGGCGTAAAACGCATACAGAACATGATATTCCAACGTAATAATAACGAAATGGAATAACAGAAGAATTTCACCAAGTATAGGGTAGCCCGTGTATCCAGGTTATTCCAATAGAATAATAAATAATGGAATAACAGATGTTCCCTTCATGAATACAAAAGAAATAATACCCCTTACCTTAAAAGAAACTGGATATAAGAGTAGGGAAGTAACAGAATACTTTTCTATATTTTCTTTATAATTTCTCTCTCTAGAGTTTTAGTGAATTCTATTTATAGAAGAATGGAAGGGCACTGTTCATGAACGAAATAATTTTGCAGAGTCACGGGCGAAAGGGAATTTTTCTTCTTTTTTTTTTTCAGACGCAACGTAATTATCCCACATGTGAATTCCTTTAATTCAACGACAACTTATATATATATTATATATAAAATAACGTGTTGGCCACTTCTATTATATTTATACACCCCATTTTAGACTCCACCTTCCCGTGACAACATCAATTCCCCCGCCAAAATCAATTCATGTCATACAAATATAAAATACTCACCACCACCCACCAAAATCAATTCATGTCATACAAATATAAAATACTCACCACCACTCACCAAAATCCCCTTCATATTAAAACATATAATCCATTCACGCACCAAAACCCACTACCACACACACACTCCTACACACACGAAAACATACACACATGTATATATATATATATATATATATATATATATATATATATATATATATATATATATATATATATATATATATACTTATGACTTCCTTCCAATAATTTTGAAAAATGAGTGAGTGGGAATCTAAATAATGAGTAACAAAATACCTCATAAAAATTACCTCAATATTTTTAACAACATTTATCATCATTATTATATTTCGCAATATTAATCGATTAGGTCGTTCCCAGGAAAGAGGGGGCTTTCAAATAAGGATTTCTCCCTATTAGCGCGCAATTAGGTGACCAAACCTCTCCTTGACAGAACTTCTAGACATCGTTAATATTGCAAATAATAATATTAATAACCTTATCGTCTCAATTATTGATTTAATAATATATAAAATATTGACAATAATTGAATCATATAACGTGAGATACTATGTAGCAATTACTGTAACAATAATTGAACAAACTGAGTGACTTCTCATGTAAGCATCAATAATCAATACCGTGTGCTACTCTTGTGCAACTCTACGCCAGACATCGTTTACTTTTAACACCGGGTGTTTCAATAGTTAACGGTAAAACTTCCACCGTTATTTTCATAAAGTATTTTTGTCGTTATCTCAATCCGACAATAATTCCGTTTTGGGGTCCACCAATGATTGTGTCGTTGTACGAATATTCCCTATTAAAATGAATATTCCCCGACCAATCGAATATTAAATAACAACTTGCGTACTTTGCAAAATTTATAAATATTACCCACAACTATAACATTATATCAAATTTATTCCATAATATTCAAAATATGATATTTATAGAAAATTCATTTTTATTTATAAAAGTTGGGGTCTTACAAGAGGCACCTCCCGAAAGATGTGTGAACAATGGAGATGAACAGCTCAAGGTGGACCAACATGGAGCTAGACTGCACGACCATCCTCTATAATCCTGATGATTTGCTGATGAGATGGTTCTTCCAATGGATGCCATGGCTAAAGGCCCATACTGAAAGAGATGGAAGTTACTTCAGCTGGTGCTACTCTCACTTTCCAAGCATGGAGTTGGTGGCACAAAAATTCCCAAGGGTGAAGAGTTTTGCTACAATGATGATCACAAACCAGCCCCACTTCAAAGTCAATCGCCATGCTGGAAATCAATATATCACCTATGATCGTAGAGTGGACTATCAAGGAAGAAGGATCATGACCAAGGAAATGATCGTAGAGTCTGGTCACTCCTTTACTGATGGTGTTCAAGTTCAATACCAGAAGCCTCCATCATTGAAGCATCGCTTATCGACACTCCTCATCCTCAAATAGAAATTTACTACTCAACGATTGTTCAGATTCTCAAAGCTTTTGAAAATCAGTCCAAATATGAAAATCGTAGAGTCCAATCTAATGCTCAACCAGAGGCTGCCCAACCAGATGAGCAAATCCCTATGGAGGAGGAACTATTGATGAACTCTGATGAGCTGATTGAGAAGATATCTCAAATCAATGAAGAGACAAAAATGGTAATGACAATGATGATGAGATAATTTGATTCGAATGCAGGACTTCAAGCTACCATGGCTGATGTATCTCTCAAACTCAAAGAAAGAGATAACATTTATCTGAAGGCCATACATGATCAGAAGGCAGAAGCTCTACGAGCACAAAAGGCAAATGAAGAGCAGATCCAAGTCCTCTCTGACAAGATTGACAACATGAATTAGTCTTTCTCAGTGCAACTTGAGCTAGGACAACAAGAACTCAAGTTTGAATTTGCTAACTCCTCTTATCTAATGGAGAAGCTTATGTCCAACATGGATCAGCTCTCCCAAATGATTAATGACAAAAAAGGGCGAGAAAAAGAGGCAGAAAAAGAGGCATTCGAGGAAGAACAAGAAGATCAAACAAGGCATTCAAGGAAGAACAAGAAGATCAAATAAGAGAAGAAGTCAAAGAAGCAGACAACAGAAGAAGAGGCAGAGTCATCATCTGAGGGGGAGCCAAAGAATGATGAGCGTATGTATGCCGAAGCTGAGGGGGAGCCAGAAGGAGAAGAGAAGCATACATTTGAGGAGGAGCAAAACAAAGCAGGAAAGTCATCATCCCAAGGGGAGAAGGAGCAAGAAGAACAAGCAGATGATTAGCTGATCAACAAACATCCTGGAAGCATACATGGAGCCAAAGAGGTACATCTCTAACTAGTTAGGTATGTTCTGGATCCAGGATGTAGAATGTCATTTATAAGAAGATCAAACAAGAGAAAAAGTCAAAGAAGTAGACAGTAGAAGAAGAGGCAGAGTCATCATCTGAGGAGGAGCCAAAGAATGATGAGCCTATGTATGCCGAAGCTGAGGTGGAGCCAGAAGGAGAAGAGAAACATACATCTGAGGGGGAGCAAAGC
This sequence comes from Panax ginseng, assembly GCA_020205605.1. Lineage (NCBI taxonomy): Eukaryota > Viridiplantae > Streptophyta > Magnoliopsida > Apiales > Araliaceae > Panax > Panax ginseng. The sequence continues at coordinate 64,119,713 of CM035145.1, read as the reverse complement.
AAAGTAAGAAAGTCATCATCCCAAGGGGAGAAGGAGTTAGAAGAACAAGCAGATGATTAGCTGATCAACAAACATCTTGGAAGCATACATGGAGCCAAAGAGGTACATCTCTAACTAGTTAGGTATGTTCTGGATCTAGGATGTAATATGTCAGTATATTAAATTCTACATCATTATAAATGACATTCATGATTATCTGTTTTAGAAATACAGCTGCTCACTGTATATAAGATTCATTCATAACATGCATATGCACTTATTGTTTTTGTTATAATCAAATAGGGGGAGATTGTCAGGAATAAGCTTATAAATGATATTCCTATTTATATATGATTTGATTATGATATATATATGAATGAATATGCAAGTATGCTTGCATTAAGAAAAGCTGTAAAGTCCTTTGATAGACAATAGAAATATATGTACAAGGACTTAGAAAATGAATTGATCAATTGTGTTAGGTTGATCCTACATAAGCAAAACAGCTTTATAAAGTCCTTAAAAAGAAATGATGTACAAGGACTATAAATATAGAAAGATCAAGCATGTTAGGTTGATCTTATGATGTAATAGATAGGCTTGTCTAATCATCAAAGTACTACACCAAAAATCGTAGTCTGCCAGGAGAGTCAAGGAAAACTCGAGAGCTATCGAGGCAGAATCGTAGTTTGCAAGATAGTAGATCTCAGAGTTCGTAGACTACCAGGAGAGACGAGGAAGGATTGTAGTGTGTCGAGTAGAACTTCCTCAGGACCGTAGTCTACTGAGGAAGTCATGTTCAGAATCGTAGAGACAGCCTGCCTACGAGCCGATCGAACATCTGCCGAAGCCCAAGTTAAGAATCGTAAACTACACTCAAAGTCATAGAGTCTACTGATCATACCAAAGGTAGAGATCGTAGTCGAGAAAGATCAGATGAAGACAACAAGCAATGACAGAAATCGTAGTGTCAAGATCTGATCTTGGAGTCGTAGTGTCTGCACAGCCGAAGCTGAATCGTAGAGTGCAGAACTAAGACTTCAATAGATGTGCTCACAATGCCAAGGCAGAATCGTAGAGCAAATATGATTCTTAACAAATGAGCACTCCAGAATATCCAAAGGAATGAAGCCTCTGGTTGGCACTGTAAAGATACATCCCATCTGAAGGAAGCCAGAGAGCACTCAACAAATGACATGCAAGCTAACAGAAGATCTAAGAACCAACCCAATCAGCATCAAGATTGAGTTGTGAAGCCATTCAAGATGAAGTCTTCCACAAGGAGATCAGAAGAAGACTTCAGTAACTGACTAAGGAAAGTGAGAAAGTGCAGTAGCTGTCAAGTAGACAGAAGACGTTGATTTTGGAAGTAACCAGGATCGTAGTGTTTGCCAAACAAAGAAAGAATTGATGGAGTGCACACAGAGATACTGGACAACTTCTGAAAAACAAGGCTAAAGTTATTAAGCATTGGGTCAGTCCATTGCTGATAAGTGAACGGGAGATCACAAGGAGAAAGTGAGCTGGACACGCCATAAATCTGAAGTGTCTTGCTATTTAGAAGGGGCCAGAACAAAGAAGTCAAACCATCAGTATCTGAGAGCTATTGAGGCAAAAAGAAGTGTTGAAGCACTGCACAAGAAAAGGAAGAAGTGTTCTACATTGAAGATCCAATCAACACTCTTCAAGATCGTAGTGTTGTCTCTTCTAGTCAACAAGACACTACGATCAGGTCCATGAAGACTTGCATCAGAATCGCAGAGTTCGAATAGCTGAAGACTGAAGCATTGGCAACGGTTCAATCTGAAGGGTAATATTCGGACAAGAGCTTATTGAGAGCATCGATGAAAAAGGGCAACCTTTGGTCGAGAAATCAGAAGAAGGAAATAAAGTCTTCAACCTGCCCAAGACATTAAAGTGACATCTCTGACGGGGTAGGTGAAACAGTAAACTGCAGTGTCAGAAAAAGTATGACATGTCACATCTGCAGTCTACCTTTGTCAACTCGAGATCTGTGAAGATATTTGAATAGCTTTCAATGGCTACTTTCCAACGGAAGGATTTGGAAGGAGTATAAATCAGAAAGAGCTTCAAAGATCGAGGGTTGCTGGAGTTGCTGAGTTTGGAGTAACAGTGGACTGTTTTAAACCATGTGAGATAATGAGTCCGAAGGCTCACTCTATGATCCACCAAGAACACTCAGAGACATACAAAAAAAGAAGTAGAAGTGAGAGTTCTACAATGTAGAAGTGAGAGTTCTACTACATGAAGAGTGTTCTGAACTGCCGAGAGAAAGAAGAGCATTAATGTCATCTTGATGTCCATCGTGGGAAGACTCTAAGTACCATAGAGAAGAGCTCATAGTCATCTTAACAAGTCCATCCTGAGAAGGCATCAAGTATCAAGAAAGGAGATCACAAACATCAAAATGGTGGCAAGCATTGGAAAGTTTCTAAGTACCTAGCAGAAGAGCTGACAGTCATCTTAGAAACCCATCATTGCAGCCATCACGTATCAAGTGGAATGATCTTCAAGGCAGTTCATCAAGGGATCATCTGAAGTGGTTGAGTAACTGAAGAAGTTGAGCATCATGCAACACTCAACTGCACTTCAAGGATGATCACGCCAAGCTGCTAAGTACATAAGATGTTCAGAGCATGAAGACATCTTAGCAGCTGAGCACCAACTCCAACAAACAAACATATAACTCAACAAAAAGCCAGGGCTTGAGGGGTCCTTGTCTGGAGGGACTAAATGAAGTTCCAAGCTTGCCGGGCTTGAAGAGTTCCTAGGGAACTAGAGGAGTTCCAAGGTCACCGGCCTTGAAGAGTTCTTAGTGAATCAAGTCCCAAGGTCAGCCGGCCTCAAGGAATCTTAGTGAGTCGTGTCTTGCCTTTCCTTAGTGGAAATCCTGCTAGTTGAAAGCAAAAGAGTGGATTAGGAGCTTGAGTCTCTGAACCACTTAAAACCCCTTGTGTCATTTACTTTATGTCATTTATATTATGTCTATTAACTGCTATAACTGCTATGTATGTTTTAACTACTTACCATTGAACTAACTCTACGAACAATGTATATATGATTATGAATATATCAATGAAAGGGAACTTTTACTTATTCTGTTGTGCTTGAAAAGATTCTTATGTTTGTCATATGCTAAATTATGAGAAATACAAAATAAACCAGAAAAGTATTTCCAATTTATCCAAGTTTCGATAATTTTCTTCAACTTGGAGAAATTTAATAATTTCTTGCATAGTCATTGCATCTTTCTTTTGTTTCAATTCCTTTCGACAATCTTTCCATGAAAATGGTAACTTTGAAATGATTGTCGATACTTGAAACCCTTCGTCAAGGCTATGTCCTTCCGACACAATTTGATTCATATTAATTTGATGTTCATGTACTTGCAGCATAACAAATTTGTTATCTATCATTTGATAATAAATAATGCTTACTAGAAATTATTTATTTTCGGCGTCCTCAATTTTGTATTTGTTGTCGAGATCCTCCCATAATTCCCTTGTCGTCTTTTCCATGAATTTGGCTTCATACACATCGTACAACGAATTGGATATTGCATTTAAAATGTACCATTTACTCATAAAGTCATCTTGTTCCCATTTTATTCGATTCTTCATTTCTGTCGGTGGCTTATTTTCCTTTTCTTCAATTTTCTTCTCATTTAGCACATGAGAGATTTTTAATGCCGTTAAACAAAAATACATTTTGCTTTTCCAATGTCTGAAGAATAATCCATCAAACTTCTTGAGTTTGTTAATTTGATTCAAGCTATTTTTTGAATTATTGTCCTCCATGGTAATATAGTCTTAAGATTGCTGAAAAATTTACTTTGTAGTAAGATATAGAACAACAATATTCCTGCATGAATCGACTGGTTGACCGCTCTTTCCTTAAGACTATATTCGCCCTTACTTTCGCTACACAGGGTTACTGCGAATAAGTCTCCCAAGATAAGATAGACCCAGATTTTATTATGTACTAGAATTTGTTGTGTATGAACAAATCTAGTGCTAAACTATAAATGAAAGAAGAAAATTATAACAAGAAAAATATATAGAATAATAATTTTTCTTAAGAACTTGAAAAAGGATTGAATAATTTTCAGTTAGTAATTTGGGTGGATTTGTAACCTGAATGTTGTTACCATGACTTGAACTAAAGTCCTTAATATCAATACCTCTCTTTTATCCAACTGAACCAATATTAATTTTTGATTACATAGATAACATATAATATATTTATTATATACTTTTAGATAATGAAAATATCCAACACCTTCTTCAATAGCCAAGCATGAATATATATATATATATATATATATATATATATATATATATATATATATATATATATATATATATATATATATATATCAATACTAGTTCAAATCTGATAGCAAGAATGGCTTAGTGAAGAATAATAATATCAAGAATCTGTTATAGCTAACATCTATAATATCTTTCTAAATCAGCATATTAAAGATATAAATATAAGAGATGCTAATTTAAAGGAGGCAAAATGATATTAAAAATAAGATAAAAAGACCACATAACTATAATAGTATATTTCCTTAAAAGATTATAATATCAAATCAAAACAGTTTCTTAGCTAAACCAACTCCTTAAAAAACTCCAATTCGAATTAAAATTGATTTCATAGCAAAACAATTTTATTAAAAATACCAATTCAGCATATATTAAACAAGATACTTTCCAACTTTATTAGTTTTCTTGAAGGATGACAATTTAAAATACAATAAGACTTCTAAGTATACGTAACTTCCTTAATATGCTCCAATTGACAAAGTTTGTTAGTTAAAAAGATTCTTAGCATAAATTATGCATGCCATATATTTTATCAAAAAATAGCCCAAAATATAATTCATTCAATCCATAAAATAACCAACATGTATAAACATATTTACTATATATTATGTTCAACAAACCATTACAAAATCAATTCAGCCCATTTAATAACTTATAATCTCTAGCATATTATCATCATTAAAATTACAAGGTATAAAAACTAACATTTTTTCCTTTTTGATGGTGACAATATATTAAACTTTGAAATCTACATGCTCCCCCTTAATTTATGCATATAATAAATATGATATCCAAACATATTATAACCAACATAACCAACATATATCATAACATTCAAATCCAAACAATTAATCAAATCTTAATAGCAATCAAATCTCATAGCCATTATTTGCATATTCCAACACAATATAGTATCTTAATACCAACAAAAATACCAAGAATACCTATGATAACCCGAAAATTCATAAAATCTTGAATAACTAGAATAAAGGTTAAAGAATAAAACTTAGATGAAAATTTGAGGATTTATTTAAAATTTTCAAGTAAAACCTATATGGTTTGATATTCGAATGAGAATAGAGAAAATATGGGTTACAAAATTTCAAAACCCTAGAAATGAATTAATATGTACTTGAAGGAATATCAAGAATAAGGTATTACGATACCTGTAAATTCGATGTGAACTGAATAGTCTAAGAAATGTTATATAAGTACATATGGAAATTTTATTAAGGAGATAAGATTTCACATGAAGAGATGCTATGAGTTTAAAAGAAGATGAGTACATGTATAGAAATATATATACTTAGTAAGATTTTATATATATTTTAGCAAGAGGAATGATGAATTAAGTTAATGATATAAGGATCAAGATAAAACTATGTTAATAATTAACATAGCTTGAACGTTGGCCTTGACTGCCAAATAAGAATTTGAATAAGTATAAAGTTGTTAGTTAATACGATTAGCAATAAGAAGGGAGTAATTTAAAACTCAAAATTTGAGTTAAAGATAGAATTTTGAAGGACAGACTGCTCGGTTGCGTCCGGAACGTCAAGTTTAGTCAGAAATGACAATAAACACAAAATGTGTAAAAGTTGACTTTTGGTCAAAGTCAACCGTTGACTTTTATTGAGAAAAGTCAAAATTAGTGTGAGAAGTGAAATATGTTATGATTATGTGAATTATGTATATGATTAAATAAATATACATTATATAATGTGAATACATTTATTTTGTATATAAAAGTGAATTAAGAATTAAGTTATGTAACCTAATATATATATTAGGTGTGATAATTAAATAACCTAAGAGGTTATAATATGGGAGAATATTTGTATATAAATATATATACTAACATTAAGAGATTTATTTTATATATCTCAAATAATTAATGTTATAACCAAAGTTTAACTCCCAAGCATGGAATTAAAGATATATAAGTAATGAATTTATTTAAAAAGGTGTAGTGGAATCCTAATTAAATGATAAGGGTAGAATGTAATAGAATTAAAAGTAATGGACTATACTAAGGACATAGCCCAAGAATTTAAATAGAGTCCAAGAGAACTAGATTTAATGGACTAAGTAGGTTATATTATTTAAACAAGTTCAATTAATTAATTAAGCATGTGACTTGTGGATAAAGTGATTAATGATGATTAAATTGTTAATCTAGCCCAATAAATTATGTGTGGGACAAGTATTAGAATGACCCAATTAAATTTTGGGTGGAAGCCCAAATTTATTTTGTTAGTAAGCAAAATAATAAAAGTAAAAGCCTAATAGAATTTAATTAATAAGTGACCCAATTTTTGACCCACTTAAGGAGGGGCTATTTAGTTATTTGTTAAGTAAATTAACAATTAAAATAAAATAAGGATTTGGAAGATGAGAATAAAAAGAAGATAAAAAGAAAAAGAAGAAAGAGAAAGAGGAAAAGAAAAAGATAAGGAAAGAGAGAGAGAGAAAAGAAAAGAAAGAACGTGATATAGAGAGAGAAAGTGAGAGGGGGCGGCAACTGTTCATGGGAAAAAGGAGAGAAGAATCTCCATGGTAGAAAAGAAAAAAAAGAAGAAGAAGAAGAGGAAGAAGAAAAATAAAAAGTTATAAAACTATTTTTTTTCTTCCTAAGCTTTATTCTCTCTTTTTGCAATTTGATGAAAGGGGGTTTTTGATTTGGAAGTTCAAACCCCTATAATTTATGTGTTTTTCATGGATTCAAGTATGGATTTACCCATATTGAGTGTTGATTTGGTTGGAAATCAAAAGAAAAGAAAATTAAATTTTCTAGTTTTGAAAACCCTAACTTTTAGGTGCTTTGAATGTTTACCGTTTTTGGTCTACACCTTATTTTTATGATCCGTCGAAGAGAGGTGTTAGATATGTGTTAACTAGTAAACCCAAGTGGTAGAACTCAAAAATCACATTTCTAAAAGTCTTGGTGTGGATTTTGGTAAAAACTGTCTCGTTTTTTATACTATTTTGGATCAGTCTGAAACGGGGGTAATTTTGTCCACTTTTTGTGCTTTAATAATTCTGAAAAACTTTGGAGTGGTAATATCAGAAGATGTAACGTCCGAGAATTTCGAATTTTGAATGAATTAAATTTTTATTTGATTATGTGAATTAAATGAATTTAATTGAGTTATAATGTGAGTAAGATGTTCGAAGGTCGTTCTATGACCTAGAATATATGGATGTGGTTAGTATTCTGGCTTTGTGCTAGTATTAATGGTTGTAAATTATCAAGACGAAAACGAAGGTTTTTCGAGAATGTTTGCGTAAAAACACTATTCATTCGATTTCGTTCGGAGCTAGGGTTTGAAATTTCGAGAAACACGTAATGATAGAATACGAAGATAGTATGGAATATCCAATAATAATTACGTTATGGAAAATGAAGTTTTCGCTTGCGGATGTAAAACCTAAGGGTTTGTGAAAAAGGTTTTCAAAAGGGAAATGCAATGCGTATATTTGTTTCGGATATTATTCGTATGAAATACGAGTATTATATTAGTATGAATACGAGTATGGTATGAAGAATAGTACGACGTATAATATGAGTATTATATGAGTATTAGACGAAGAGAATACGTGAGTAATACGCGTAAAATACGAGTTATATTAATGGAGTATGAGTTAAGGGTTGGTATAATCTAATTGGACTTAAACCAATATCAAGCCCAATAAATTATATGAGAAAGCCCAAGTTAAGGCCCAACATTGAATTAATGTCAAGCCCAATCCAAAAAGTAAACCGCGGGTCGAACCGGTGGGTTATGGGATGGGTAAAACCCATGAGATGATCCATCAAGGAGTGGGTCGACCACTTGGTGGACACGTAAAGGCAATACTTGATCACCAATTACTTTGCTTGGTGATCAAGAAGTGAATAGTAAGGAGGTGGGGGGTTGGACAATTTTACCCTCATGTTGGTTGCCTATAAATACAAAGCAAGAGTTGGTCATTTGAGGTTTTTACAAAGCTTGTCAATATATATTGAGAGTGAGAAAGAGCTACACACACTAAATCCTTCTACTTCCAAGCAAACCAATAGGCATTTATCAATAATGATAATTGCTTCAAAGGTAAATTCTCATAAACCGTAATCTTCATCTTTTTCGATTTCTTTCTCGTAGAAGAATCGTAGATTGGTGGAGCATGTTTATGGAGGAGATATAAGGATGCCTATTAATGACCAAATCATTGATAGGTCATGACCAAATAGAAATTGTAAGTGTTTACGTAAATTAAAAACCATAGAAAGTCTTGAATGAGAACTTAGTTTTGAATGAACATTTGAAAGACCATTATAGCTAAGGAATGTGCCTATTGTTTGGTTAGGATGACTATGATGAATCAATGGAGTTTTCCATTTGATTTGGCTTATAGAACACGAGTAACGAAGTTATGGCGAATTTTGCGAAAATAGAAGTTAAATGTTGAAAACGTAAAAAGTTCGGATTAAAGGTCAAAAGTTGTCGTGTGACTTGAAAATGTTGGTTTCCAATGTCAAAACGTGAGATAAGGTAATTAAGAGTCGTGAGCAAAAGAATCGTCGCATTCCGACTTATAACGAAGAAAACGAGTATTGAACGGTCGAAAACGTTAAACGAACGCTTAAAAATGAACTTAAAGGTGAATTCTGAGTTAACGGATTCGAGAATCTGAAATTCTTATATGAACACGTAAAGGATGTGATTTGTGACTTGTAGGCTTTTGAATGGGTCAATTCGGATGTAAAATGAACAAATTAGGTAGCCGGGAGTTTCGTTAGAAAAAAGTGGATTTATTTTGGCTAATCGATGCACAGACTTCGGCATGCAGCGCACCAAAAACCAAGACAAAGTGGTGGCGTCATTAAATACTAGACTCGACCAAGTACCACCTAACTCGCTACCGCACCATCACTAGAATACATAGGATGTTGCGCCGCAACGCCGACAGTGGAAAAATGTTGACTATGTTAAGTTTTGTTCTATTTTGAATATAGACTTAAGGTAAGACATTGAAGGTACTTAATGTACATGATAAGACTAACCTTAAATCACTTATAAGGTGTTAATGTAGGAAGATCTAGTAAGGTTTAATAGAAATTAAACGAAGAACACGAAGACGTAATAAGTAAACTGTGAATTACGTTCAACGTAGGTAATTAACCAATAATGATCGAATAACGGTTAATGGCATAAGAATGTTAATGGGACGTGACAAAGTATAGAAAGTCAAATTGACTTTAATAAACGAAGTTAATTCAATTAAGACATAGAAGAGAAAGAAGTTGGTTAGAACCGTAAAGTTAGTTTGTTTGATAACTAATTGCAGTGTGCTATGTGAATGTGTCATGTAGATCCTGTAAAGACTGAGAATAGTTGAATTGTTTATTCGAAGACGCTTGAAGGCAAGTCTTTCTGAACGCGTGTTTAACCTTCGTGTTAGCCAAGTTTTATGTGATGAATGTTATACAATACATGAATGATTTTAAAGAAAGAGTCGATGCCTGTTTTAACTCGGCTAGACTAATACTGAAGAGTTGATTGATTTGTTTACAAGTCTTTCGATATAGAACTATTAACGCTATCCTATGCCAAGTATTTGGTACGGATGTAAAGGTAAGTTTGTCTATGTACAAACAAAAGTATTTTTCATCAATTATTCGATGGGCACGCGAGATTGCCAATTGTTGAACGTAAATACATTTAACGTAAGAGTGTTGATCAACATAGAGTACAATAGGCTGATCAACTAGAAGTGCTCGCAAGTAAAGACGGGTGGATGGCCTTAGTACCGGATATCCTTTTCAAGTATGAAATGAAAAGAGAATGTTCATGGTCTATTGACCGGTTTATCATTCCTAAGCTATTATACATACTTTGGAATTGTTATTATGACATGAGAAGTACTAGTCAAATGTTTCGTAGTGCTTGAACCATATGTTTGCAGTTAAAGCCGAATGAACTGAGAGTTCTAAGAGAGATAAAGGCAAGGCTAAGATGGATAATTAATCGTCCTATAATAGATTAGTGTATTTATATGTAATATACTTATGAAGAACAACGAATGTATTCGGTTAATGAACCTTGGAAAGGATTTATTACAAATGTAATATAAAGATAGTAATTACACTCATTTTGTTGTTATCTAAATGGAATGATTGTATGGATTGTAGTATCGTGGAACACCATCTATCGGGTTGGAAGATACCCGGATTTGGGGGCGTCACAGAAGTTATGAAGGTTGTGTGAACACTTAAGAATTTTTGGCCATACGGTTTGAGAGATTTAGATTTTACGGTGAATGTCTACTTTTTTGAAGCCACCAAAATAACTCTCTGTGTATAAGTCCAAAAATTACAAAATCTTTACTGGAAGTACATGTGTATAACAGGAAAATACTGTAAAAATTTCAGAAGTTTTGGAGTTAATCTCGATTTATGAAAAATCTGAGAATATTTGGCTATTATGGACTATTTAAATATAGTAAATCTATTTTAAAATTTCGGGAAAAATATATGTTCAATATGGAACTATATTCTATCAAATCTCAGAAAAGAAATATTTTTGGGACTGATTTGGTATTTTTTTTATCTAAATGATGATAAATGGATTCAATTAAATATATGATGTCCAAAAATATGAAAAATATGATTTATGACTTGAGACCCTTAAGCATGATTTATGCAGATTTGTGACGAAGGTTTTGGGTCGGGTTTGAAGTGTTATGAAGTTATGGCATTTTAGAATGCTTAAACAAGTTAATTAATAAAAGGAAAACAATTGAAATAAAATTGTTTATTAATGTGATTAATGACTTAAATTATTTTTATATGAGTAATAATATTGGATTAAGATATTATTAGTAGTATTTGACTGGAATATTATCAAAAGGTTAATAACCTTAGCGTAAAATATTATTACATAATCAATAATATTCGACGGGAGATTAAAATAAGAGATTTATGTTATTTTTCAATATAATTGTTGATTTGGTATTTTCGTGAAAAGGATATGGAATCCAACTTGCTGGATTGAAGGATTTATGAATCCAAGATTTGCTGGATTGAAGGATATTGAATCCAACTTGCTGGATTGAAAGATTTATGAATCTAGGCTTGCTAGATTGAAGGATATTGAATCCAGGCTTACTGGATTTGGAATCCAGTTTGCTGGATTTAGAATCCAGTTTGTTGGATTGTAATCTGGTTTGCTGGATTAGTATTTGACTTATTAGATGTTGAAGAACTTATAATATATAAGATTAAGTGTTAAATCATAATGTATATGATATAGTGATTAAAGAATTATCAAAGGATGATAATAATACGGATGTGTTAAGCTGTTATCTAATATTTTATTTTTCTGATAAGTGTTAGATAATTTATGGATAAAGAAATAGTAGTATGAGCTAACGGGCATGTTATGCTGACTGAAAGATACATCTTATAAATTATAGGTCTTTCATAAGAGATTACATTAGATTACTTAGCGGTAATCAGCAGTACATGCAAGTTTCCCTAACTCAAACTTGAGTTGTATGTTCAAAACATGTTAGTGAATAATTGTTGTTGATTATTCACGTCTATACTGATTATTGATTCGCACTTAGTGCATGTTGCATATGTTCATCAGGTATGAATGGCTGATCACCTTCATTACGATAAGGTTCAGTTAAATTGTTTATGGTCATTGTTGACCTTCAAACATTGTTGATCCAGTCATACAATTATTAAAACTTGATTCATGTTATTTCACAATTATTATATTGTTGAAAACTTGAAAGCTTATTCATTCTTTTCAATCATGATATATCTTCATTGTATTTAGAACTTGCTGGGCCAATTTGTTTCACACCCTTGCTATATCATGATAAAAATTTATAGATTAAGATGAAAGCTCGAGTAAATGTAGAAGCAAAGACAAAGTGCAAGGTTAAATTATGGTGCAGTTAGATCGATTAATTTTTTTGACGAAAATTGCATTGTAAACCTTTTTAGATATTGAAGGTAAGTATTTAGTTAAGGTTGTAGACCTTGGGGATGATGTGTTAAAGTTTATTGTATAAACAATTTATATTTATATCTTTCGCAATAGTTATAGAAATGATGTACCAGATCTGAGGTAAAAAGTACCTGAATTTGGGGGCGTCACAGGTGGTATCAAAGCCATAGGTTATAAACCTTAGGTAGGGGTACCTTAGGCTATAACCGCGGAGACGATGATAAGGAATAAGCTCAGATTGAGTTTAAGGGATAAGAGATGAATTTGAGAAATTCATCATTAAAGTAAAGAGAAAGATAAATAAGAATCAAAGAAGAATCTTGAAGAGCTATAAAGATAAGAATATGGAGTTACCCGACTCCAGTAATAAAAATAAAAAAGTGATAATAAATAGATGATGTCTATAAGATGAAAAATGAAAATAAAATCATAATATAATATGATTAAAGAGAAGAATAAGAAGATCGTAGTATAATACGATCGTAAATATAAGGAGAAATGATTACGAATTAAGATCACGACGTGATCAGATTAAATTATTGAATAACATATGATATGTTAAGTGATTGGCATTATATAACTTGACGCTATAAAGAGAATGTACTATGAAATGGTACAACGTAAACTCAGAAAATAGTGGTAAATGTTAAGATACAAATTAAAGGAAATTCGTATTAAGAAAAGAGAAAGTTAGAATTGTGTCGGATTTCAATTGAGGACAAATATCAGCAGCTGAGTTGTATGATTCCTTGTATGTGCGGGGAATTAGTACTTGGTTTTAGAATCACTTAGCTTCCTGGTCGATATAGTGGTTAGGTTGACTAATTCTTTGTATGGGCTGGGAATTGTCCGCTTAGCTTCCTATATTGATTAGTGGCCGAGTTTGGTTTGACAACCACTTAGTTTCTTACATTGATAATCATTGGAACCTGATGTCGCGCTATTTGCTATATGCATGTTGATAAGGTGATTCTTTTCTCATGTGTATAACGAATAGGTAGAGAATATAAGGATTAGTTGCAAGTTCTTAAAACTCATACTTATGGTAAGTTCATGACTCATAATCATATGGTTTGTTTTGAACCCCTCAGCGAATGGATGCCTATGGTCTGACTAGGATAAGTTCTGAAACTCATATGATTGTGGAAAGTTCCTGAACTCATAATGTGTGATAAGTTTGATAAACTGGGGTATAGCTAAGCGTGAATGGAGTATTAAGGATTATTGAAATAGATAAAATTATTAAGCAATGGATCAGTAGAGAAAGTGAAGTTGATGGTGGAAGTATAGGTATTCCAAATCTTCTAGTTATGCTAGACTTTGAAGTTTTTAACATCAAGCTAAATTTGCACTGATGTGCCTTTAAAAATGAATTTTTATTATCCTCAACACATGGTGACAAGTGTGTAGGTGTGGACTTCAGGCCACTAACACATCGTTACCTGTTGTGGCATGATGACACCAAAGATGATTTTCAAAGGTTTAAAGAAGAGTCTATGCTAATTAATTCGGCTAGAGGAAAATGATTTGAATGATCAAAATGTATTTTTATATCATTAATGCATCATGCAACCTGTTGTAAAGATGATAGAAAATGATGGAGTTATCAATGTAGAATTACCTATTGTTGGATGTGATCTAAGGATCATCAACCCAATATGGTACGATGTAGTATGACAAAGTCATAAAATGACTGAATCCTTAAACGGACTGTAAATACACTGCGGTATCATGACGTCATAAAATAAAAATTTTAATTTTAAAGAAAAGTTAAGTGTCAATTAAATTTGGCCAGATATATGTTTCGATTGATATTCGAATTATTGGTATACGTCTAAGCTAATTGATTCATCTAGACGAATGTTTATGAAAAATTCAAGTATCTCTTTGAGAATTTATCCCGGGCCAAATTGCTTTGGTACGGACTCTGATGTTAAGACTGAGGTGAACAACCCCGAAAAATGGGGATATACTAATTGGATAAAATATTTCAATCTAAGAACGCATATAGTCGTTCCGATGACTAAGGTACAATAGACTGATCATCTAAAGTACCCGCATCGGTAGTTTACCTTCTTTGTGATTGTAAACTTACCAAGTACAACATGGTTAACAGATTTGGTTACGGTGAATACCGTTAAACCTGAGAGTTCACGGTCTATATGACCCCTCAGCGATAACAGAGCTCCTCATAGTAGGATGCAATATGTACTAGTTAAATTGAGCATGAAAGCGAGTAAAGGTTAATTTGAAAACCTAGTTTTGAAGAATAAAAGGAGCGGTGATTAGTAGACTGTAATTTCGAGGATGAAATTCTTAGAAGAAAAGGTGAATGTGATAACCCAAAAATTCATAAAATCTTGAATGATTAGAATAAATGTTCAAAAATAAAACCTAGATGAGAATTTGAGGATTTATTTAAAATTTTCAAGTAAAACCTATATGGTTTGCTATTCGAATGAAAATAGAGAAAATATGGGTTACAAAATTCCAAAACCCTAGAAATAAATTAATATGTACTTGAAGGAATATCAAGAATAAGGTATTACGATACCTATAAATTCGATGTGAACTGAATAGTCTAAGAAATGTTATATAAGTACATATGGAAATTTTATTAAGGAGATAAAGATTTCATATGAAGAGATGTTATGAGTTTAAAAGAAGATGAATACATGTATAGAAATATATATACTTAGTAAGGTGCTATATATATTTTAGCAAGAGGATTGATGAATTAAGTTAATGATATAAGGATCAAGATAAAACTACGTTAGTAATTAACAAAGCTTGAACGTTGGCCTTGACTGGCAAATAAGAATTTGAATAAGTATAAAGTCGTTAGTTACTACGATTAGCAATAAGAAGGGAGTAATTTAAAAATCAAAATTTGAGTTAGAGATAGAATTTTGAAGCACGAATTGCTCGGTTGCGTCCAGAACATCAAGTTTAGTCAGAAATGACAGTAAACACAAAATGTGTAAAGGTTGACTTTTGGTCAAATTCAATAGTTGACTTTTATGTAGAAAAGTCAAAATTAGTGTGAGAAGTGAAATATGTTATGATTATGTGAATTATGTGTATGATTAAATAAATATACATTATATAATGTGAATACATTTATTTTATATATAAAAGTGAATTAAGAATTAAGTTATGTAACCTAATATATATATTATGTATGATAATTAAATAACCTAAGAGGTTATAATATGGGAGAATATTTGTATATAAATATATATACTAACATTAAGAGATTTATTTTATATATCTCAAATAATTAATGTTATAACCAAAGTTTAATCGGGTTATGGAATTAAAGATGTATGAGTAATGAATTTATTTACAAAGGTGTAGTGGAATCCTAATTAAATGATAAGGGTAGAATGTAATAGAATTAAAAGTAATGGACTATACTAAGGACATAGCCCAAGAATTTAAATAGAGTCCAAGAGAACTAGATTTAATGGACTAAGTAGGTTATATTATTTAAACAAGTTCAATTAATTAATTAAGCATGTGACTTGTGGATAAAGTGATTAATGATGATTAAATTGTTAATCTAGCCCAATAAATTATGTGTGGGACAAGTATTAGAATGACCCAATTAAATTTTGGGTGGAAGCCCAAATTTATTTTGTTAGTAAGCAAAATAATAAAAGTAAAAGCCTAATAGAATTTAATTAATAAGTGACCCAATTTTTGACCCACTTAAGGAGGGGCTATTTAGTTATTTGTTAAGTAAATTAACAATTAAAATAAAATAAGGATTTGGAAGATGAGAATAAAAAGAAGATAAAAAGAAAAAGAAGAAAGAGAAAGAGGAAAAGAAAAAGATAAGGAAAGAGAGAGAGAGAAAAGAAAAGAAAGAACGTGATATAGAGAGAGAAAGTGAGAGGGGGCGGCAACCCTTCATGGGGAAAAGGAGAGCATGGTAGAAAAGAAAAAAAAGAAGAAGAAGAAGAAGAGGAAGAAGAAAAATAAAAAGTTAAAAAACTATTTTTTTTTTCTTCCTAAGCTTTATTCTCTTTATTTTTGTAATTTGATGAAAGGGGGTTTTGATTTGGAAGTTCAAACCCCTATAATCTATGTGTTTTTTATGGATTCAAGTATGGATTTATCCATATTAGGTGTTGATTTGGTTGGAAATTAAAAGAAAAGAAAGTTAATTTTTCTAGTTTTGAAAACCCTAACTTTTAGGTGCTTTGAATGTTTACCATTTTTGATCTACACCTTATTTTTATGATCCGTCGAAGAGAGGTGTTAGATATATGTGTTGACTAGTAAATCCAAGTGGTAGAACTCAAAAATTACATTTCTAAAAGTCATTGTGTGGATTTTGGTAAATACTGTCTCATTTTTTTATACTGTTTTGGATCAGTCTGAAAAGAGGGTAATTTTGTCCACTTTTTGTGCTTTAAAAATTCTGGAAAACTTTGGACTGGTAATATCAGAAGTTATGAAGGTTGTGTAAACATTTAAGGATTTTTGGCCATACGGTATGAGAGATTTAGATTTTACGGTGAATGACTACTTTTATGAAGCCACCCGAATAACTCTCTGTGTATAAGTCTAAAAATTACAAAATCTTTACTGGAAGTACATGTGTATAACAGGAAAATACTTCACAAATTTCAGAAGTTTTGTAGTTAATCTCGATTTATGAAAAATCTGAGAATATTTGGCTGTTATGGACTATTTAAATATAGTAAATCTATTTTAAAATTCCGGGAAAAACATATGTTCAATATGGAACTATATTCTGTCAAATCTCAGAAAAGAAATATTTTTGGGACTGATTTGGTATTTTTTTATCTAAATGATGATAAATGGATAAATGGATTCAATTAAATATATGATGCCCAAAAATATGAAAAATAAGATTTATGACTTGAGACCCTTAAGCATGATTTATGTAGATTTGTGACGAAGGTTTTGGGTCGGGTTTGAAGTGTTATGAAGTTTATGGCATTTTAGAATGCTTAAACAAGTTAATTAATAAAAGGAAAACAATTAAAATAAAATTGTTTATTAATGTGATTAATGACTTAAATTATTTTTATATGACTAACAATATTGGATTAAGATATTATTAGTAGTATTTGACTGTAATGTTATTAAAAGGTTAATAACCTTAGCGTAAAATATTATTACATAATTAATAATATTCGACGGGAGATTAAAATAATAGATTTATGTTATTTTTCAATATAATTGTTGATTTGGTATTTTCGTGAAAAGGATATGGAATCCAGTTTGCTGGATTGAAGGATTTATGAATCCAGGATTTGCTGGATTGAAGGATATTGAATCCATCTTGCTGGATTGAAAGATTTATGAATCTAGGCTTGCTGGATTGGAAATCAGTTGAATCCAGTTTGCTGGATTTGGAATCCAGTTTGCTGGATTGCAATATGGTTCGCTGGATTGGAAATCTGGGTTGCTGAATTAGTATTTGACTTATTAGATGTTAAAGAAGAACTTATAATATATAAGATTAAGTGTTAAATCATAATGTATATGATATAGTGATTAAAGAATTATCAAAGGATGATAATAATACTGATGTGTTAAGCTGTTATTTAATATTTGATTTTTGTGATAACTGTTAGATAATTTATGGATAAAGAAATAGTAGTATGAGCTAACGGGTATGTTATGCTGACTGAAAGATCAATCTTATAATTGATAGGTCTTTCATAAGAGATTACATTAGATTGCTTAGCGGTAATCAGCAGTGCATGCAAGTTTCCCTCACTCAAACTTGATTTTAATGTTCAAACTATGCTAGTGAATAATTGTTGTTGATTATTCACGTCTATACTGATTATTGATTCGCACTTAGTGCATGTTGCATATGTTCATCAGGTATGAAAGGTTGATCATCTTCATTATCATAAGGTTCAGTTAAATTGTTTATGGTCATTGTTGACCTTCAAACATTATTGATTCAGTCATGCAATTATTGAAACTTGATTCATGTTATCACAATTATTATATTGTTGAAAACTTGAAAGCTTATTCATTCTTTTCAATCATGATATATCTTCATTGTGTTTTAAACTTGTTGGGCAAATTTGTTGCTCACCCTTGCTATATCATGATAAAAATTTACAGATTAAGATGAAAGCTCGAGTAAAGACAGAAGCAAAGACAAAGTGCAAGGTTAAATTATGGTGCAGTTAGATCTATTAAACTTTCTAACGAAAATAGCATTGTAAACCTTTTTAGATATTGAAGGTATGTATTTAGTTAAGGTTGTAGACCTTGGGAATGATGTGTTAAAGTTTAATGTATAAATAATTTATGTTTATATCTTCCGCAATAGTTATAAAAATGATGTACCAGATCTGAGGTAAAAAGTACACGGGTTTGGGGGCATCACAATACCAAATATTTCTTCCCCTTTGTCATCAACAAAAAATAATTCATATCAATTTAGTTGAATTTAGATATCTCATCCCCCTAGTCAATATTAAAAGAAATAGGGTAGGATAAATAATAACACTAGAGCAAGCTTATAACAAAATCACATATAGCAAGTAACTAATATGATTATACCTTTGATTTATTACCTATATATCAACATTGTTGTTACTAGTAGTAAGATTGATAGATATGCTCCTTAGTGTAGCTTTGGATTTTGTATTTTCATAATAAAAAATCTCTTCAAAAGCTCTTTTTCTAATACCCGTGAATTTTATAAATAATATTAATATTGAAAATAAACATGTTTGAATATTTAATTTGATTACATATGTATTTTGTGGCATGAAATGTGATAATTCAATTAAATTGAATTAAGTATGAGATAATCGAGAGATGTGGTCGAAATGATAATGACGCTTAATTAAGCTTATATGGTATGCCTAGTGTGACATAACAATGGACTAAGTAATTCATTAATTTAATTAATGAGGAAATGATTAAATAATGTGATGGACTAATTGTTATTGTTTTAATTATTTATTTGTTATGTGTAAATTATATGTGTGGTGTGATCATATGGATACTTAATAAAATTGCATCATACATGAAAGATCAAATGTGCTATTAAGAATAATATTATAATATAAATAATTATTATGTAAGACTATATGGTAAACATAAGCTTGAGTATGTAATATACTAAACTTGTATAAAGGAGCCTTGTGTGACATAATGATTCATGGTGAATCTTAAATGTGTATTTTAGAATTATTGAATAAAGTTAATTATTAGAAAATAAATATTCGACATTAATTATCAATATGATATTTGGGTGTAATTGAAATAATAAGTTTTATGTAAAATAATGGGTTGTGAATATCCTACTAATTTATGTCTTAGCCCAACTAATTATAGAATAACAATGGCCCAATAATGTGAACCTAGGTAGTAATATTAGACCTTGTAAACCCAAAAAAGGGAACTCACATTAAAAATGCTAACGTTCATTTACTAGTGCAGTGTAATTAAAACCCTTGTCCTGGAATTTTAGTCCCATTCTTTTGACTTAGCCGCATATAGGCCATTGTCCTGCTCATACATTACGTAATATCAGAGGTTGGAATTATGGTTGGGAGCATGGTGGAGAGGGAGTAGTTGCATGCTTTTCACCAACTCCTTCTTAACCCTCATCTCCTTCCTTCTTCCATTTGTTTAATTCATAGGGCAAAACCTAGTAGTTGGATAATAGCTTGGCTATATATAGGTTCCTTCCCTTCATTAATCAAGCTGCTAAGATTTTCTTTGCTGAGACTATTAGTTCAATTGAGAGAGTCAGTGAGGTTGAGAGTTAAAAGAGTAATATGAGAACTCTTGCACTTCCATAAGTAGTAAGAGGAGAAGATGTAATTTGAAATCTTCAAAGGTACTTAAATTCTAATTACTCTACAATTTTGTAAGCATAAATCAAGTATAGAATGGTGAAAGCATGATGATTATTATTGGTCGTAAATTTAATTAAGCACGAAATGCAAGTATACGTGGTCAACAAGTAATATAATGAAAGTAGAGTATCGATCACAGGAGGAATTATTTAATTAAAATTACTAAGCACTAACCCGTAACCAACTTAATCTTATTTAAACGATTAATTTAATAAGATGAATTAAAATAATTACTTAAACTAATGCTAACTACACCTAGAATGAAACTAGATAATGAGGACTTGAGACTACAATTTCACCTATTGTTTCATTTAAATCAATACACTTCCCGTTAAGCCTAATTAATTATACTGGATTGTTAATCAAGAACACCAAGGTAAAATATGAACATCTCTTGATGCACCATACCCATATCAACTTAAATCCATAGATGATAGAATTAAGAAGAACACCCTAATTAACTAATCTATTATATCTCTATGTGAACTACAAATAAAAAGTGTTTAAGCACAAGTTCTTATCGGATTACATGCAGTGCATAAGTATATCTTCATCCTAGGCACGAATCATTAATTTCATCGCCATATAGAAGTCACAAACAAATGCTATTATGACTAGATCTAAACCCATAATTCATTTCTCAATTTCCTATGGATTATCACGGTAATGTATATATGGCCAATAAATTAAACAATTAATCACAAATCATAAAAGACAATCAAATAAAAATAAATAAAACTAACAAGGAAGCATATCAAAATAAACTAGTTAATAAGATTCATTGTAATCCCAAAATAGAGCTTAACTCATAATTGAGCTAGAATCCATGATCCACAATAGCATAAACATTGAAAGATACAAAGAGATAAGAAGAAAATTTAAGGTTTGAGGTAAGAAAATCTAAATTCCCTTGCTTCCAATCTGAATCTCGAATGATTTTCAAGAGCTTCAATCTTCAGATCTAATATAATCTAGGGTTTTGTAATCTAATATAAGAAAGAAGGAATATACAAGATGGATTTATCCCCAAAGGGATTTACTGAGTCTTAAATATCTTATATAATCTTAAATATTCTTAAATATTGGTTAAAGTTCGTCTGGACCCTTGCCCAAGTTTTAGTCCAATTGGTCAGATTAAATAAGAAGTCAAACTTTCTAGTAGACAAGGACCGGTAGCGACAAGAACTCAAGAAGTCAAATTGGGCATGAGCTATGACTGTAGAGTTTCTAAGACTAGGGACTAGCGGCAAGCAGTAACTGCACCATAAACCATTTATGGTATGTGACAAGCACATCAATTTAGTTTTGGTTTCCTGCTTCTGCTGTTATTACTTCACTTCACTTGTCATCTCCTCAATACTTGATCACATTAAGCTCTCAATACATCCAGTTTGTCCTTAAATGCTACCAAGCTAGTTCCCAAGTATGAAACCTACAAAATAGATATAATTAGTATGCATGAAAAGTAACTATAACACACAGGTTTAAACAATAAATTCAAGTAAGTGATACCAGATAAATAAGTATAAAACTGACTTATCAATTTTGTGATTATAATGTAGGAATGTATAATTTTGTGAGTTTTATTAATTCTTAGAGATTTCATGAATTAAGTATTAATTAATTTGTGAACTTATGTCATTATGTTGTCTGAGATATATGTATGTTATGGAGTTAAGGTAGTTGGTCTGAGCATGCTGAATTGAAAGTATATATGTGGTGATGTCTAGATTCTGCAGAAATAGAGTCCCGTCTAGACTGACACGAGGTGGCGTGCAGTAGTGCCACTTCTCTGATACAAAGAAAAGCAAACGAGCAGCTTGTCTTTGCCGCCAGTCCTTGAAAATGATTTTTTTATTGTTTCTGATGTTCTGAGAATATGTGTATAACTTAGTTAGGTGCATTAATAGGTATGATATGATGATTCAAGTTTTAGTGCATGAAATATTACTTTAGCATGGTTTAGTATCGATTTTCAAGAAAACATAGGAGCTTTGAAAACAAACAATAATGAGCCTTGTGTCCTTTGAGTTCTGAACTTTTTTTCAGCATGTGTATATGGTTTAGTTATATGTACAAATGGGTATGTGTTAGTTCCTAAAGGCACAATAGTTATCTAGAGGGGTAGGGGTTGAATAGATATTTTAAACTTCTTTGTTGAATTTTTTTTGGTTAGATATTGTTAATCGATTTCAGCAGAATATGTGATTTGTTTGTTCCCCTTTAAGATAAACAGAGTTAATAGTTAACAGGCAGTTATAACAAGTATAGAAGTTAAAGCAAGAATATAAAAGATAAGGATAGTTTAAGTGGTTCAGAGCATTCAAAGCTCCTAGTCCGCTCTTCTACTCTTTGAGTAGGAAATCCACTAAGGATATTTTTACAATCCTTGAAACACTTAGATTCCTTCAAGACCAGAAGTCTTTGAATTTCTTAGTTCAGTTAGAACTCTTCAAGTCCAGCAGACTTGAAACTTCTTAGTTCACTTAAAAGTCTTCAAGTCCAACAGACATGGAATTTCTCACTTCACTTAAAGATAGTTGAGTTCTTGAATGGAGCTACTCAGTTGCCATTAAGCTTGTGTTCGAAAGAACTGAGTAGCTGAGCAAGCTTTCTTTGCAGATCGTAGAGTTGAGCGTTATGTGTTCTTTAGCGTTTTGTTGTATGCTTTCTTATTTTTTACTTCTGCATCTGATTTGAATATAAGGTGCCTTTGAAATGTATCCGTTTGAAGGCATCCGTTGAAGCATTAATTGTATTTGACATTTTTGAGCAGTATTGGAGACTTTCTGCAAATCTTCTGTTTAGCTGTCTGGCCCACTGACACAACAGACTGCTATATTACCTAACACCTGAAAAGGTGTTTTCGGCTAACATATAGTACTTTCATTACTTCTTTAATACATCTCTTTATTATATACAAGGATGAGAGTTTTGTCATTGGGATTCCCGATAGTCTCAACGTCTATAGTCCATTCAACATTTGTTAACTTTTATTCTTAAACAAATGGACAAGGCTCGATGCTTCTGATGCAGACAGATGATACACTACGCTCATGATCGTGGTGTCTTGCAACATTAGTGCTTGATCCGGCACTAGTAAATGAGAACACTACGATTTCTCTTAAGTACTGGTACACTACGATCTTATCTTGCTTGATTTGTAGACTTTACGCTTTCGAGAGCACTCTACGATTCTTGAGTTTAACTCGGCATATGTTTGGACCACTCTACGATTTGTAGGAGGCCCTCCAAAGTAGACAAACTACGATTTCTCGATGCTATACGATTCTGCATTGGCTTCTGCAAACTCTTGACTGGCTTGACAGACTACGATTCTGTTGATGCCTATCTATTACATCTCAAGACATATATCAACCTAACAGCTTTGATCTTTTCTTCTATACATTCATTTACTGAATGATAAACATTAAAGCTCAGATCAACCTAACAAGTTTGATCTATCACTAAGTCCTTGTACATGTATTCCTAGAAGGAATTTACATATAATCATGAATATTTACTTTCAACATTAAATTTAAATATGCAATCTCCCAACAATCTCCCCATATTTGACGTTGACATAACCAAGGAGATTTGTATCATGATCATCAATTTCTAGATGCAGTTGCTAGAAAGTAAATATGACTTAGTGTTTCAGTGAGCAACTAAAATCTCTAGAGAATAAGCATGAATTTATTGATGTTTGTAAAGACAGATATTATAATAAAGCTTAGTTACATGGATAAGAAATGAGTTCCAACTTATCTCTATTTCTTCTGCCTTTTGCTCCTTGGAGGATTGGCATGTTCTGCATCTCTCCTTCTCCTACTGGCTTCGTCTTTCCATGCAATATCTTCCAGCTCGCTTTGATTAAACCTTTTTCCATGATCATGTCTATTTATAAAGGCAGGGTCTCCAATTGGCATATATAGACCAGTAGTGGTTACCCCTTGTGAGCTGGGAGATGACCCTTGACTCCTTAGCGGTTGTGCCATGATACTTTGTTGTTGTTCAGGTTGTGGAGTCTGATGGCGAGATTATCTTGCGGGAGGGCTCCTTGAAGATTAAGCAATGAATTTTCATCTGCCTCTACCTTTTTCTTTCTCTCCTTCCCCTTTATGTCAGCATCAAGGGTTCAAATGTCTTCAGAGAGTCGAGTCATGCCTTGAACGAGCTCGTGGAGCTGATTTAAGGATTGGGCAATGTCTTCACGATTTTCTTTGACCAGAGAATTAATTCGAGATGTGTTCTTTTGGAGAATGGCCATGACAGTTTCTGTTTGTTGCATTTGACCCATGGAAAATGCTTTGAATTCTTTCATTGAGGTTTGTAGACTTGAGATACTTTCCATCATAAGTTTATTCTAAGATTCCTGAGTCTTTTGCAGAAGGAGAACTGCTTCCTGGTAGCCTGAAAGTGAATTTGATCCCTTTCATTTATACTTTGGATCATTTCCTTGATGATCTCCCTAAGCTTAACTGTAAGCTCAGTACTTAGATTTCTGGGGAGGGTGTTGGCATCATCGATTAGATGAGTCAGCCTCATATAAACAAGGTCTGAGTGAACTTCAAGATCTTCTTGAATATCCTTGGTCACCTTCTGGGAAGCATTAGACAACTCTATTTTGGTAGGAAGATCAAAGAGAAGCTCAAGGAGTTGTTGAGTATTTAGAGGAGAGAGTCTCGTATTTTTATTTTGCTGATTGTAGATAACAAGATCAAGATCAAAATACTCATTGGTTAATGAGGAAGGAATATCTAAAGGAGGAGCAGGTGTGTGAGGTTGAGTTTCAGGAGGAGGTGACTCTACGATTGGAGTAGGTGACTCTACGATTGGAATAGAATCAATATTCGTAGAGTGAGAGATGGTAGGAGACTGGATAAATATTAAATTAGGCATATTTGGTACATCAGTTATAAAATGTTGGGATTCTATAGCTGGAAATTGATTTAGTGGATGAAGTATCACTTCCAACCATCTTGGCAATTCATAGAATTTGTTGAAGGTTGATGGTGGACAGTGACTAACCCTGGAAGAGATGGGAATAGATTGTACCTCACACCCATTTTTTGAAAAGGGATAGTTAGTGATAAGCTTTTGAGCAAAAGTGAGGTTGCATGGGAATCCATGAGCTAGCACTAAGATTGCTGGATAAGCTTTGAAGGTCCAGAATATGTGATCCCAGGAGTTGAGAATTTGGGCTCTGTGAAAGGACATCATAGGTAAATAGGAGAACTATTGATTGTAGTTGGCTCTCCTATATCCATCCCAGCCCACTACGATAATTTTAACTTTGTCATCTTCTTCTTCCCGGTCTTCATTTAATATTTCCACCACATCAATCAACTCCACTTCTCTTCTTTGTTCTTCTTCTTTCTCCCCCTCTATAGCTTTAACCCTCTCCATATCTACAGTTTCTGAAGCTAAGATCTCTTAAGGAACTAAGGGAGGTTCATGATAATCTCTTTGTAGCTCTTTCTCAGCTGTAGCCTTCTCTGACACAGGGACTTCACGAGGTTCCCCCTCAGTTTGATCCTCTACCTATTCCAGTTCTTCAGGAAGCTCCCCCTCAACCCAAGCTATATTCTCCTCAATAGCTTCGGGTAGCTCCTTTTCGACAAATATTCTTCTTTCTTCTTCCTTTAAGATTCCTTCATTGACTAGAATGTATTTCTTGACAAGATTTTTCTTTATCCTCCTAGGCTGAGCCACAACCTCAGTACTCTCGTCATCTTCAGCTCTGACAGTTTGTTCAGACTGAGAAATTTTTACCGCATCCACCTGTGATATGTTGGTAAGTCTGGACTCTATGATTGGTAGTGACTCTACGATCGAGGTGAGTGAAGACTTCTTTGATTTGTGGCTGCATTTTCCCTTCTTAAGCAGCTGAGAGATGGTAGCTCTATCTTCTTCTTCCTCAGTCTGCTGCTCTTTCCTCTTTATTTCCTTCAAAGTCTTAGTGCCTGAGCTCTCTTGGGGTGCATCAGTAGTTAAGCCTTGAGACTCTTCTGTTGTTTGAGCCTTCATTTTCCTCTTACACTTGCTTTTTCTGATCAAAGCAATGGGTTCCTCTTTATTGATTTCTTCTTCTTCACCAGTGTCCTTCACAACTGACATGTTTCCAGGCAGCCTAGATTCCTTTACTTAACCAGTACTTCCACTGGATTCAGACATCATTCTAACATTTTCTGCAGAATTCCTTTTCTAGTTTTCAAATAGCTGCTGGGTCATTTTCCTGTTGGGATTGATAGATTCTCCTTCATTGTCCCCAATTTTGTCACCCAGAGCTGATTGCAGGATTATGCTTATGAATCGCCCATAGGGTATCTTTGCAGAGCTATTTAATTTCTTTGAACTGAGTATCCACTTCCCAATCCAATCGATAAGTAGGGCCCCATAGTTGAGTTGAATCCCGAAGCAGATTGCTGTCATGAGCTTTAGTTGAACTTCATTCACAAAGTCGTGCCCAGAGCATTTACAGCATATGCACTTCCCAACAATGTCAGTCAAAAATTTCTACTTTTGGAGAAACTCTTTCTTCTTGTATCCCTTGACGTTCTGAAACTTTGTGTGACACATCTTCTTCAGACCTTCATGAAAGTCGATGACCTCTATAGATACAAGTCCTTTTGATTTGAAACCTAGGGCTAGGTTTATATCTTCAGCTTTGATTGTAATTTGTTCTCCCTTGACCCTTGTAGTGATGATGTCATTCTCAAAGGCTTAATTGATGTAGAATTCTCTTACCAGCTTCGGGTAGATCCATATAATGGTGCTCAGAGCTTCTTCAAGACCAGCTTTCTTCAAAAGAGACAAAACTTTGTAAAATTTAGGGTCAGCTGTGTTGAACTCATCAAATCAGAGTTGGTGACCAGAGATAACATTTTAAGCCGCCATTGATTTTCTTGAACTGAGGTTGGTTGAGCGTTTCTAAAAGCTAGGGTTTCTACTAGTAGAGAGAGAATGGAATGACCTTTTTGAACTTCTGAGGTGAATTTTCAAAAAGATCTTTTCAAACTTGTACTTGTAACTTCCCTCCTCACGATCTGCATAGTGGGGCATGTGTCAAGTCCTTTTGGGCTCCACGATGTTAAATAATATGGAAAATACTTATCTGCCCTTAGCTCACCCTGTGCTAGTGTATCCTTTGGGGGGACTACGATCGTCGAGGTTGCACTACGATGTTGAGTTCAGTGCTGAATCTACTCTACGATCATCGAATGTCCTGGTCCTTGTGATGAACTTTGACTTAGTATTCCTTCTGGGTTAAGGTAGCTCAGGAAGGGCCAACCTCTTAGAATGAACTAAGGATCAGGTTTGTCCCTGAGGCGCTTATCAGAGGGGTTGCTTAGATTTGTTAGGAATATTGTCATCACATGATGCTTCTTTGTCATGTCGAGGCAACTCTATGATTGTGGTTCTCCTTTAGTCACCTCTACGATTTCAAACATAGCCTTTATATATGCATGGTTAGCATAAACTAGAGCATATAGTTTATGGTTGTAGATTTAGCATACCTAACTCACTTATCAATTTATTAAATCTGAATTCATCTAGAGGCTTTGTAAAGACACCAGCAAGTTGATTTTCAGTAGGGATATATTGTAAAGATATAGTTCCATTTTGAAAATGATCCCTAATAAAATGATATCTTATTTCTATATGCTTAGTCCTAGAGTGCATGACATGATTATGTGTTATTGCTATGACACTTGTGTTATCACAATAAATAGGTATAGATTTGAAATCAAACCCATAGTCTGCTAGCTGATTTTTCATCTAAAAGATTTGAGCACAGCAGCTGCCAGCATCAATGTATTCAACTTCTGCTGTTGAGGTAGATACTGAGTTATTCTTCTTGCTAAACCAGGACACAAGTCTGTTTCCTAACAACTGACAGGTGCCACTGGTACTTTTTCTATCGATCTTGCAACCTGCAAAATCAACATCTGTATATCCTATCAGTTCAAAGGAGGACTCCTTGGGATACCAAAGTCCTAAGTGAGCTGTGCCTTTGAGATACCTGAAAATTCTTTTTACAGTAGTTAAGTGTGATTCCTTAGGATTAGCTTGGAATCTAGCACATATGCATGTTGCAAACATTATTTCTGGTCTACTAGCAGTTAGATATAGAAGAGAACTTATCATACCTCTGTATTGAGTTATGTCAATACTTTTACCTTTCTAATCTTTGTCAAGCTTGGTTGCTGGAGCAATTAGTGTTTTCATGGGAGAGGATGATTCCATGCCATACTTTCTAAATAAGTCTTTAATGTACTTGACTTGGTTTATGAAGATACCTTCATCAGTCTGCTTTACTTATAATCCAAGGAAGAAATTCAGCTCACCCATCATACTCATTTCGAACTTGCTCTGCATAAGCTTGGAAAATCTCTTACACAATTTTTCATCAGTAGAACCAAAGATAATGTCATCAACATATATTTGAACTAATAGGATTTTGTCTTTGTGCTTTCTAAGAAATAATGTGGTATCTACTCTACCTCTAGTGAAACCATTTTCAATAAGAAAGTTAGTTAGTGTTTTATACCATACTCGAGGTGCTTGTTTAAGTTCATATAAGGCTTTATCTAATCTATAGACATAATTAGAGAGAGTTGGATTGATGAAACCTGGAGGTTGCTCCACATATACTTCTTCTTGAAGTTCACCATTCAAAAATGCACTTTTGACATCCATTTGAAAGACTTTGAATTTCATGTGGGCAGCAAAATAAATAAAAAAGGCAAGGAATATCCTGATGGCTTCTAGTCTGGCAACATATGCGAAGGTCTCGTTGTAGTTGATGCCTTCTTCATGAGAGTAACATTTGGCTACTAGTCTTGCCTTATTCATTGTTATTACTCCATCTTCATCCATCTTGTTTCTGAAGACCCATTTGGTGCCAATGACTGGGTGGCTTCTTGGTCTTGGAACTAATCTCCATACTCTGCTTCTTTCAAACTAATTTAGTTCTTCTTGCATGGCTTCTATCTAACTTGAGTCTTCCATAATATCTTCTATCTTCTTGGGTTCCATTTGTGACAGAAAGCTTAGATAGAAAAACTCATTCTGGGTGGCAGATCTTGTCTTAACTCTTGCATTTGGATCTCCAATGATTAGGTCTTGAGTGTGATCTCTTGCCCATCTGTTTCCTGTAGGAACATCTGACCTGATGCCTTCTTGTCTGAATTCTTCAAGATCAACCTCTGCTTCTTGATGTGGAGGTTCGTTGTCTGGCGTAGTTCTCTCTACGATCTCCTCTCCTGGCTCGATGATTTCATTTTTCTAGAACTACGATCGTGGTGTTGAGCTCGACTACCTCGTTCGTAGTGTCTAAATTGTCGTTCGTAGTGTCTTGAGACACAATTTTGTCCAAGTCTGTTTCATTGAAGATGATGTGAATCAAGACTTCAACACTTAGCGTTTTCTTGTTGAACACTCTATAAGCCTTACTGTCTGTGGCATTTCTGAGAAAGATTCTTTCGCCTAACTTAGGTTGAAACATAGTCAGATACTATTTTCCATTGTTGAGAATATAGCATGCACAATCAAATATATGAAAGTAACTGATACTTGGCTTTCTTCCTTTCCACAATTCGTAGGGAGTCTTCTTTTACGTAGAGTGTACGAGAGATCTGTTCTGAGTGTAGCATGCAGTGTTTATAGATTCTGCCCAAAAGTTTTCAGGCAGACGGGCTACTTCTAGTAGAGTTCTTTTAGCCTCAATTAACGTTCTGTTCTTTCTCTCAATGACTCCGTTTTGCTGAGGAGTTCATGGAGCTGAGAAGTTGTGACTGATGCCATTGTTTTTGCAGATCTGGTCCATCTCAAAGAAGTCAAATTCTCTACCATGATCACTCCTTATAGCCTTGATTTTCTCCCCTTTCTCGTTCATCACCAGCCTGAACATCTTGATTAGTTGGGAGCTTATTTCATCTTTTGAGTTTAGAAAGAACACCCATGTAAATCTGGTATAGTCATCCAGTACGACCAATGAATATCTCTTCCCTCCAAGGCTTGTTGTTAGAATTGGCCCAAATAGATCCATGTGAAGTAACTACAGAGGCTTGTCAATTGAAGTGATAATTTTGCTCTTGAATGAGCTTCTAGTTTGTTTTCTAAGCTGATAGGCATTGCATGACCTTTCTTTGACAAAGCTGAGCTTGGGTAAGCCTGCTACTAGATCCTTGGAGGCTAGTTTTGACATGCTTTTAAAGTTGAGATGAGACAGCCTTCTATGCCATAACCATATCATTTCTTCAGAAGCTTTAGCCATAAATCATATTGTCTCGTCAGAACTCAGTTGACCAAGATTAACAGTGTAGACGTTCCCTTCTCTTGTTCCGGTTAGCTTTATAGAGGAGGTCTTTAAATATCTGGCTTGAAATTCATTATTGAGGAAGGTAACTTAATGACCCTTGTCGCAGAGTTGGCTTATGCTCAGAAGATTGTGTTTTAGTCATGCCATATAAGCTAATTTACTTAAGGACACTGTACTATTCCCAGTTGAGCCATATCCTCTTGTCTTGCCAGAGCCATTGTCTCCAAAGATGACTGTTGGACCATTCTTCTCTATGAAGTTAGACATGAGGGCTTTGTTCCCGGTCATGTGCCTTGAGCATCCACTGTCTAGATACCAAGTTGTGATTGTGGCGCTCTGTTCCTGTATTAAGATTAAACTCTCATTTTGGTACCCATACTTGCATGGGTCCTACCTTGTTAGTACCCTTGGGAACCCAAATTTGCATGACTTTGGGTCTAATATGCAGAGAATTATTATAGCATAATGCAGCCTTATGACTAATTTGATTACATATAAAACATCTACCATGATGCATGCTTGTGTGTGTATGTGGATTCTTTCTCCATTTGGACTTATGTGGATTCTTTCTTTTATACTGGTTCTTCCTTTTCCATGTATCCTTGTGATTCATGATTTGTGAAGAGTGAAGCTTAACTCTACTGTTCCTACCCAGTTGATTCGTGGAGTTGATTTTACTCAACTCTACGACCCTTCGAGGTTGGAGAGTAATGACTAAGTTACTCTTCTCTTTTCTGAATCCTAGGCTAGCATGGGATCCGTTATGCCTTGGAACATGGATTGGATCAGAAGAGCAAGGATGCACTAGTTCTTCCTTCTGTGAGAATTTCACAAATGTAATGTTTCTATTAAAATTTAAAACATTACTAGAGTTAGTTTCCTTTATCTTTTCCACACATGGTTCTGAGGTGGATTCCCCAAAACCTAGACTTGTTCTGTTAGATGCACTTCTCTGACTGGAGATCAGGGAGTCCATAGATGAAGATGATCTATTCCACATTGAGATTGTCT
Source organism: Panax ginseng (assembly GCA_020205605.1). Lineage (NCBI taxonomy): Eukaryota > Viridiplantae > Streptophyta > Magnoliopsida > Apiales > Araliaceae > Panax > Panax ginseng. The sequence goes on along the minus strand of CM035145.1, from coordinate 64,088,176 downwards.
TTTCTAGTTCCTCAAGCATAGAGGTTAGATTTTACTCTCTTTGTGCATTAAGTTCATTGGTATGTTTTAAGAGTTTATTCTTAGCTTCAAATTTTAAGAGAGAATTAGTGCTTAGAAGAGCTGTTTCTAGTTCTTCTTGAGCTTTCTCTTTCTCCTTTTGAAGAAGAGAATAATCTTTAGACAGAACTTTGAAGCACTTCATGTATTGATGCAGATCAGATGTTATGCCATGTAGTGCAATTCTTAAATCATCAATATCTACATCAGGAGAGTTAAAGTCAAATACCTCATCGATACTTACTTCATGATTTTCAAGGATTTTCTTATCCTTTGCATGTTTGGCCATTAGACATAGATTTGGTACTTGAGGATCTTCATCATCTCTAGACTCAGGAGTTGTATCATTGTCTGAGTCACTCCACGATCCTCCTGCCATAAGACCTTTGTCTTTCTTTTGGAGCATCTTGTTGCCTTTGAATTCTTTCTTTGAATTTAATTTCCTTTTTAGTTCTTCTCTAAGAGGTTTGTTGCAGTTTGCAATGAAATGGTCTGGCTTCTTGCAGTTAAGCATAAAACATTTATCTGCTCCTGACTATTGTTGTTGTCGAATCTCTTAGGTTTGCTGCTTCGGACTTTACGCATGAATCTCTTGAGTCTTCTTACCAGCATTGCAATATCTTCATCATCATCTTCCTCAGAGTCAGAGTCATTTTCGGTGTTATCTTTGGATATGTTATCTATTGCTTTGAGAGAAACTCATTTGTCCTTCTTTCTTCCTTTAGATAGAGTCTCTGCCCTTTGAGTTAGTTCCAGCTCGTAGGTAAGAAGATTCCCATAGAATTGTTGGACATTCATTTCATGGAGATTCTTTGATTCTTTGATGGGAGTGGTTTTGGCATCCCACTTGCTTGGTAGGGCTCTCATGAATTTTATGATCCGATCTTTGTTTGGATAGATCTTTCCAAAGGCTCGAAGAGAGTTGAGAAGAACATTGAATCTTTCATAAGTGGAAGTGACATTTTCTCCTGGAACATGGGCAAACATTTCATTTTGTTGAGTCAGAAGAGATTGATTATTTTCTCTGACTTCTTCTGTTCCTTCATGCATAATGAGCAATGCTTCCCAGACTTCCTTGACAGTTTTGCCGTTGACCACATTTTTGAACAAATCATCTTCTAAAGATTAGAACAAAATGTTCTTGGCCTTTTTGTCGAGTTCGACAACTTTCTTTTCGTTTTCAGTCCATTCTGCTTTTACTTTAATTTGAACTATGTTTGGATCGTCTGAAGTTGGTGCAAGCTTTGTTGGAACGTAGGGCCCATTCTGAAAAATTTCAAATAGATTTTCATCTATTGAATCCAAATGGGCTTGCATACGAACTTTCTAGTTGGCAAATTTATCTTTGTTGTACATTGGTGGCTTGCTGCCTCCTCTAGTCTTTGATTCGCTTATCAGATGTGTCATTGGATCTACTCAAGCTTTGTATGCTGATTGAGAGAACCTGCTCTAACACCAATTATTAGTTTTTAGAGGCACAATAGTAATCTAGAAGGGGGGGGGGGGTTGAATATATATTTTAAAATTCTTTGTTGAAAATTCTTTGTTAGATATTATTAATCAATTTCAGCAGAATATGTGATTTGTTTGTTCCCCTTTAAGATAAATAGAGTTAATAGTTAACAGGCAGTTATAACAAGTATAGCAGTTAAAGCAAGAATATAAAAGACACATAGAGTTTAAGTGGTTTAGAGCATTAAAAGCTCCTAGTCCACTCTTCTACTCCTTGAGTAGAAAATTTACTAAGGATGTTTTTACAATCTTTGAATCACTTAGATTCCTTTAAGACCAGCAATCTTGGAACTTCTTAGTTCACTTAGAACTCTTCAAGTCCAGCAGACTTGGAACTTCTTAGTTCACTTAGAACTCTTCAAGTCTAACATACTTGGAACTTCTTACTTCACTTAAAGACAGTTAAGTTCTTGAATGGTGCTATTCAGTTCCTGTTAAGCTTGTGTTTGAAAGAACTAAGTAGCTGAGCAAGCTTCTTTTTTTTTCAGATCGTAGAGTTGAGCGTTATGTGTTCTTCATCGTTTTGTTGTATGCTTGCTTGTTTCTTAATTCTGCATTTGATTTGAATATAAGGTGCCTTTGAAATGTATTCGTTTGAAGGCATCCGTTGAATCATTAATTTTATTTGACATTTCTGAGCACTGATGGAGACATTCTTCAAATTTTCTGTTTAGCTCTCTGGCCCACTCACACAGCAGACTGCTATCTCACCTAACACTTGAAAAGGTGTTTTCGGCTGACATGTAGTACTTTCCTTAGGTTCTTCAATACGTCTCTTTGTTATATACGAAGGATGAGTGTTGTGTCATTGAGATTCCCGATAGTCTCTGTGATGCCCCCAAATCCGGGTATCTTCCAACCCGACAGATGGTGCTCCACGATACTACATTTCATACAATCATTCCATTGAAATAACAACAAAATGAGTGTAATTACTATCTTTGTATTACATTTGTAATAAATCCTTTCCCAGGTTCATAACCGAATACATTCGTTGTTCTTCATAAGTATATTACATACAAATATACTAGTCTATTACAAGACGATTAATTGTCCATCTTAGCCTTGCCTTTATCTCTCTTAGAACTCTCAGTTTGTTCGGCTCTAGCTGCAAACATATGGTTCAAGCAAGAATGAGCATAACTAGCTGATCAAGTCTTAACAACGAATCATATGAATATCACCTCAACCAATACATGCTTTAATTCTATAACTGAACAATTATCTATGAAGCATTTGACTAATACTTCTCATATCATAACAACCATTCCAAAGTATATAAAATAGCTTAGGAATGATGAACCGGTCAATAGACCATGAACATACTCTTTTCGTTTTCATACTTGAAAAGGATATCCGGCACTAAGGCCATGCACCTGTCTTTACTTACGAGCACTTCTAGGTGATCAGCCTATTGTACTCTATGTTGATCAACACTCTTACGTTAAATGTATTTACGTTCAACATTTGGCAACCTTGCGTGCCCATTGAATAATCGATGAAAAATACTTTTGTTTGTACATAGACAAACTTACCTTTACATCCGTACCAAATACTTGGCATATGATAGCGTTAACAGTTCTATATCAACAAACTTGTAAACAATTCAATCTATTCTTCAATACCTGTCTAGCCAGGATAAAATAGGCATCGACTCTTTCCTTAATACCATTCATGCATTGTTTATCATGCATCATATGACACCCCCAAATCCGGTACTTCCATGTCCACAGGATTTGGTGTTCACTGTACAAGCATCACCCATCTATCTACCCATAAATAAATGCAAACCATCCAACATATAGAAATAATAATAAATCTCCCCTTATGGGGTTACATCGACTACACAATAAATAAATCCCAGGTTACTCTAACTTTAAATAATTTGTGCGGAAACATAAACAAATAAGTCTTAAGTAACATCAACTCTAATTATCATTACATAACCACATAAATAATCAATCTTCGTTACTTGCTAAGTTTGCCCTTGCCTTTACTAGTGGAAGGTTTGTCTGCTCTTTCGTTCTAAACTTCAATGTTATTATTACACAAGAGTGAGCATGATTGCCCACAAGTATAATAATATAATAATGAAATAATAACATGCGAATAAATCAAAGACTTCTGAAATAAAAGCTCAACTTTTGAATCAAGAATGAATACAAGAATCAAAAGATTTCTGAGGGTCATAAGACCTTGAACTATGTCCTAGGTTATCAAGGGTTATACTTGAAACCTTTAACAGTCATAAGATTATGGACTCTTCTTCTCGTACTTAGGGGGATCAACCCTTAGTACCATACTGTGCACAATATCTTAACGCTAACGCATAAGTAAATCCCTTTGCAGGGTTGTTCATCTCAGTTTGACATTCGAGTCCGCACCAAAGGAAGTTTGGTTTGGATAATTCAATAAGGGTTCTAAAATTTAGAACGTTCATCAACTATGGACTAGTTGAATCAATAAGGATTCGCTAGTCTAACAAGGTTCAACAATAATGATATTCAAATTGAATAATAATCTCAAGAAGTATACAATAGAACAAATATTGTATAACAAATTTATACTTTGAAAGGATAGTCAATCTTTAATATAACAACTCGAACTTGAATAATAGTAATGAGAATTTACTCAAGGTAAATAATAAACTTGAACAATGATAACAAGTAGGGGTAGGAAACTTGCCTCGTGCGTAGATTACACTTTAATTAAACTCGTTCTTTGATTTAAATCCTACATATCATTTACATTCGCAACTCTAGTTAATTATAATATAATTAACCATCAGAAATTCATTCTTTTATCTAAACTTTGGTTATGACTATACTTAGTCAAATATCACACTTATTGTCACATAATAACACTTCATGAATAATAAGCTACTTATGTATTTCATAATTCATTCCACATGTAATTATGTTATTTACATGCTAAGTATCTATTTTAATATCTCATTATACTTCTAACATATTTTTATGTTCATTACATTAAGTTGTTATAACATTGCTAGACTTGAACATTTAAAAATAATTTATTTCTGAACATTCTGGAGAATGGCGTTGCAATACCACGTGTTATCTTGGCACTTTCAATATTACTGGTAGCGATGGCGTTCTTATTAGGACTCTTGAAAATATTATGGCCCCGGATGTTAAGGCACGAGTCTTGTAACATTCCAGAATTTTAAAGTGTAATATTAAATATTTATTGATTTATATAAGTATTTAATGGATATGTTTATTGTTGAATAAATAATTGTTCAATTTGAGTTGATGTGGTTTAGTTAATTATTTGTTGAATAAATTCTTAAGGAGCTAAGAAAATTAATTGTTAGGAGATTATATACCGATTTAATTTAATAAGTAAGCTAGAGAGCTTGTAGTGATTTAAATAAATTATAATATTTTAAATGAGAATTTTTAATTTAAAATATTAGTTGGTCGAATAAAATTACAATTATAATAGAAATTATAGCTTTGTGTTAATGATTTATGTGTTAAAGTAATTTAATAGATTAATATTTTAATTGATTATTTAATTAAATAGAAGTGTGACAAATAACTTTACTATAAAGGAGTTACTAAAATAAATTAAGGGAGTTTAATTTAGTTTTGCCAAACATGTCTTATTGCATATTAAGTCTTTAAATTAATGATGTTTTATCAAACAAGGTATAAGGATTAATCCATTTGTTTTAATTTAGTTTACCAAACAAGGTGTAAGGATTAAAGAGTTATTTTATAAAGCCTAGCCAAACAAGTCTTATGACATTTGATTTTCAAATTTTTATAACTGATGTCAGTTAAAATCCTATACTTAATATCTATATTATTATTATTATACGTTATATGATAATACGTAAACTAGAGTTGGGAGAAGAGAGAAGAAGAAGAAGAAGAACACAGAGAAAAATTAGAGAAAACTCTAGAGAGAAGGTGAGTGTTTTCTAACAGGTTTTTGAGAAAGGGATTGGGGAAAAGAATAGCCATCATCTTCCTAACCAATGGTAGGAGCTTAATCTTTTCTTTAAAAGTTTAGTTTTCTTCTTCTTCTAAAAAGTTCTCTGTGAAATTTTATAAAAGATAAATTGATGGTGTTTATAGTTATATGATTAATTATTGATTATAAGATGATTTCATGAGTTTGTATATGATTATAGAGAAACTAGTTCATGTATGTATGTGTTTTGTGGAAGAAAATATATTACAATGTTTACATGAAAATATATATGAATATGGCTTAATTTAAAATAGAAATTTAGGTTTAATTAGTTGTTAAATTGATAAATTGATTATGGAAATTGATAGAGTATGTATAATCATAACTATGATGTTTTGAAATTTCTATTTTGATTGAAAAACAAAATCACAGTGTTGATTTTCATTAAAAATGTCAACAATGGAGTTTTTGCCAAAAACATTGAAATTGGGTGTTGTAAATTTGATGTTTATGTTATTTTATGAGTAGAAACATGTTAGAAGTCTTCACAATATGTTTATATGAAGCCTATATGTGTATTACATGTTAATCAGTCTATTAGATTCAAGCTTTTAGGCCAATTTGGCTTTTGTTCATTGTGTTGCCGAACTTGGTCGCCAGATTCTGGAGTCTGCATCGCAAAGTGATGCCCAAATGATATAAATCTCTTCTCGTAGAAGCGCAGGCACCCTACCATGGCCACCAATCAATGGCCCGTGACTCACCATGGCATTAACTCAGTATGCAGTGATACGAACCACGTGTAAACTATGAGGCGCCCAAGTGTGAGTTAAGCGAGAATGTTCTGACAGTTTTGTTTAAGTGTGCAAAGCTTGAAAATAAAGGTTATGTGTTAATAATATGAATGCTAAATGATGATTTCAGTAGTATTAAACTATGAATGAGCATGTTATCAAGTGTTAACTAGTATTAACATAGTTTTATTATGTGAATGGGTAATTCGACCTACATGATGTATGTATTGTTTATATAGATATAAAATGTTGGTAATAACTAATTATGTCATGATGACATATGTATAGGGTATTGATTCAAGTTATAAGGTTTAGCTTGTGCTAAAGGCAAGTTCTCTAACTCAAAACTTCATTGTGCGAGTTTAATTTCATTTGGTACATTATTGTTTTCAAATTCAATTACAATTGTTGTAAGTTTCTACCTCTACACTCTCGTAGAGCTAGATTGCCTATTATTGAGTAAGTCATTGTATCTAGTTGCTCATGACGATACAAGTATCCCAAATCTTATAGTTAAATCTTGAGCAAGTTTTCTAATCTATTATCTTGTTAATTCAATTACTATTTTAAATTCGATTACAATATAATGATGTAAGTTATTCTGGAGCAAGTTGTTCTTGTATTTCACTTGTTGTTTAGCATGCACAACTATCTATACTAATGTCGAACATTTCTATCGTTCAAATTGCTATGCATGCTTAGTTTTCAATTCTAATTAACCTTGGCTTAGTATTGTTCAAGCAAGGTATGCTATAGTTATTCAAATTGTATGCTATTAGATTATTCCTAAAGCATGATTTTAGTTTACTATGATTGATTCAATCACGATTATTCTATAGTATAGTGTTATTGGTTTTATTCAACTACTCCTTAGTTCATGTTCGTTGAATTCCAAATTACCTTGAAAGCTTATCCAAACCAAACTTACTTTGGTGCGGACTTGTATTCTAAATACTGAGATGAACAACTTTTAATAGAGGTTTACGCTTAGCGTTGAAATGGTTGTGCACAATACATTGTACGAAGGGTTGATCCCCCTAAGTACGTGGAGTCCTTATAGTCTCATGACTGTTAAAGTTAAAGTTGAAAGATTACTTATAACTGTGGACATGATTCGTGGTCATTAGACCCTCAGTGAATGTTATAATTTCCAGAAAGTTAATAGAATATATTGTTCAGTTCTATTGAGCCTAATATTGGCAATTGATGTAAAAGTTTAAAGATTTACTTATTGTTATTTCAAGTGGGCCTTGTTTTCTCACTCTTGGTTGTAAAATTTCTTACAGCTAAGGTTGAAACGGGTGACGTACCTAGCACCAGTAAGGGCAAAGGGAAGATGAATAAATAATGAAGACTTGTAATAGTTTTGATAGTTTACTTTCAAACTATGGTTTAAAGATTGTAATGAAGTTTATTTAAATTTCTGCATTTGAATGATTGTTGTTAAAGGTTAGATAACCTGGGAGATTTTTATTTGAGTTTAATCCTGTAGGGGCAGGTTTTTATTATTCAATTTTATTATAATTGGGTAGTTAGAAATGAATGTTTTGATTAAGTGAACACCAAATCTTGAGGAAATGAAGTACTAGGATTTGGGGGTGTCACAAGTTGGTATCAAAGCTTTAGGTTATGAACCTTAGGTGGGGGAAAAAGCTTTAGGAAGTAACCTTTGAAAAGATAGTGGAGATAACTCTTATTGAGTTTTAGGAAAGAAGTAATAAAACACTTATGTGCTTATGTGATTTTAAATTATGTACTCGTGAGTGTCGAATAGTAATGATTAAAAATTAAAACTTTGAAACTTTGTTGTCAGGATGACTAATGTCGGAGAATCCAGTCAGGCTAGGGAGGAGGGACCTCAAATGCCTATACATGAGGAGCCTCGCGACATTCAGGTAGTTTAGGAACAACTACTGCCACAGGAGTCAACCCCGTTGGTCACAGTAGTTGAAGATGAGGATGATGACGTGGAAACAGATGAGGAGGATCCCATTGAGTTACCACAGGAGGATGAAGATGATGAGGACGAGGAGGAAAGAATTCCACTTAACTTGATAGCTGGCCGTATATACGATGAGGTGCATGACCGTAACGTGGAACTTCAGGATACGGTTGAGGAGTTGCAGGAGATAGTAGCTGAACAACATACTGCAATGACACAAAAAGACGGCGAGATCCAGGATCGTGAAGAACGATTGACAAATGTCGAGGAGAAACTAGTACAGACTGAAGGAGAGAAAGAACAACTGATCGAAGTGGTCGCTGAACTGAAGAACAAGCTCAGAGAAGAAGCTGCTAAGAGGGCAAGAGCCGAAGATGCTTACGAGGAAGCTTTTCAATGAACCAGATTAGCAGCAAGAGACACGCAAGCGAAGAGGATGAAGATGGAAGAGATGGATAAAGTATTTAACAATGCAATTAATCGAGCTCAAGATCGGGTCATGAGATATCCGATTCAGTTCGAGACGCTGCCATCATTCGTGTTAGACCGCAGAACAATGTTTCGAGTCATGGAGGAAGAACATGATACGGCTAAGAAGTATCTTAATAGAACATCGTAGCTGTTGTACGATGAGTGAAAGGTTAAATAAATTGTAAATCCCAAGTGTTATGCAACCTATGGGATATGACTGTGATGTTGCCCTGAAACTTTTGTAGTTCAGAAAAGTAATGTAGATAGCAGAGATGCTATTATTTTATGTTTTTTTTCAAAAACGTTTTGAATAAATAAAAGTTGTTACTTTATTCAAAATGTTATGTGTTATGTGGTTATTTCTTTTATGGAGGCAAGTTAATTAGAAAATACTTAAAGAACCTGAGTTAGTCTAATAGATGTTTTGTTTTAGCAGAAAATGCCTCCCAGACGTGAACCACCCCGACAGAGAAACAATGAGAGAACTACCAATAACAACAATGTTGATGGTAACCCCGTTCAACATCTAGTGACACTACTGACAGGAGCATTACAGAACCAACCACAAAACCATGATACAACGTTTAAGGATTTCAAGACGGTTGGACCACCTGAATTTCGTGGGTCCATGAATCCAGTCGAAGCACAAACCTAGATTATGGAGATAAAAAAGGTGTTCGATGTCGCTAGGGTAGGGGATGACCAGAAGACTGCTTTTGCAACATTCATGTTGAAAGCAGAAGCTAGTTACTGGTGGCAGGCCAATAAAACTCGTGAAGGGCCAGGAGTGATGACCTGGGATAGGTTCAAGGAGTTGTTCTTCGAGACTTATTTCCCAGAGAGTTCGAATAGTCAGCTAGAAGTGCAGTTTCTGGAACTAAAACAAGGAACGATGACGGTATCTGAGTATGCCGCGAAATTCAACGAATTGGCGAGGTTTGCGCCATATCAGGTCAGCATAGATGAACACAAGGCGAAAAGGTTTAAAGATGGATCAAGCCCCGGTCAGACAAGAGGGTTTCCTGCTTCCAATTGAAGACATTTGCAAATGCGATGGAGAAAGCGATTACTACAAGGAAGGTGGAGGCGAGGGAGTGACAAAGTTCAATCAGGAACAAAAGAAGAAGAAGAATGAGAATAAGATTAAGAATGGAGGTGGTAGCGGTGGAAACAACAACAACAACAACAACAGTTTGAAGAGGAAGTGGAATGGGAACATGGGTTCTGGAAATCAGCAGGGTAACCAGCAGAATAAAAAGTTTGAAGCATGTGTGACATGTGGGAAATTTCATAAGGGTGCGTGTTTGATGGGGAAGAGAGTATGCTATAATTATGGCCAGGAGGGTCATATCGCCCTAAATTGCACTCAACCAAAGAAGAATGTATGCTTCACGTGCGGATCTAACGATCACTTTGCTCATGAGTGCCCTAAGAAGAAAGAGGGAGTGATAACCAGAAGCAATTGAGGTAACAATGGAGGTACATGGGCCATTGCAGGACCTGCAGCATCAAATAAACCCACAGCCAGAACCTTCAACATGACTGTGCAAGATGTTGTGCAATTAAAAGATGTGGTGTCAGGTATTATTGCAATCAATGATATTAATGCATATGTATTATTTGATTCGGGTGCTACTTGTTCGTTTATATCTGATGAATTTGCTAAGAGGTTAGAATTGCCCAGAGAAGAACTGAATTTTCCTTTGAACATAGAAATTGCGAATAAGGAAGTAATCCCTATTAGATTCGTATACAAGAACTGTAGGGTGAACATTAAGGAGAATATCTTGTTGGTAGATTTGATTTCGATTAGACTCGGGGAATTTGATGTAATTTTGGGAATGGATTAGCTGTTCAAATATAGAGCGGTAATTAACTGCCAAAAGAAGTGTGTAAACCTTATGACCCCGTCAAAGGTAGTATTTCATGGTAGTAAGTCGCCTAGACAAATGAAATGTCTGACGACTATGCAGGCCAAGAAATTGTTGAGTCAAGGTTGTGTGGGCTATTTAACTTACATAGTTGATACTCAGGAGAAGAGTGTGAAACTAGAAGAAATACCAATAGTGAGGGAATTCGAAGACGTGTTTCCAGAGGATTTGCCAGGACTTCCGCCTGACAGAGAAATTAAGTTCGTGATCGACTTAGCGCCAGGAACAACACTGATATCGAAGGCCAAGTACAGAATGGCTCCGGTAGAAATGAAGGAACTGATGGTACAGTTGCAACAGTTGCTGGACAAGAAATATATTCAACCAAGCGTATCGCCGTGGGGAGCGCCAGTTTTATTCGTTAAGAAGAAGGATGGAGCAATGCGTCTTTGCATCGATTATAGAGAGTTAAACAAAATCACTATTAAGAATAGGTATCCATTTCCTAGAATAGATGACTTGTTTGATCAGCTGAATGGTGCTAAATATTTCTCGAAAATAGATTTGAGAAGTGGGTATCACCAATTGAAGGTAAGAAAGGATGATATACCTAGAACGACATTTAGAACTCGATACAGACATTACGAGTTTCTGGTGATGTCTTTTGGTTTAACAAATGCCCCTGCTGCGTTCATGGATTTGATGAACAGGGTATTTAAACCATTCTTAGACAAGTTTGTAGTGGTATTTATTGACGACATTCTAGTGTATTCCAAGACTCAAGAAGAACACGTGGAACACTTACGTTTGACATTGGAAACACTAAGAAAGGAAAAGTTGTATGCAAAATTCTCTAAGTGCGAATTTTGGCTCGACCGTGTACAATTTTTGGGTCATGTTATTGACAAGGATGGGATTTCAATGGATCCATCAAAAGTGGAAGCTGTAATCAATTGGGAACAACCAAGAACACCGTCAGAAGTGAGGAGTTTCTTAGGACTGACCGGTTATTATAGAAGATTTATTCAAGATTTTTCTAAGATAGCCACTCCGCAAACAAATTTGATAAGGAAATCTGTAAAATTCGTTTGGACGGAGAAATGTGAAGAGAGTTTCCAAGAATTAAAGAAAAAGTTAAGTATGGCACCTGTGTTGACATTACCAGATAATACAGAAAATTTTGTGGTGTATAGTGATGCCTCACACAAAGGGTTGGGTTGTGTTCTTATGTAGAACGACGAAGTTATTCCGTATGCATCAAGATAACTGAAGGATTATGAGAAAGGGTATCCGACACATGATTTGAAATTAGCTATAGTTGTATTTGCTCTGAAGATATGGAGAGACTATCTTTATGGAGAGAAATGTGAGATCTACACAGACTACAAAAGTCTGAAGTATATTTTCACTCAGAAGGATTTGAACATGCGTCAAAGAAGGTGGATGGAATTGATAAAAGATTATGATTATGAAATATTTTATCATCCGGACAAAGCAAATGTGGTGGCAGATGCTTTAAGCAAGAAAGGACGGGAGAAGTTGATGTTGATAACAACTCAAGAGGAGCTCATTTCAGCAATGACAAAACTGGAGTTGGAAATCAAATTTCCAAAAGAATCTGACGAACAATTATTCCAGATAGAAGCTGGTCCAACATTAGTGGACAAAGTGAAGAATGCTCAACTACAAGATGAAGAGTGTGGGAAAATCAAAGAGAATCTTATTGAGAGTAGTGATGTAAAATACAAGATCGACACTGAAGGACTACTACGGTTTGAGGGAAGAATCTGGGTTCCAGCAACACCAGAGCTGAAAGAAGAAATTTTGACCGAAGCTCATAGCTCAAAATATTCAATTCATCCAGGAAGCACGAAAATGTATCAAGATTTGCGCCGACATTTTTGGTGGCCGAATATGAAAAGAGACGTTGCAGAATGCGTAGCGAAATGCTTGACATGTCAAAGAGTAAAAGCCGAACATCAAAGACCCAACGGATTACTTCAACCATTAGAAATACCGGAATGGAAGTAGGAACACATCACGATGGATTTTGGGGTGGGTCTTCCAACTACTCAGAGAGGATGCGATGCAATTTGGGTGATAGTGGACAGACTGACGAAATCAGCGCACTATCTACCAATAAAGATTAGATTCAATCTTGATCAGTTGACAAGATTGTACATTAAAGAGATCGTTTCGAGGCACGGAGTGCCAGTATCAATTGTGTCCGATAGAGATCCACGATTCACATCGAATTTCTGGAAAAGACTACAAGAATGCATGGGGACACAGTTGCAAATGAGTACGGCCTATCATCCTTATAAGGAGGGAATGATGTAACATTCCAGAATTTTAAAGTGTAATATTAAATATTTATTAATTTATATAAGTATTTAATGGATATATTTATTATTAAATAAATAATTGTTCAATTTAAGTTGATGTGGTCTAGTTAATTATTTGTTGAATAAATTATTAAGGAGCTAAGAAAAATAATTGTTATGAGATTATATACCAATTTAATTTAATAAGTAAGCTAGAGAGCTTATATTGATTTAAATAAATTATAATATTTTAAATGGGAATTTGTAATTTAAAATATTAGTTGGTCGAATTAAATTACAAATATAATAGAAATTATAGCTTGTGTTAATGATTTATGTGTTAAAGTAATTTAATAGATTAATATTTTAATTGATTATTTAATTAAATAGAAGTGTGACAAATAACTTTACTATAAAGGAGTTACTAAAATAAATTAAGTGAGTTTAATTTAGTTTTGCCAAACATGTCTTATTGCATATTAAGTCTTTAAATTAATGATGTTTTATCAAATAAGGTATAAGGATTAATCCATTTGTTTTAATTAAGTTTACCAAACAAGGTGTAAGGATTAAAGAGTTATTTTATTAAGCCTAGCCAAACAAGTCTTATGGCTTTTGATTTTCAAATTTTTTTAACTGATGTCAGTTAAAATCCTATATTTAATATCTATATTATTATTATTATACGTTATATGATGGGAGAAGAGAGAAGATGAAGAAGAACACAAAGAAAAATTAGTGAAAACTCTAGAGAGAAGTTGAGTATTTTCTAACAGGTTTTTGAGAAAGGGATTGGGTAAAAGAATAGCCATCATCTTTCTAACCAAAGGTAGGAGCTTAATCTTTTCTTTAAAAGTTTAGTTTCTTCTTCTTCTAAAAAGTTCTCTGTGAAATTTTATAAAAGATAAATTGATGGTGTTTATAGTTATATGATTAATTATTGATTATAAGATGATTTCATGAGTTTGTATATGATTCTAGAGAAACTAGTTTATGTATGTTTGTGTTTTGTGGAAGAAAATATATTACAGTTTTACATGAAAATATATATGAATATGGCTTAATTTAAAATAGAAATTTAGGTTTAATTAGTTGTTAAATTGATAAATTGATTATGAAAATTGATAGAGTATGTATAATCATAACTATGATGTTTTGAAATTTTTGTTTTGATCGAAAAACAAAATCACAGTGTTGATTTTCATTAAAAATGTCAACAATGGAGTTTTTGTCAAAAACATTGAAATTGGGTGTTGTAAATTTGATGTTTATGTTATTTTATGAGTAGAAACATGTTAGAAGTCTTCACAATATGTTTATATGAAGTTTATATGTGTATTACATGTTAATCAGTCTATTAGATTCGAGCTTTTAGGCCAATTTGGCTTTTGTTCATGCTGTTGCCGAACTTGGTCGCCAGATTCTGAGTTTGCGGCGCAGTATTGTTCCAAAGAAGATAAATCTCGCCATAGCGCCGAAACCCCGCACTGCGGCCAATCAATGGCTTGTGACTCACGTCAAGATGCCAACTCAACAATACAGTGCGAACCACAAGTAAAATCGTGGCGCAAAGAACGCGAAGTTAGCGTAAATGTTCTAACAATTTTGTTTAAGTGTGCAAAGCTTGAAAATAAAGGTTATGTGTTAATAATATGAATTCTAAATGATGATTTCAGTAGTATTAAACTATGAATGAGCATGTTATCAAGTGTTAACTAGTATTAACATAGTTTGATTATGTGAATGGGTAATTCGACCTACATGATGTATGTATTGTTTATATAGATATAAAATGTTGGTAATAACTAATTATGTCATGATGACATATTTATAGGGTATTGATTCAAGTTGTAAGGTTTAGCTTGTGCTAAAGGCAAGTTCTCTAACTCAAAACTTCATTGTGCGAGTTTAGTTTCATTTGGTACATTATTATTTTCAAATTCAATTACAATTGTTGTAAGTTGCTACCTCTACATTCTGGTAGAGCTAGATTGCCTATTATTGAGTAAGTCATTGTATCTAGTTGCTCATGGCGATACAAGTATCCCAAATCTTATAGTTTAATCTTGAGCAAGTTTTCTAATCTATTATCCTGTTAATTCAATTACTATTTTCAATTCGATTACAATATAATGCTGTAAGTTATTCTGGAGAAAGTTGTTCTTTTATTTCAGTTGTTGTTTAGCATGCACAACTATCTATACTAATGTCGAACATTTCTATCGTTCAAATTGCTATGCATGCTTAATTTTTAATTCCAATTAACCTTGGCTTAGTATTGTTCAAGCAAGGTATGCTATAGTTATTCAAATTATATTTTATTAGTTTATTCCTAAAGCATGATTTTAGTTTACTATGATTGATTCAATCACGATTATTCTATAGTATAGTGTTATTGGTTTTATTCAACTACTCCTTAGTTGATGTTCGTTGAATTCCAAATTACCTTGAAAGCTTATCCAAACCAAACTTACTTTGGTGCGGACTTGTATTCTAAATATTGAGATGAACAACCCTTTTAATAGAGGTTTACGCTTAGCATTGAAATGGTTGTGCACAATACATTGTACGAAGGGTTGATCCCCCTAAGTACGTGGAGTCCTTATAGTCTCATGACTGCTAAAGTTAAAGTTGAAAGATTACTTATAACTGTGGACATGATTCGTGGTCATTAGACCCTCAGTGAATGTTATAATTTCCAGAAAGTTAATAGAATATATTGTTCAGTTCTATTGAGCCTAATATTGGCAATTGATGTAAAAGTTTAAAGATTTACTTATTGTTATTTCAAGTGGGCCTTGTTTTCTCACTCTTGGTCAGTAAAATTTCTTACGACTAAGGTTGAAACGGTGACGATACCTAGCACCAGTAAGGTCAAAGGGAAGATGAATAAATAATGAAGACTTGTAATAGTTTTGATAATTTACTTTCAGACTATGGTTTAAAGATTGTAATGAAGTTTATTTAAATTTCCACATTTGAATGATTGTTGTTAAAGGTTAGATAACCTGGGAGATTTTTATTTGAGTTTAATCCTATATGGGCAGGTTTTTATTATTCAATTTTATTATAATTGAGCAGTTAGAAATGAATGTTTTGATTAAGTGAACACCAAATCTTGAGGAAATGAAGTACTAGGATTTAGGGGTGTCACAAGTCTGGCGCCGCGGCGCGGCGAACCAGAAACTATTCTGCAATTCTCAAAAATTGCAGAACACAGCCAAAAACTCCAATTAAAATTTTACTACACGAATTTAATCATACCCATTCATAATAATACACATATAATCACTACTTAACCTTTCTAGCATGATTTTAACATGTTAAAACACTTAATTTACAAGATTAAAACATGAAATTTTCACTGTTCTTTGTGTTCTTGAAGGTTTTGAACAAAAACCATGAAAATTAATACTGTGGATTCATTATAACACTGAATCCGTTCATTTAAGGTTTGGTCTCTTCGTAACAATATGCATAATAAAATAAGAGTGGGAATTTACAAAAACATTTATGTTTGACACATTAAAGTTACGTATAAGTGCCATATGGCCAAAACCCAAACTCTGTAATTTTGAAGCAATCATATACGATGTAATATAATGTCAAACTGATGATAGGGAACCATCTTATACATAGAGAAACACATTAAAACAACATCTGTGACGAACGAGATTTTTATAATTTAATTTTAAATATATATTGGATTAAATAAATATTTTTGATGATTTAATTATTAGATTAAATAAATAATTGATGCAAAAGGTGGTAGATTAATTTAATTATATGTATTACATTTATTAAATTAATGTGGAGAATTTTTATTATCGAAGTATGTAATTATGTGAACTTATTGTATTAAAAGAAATATTTAATAAGCCTATTGGTATTTTAATTAATTTAATTATTAATTAGAGAGTTAATAATTTGACATTATTTATTTATGAGAAATTATTATATTTTTATTTAAAGTAAATTAAATAAAATATTGGATTTAATTTATAAAGGAGTGTGACATTATTTTAACTATATGATAAAAAGTTTTATTAAAATAAAGAGCTTTGAACCTAGTTTGCTAGCCAAATGAGGTCTTAGGAGGAGTTTGGGGCAGTTAAACCATAAATGGAATAACTGACCTGAACTCTGCGCTTAAAGGCTCAGTTGAGTTTAACTTACGTATTTTTTATTTTAGTTAATTGAGAGCCAGAGAGATTTCAGAGAGAGTTTGAGAAATCTTTGAGAAAGATTAGAGAATAATTGTCATCCTTTTCATCTACGCTTGGGTAATTCGCTTCAACCTAAATATTTTTTTTACGTCTTTAAAAGTTTCATGAATATGGCTTTTATTCTTTCTGTGAACCTCTGTAATTGGGATAAGAGTAATGATTATGGGCTGTGTATGTGTTATGACATATCACATCGTATTTGATTATATATTGTACAAACCATATCATCAAATTCATGAAAACATGTCGTATATGATTGTTGCAAAATTACAGAGTTTGGGTTATGGCTTTATGGCCTTATACGTGATTTTAGTATGTCAAACATAGATGTTTTCGTAAAATTTACACCCTTATTTTATTATGCATGTTGATACGAAGAGACCAAACCTTAAACAAACGTATTCGGTGTTATAACGAATCCGTAGTGTTAATTTTTATGTTTTGTTCAAAATCTTCAAGAACACAAAGAACAGTGAAAATTGGCATGTTTTAATTCTGTTAGTTATGTGTTTTAACATGTTAAAGTCATGCTAGAAGGTTAAGTAGTATTTATATGTGTATGGGTAAGTCAAAATTCGTGTAGAAATAAGAAAATTGGTAGAAATTGCATGTTTCTAGCGATTTTACGAACTTCCATTTACAGTATGCAGTACGCAAATAGCGGCCATAGCATATCTGAGCATAAAAGTCATCACACCATGAGCCACGCCAAGATGCTGATGCCATTGACCGAAGCCCATGTGCGAAGCATACAAGAAGACCGAGAATCAATATATCGATGGCACCATAACGCCACTCTCCGTAAAAGTTCATAAACCAAAATTTTGAAGTGTTTAAGTCCATGAATGTGATATTAATCTAATTTAATGAACATAAGAAAATATTAGAAGTACAGTAAGATTTTAAAACATATTATTATCATATAAATAACATAATTGCATGTGGATTGAATTATTAAATACACAATTAGTTTGTTATTTGTGAAGTGTAATTTATTTGACAATGAATGTGATAAATTGACTAAGTATAATCATAATCAAAGTTAGACAAAGAAAATGAGCTTATGATGACTAATTACATTATAATTAACTATAGTTGTGAATGGAATTGATATGTAGGATTTAAATCAAGGAACAAGTTTAATTAACGTATAATCTACGCACGAGGCAAGTTTTCTACCCCTACTTGTTATCATTGTTCAAGTTTATTATTTACCTTGAGTAAATCCTCATTACTATTACTCAAGTTCGAATTGTTATATTAAAGATTTATTATCCTTTCAAAATATGAAACTGCTATACAATATTTGTTCTGTTGTATACTTCTTGAGATTATTATTCAATTTGAATATCATTATTGTTGAACCTTGTTAGACTAGTGAACCTTATTGATTTGACTAGTCCATAGTTGATGAACGTTCTAAATTTCAGAACCCTTATTGAATTATCCAAATCATACTTCCTTTAGTGCAGACTCGAATGTCAAACTGAGATGAACAACCCTGCAAAGGGATTTACTTATGCGTTAGCGTTAAGATATTAATACGCATGTGGTACTAAGGCGGATCCCCCTAAGTACGAGTAGAAGGTCCATAGTCTTATGACTGTTAAAGGTTTCAAGTATAACCCTTGATAACCTAGGACATAGTTCAAGGTCTTATGTCCCTCAGAAATCTTTTGATTCTTGTTATTCATTCTTCATTCAAAAGTTGAGCTTTTATTTTAGAAGTTATTATTTCTCTCGCATGTTATTATTCATTGTTATATTGTTATACTTGTGGGCGATCATGCTCACTCTTGCATAATATTAACATTGCAGTTAAGAACGAAAGAGCAGACGAACCTTCCACTAGTAAAGGCAAGGGCAAGCTTAGCAAGTAATGAAGATTGATTATTTATGTAGTTATGTAATGATGATTAGAATTGATGTTACTTAAGACTTATTTGTTTATGTTTCCGCATAGATGATTTAAGGTTAGAGTAACCTGGGATTTATTTATTATGTAGTTGATGTAACCCCATAAGGGGAGATTTATTATTATTTCTATCTATTGCATGGTTTGCATTTATTTATGGGTAGATAGATGGATGATGTTTGTACAGTGAACACCAAATCCTGTGGAAATGGAAGTACCGGATTTGGGGTGTCACAAGTTGGTATCAAAGCTGTAGGTTATGAACCTTAGGTGGGGGGAACAACCTTAGGTAGTAGCCTTATAGAAAGAACATAGTGATGGAAAACTCTTATCGAGTTCTAGGAAATGAATTTTTGTAATTCATTGAAGATAATAAAAGACTTTATGTGCTTATGTGTTAAATTATGTGCTCACTAGTACGACTTAGTAACTAAAACTCGAAATTTTGTTGTCAGGATGTCGGACGTTGGAGGAACTAGTTGAGCAGGGGAGGAGGAACCCCGAGTACCCACAGTACCTACAGAGGAGGAGCCCAGGGACATTCATGTCGTTAGGGAACAGTTGGTACAGAGGGAGTTATCTCCATTGATCACCGTGGTTGGTCAGGAGCATGAACCTTAAACAGATCCTGAGGAGGATCCCGAGGAGGAATTTGACGAGGAAAAGGAAGAGGAGGAGTTTCCACAGCATTCCATCGATGCTGAGATGTACGACACATTATACGACCGTAACGTGGAGTTATAAGATGAGGTACATGATCTGACTGAGCAAGCTATTATTCAGCAGATTACTCTCGAGCAGAAGGAGAGGGAGATTTCGACACTTCACTCATGACTGGGAAATGTAGAATGAGATTTAGTCCATGAGAAAGGTCAAACCGAAGATAAGACCACAGAGATAGAAAAGTTGAAGAAGGATCTGAAATGGAGTTCAGAGAGGCTTGCAATAGCAGAGGAGGGCTGGGTAAGAGAGTCACGTCGTGTTGATCTTGCAGAAGAGGATGGTCGTGCAAAGAAGGCAAATCTTGGAGAGACATACTCTACACTTAATCATGCAATGGATGAGGCCCATGATCGAGTTTTGAGGTACCCCATCCAGTTCAAAGGACTTCCATCGTACATGCTGGATCGCAGGACGATGTCTCGTATCATGGAAGAGGTGCGTGGCAAGACTATTCGGCACCTTGACGGGCAGTGATATAATCTGTTTAATTATGTGAAAGACTTAGTTAGTTTTTATATGTAAATTCCGATATGTTTATGAATGAAGAAATATTTTAATATTTAAATCCTGTGGATTCTTTATCTCAGGATGGTGGATGTAAATAGCAGTTATGCTATCGTTTGATGTAAAACTTTTAGTTTGAATTAAATATATTAAGTTGTTTGAGATGATGTGTTAAATGATTATATTAAATTGTTGAGTTAAGTCTTAACTATTTAGAGAATTTAATAGAGATTTAATAAGCATATATCTTTTTAACAGAAATATGTCGCCACGAAGAAGACAACAACATCAACCAGCTCAGGAAGAGTCTACCAATAATAATAATACCAATGCTAATCCTGTTCAGCAATTGGTTAACTTGCTAGCTGGAGCAATGAATAATCAACCTCAAGCTCCACCAAATACTACGTTTAAAGATTTCAAGGCGGTGGGACTGCCAGAATTTAAAGGTTCCATGAACCCGATCGAGGCTCAAACATGGGTTATGGAAATGGAGAAGGTTTTCGACGTTGCTAGGGTTAGAGAAGACCAGAAGACCGCTTTTGCAACATTTATGCTGAAGTCTAAAGCTAGCTATTGGTGGCAAGCAAACAAAGTTCGTGGAGGTGAAGGTGTAATTACTTGGGAGAGATTTAAAGAAATGTTTTTTGAGATGTACTTCCCAACCAGCTCACAGAACCAGATGGAGGTTCAATTTCTAGAATTGAAGCCGGGAAATATGAGTGTACCTGACTATGCGGCTAGATTCAACGAGTTAGCGAGGTTTGCCCCGTATCAAGTATGCATGAACGAGAGAAAAGCCAGAAGATTCGAACAAGGACTAAAGCCTTGGGTATATAGTAAGGTATCAATGTTTCAGATAAACACTTTTGCTGGAGTATTGGAAAAGGCCATCCTCGCTGAAGGTGGAAGAGATACGGTGACCAAGGATAACCAAGAACATAAGAAGAAGAAGAGTGAGACTGAAAGTAATAACAAGACTGGTGGAAGTAGCACTGGGGGTAGTCATAATCAGAAGAGGAAGTGGACGGATAACTCGTCAGCTGGAAGTCAACAAGGAGGGCAGAAGAAGAAGATCGAAGCGTGCTCAAACTGTGGAAAAGCTCATTTGGGAGTTTGTATGAAAAGGAAGCGAGTGTGCTACAATTGTGGTCAAGAAGGCCACATAGCACCAAACTGTCCAAACCCAAAGAAGGGTGCTTGTTTCACTTGTGGTTCGAAGGACCATCTAGCAAGAGACTGTCCTAAGAAGGGATCGGGAGGGTCAGGATCAGGAGGAAACCAGGGAAACAATAGTGGAAATGCCTTAACTATCACCGGACCAACCGCAACAAACCGACCGATTGCAAGGACTTTCAACATGATGATGCAGGATGCAGTTCAATCTCGTGCTGTGGTGTTAGGTATCATTCTGATCAATAAAATTAATGCTTATGTTTTATTTGATTCGGGTGCTACTTGTTCTTTTATATCCGATGACTTTGCCAAGAATTTAGATTTGCCTAAGGATGAATTGGATTACCCCATGAACATAGAAATTGCGAATAGAGAAATAATCCCTGTTAAGTACATGCATAAGAACTATAGAGTGGATATTAAGGGTAATATCATGAACATAGATCTTATCCCTATTTGACTTGGGGAGTTTGACGTTATTTTGGGAATGGACTGGTTATTCAATTATGGGGCTGTAATTGATTGCCAAAAGAAGCGTATTAACCTTTTGACGCCGTCAAAGGTTGTGTTTTATGGTAGCAAGTCGCCTAAAACAAGCGAGTTGTCTGACGATGATGCAGGCCAGGAAGTTTCTAAGACAAGGCTGTGCAGGATACTTAGCTTACATAGTCGACAGTAGAAAAGAGAATCCGTAGGTAGAAGAAATACCGATTGTGAGGGACTTCACGACGATATCCGTAAGATTTGCCAGACTTCTACCAGATAGAGAGTAGATTTCGTGATCGATTTGGCGCCTTAATCGCTCCCATATCGAAGGCACCATACCGAATGGCACCAGAGAGATGAAAGAACTAATGGTACAACTACAAGAATTGTTGGACAAGAAGTACATTCAACCGAGCGTATCGCCGTGGGGAGCACCAGTGTTATTTGTGAAAAGGAAGGACGGATCGATGCGGCTCTGCATTGACTACAGAGAACTGAATAAGGTCAAGATTAAGAAAAGATATCCATTACCGAGGATCGATGACCTGTTTAATCAATTGAAGGGAGCGAGATACTTTTCCACGACAGACTTGAGAAGCGGTTATCATCAACTGAAGGTGAGTCCAGAGGATGTACCGAAGACAGCGTTCAGAATGCGATATGGTCACTACGAATTTTTAGTAATGTCGTTTGGTCTTACGAATGCTCCTGCAGCATTTATGGGACTAATGAATGGTGTGTTCAAGCCGTTTTTGGATAAGTTCATACTGTATTTATAGATGACATTTTGGTCTATTCAAAAACCAAGGAAGAACATGAAGAGCATTTGAGATTAACATTGGAAGTATTGATAAGGGAAAAGTTGTATGCCAAGTTTTTGAAATGCAAATTTTGGATTGAAAGAGTACAATTTCTGGGTCACGTGATCGATAAAAATGGAATTTCGGTAGATCCATCCAAAATTGAAGTCGTGATCAACTGGGATCAGCCGAGGACGCCATCGAAAGTACGAAGTTTTCTTGGATTGGCAGGGTATTATAGAAGATTCATTCAAGATTTTCCAAGATCGCAACTCCGCTAACGAATTTAACTCGAAAAGCTGTGAAATTTGTTTGGACAGATAAGTGTGAGGAATGTTTTCAAGAATTGAAGAAGAGGTTGAGTACGGCACCTGTGTTATCTCTTCCGGATGATAAAGGAAATTTTGTTGTTTATAGTGATGCGTCACATAAAGGACTTGGCTGTGTACTGATGTAAAACGACAAAGTCATTGCGTATGCATCAAGACAATTGAAGGATTACGAGAAGGGATATCCGACCCACGACTTGGAGTTAGCTGCAGTTGTTTTTGCTTTGAAAATTTGGAGACACTATCTTTACGGGGAGAAGTGTGAAATATATACGGACCACAAGAGTCTGAAATATATTTTTACACAGAATGATTTGAATATGCGTCAAACAAGATGGTTGGAATTAATTAAGGATTACGACTGTGAGATTTATACCATCCGGGTAAAGCAATGTGGTTGCCGGACGCCTTAAGTAGAAAGGGTCGTGAGAAATTGATGATGTTGATTTGCTCAGAGGAGCTAATTGCAGAAATGGAGAAACTGGAGTTGGAAGTGAAGTATCCTATGGAGATTGATGAGAAGCTATTTCAGATGCAATCTGGTACAACCCTACTGGATAAAGTTAAGGAGGCTCAACTTCAGGACGAGGAATGCAAAAAGGTGACAAAGAAGATATCTGAAGGAACTGAACCGAGATTCAAGCTGGATAAGGAAGGAATACTGAGATTTGAGAGGAGAATTTGGGTACCGCCAGTACAAGAGATTAAGGAAGACATCTTGAGCGAAGCTCATAGTTCACGATATTCAATGTACCAAGATCTTCGACAACATTTCTGGTGGCCGAATTTGAAACGTGATGTTGCAGAATGTGTTGCCAAGTATTTGACTTGTCAAAAAGTGAAAGCAGAACATCAGAGACCGAGTGGATTGCTACAACCGTTGGAAATCCAAGAATGGAAATGGGAATATATTACAATGGACTTCGTGGTTGGCCTTCTGACGACTCAGAAAGGCTACGACGCAGTATTGGTTATCATTAACCGACTGACAAAATCCGCACACTTCCTTCCGATCAAAATCAGACTCAACCTAGATCAGTTGGCAAGGTTATATGTGAAAGAGATTATTTCGAGGCACGGAGTGCCGGTGTCAATTGTTTCTGATAGAGATCCGCACTTTACATCGAATTTCTGGAAACGTCTATAGGAATGCATGGGTACACAGTTACGAATGAGTACGGCATATCACCCTCAGACGGATGGACAGAGTGAAAGAATGATTCACACATTGGAAGATATGTTAAGAGCTTGTATAATGGACTTTAAAGGAAATTGGGATGATCACCTACCGTTAGTAGAGTTCGGCTACAAAAATAGTTACCACGCTAGTATAGGCATGCCGCCTTACGAAGCGTTATACAGCAGAAAATGCAGAACTCCACTTTATTGGGATGAAGTTGGCGAAAGAGAATTGCTAGGGCCAGAATTGGTACAACAGACAGCAGAAATAGTCAAAGTGATCCAAGCACGACTGGTAGCGTAAAAATATCAAATTTGAATCAGGTAGTTATGTTTTCTTGAAGGTCTCTCCTTGGAAGGGAAAGATCAAGTTCGGAAAGAAAGGGAAATTGAGCCCAAGATTCATTGGACCATTTGAAGTACTGAGAAGAATCGGAGAAGTTGCGTACGAGGTAGCCCTACCTCTAGCACTCGAGAATGTCCATAACGTCTTCCATGTTTCTGTTTTACGACCCTATAAACCCGATTACAAGCATGTAATTGAATACGAACCCCTACTTTTTGAAAAAGACTTATCTTACGAAGAAATTACTCGCTCAAATTGTTGATGAGAAAAGAACAAGTTCGAGAAATAAAGTAATACCTTCATTAAGGTAATTTGGAGGAACCACAATGTTTGAAGAAGCTACGTGGGAACTCGAAGAGAATATGATGAAGAATTACCCACATTTATTTACTTAATTTATGTGTAAGCGATTCTGGGGACAGAATCTTTGTAGGTGGGGGGAAGAATGTAACGGGTCGAATCTATTGAGTCGTGATTCTAGGGACAGAATCCTTTTAATGGGGAAAGATGTGACGAACAAGATTTTTGTAATTTAATTTTAAATATTTATTGGATTAAATAAATATTTTCGATGATTTAATTATTAGATTAAATAATTAATTGATGCAAAAGGTGGTAGATTAATTTAATTATATGTATTACATTTATTAAATTAATATGGAGAATTTTTATTATCGAAGTATGTGATTATGTGAACTTATTGTATTAAAAGAAATATTTAATAAGCCTATTGGTATTTTAATTAATTTAATTATTAATTAGAGAGTTAATAATTTGACATTATTTATTTATGAGAAATTATTATATTTTTATTTAAATTAAATTAAATAAAATATTGGATTTAATTTATAAAGGAGTGTGACATTATTTTAACTATATGATAAAAAGTTTTATTAAAATAAAGAGCTTTGAACCTAGTTTGCTAGCCAAATGAGGCCTTAGGAGGAGTTGGGGGCAGTTAAACCACGAATGGAATAAATGACCTCAACTCTGCGCTTAAAGGCTCAGTTGAGTTTAACTTACGTATTTTTCATTTTAGTTAATTGAGAGCCAGAGAGATATCAGAGAGAGTTTGAGAAATCTTTGAGAAAGATTAGAGAATAATTGTCATCCTTTTCATCTACGCTTGGGTAATTCGCTTCAACCTAAATGTTTTTTTTACGTCTTTAAAAGTTTCATGAATATGGCTTTCATTCTTTCTGTGAACCTGTGTAATTGGGATAGGAGTAATGATTATGGGTTGTGTATCTGTTATGACATATCACATTGTATTTGATTATATATTGTACAAACCATATCATCAAATTCATGAAAACATGTCGTATATGATTGCTGCAAAATTACAGAGTTTGGGTTATGGCCATATGGCCTTATACGTGATTTTACTATGTCAAACATAAATGTTTTCATAAAATTTATACCCTTATTTTATTATGCAAGTTTATACGAAGAGACCAAACCTTAAATGAACGGATTCAGTGTTATAACGAATCCGTAGTGTTAATTTTTATGTTTTGTTCAAAATCTTCAAGAACATAAAGAACAGTGAAAATTGGCATGTTTTAATTCTGTTAGTTATGTGTTTTAACATGTTAAAGTCATGCTAGAAGGTTAAGTAGTGATTATATGTGTATGGGTAAGTCTAAATTGCAGAAATAAGAAAATTGGTAGAAATTGGCATGTTACTGCGATTTTCGTGACTCGCCATTTCACATGTGCATGCACGCAATGTAACAATACCATTTGCATGAGAGTAAAGTCGTCGTCATAGTGTACGAGCCACGCCAAGAAGACCATTAACCAGTCATAGCCAGTCAAGTCAGCCATGTAGAGAATCAATACATCGATGGCCACATGACTTCCTCTCGTAAAGTTCGAAAACGAAAAATTTGAAGTGTTTAAGTCCATGAATGTGATATTAATCTAATTTAATGAACATGAGAAATATTAGAAGTACAGTAAGATGTTAAAACAGATTATTATCATATCAATAACATAATTGCATGTGGATTGAATTATTAAATACATAATTAGTTTGTTATTTGTGAAGTGTAATTTATGTGACAATGAATGTGATAAATTGACTAAGTATAGTCATAATCAAAGTTAGACAAAGAAAATGAGCTTATATTGACTAATTACATTATAATTAACTATAGTTGTGAATGGAAATGATATGTAGGATTTAAATCAAGGAACGAGTTTAATAAACGTATAATCTACACGAGGCAAGTTTTCTACCCCTACTTGTTATCATTGTTCAAATTTATTATTTACCTTGAGTAAATCCTCATTACTATTATTCAAGTTCGAATTGTTATATTAAAGATTTATTATCCTTTCAAAATATGAAACTGCTATACAATATTTGTTCTGTTGTATACTTCTTGAGATTATTATTCAATTTGAATATCATTATTGTTGAACCTTGTTAGACTAGTGAACCTTATTGATTTGACTAGTCCATAGTTGATGAACGTTCTAAATTTCAGAACCCTTATTGAATTATCCAAACCAAACTTCCTTTAGTGCGGACTCGAATGTCAAATCGAGATGAACAACCCCATGAAAGGATTTACTTATCGTTAGCGTTAAGATATTGTGCATGTATGGTACTAAGGGCCGATCCCCTAAGTACGAGTAGAAGGTCCATAGTCTTATGCCTGTTAAAGGTTTCAAGTATAACCCTTGATAACCTAGGACATAGTTCAATGTCTTATGACCCTCATAAATCTTTTGATTCTTGCTATTCATTCTTGATTCAAAAGTTGAGCTTTTATTTCAGAAGTTATTATTTCTCTCGCATGTTATTATTCATTGTTATATTGTTATACTTGTGGGCGATCATGCTTACTCTTGCGTAATAATAACATTGCAGTTAAGAACGAAAGAGCAGACGAACCTTCCACTAGTAAAGGCAAGGGCAAGCTTAGCATGTAATGAAGATTGATTATTTATGTGGTTATGTAATGATGATTAGAATTGATGTTACTTAAGACTTATTTGTTTATGTTTCCGCATAGATGATTTAAGGGTAGAGTAACCTGGGATTTATTTATTATGTAGTTGATGTAACCCCATAAGGGGAGATTTATTATTATTTCTATCTATTGCATGGTTTGCATTTATTTATGGGTAGATAGATGGATGATGTCTATACAGTGAATACAAAATCCTATGGAAATGGAAGTACCGTATTTGGGGGTGTCACAACATCTTAACACATATATGTACATAATTAAAACTCCTTCCAATTTACAGAGGATTTACAGAAGCTTTAAAGCCATTAATGTTAATTAATGTTATTTTAATTAATTTATTTATTAATTAGAGATTTAATAGTTTGACATTATTTATTAATGAGAAATTTAATTATGTGACTATGTGAATTTATGAGAAATTATTATATTTTATTTCAAGTAAATTAAATAAAATATTGGATTTATTTTATAAGGAGTGTGACATTTTCAAACTATATGATAAAATTTATTAAATTAAATGGTTTTGAAATCTATTAAGCCTAGCCAAACATGGCCTTAGTGGGAGTTACTAGCAGTTACCCATGACTGGGTTAACTGACCATTATGCGCGTCAGTTCTCTTTCCCTTTATTATACGTATTTTTTTTCTATTCATTTTCTAAGTCTGAAAACAGAGAGGGAGAGAGAGTTTGAGAAATTGTCAGATAAAAATTGTGAGATTTAGAGAAATTGTGAGTGTGTAATCAACAAGTTTCTTGTGAAAGAGTCATCTGTGATCATCTCTTCTAAATTATACTTTGGGTAATTTCTCCAAACCCAATTTCTATTTCACGTAAATTGGAAGGAGTATTAATTATGTATATATAAGTGTTAAGATGTTGTGACACCCCCAAATCCGGTACTTACATTTCCACAGGATTTGGTGTTCACTTTACAAACATCATCCATCTATCTACCCATAAATAAATGCAAACCATGCAATAGATAGAAATAATAATAAATCTCCTCGTATGGTGTTACATAAACTACATAATAAATAAATCACAGGTTACTCTAACCTTAAATCATCTGTGCGTAAACATAAACAAATAAGTCTTAAGTAACATCAACTCTAATTCTCATTACATAACCACATAAATAATCAATCTTCATTACTTGCTAAGCTTTCCCTTGCCATTACTAGTGGAAGGTTCGTCTGCTCTTTCGTTCTTAACTGCAATGTTATTATTACGCAAGAGTGAGCATTATTTCCCACAAGTATAATAATATAATAATGAAATAATAACATGCGAATAATCAAAGACTTCTGAAATAAAAGCTCAACTTTTGAATCAAGAATGAATACAAGAATCAAAAGATTTTTGAGGGTCATAAGACCTTGAACTATGTCCTAGGTTATCAAGGGTTATACTTGAAACCTTTAATGACTATAAGATTATGGACTCTTATTCTCGTATTTCTTGGGGGATCAAATTTTAGTACCATCATTCGTGCACAATATCTTAACGCTAACGCATAAAGTAAATCCTTTGCGGGTTGTTCATCTCGGTTGACATTCGAGTCCGCACTAAAGGAAGTTTGGTTTGGATAATTCAATAAGGGTTCTGAAATTTAGAATGTTCATCAACTATGGACTAGTTGAATCAATAAGGATTCGCTAGTCTAACAAGGTTCAACAATAATGATTACAAGTAGGGGTAGGAAACTTGCCTCGTGCGTAGATTACACTTTAATTAAACTAGTTCTTTGATTTAAATCCTACATATCAATTACATTCGTAACTCTAGTTAATTATAATATAATTAACCATCATAAATTCATTCTTTTATCTAAACTTTGGTTATGACTATACTTAGTCAAATATCACACTTATTGTCACATAAGAACACTTCATGAATAATAAGCTACTTATGTATTTCATAATTCAATCCACATGCAATTATGTTATTTACATGCTAAATATCTATTTTAATATCTCATTATACTTCTAACATATTTTTATGTTCATTACATTAAGTTGTTATCACATTGCTAGACTTGAACATTTAAAAATAATTTATTTCAATATTTCGAAGAGTAAATAGTAGCCATGGCTTTATCTCAGCACTTACTAACTTTCGGCGTTGCATCATGGACTCTTGGCATTCTTGCATGGTAATGTTATAGGCACGAGTGTTAAGCCGCAGTGCATGTAAGAAATCAAAAACTGCTCGCAATTCGCAAAAATTGTAGAACACAGCCAAAAACTAAAATTAAAATTTTACTACACGAATTTAACCATACCCATTCATAATAATACACATATAATCACTACTTAACCCTTCTAGCATGATTTTAACATGTTAAAACACCTAATTAACATGATTAAAACATGAAATTTTCACTGTTCTTTGTGTTCTTGAAGGTTTTGAACAAAAACCATGAAAATTAATACTACGGATTCGTTATAAAACCGAATCCGTTCATTTAAGGTTTCGTCTCTTCGTAACAGCATGCATAATCAAATAAGAGTGGGAATTTTACAAAAATATTTATGTTTGACACATTAAAGTTACATATAAGGGCCATATGGCCAAAACCCAAATTCTGTAATTTTGAAGCAATCATATACGATGTAATATAATGTCAAACTGATGATAGGGAACCATCTAATACATAGAGAAACACATTAAAACAACATCTTAACACATATATGTACATAATTAATACTCCTTCTAATTTACAGAGGCTTTATAGAAGCTTGAAAGCCATTTTCATAGAAACTAAATGACGTGAAATAGAAATTGGGTTTGGAGAAATTACCCAGAGTATAATTTAGAAGAGATGATCACAGATGACTCTTTCACAAGAAACTTGTTGATTACACACTCACAATTTCTCTAAATCTCACAATTTTTATCTGACAATTTCTCAAACTCTCTCTCCCTCTCTGTTTTCAAACTTAGAAAATGAATAGAAAAAAGAATACGTATAATAAAGGGAAAGAGAACTGACGCGCATAATGGTCAGTTAACGCAGTCATGGGTAACTGCTAATAACTCCCACTAAGGCCATGTTTGGCTAGGCTTAATAGATTTCAAAACCATTTAATTTAATAAACCTTATCATACAGTTTGAAAATGTCACACTCCTTATAAAATAAATCCAATATTTTATTTAATTTACTTTAAATAAATATAATAATTTCTCATAAATTCACATAGTCACATAATTAAATTTCTCATTAATAAATAATGTCAAATTATTAAATCTCTAATTAATAAATAAATTAATTAAAATAACATTAGGCTTATTAAATATTTCCTTTAATACAATAAGCTCACATAATGACATACTTCGATAATAAAAATTCTCCACATTAATTTAATAAATGTAACCCATATAATTAAATTAATCTACCACAATTTCATCAATTAATTATTTAATCTAATAATTAAATCATCAAAAATATTTATTTACTTCAATAAATATTAAAATTAAATTACAAAAACTCGTTCATCACACATCACGTAAAAAACTTGGCTAACACGAAGGTTAGGCAAGCGTTAAGAAAAACTTGCCTTCAAGCGTCTTGGAATTTATAATTCAACTATTCTCGCCTTTTTACAGATCTACATGATACATTCACATAAAGACAATCGTAATTAGTTATCAAATAAACTAATTGTGCGGTTCTAACCAACTTCTTTCTCTTCTATGTTTTATTTGAATTAACTTCGTTATTAAAGTCGATTCAACTTTCTATACTTTGTTACATTTCATTAACATTCTTACGTCCTTAACCGACATTCGATTATTATTGGTTAACTAAAAACGTTGAACGTCATTCATGGTTCACTTATTACGTCTTTATGTTCTTCGTTTAATTTCTATTAAATCTTACTAGATCTTCTTACATCAACACATTATAAGTGATTTAAGGTAAATCTTATCATGTACATTAAGTACCTTCATTATCTTGCTTTAAGTCTTCATTCAAAATGGAACAAAAACTAACTTGGTCCATATTTTTCATCATTATCGTATTGTGTTGACATCTTATGTATTCTAGTGGCGCCAAGCAAGATCACTCTCCGAGGTTTTTCCCCGAACTCGGCCATGCTTTGAGTCCATGTACAAACTCTCGTGCTACGACGCGAGTCTCCAGAAGTTTTTATTTTCTCTTAGCCATACATGGCAATCACCTGCTAAGTGTGAAAAACACTTTGGGTTTGGCGCCTGCTGGCTGCTCGAACTGTGCACCAGTTGGCCAAAATAGTTTTGTTTCCTAACGAAACTCCCGGCTTCCTATTTTGTTCGTTTTACATTCGAATTGACCCATTCGAAAGCCTACAAGTCAGGAATTACATCCTTTACGTGTTCGTATAAGAATTTCATATTTCTGAATTCGTTAACTCAGAAATCACCTTTAAGTTCATTTTTAAGCGTTCGTTTAACGTTTTCATCCGTCCAATACTCGTTTTCTTCGTTATAAGTCGGAATGCGACGATTCTTTCACCAACGACTCTTAATTACCTTATCTCACGTGTTGACATTGGAAACCAACGTTTTCAAGTCCCACGTCAACTTTTGACCTTTAATCCGGGCTTTCTACGTTTTTGACGTTTAACGTCTATTTTCGTATAATTTGTCATAACTTCGTTACTAATGTTCTCTAAGCCAAATCACATGGAAAACTCCATTGATTCATCATAGTCACCCTAACCAAACAATAGGCACATCCCTTAGCTATAACGGTTTTCAAAACGTTCGTTAATAACTAAGTTAACGTTCAAGACGCTTATGGTTTTTAACTCATGTAAACACTTACGATTTCTATTTGGTCATGACCTATCAATGATTTAATCATTAATAGGCATCCTTATATCTCCTCAATAAACACACTCCACTCCTCTACGATTCTTCTACGAGAAAGAAATCGAAAAAGATGAAGATTACGGTTTATAAGAATTTACCTTTGAAGTAATTCACGTTCTTGATAAACGCCTATTGGTTTGCTTGGAAGTAGAAGGATTTAATGTTTCTAGCTCTTTCTCTCTCTCACTATATTTGGACAAGCTTTGTAAAACAACAAAAATCCAACTCTAGCTTTCTATTTATAGAAAACCAAATGAGGGCAAAATGGTCCAATTCTCCACCTCCTTACTTATTTACCACTTTGTCACCAAGTAAAGTACTTGGTGACTAACTGATATGCTTGGCTTGCACACCAAGTGGCCAGACCACCATGCCCATGGGTTGCCCCATGGGTTTTACCCATTCGGTGACCCACCGGTTCGATCCACGGTTCGGTTTTCTTGCATTGGGCTTAACCAATCTAATATTGGGCATTGACTTGGGCTTATTACTTAATCCCTTGGGCTTGCTCATTCAATTGATTAGACTAAACATAATCCAACCCAAATGAATTAACATTAAGTCTTAACTAAATTCTAGAATACAACTCGTATTCCCTACGTATAATTCACGTATTCTTTCCGTATAATACTAGTAAGATAATCGTATTGTACTCCGTATTAACTCATCATATTATACATAGATACTAAATAGTATCTCAATTGTATAACACATGCCTTAACCCTAACAAAATTACTTCCACACGTTTCATTTCTTTCTCAGAAATCAATATACTCAACCCTTAGGTTTTAAGTCCGCAGGCGAAAACTTCGTTTGCCATAACGGAATTATTATTGAATATTCCATACTATCTTCGTATTCTATCATTACGCGTTTCTCAGAATCTCAAACCCTAGCTCCGATCGAAATTGGATGAATAGTGTTTTTACGTAAACATTCTCGAAAAACCTTCGTTTTCGTCTTGATAATTCAAAACAATTAATTCTAGCACAAAGCCATAATACTAACCACATCTGCACATTCTAGGTCATAAAATGACCTTCGAACATCTTACTCACATAATTACTCAATTAAATTCATTTAATCCACATAATCAAATAAAAACTTAATTAATTGAAAATTCGAAATTCTCGGGCGTTACAGTCTAAACATCTATAGTCCATTCCACATTTGTTGACTTTTATTCTTAAACAAATGGACAAGGCTCGATGCTTCTGATGTAGATAGATGATACACTACAATCATGATCGTGGTGTCTTGCAACATTAGTGCTTGATCCGACACTAGTAGATGAGAACACTACAATTTCTCTTAAGTACCGGTACGCTACGATCTTAGCTTGCTTGATTTGCAGACTCTAAGCTTCCGAGAGCACTCTATGATTCTTGAGTTTCACTCGACAGGCGTTTGGACCACTCTACGATTTCTGGGAGGCCCTCCAAAGTAGACATACTACGATTTCTTGATGCTATACGATTCTGTCTTGGCTTCTACAAACTCTTGACTGGCTTGATAGACTACGATTCTTTTGAAGCCTATCAATTACATCTCAAGACATAGATCAACCTAACAACTTTGATCTTTTCTTCTATACATTCATTTACAGAATGATAAACGTTAAAGCTCAAATCAACCTAACAAGTTTGATCTATCACTAAGTCTTTGAACATGTATTCCAAGAATGACTTTACATATAATCATGAATATTTACTTTCAACATCAAATTTAAAAATATGCAATCTCCCAACAGTATGAAATGTGGTTTCAATTTGTTTTTTATATAATAGGTTACTTGGCTTGGTTTAGTATATGTTTTGAAACAAAACTTAAGTTTTGAAAACTAATATTGATAAGCATTCTGACCTTATGAGATAACATGCTAGCACTCTTTATACCTTTGAACATGACTAATATGTGCACTCATCTAGTTAGGCACAAAATGAATTACTCAAGCACTATTTATAATAAATTTCAAGAATAAAGCTATGTTAACTTTGAGTACATGAGTTGAATGTGTTAAGCATGTCTGTTAAAGATTTATTAGCCTCGTTGATTTAATAGTTATCCTAGATAGTCCTTTGTTACATGAAACTAATTAACCTTGTTAGATGGAAATTTTAAAGTGAAAACCATAACGTGGGAAAATAAACATAAAATGAACACAAGAAACATCAAACCTAGTCCAAGACCTCTCAACATGCGTATATGATATGTATTAGTATCATGGTATTCTAAGATTAATTTGTGGAATGAAAAGCTCAACTCTGCTCTGATCAGGGAGCAGCGTGGCCGCGCTACATGCCAGTGCAGTCTGACTTTTTAAAACTTTAGTCTGAACCTTGTAGCATGTATACATTTATGTCCTAAGCTATAACACGTAATTAAAGTTGTGTTTTAAGTATTCAACATGTGATGTCAATACGGAATTAAAATTGAACATGTTTCTACAAAGTTTTTAGATAAAAATTTTAAAGACAAAAACAAGAGTAAAAATGAAATTATGTGGTGTGATGGTATATCAAATATATGGCTGAATGTGTGTATATGATATGTGTGATTAATTATATGTATATAAGAGTGTAGGATTGTTGGTTTAAGTATCAAGCTTGTATAACTAATGATCGCGTATATATACATAATTATGATAATAGGATATTGGAGTGACATTAAGTTATAAGTTGGTAATCAATGTTAAAGGAAAGTACCTTAACTTGTACAATCGTACGAGTAAATAATTGCTAGAATGATTAAATTGTTATATAAATTATCGTTCATATTCTGAAGCTTGATTTAAATCAGAGTTATATTCTTAGAATCATGTTGCTAATATTGAACTTATAAATTGTTCCTAAATGCATTGAAAAAGGTGTCTGTCATTTGATTCGGCTAGACCAATATCATGTGTTAGAAAGCGATCCAAACCAATTGCTTTGGTGCGAAAGTCTTATAATATGTTGAGATGAACAACCCTCATAAAAGGGGATATATATTATGTTGGGAAACTAACACACGCGTGAACAACATGTTTAAATGTTATGCATAACGTAGGGTACTTTAGGCTGATCACATGTTATACCTGTTTATTGGATTATCAGTAAAATAATGTTAATTCTAGCAGTAGTTCTTCGTTCATATTGACTGCACAATATTAAAATCTTATCTATTGGAAAATGATGAAACCTTTGAATGCTTTTGATAATACTTCGGTCTATAATGACTTTTTGTTTACAATTCATAGGACATATTTTGAACTATTGAAATTTCTTTGTTTACAACATTATTCATTAAACCCTCGAGCTATCTTTTATCATTATACATTTGAGATTATTATCTTGATATTTATGCATATTCATCCTTATTGTTATATTACTTGTTGGACAAATTGTTTGCTCATTCTTGCTTCCTTAAACTTTTCAGTTAAGGCAAAGTGTTGTGAAACATTAGACAATGATAAAAAAAAGGGCAAGGCTAAGGAGTAGCTTGTTCCTTTGTATTAGAACTTTAATTATCATGTTGTATTAAGACTTAATTAGTATTATGTAATAAGTTATAATTTGATTAAGTTGTGTAATATGTTAGTAATGGTTGCGAGACTTGGGATGAGAATATTTATATTAAATCAATGAAAATTATTATATTATTCCGTTGTTCAAGTTATTAGTATATTAGAACGTGAAGCACTAGATTCGAGATAGATGTATCTGAATTTGGGGGGTGTCACACTTCTTGTGGACATTATAATGTTGAGGTCTATAAAGCTCAGGTTAGGAGGATGATTTTTCAATGTTCTTGTTGTTCTTGGAAGACTGTCATTGGTCATTTGCTCTTCTAGTTCGTGTTCTGGTATGCCAGATTCTGCTCCTAAAATTTCATCCGTTTTAGATACTAAACAAGATACTTTCTAGCTATATCAGTTTTCTTAAAGGATGACAATTTGAAATAAAAACAAACTTCTAAGTATAAGTAACTTCCTTAATATGCTCCAATTGACAAAGTTTGTTATTTAAAAAGATTTTCAGCATAAATTATGTCTTTCATATCTTTTATTAAAAAACAACCAAAAATATAATCCATTCAATCCATAAATAACTAACACGTATAAACATATTTACTATATATTATTTTTAATAAACCATTACAAAATTAATTTTGTCCATTTAATAACTTATAATCTGTAACGACCGAGAAATTCGGATCCTTTGTAAAATTATTTGAAAGAATTAAATAATGAATAAAATAATATTATTTGTTATTATATGTGATGATAAGATGTATGGCGTTCTATAACCTAGAAACGTCGGAAGATCGTAGTATTTGAACCACATGAATGAATTAAAGTGTTTGAATTTCCAAGACGAAAATAAATGTTTTTCGAGAAAGTTTACGAAAAACACTATTCACCGATTATCGCTCGTGAATTATTTTTGAACTTCTGAGAAATATGTAATGTTAGAATATCGAGACGTGACGGATTATGTAATAATAATCTTAGTATGGAAAACGCAATAATTCGCATGCGGACTTAAATTGAGAATGTATGTATTAATAATCTAATGAAATGGAATGGTGGATATTGTATAAAGAGCAAGTCCAATATGTATAAGATGTAAACCTATGTGGGATTTATTATCAAGCCCAAGTATTTAGTTAATGAAGTCGAAATTAATTAATGCAAGCCCAACAAGGAAATTGGCTAGATTAATTAGTAAGCCCAATGAATTGGACATGATCCATGGGGCAATCCAAGTGTAAGTGGGTAGACTTGATGGGCAAACATCTTGTGTGATGACCAAGTATTGTGATGGCCAAGTAATATAAGTGGCTAGCAAGTAGTCTTGGTGGTTAAGCACTTAATAGTAAGGAGGTTAGTTTAAGGAGGTGGGTTGACATAAAGACCATTATGCCCTAACCTTAGCTCCTCTATAAATATCAAGCTTCAATTCATTTGTTACTTGTTCAAATTTCTTCCAACTTCTTACAAGATAAACAACTTAAGTGTTAGAGAGAATAAGTCACCTAAGCACTTATAAGTCATCTCAACTTTTGCTAGTTTTCCAAAGTGAAGGGAAGTAATAGTTCATGAAAGGTAATTATCTTGTCTCTTCCATCTCTATGATATTATGATTGATTGAGAAGTGGGATGGTTTAATGAAATAATATCATAAGTCATTGATGAATGAATTTAAGCCGAATAAGTTGAATAAGCAACTTGAACTTAAATAAGTTAATGAACTTATGAATAATTGCCTTTGTTGTCATAAGCATGAGAATGGTAGTTAATAAGTGAAATAAGTCATTGACTTATGGGAATAAGTCAAAACCTACTTTGATAATAAGTTGGTGTAATAAGTAACTTGTAATGTTTACATGTTGACTGAAATTCACCTAGAATGATTAGTAATAAGGTTTGGCCACTTTAATTCACACGATTAGATTTATAATCGTCGAATTCGTGAAATTCTCGGAATGAAAGTCATATTTTGTGTTTGACATTGGAAACATTGGTTTTCGATGGAGACAAGTCATATTTGGAATTATAGAGTTGCAGACTCGAAAATGGCCGGATTCCGACTTAAAACGGAGAAACGAGCGTTGAACGATTATGAACGTTTATCATTTTCATTAAAATGGACTAATAGGTAAAATTTTAGCAAACAAAGTAAAATAGATAAAATTCTTGCATGAACACATAGAGTACGTAATTTGTGTCGTGTAGGCTCTTGAACGAGCCAATTCGGACTTATAACGAAGAAGTTACAAGTCCGGGAATTTAATTCAACTTTTGAAAAATCATCCAAAGTGTAATCAGGCATGCATCTTTGGTGTATGGCTGCCAAAACAAATAAAATAAGCTCGCAACCGCATGCGCTAAAATGGCCATAAACTTCTGAAGAATTGTGCTTGCTTGGTATAACTATTAACACCGAGACTCGCGCTACGCGGTCTTAGAGCCCGGATTTTGAGCAATAAGAGGTAGCGCCAAGAATGCGGTACCAAGTATTAATAATAATCGGTAATAAAATTTTTCCTCAAGACCAAGACAATAATGAATGTTTACAAATGAACATGAAAAGTAATTGTTAATAAAGATCTTAATGAAACATAGTTATGACATATTGAAACTTAGGTATGCTCACTTAAGGTTAAGATTAAGTCAATTACTTATGATGTAAGATTGACCTAACAGAAAGCCGAAACCTATAAAAACAAATCTAATACGTAATTAGATTGAGAAGTAGGGTAAGATTCTTTAGGAACCATGTGTGATCATTCATGACCTAATGTTCTATGTTATGCTCTCATCTAATGTAGAGACCTTAAAGACGTAAAGTGCACGTGTTACAAATTGTAGCAGACGCTAAAGGCAAGTACTCTAACCCTTGTTCCAGTTCGATCTGGGAAAGTCTTTGTGATTCATGTATTCTTCGCATGAGTTAGTATTTGAGGAATGTCAAAGCCAATCCTTTCAGCTAGACGTATGCTATGTTATTCTATCAAGTGTTGATAAGGATTTACCGAACTAATATTGTTGTGGTTTTCAAAAGTAGATTGTGTATGCTCAAATTATTTTGTCGTCAAACGACAGGCACGTGAGGTTACCACAAATTAAACGTATACACGTTTAATGAATGTAGTGTTGATCAACATAGAGTACTATAGGCTGATCACCTAGACGTGCTCGTAAGATATACCGGACTTACGGACTTCGTGTCGGGATGTCCTTTTCAAAGTACTTATGAAATGTTTATGGTCTTGAACCGGAATTGATGTTTTTCTAAATATTGTTGTTGTAAAACATTTTGAATGAAAAGAAGTGTTATTTTGAATTTTCAATAGTACTTCGTAACTCTTGTCCAGTTATTGAAGATATACGATTCCTATGTTTCAAGCATGCTATTTTCCTAGAATTGTTGTACTTGCTGAGCTAGTTAGGCTCATTCTTGCTTGAACTATATGAATGCAAATAAAGACCGAATCTGATGGATGGATCCGATAAGGATAAAGGGAAGGCAAAGGCGAACCCGGTAGCTTGCTTGCTTATGTAATAGTATAGATTTTGTAAGAAATAATATTGATATTATGACAAAGACAATGTATTGGTCGTAAAGAACCTGGGAAAATGTAAATATTCTTTTGATATATATAAGACATATCCGTTCTTTTGAGGCATTTCAATTGAATGTTTATGTGAACTATAGCACCGTGTAGCACCATCTGTCGGGTTGGAAGATACCCGAATTTGGGGGCGTCACATAATCTATAGCATATTATCATCATTAAAATTACAAGGTATAAAAACTAACATCCCCTCTTATATATTTCCAACAAAATGTACCGTTTCAAGTGCAATGTACAATTTTGAAACACACAATACAACTGTGTATTGTATCATTTAAGCTAAAAATGAGACTTTTACAGTGAAAATATCAACTCCCCAGAAAAAGGTAAATTTGTTTGATGAGTAAACACAATGATAATAAATTATTTTAAATTCATAAATATTTTATCATTTTATCAATCGGCCACAAGTGTTAGAACGATAGTATGTAAAATGAAAAATGATTTGGTTTTTGAGGCGTGTAAAAACCATTTTTAAAGTGATAATTGCCCCCGCTCGATTTGAGTTTGCTTACAAGCAATTCACTTACAGGATACAACAAAGCCACCAAAATCTGCAGATAGCAAAAATGAAGATTTTTATTTAGAAAATACTGTGAGACTTATTAATTTGGAAAACAGAAAATTGGAAAAAAAAATGAATGAATAATTTTTCTGCCATAACTCTCTATTTATAAATTTTTAAAAACAGTTATTCCCAAAATATGGGTGCTGGAATAATAAAAAAACTATCATTAAGGATAATAATATGGTGTATCTCACTTGATCAGATACAATAAAACATTTAATCTTGGTCATCCGATCTAACACACGGCTAAGTGCACCTCTAAAGGTGAAATGTCGCACACGCGAGTGTGTTTCGCTTGATTATACTTCATACTTCTCCTTTTGTCTCCTACTGTTAGGTGGTGTTTGTTTGGGTCTTAATGCCTCTTAATAGGTGTGCCTCTGATTCGGTAAGAGGCACAACTTGTTTGGTAAAAAAATTTAAGCCTCTTAATACCTCTTAATCGATAAGATTCAAAAATAAATCTA
Organism: Panax ginseng; assembly: GCA_020205605.1. NCBI lineage: Eukaryota > Viridiplantae > Streptophyta > Magnoliopsida > Apiales > Araliaceae > Panax > Panax ginseng. The sequence goes on along the minus strand of CM035145.1, from coordinate 64,047,591 downwards.
TACCATTCAAAGAAGCATCTGAGCGAGTTTTGTTTTTCTTGGACAAAAATAACCTCAACAATATTACAAAATACTTCCTTTATCCCCATACAATTTTAACCTACTGATTTTTTCTCCCTTCACGCGACCATCGACTGGAAGAGAACGGAGAATGCGAAGGTGGATCAAGTGGATCCACTTTTCTGGCTCGACGGGGACAGAATCGAGGTTGAAATTGAAGAGAACAGAGGGGAGAGAAGGATTGGAGCCTGACAGAGTGAGGGGGATAAGGGGTTTGTCATCTGGGGAAGAAAGAGAGGGTTTGGATTTTGATATTAGGGATTGATTGGGCTAGTTTGGTGAGGAACGTAACAGCGGAAGTATAATCTGGGGTTGGGTGGGCTGTGTTGATTCTGAGGTATTGTTGGAATCGGGTTATGGGCGTCTTCATCTTTGCTGAATGTATTGATTTTGATGGGATGAGGCAGTTGAGAAGAGAATTAAAGTGAGAAATGAGAGGATAGAGAAGCCGGAATGGAGTAATTTGGGCATGGTGACTGGTGAGGGGAGTGGAGAATGAAGTGATTTGAGGAACTGAGCAAGTACACAGCTAAGGAAGTGGAAGAAGCATACTGTTTGTTTGATCAAGGATTACAGATTTGCTGTTGCAAGCAATATAAGTTGCTCCAACAAAGTCAACAACTATGGTGGGTTTTTGTTTTTTTTTGTTTTTTAAGTGGTATTATATACTATGGAGTGGGAATTTAGAATCAAGAGGTGGTGTTTGATGCTGCATTATGGTATGTAAATGGTAAATCGAAGTAAATAATAGAGTTTTGTGTGTGTGTGAGAGAGAGAATTAATAGTTTACTACTAATATAGAAAGAATATCAAACAACTACTAATATAGAAAAAAATTAATAGATTTAGAAAAAATATTTAGAGGGTTAAAATGGTAAAATACTGTTATTCAGACATTTAAGAAAAATTAATTCTCAAACACCATTTTTTCATTCACACACAATTCTGGACAGATGCTCTATATTATTCAGCTGTCTAAACTGTTCAGGTCTTAACACTCAATTTTATCAAACACCACCTTAGTAAGGAGTCCCATTATATAAAGTTGAGAAGTTTTATTTCTCTCCTATGTGGGATGTACCATACATCATGTAGATTTATACTAATATCACTAAAAATATACATATTTTACAATCTAACTACAACGACAAGTCAAAAACATATGTAAAAATATCAAATATGCTTATAAAATATCAATTCTCTCATATGACCACTGTGAGAAAATCTTGTTAAACTAATATGTTTACTTGTATAACTATAAATATCAATATATACTACTATACTACACCATAATAAAATTTGTTCAGTTCGATTCATTAAATGAGCCTCTAGCGATATTGTGGACATCTTCTCTAACTAGTGTAATGCAAGCCAGGAAACCAACATATAGTCCCCCCATTTGAAAGAAGAAAGGCAATCTACCATTTCAACAACATGCTGCATTCAACCAATGCCAGGTCATAAAGAAAAAATTTGAAAGAATAGAAAATTGGGTTTTCACTCCACTGGGCGATTCCCTTGAAAACATATTGGAGTTATTAATCAATCAGAGGAAAATTACTGAATTGGCTCTACCTCTTGATCCAAAAAGTAAAAGATACGATCCAAGCCAGAGATGTGCTTACCATTTAGGTTCTTCGAGACACGATATAGAAGATTGTTGGTCCTTAAAGCATAAAATCCAAGATCTGATGGAAAGTGGCAGTATTGTGGTACAACGACCTGACCAACAAAATGTCAACACCAACCTTCCGTTACAACATGATACGGAGGGAGTGAACATGATCGGGTCAGGGAGCGCTGAGATGCATCCAAATCATAAGTACATACGTAGGATGGAGGAGTTCCCTCAAAGGAGCAGAACAAGTATCCTAGAGCAGGAAAATTCGGAGGACTATATGATAGTAAGTCAAAAATTGGAGACGATCCAACATCAAGTAACTCTGTTGGCTAGTCTGATAGTGCGACAACATCAGGTTACAAGGCAACTTTTCACTCAATTATCAAAAGGCCAAAAGGAAAAAGAGGTTAGCCAGAATGTAAGCCTATCTCCCTCTGTTAACGTCTAATTTTGTACGCCAAACAAAATCATCCAAAAGGACAAGCCAAAATAGCGCCAACGGTTGATTGTATTAATTGTTGCGAAATCAAACTCTCGAAATACACTTACATAAACATAAATAAAGAAATATAAAGTATGAACACAAGAATTTACGTGGAAACCCAATTGGGGAAAAACCACGGAGAGAGAGAGAAATCCACTATAATAATATTGGGAGTACAAGTTGTGTATTTGTGTTGTAACTCTTGTGCCCTTTTATATTCTTCTCCCTCCAACCATAGCTTGTAGCCGTATATATAAAAGTCACCTCCACCCGCATCCAACAAGGAGAATGACTCTTTATCCCTCCAAATAAGGAAACACAATCCTATTTTAATAAGGACTCTTCCACTGTTATAATAAATACATATGGGTCATCACCAGATCCGAACCATTAAATAGACTGGGTTGCACCATGGCTAGACCCAAATAATCACATCCCAACATTTCCCCCAGTCTTTTATTTATAAGAAACTTATAAATAAGAGAGTATTCAAAAAGTCTTCGTGGGATTTGTATCCTCGGGATTTTTATTCTCCGAATTTTTATCCTCCGAATTTATATCCTCCAAATTTTTATCCTCCAAATTTTTATCCTCCAAATTTCCTTCAGTCTGTGGTTGATGATGAAACTGAAGCCGCCTTTAAAGCACTTCAATGATATAAAAGCTTAAACTTTTATCTACTGCTATTTGGTTTGAATTAGATTACTAGTCACGGTGACTCAGCACCAATTTATCATCACCTGAACCAAAGTGTTAATGTTTATATTTTACATGCATCATGTGAACACTACCACTACATGCATAATATATATATACACACGTACAAGTATATATTTAATTTAATAAAAAAGAATCACTTATCTCCTTCAGTGAATCGATGATTTTAAATCGACACTAGAACAAGTGTCTCGTTCCCACAGACGGTGCCAATGTTAACGCCGATTTTATGCGCTTTGTAAATCGGCCAAAAAGAACGAGCCAAAATAAGCGCCCAACGGTTGATTCTATTAATTGTTGTGAAATCAAACTCACGAAATACACTCACATAAACATAATAAAGAAATATAAAGTATGAACACAAGAATTTACGTGGAAACCCAATTGGGGAAAAACCACGGAGAGAGAGAGAAATCCACTATAATAATATTGGGAGTACAAGTTGTGTATTTGTGTTGTAACTCTTGTGCCCTTTTATATTCTCCTCCATCCAACCATAGCTTGTAGCCGTATATATAAAAGTCACCTCCACCCACATCCAACTAGGAGAAGGACTCCTTATCCCTCCAAATAAGGAAACACAATCCTATTTTAATAAGGATTCTTCCACTGTTAAAATAAATACATATGGGTCATCACCAGATCCAGACCATTAAATAGACTGGGTTGCACCATGGCTAGACCCAAATAATCACATCCCAACATAATCCTATCTAACTTGAAGATTGGAAACTGTGCATCATGTATAGCTGTGGGCTGCCACTTTTATTGGAAAACAAATTCATGGGCATTTCCTTGTTTAATATGCCAAATAGTTTTAGAATCAGACGGAACCACATGGTAAAATCCCTCGCAGATGAGCATATTGGCACATGTATAAGAATTGAATCCTTTAATTTCCTTGCTTAGTGCTGTATTTATTGATAGGGGTAGGAGTCCTTTTCAGAATCACCTTATAACTGTAATTAATGGCTAATAGAGTCCTTCCCAAATTAAACATCCTTATCCCACCTTCAGACCGCATCCTAACAAGAAAGATCAAGCATTGGAGCTCAAACTTCATTCTTATCGATGGAGATCTATATTGAAGAGCTTCCAGGTCTCCACTGCTCAAGTGCTTGACACCGTCAGAAGCAAATTACACACTTCGGGAAGTGCACGAAGGGATTTGTGTGGATCACATTGGAGAGAAGTCACTGGCACACAAGATTTTGAGGCAGGGATATTACTGGCCAACCATTTATCAAGAAGCGAAGGACTTTGTCAAGAAATGTCCCAAGTGCCAGCTGAACAGTTCCATTCCACATCAACCTCCCGAGGAGTTGTATTCGGTCTTATACCCAATTCCGTTTGCTATATGGGGAATCGACATCTTGGGGCCTTTACCGAAGTCCAAGGGGCAAGTGAGTTTTGTGATCGTAGCTATCGACTACATGACCAAATGGGTCGAAGCCAAACCTCTACCAAAGATCACCAAACTGGAATGCCTGAAATTTTTCAAAGAAGAGGATGTCTATTGATTCGGTATCCAGATGGCCTTGGTCTCGGACAACGGCAGACAGTTTGTTGGATCGAAGTTCGAGAGTTTTTTGCAAGAATTGGGAATTCAACATAAAAAAACTTCAGTAGCGCACCCTCAGTCGAACGGGCAGGTAGAAGTCACCAACCAAACCTTGCTTAACGGTATCAAAAGGAGGTTGGATGAGTTGAAGGGTCGCTGGTCAAAAGAGTTGCTCAGTGTTCTATGGGCCTATTATTGGGTAAAATCTAATTACGCACAACACGCAAGTATACGTGGTCAACAAGTAATAAAGTGAAAGTAAAGTATCATTCCCACGAGGAATTGTTTAATAAAAAATCACCAAGTACTAACTCGTAACCAACTCAATCTTATTTAAACGAATGAATTTCAATTTATAAGTAAACTAATTCTAATTACCACTAGTTAAATTAAGATTACGGAGATTTAAGATCACAACTTCACTTATTGCTTCATTTAAGTTAACACACTTCTCATCAATTATTTTCTATCTTGAATTGTTAATCAAGAACACTAAAGCAGATACAACCACCTCTCGATGCATAATACCCATACACTTAAATCCACAAATGATAGAATTAAGCAAGACACCCTAATTAACTAATCCACTATATCTCTATGTGAATTACAATTAAAAAGGATTTAAAGCACAAGTTCTCAATAAGATTACATATGGCGTAAAGGCATATCTCGATCCTAAACACGAATCTTGAATTCCATCTATGCAGAAATAACAAACACATGCTATCATAATCATATCTAAATCTATACTTCATCTCTCGAGTTCATAAAGATTATCACGGTAATTGTTAGCTAGGAAATTAAACAATTAAGTCCAAATCACAATAGACAATCCTCACGATAGAAATAACAATTGATAACGAAGTATATTAAAATAAACTATACAATAAGATCCATTGTAATCTCAAACAAAGAATTAGTTCATGATTATTGAATTAAAACTAAGAATCCACAATTGAATAATCATTAAAAGACAAAGATAGAATAAGATAAGAAGATAGAATCTATTGTCTGTAGATTTGAAGCTCCCTCCTTGCTCCTACTTTAAATCTTCAATGGTCTCCAAGTTGTTTCAATCTCTAAATCTCATAAGAACTAGGGTTTTGATCTAATCTACTCTAATCTAATCAAAATTTCCTATATCCCCTCTCTTTTATGCCTCTCATCATGTATTTATAGTTCTAATGGATACCCTAGCAAGTTAGACAACTAAGAATCCTATTTTAGCTCAAATTGGACACCAAATAACCCAAAACAGCTGTCCCCTCGCCGACCGACGTGCCCCACGCTGTCCCTAGGCCATTCTAGGCGCGCCTCGCGCTACAGTGGCAGACATTCTGGTGGCCAGGCGCGCCCCGCGCTATGCGTAGTTCATTTATAGCGTGGTACGCGCTACGCTATTTTCTGCTGCGATGTCCTTTGGTAAAACAGTCAATACGTTTGATCCGCTAGCAGTTACGGGGCCTGCCACCTATCAAATCGAAGATATCGACGAGATCTATAACTTTTATTCTTTGAGGATTGACAGATTATGTTTGGATCAAGGCGTAAATCGTGCTTGAAGTAGATGTTATGTAAATGGCAAGCATGGCAACTCTTTACTTTGAGTTTTGTTGATAAAAAGTCCATAACTCTCGCATCCAAACTCCGATTGGGACGATTCAAGATGTTCCAAAAATATTAGAAGAAGCTCTACAGTATAATCCAAGTTTCAAGCTAAGAACATGCATCCAACTTGGTGTTAAAAGTTCTTCAATTTTCCCTTTTTGCATTTGCTCACGTATTTTTGTCCAAAAGATGTCCGAATTGCTTTTTCTTGCTTCTTAATGCCAATGTTATGTCATAGCCTACAAAATAACATAAAATTTATGAAAAGTAACTAAGAAACATAGGTTTAAGTAACTAATTCAAGTAATAGATACCGGATAAGTAGGTATAAAACCTACTTATCAAATACCCCCAAACTTAAACAGTTACTTGTCCTCAAGCAAAAACACAAAACAACAGTGCTATGCGATGAAACTAATCTACATGCCTACGGATCCAACAGTAATGACAGAAACAAGTCTATTCAACCGGCCTTAGAGAAATCAAGTAAACATGATAATACATTATATCAAAACAAATCATTAACTTCCCAATCAATCATCAAATCTTAGACTGTTATCACTAGTATAGTGCATGTGTGTTCCACAACAATGTTAACTGATATAAAAACAAATTTAACATATAATAAGTCTCTTCGAAGGCATCATACAGTGTAAATAATTACCAATATCGAGGGTCAACATGGGATACTTATGCTTTATTTTTCATCTACGGGGGCTTTTTGCTCTTATTTCCCATTTTATTCATTTTTGTATTCATTTTTTTCTTTTTTTTCTTTTTCTTTTTTATAGTGAGTGTGTTTTACGCTCCATCTCACGCCTGTGTTTATGGGGAGTGCATTTCACGCTTCTTCTCGACCCAATTTATTCAACTCAATATCTTTTCTTTTTATTTCTTAGGAGCTTATATACCCCACTTTTCCCTCAAACTTAGGTTCTTACCTAATTCTTCGCCTTTATTGCATATCATTGTCATTCTCTTATTTAAAGTAGCATTATCCTTTAGAGTCCCATTATGTATCAATTTAAACTCAATCAAACAACAAGTTTTTTCTACTGTGCTATCCTTATTATACCAGTTTCAAACACAAAAAGATTTAATTCCTAACAAGAAATCACATCAAAGCTCTAATAGGCAGTACTATACTTGTCTACCCAATTCCAATCTCATCATTGGCCAAAACAAACTATAAATATAAAACAACTGGACTCATTCAAGATATACTAAATGCTACATAAACATAGTAAACTAACTGCTAATTTTTTAATTTTTCAAAAAAAAATTCATTCAAGAAACTAAATGCAAAAACTAAATGTAACTATATAAACTACAATGTAAATAACTAACTATATGTAATACGACACTAAAATGCCCCCAAACTTAAAACAGACATTGTCCTCAATGGCTAAGATAGGAAAAATTAAAAGACAGGACTTCCCTGAAAATACAACATTTTCCTCATTGTCTGCTAAGTCTGAAGTATAGGCTAGACACATTGGAATAAATCGGGAACCACACTTGAGTTGGACTTAACTAACATTGCAACTAAAACACTTTTAACACACAGGATTTACGGTGGCGCGGCCCATATAGATATGCATGAGATAGCGCTTGCTTAGGAGGTCGAGGAGTTCTTTGGCGTAATAGCGCCTGCACGCTGTGTCTATGTATTGGGTAGCCTGATTCGCGCTAGAAATTCATAACATGATGAATACGATGGCGCGCTTGCTGCTGGTATATATGCATACGTTGGGTTTTGCGCGTCCCGCGCTATGAGATCGGTGAATTGGCGCGGCCCACGCTGGCATGTCATTAAGTGATCATGGGGTAGTAAGCGCCGCTCCTGCGCTATATCATACAGCATTAGGCGTGTGCCCGCCGCTAGGGGTCGATAACATAATGACTCTATTTTCCTTCTTCAACCTGCGAATCATGCAAACATGGAGTGAAAATTATATGAAAACTTCATATTTGAGCTAGACTATAAACTAAAATATAAAGAATAAATAAGGAAAAAAAAAGTTTAGAGCTTGGGTTGCCTCCCAAATAGTGCTAGTTTTAACGTCGTAAGCCCGACTTTGTCTGGTCAGCATTATCTAATTCCTCATCGATAATTGAGGAACCCTACATCCATCGGAATGAATGTAACTTTTGGTATGTTCCCTTTTGTGATGGCTATCGAATTATAGTGACCTAGCATGCTTTGTTTAAATAAGTGCCCAATTGAGAATGTTGAATAACTAGGTGCTTTTCCATCCGTTGAGTCTATGATTAGATTGGGGATTTGATCCTTGGCAATCACAACGGGCTTTTCTTCTTCTAGTTTCTCTTCCTCAGCCCACCATTGTTTATAAGAGGCCTCATTATCATAAAGATTTTGCCTTGGATGTGACTACCAAGGGGACATGGGTGTGAAAATTTCACTGGATTTTTCAACTCTGGCTGAGAAGGCATTTGGGGTATAATAAAGATCAGCTCATGTTCTTCTTTTTCAATATCCCTAGTTGTCTCTTCAATGTCCACTTCATTTAGTTCATCTAGTGGCATGTACACTTCTGGCTCTCCATCAGTTTCATTATCCATGTCATAACACCAATTGTTTGGAGGGCAATTGTTCAAGGCTTCGAACATTTTATCTATCTGGTTCTGCAGATTTTGAATTGCCATCTCTTGATTAATCCTCCTCTCTTCGTTTGATGCTACGAACTTGGAAAAGAATTCCTCTAACCCTGAATTATCTGCCTCAGTCTCGGAAGGCATGTATTGAGGACCATTGGTTGAGGTAGTGACTAGTTGTTCCATCCGATTATTAAAATTTTGGGTTGACATCTCTTGGCTAATCCTCATCTCCTCTAGGTTTGCTATGCCCTTCAATATTACATCCCTCAAATTTGGCTTTTCATCTTGTGGCAATGGAGGTGGACATGAAAATTCCGGTGTGTATGATGGATTTGGAACGTAGTATTGGTCTTCATAATTGTAGCTCCATGACGAATCCGGGTGATATCCCTAATCTTGGTGATAATTGGCATATGCATAATCATTGAGGTAGTCACCCCCATATTATACTGGTCCAAATTTAATGATGCGTTGATGACTTGGATGATTGCCAGCAGAATAATTACAAACTACTGTGATCTTTCGAATACGTTGGGCTGCAAGAACATCCAACCTCTTCGAAAGTGTTTCAATTTGTGCTGATAGTACAAAAAATGCATTGAGTCCATCAATTCTAGTGTCCCTTAGTTGAGTCTTACTCGTATATGGCCATTGATAATTCCATTCCGCCATGGTACCTGAAAAGAAAGAAAAATATAAAGAGAATTAAATAAAAAGTAAAAAACATGTTTAAATTAAGACTAATTTGATTGAAGCTAATATTGGCAAAAATATATTAACTAATTCCCCTGCAGCGGCGCCAAAAACTTGTTGGGTAAAATCTAATTACGCAGAACACACAAGTATACGTGGTCAACAAGTAATAAAGTGAAAGTAAAGTATCGTTCCCACGAGGAATTGTTTAATAAAAAATCACCAAGTACTAACCCGTAACCAACTCAATCTTATTTAAACGAATGAATTTCAATTTATAAGTAAACTAATTATAATTACCACTAGTTAAATTAAGATTACGGAGATTTAAGATCACAACTTCACTTATTGCTTCATTTAAGTTAACACACTTCTCATCAATTATTTTCTATCTTGAATTGTTAATCAAGAACACTAAAGCAGATAAAACCACCTCTCGATGCATAATACCTATACTCACTTAAATCTACAGATGATAGAATTAAGGAAGACACCCTAATTAACTAATCCACTATATCTCTATGTGAATTACAATTAAAAAGGATTTAAAGCGCAAGTTCTCTAAAAGATTACATATGGTGTAAAGGCACATCTCTATCCTAAACACGAATCATGAATTCTATCTATGCAGAAATCACAAACACATGCTATCATAATCATATCTAAATCTATACTTCATATCTCGAGTTCATATAGATTATCACGGTAATTGTTAGCTAGGCAATTAAGCAATTAAGTCCAAATCACAATAGACAATCCTCACGATAGAACATAACAAATGATAACGAAGCATATTAAAATAAACTATACAATAAGGTCCATTGTAATCTCAAACAAAGAATTAGTTCATGATTATTGAATTAAAACAAAGAATCCACAATTGAATAATCATTAAAAGACAAAGATAGAATAAGATAAGAAGAAAGAATCTATTGTCTGTAGATTTGAAGCTCCCTCCTTGCTCCTACTTTGAATATTCAATGGTCACCAAGTTGCTTCAATCTCCAAATCTCATAAGAACTAGGGTTTTGATCTAATCTACTCTAATCTAATCTAATGAAATCCTCCAAAACTAGCTTATATCCCCTCTCTTTTATGCCTCTCATCATGTATTTATAGTTCTAATGGATACCATAGCAAGTTAGGCAACTAAGAATCCTATTCTAGCTCAAATTGGACACCAAATAACCCAAAATAGCTGTCCCCTCGCGGATCGGCGCACCCCACGCTGTCCCTAGGCCATTCTAGGTGCATCCCACGCTACTGTGGCAGACATTCTGGTGGCCAGGCGCGCCCCGCGCTATGCGTATTTCATTTATAGCGCGGTCCACGCTACGGTATTTTCTGCTGCGACGTCCATTGGTAAAACAGGCATAACGTTTGATCTGCTAGGAGTTATGGGGCCTGACACCTATCAAATCGAAGATATTGACGCGATATACAACTTGTATTCTTTGAGGATTGATAGATTACGTCTGTATCAAGGCGGAAATCGAGCTTGAAGTAGATGTTATGTAAATGGCAAGCATGACAACTCTTAACTTTGAGCTTTGTTGATAAAAAGGCCATAACTCTCGCATCCGAACTCCGATTGGGACGGTTCAAGATGTTCCAGGAAGCTAAGAAGAAGCTCTACATTAGAATCCAAGTTTCAAGTCAAGAACATGTATCCAAATTGGTGTTAAAAGTCCTTCAATTTTCCCTTCTTGTATTTGCTTGCGTATTTTGGTCCAAAAGATGTTCGAATTGCTTTTTTTTGCTTCTTCATGCCAATGTTATGTCATAGCCTACAAAATAACATAAAGTGTATGAAAAGTAACTACGAAACATAGGTTTTAGTAACTAATTCAAGTAATAGATACCAGATAAGTACGTATAAAACCTACTTATCAAATACCCGCAAACTTAAACAGTTGCTTGTCCTTAAGCAAAAACACAAAACAACAATGCTATACGATGCAACTAATCTACATGCCTACGAATCCAGCAGTAATGACAGAAACAAGTCTATTCAACTGGCCTTAGAGAAATCAAGTAAACATGATAATACATTATATCACAACAAATCATTAACTTCCCAATCAATCATCAAATCTTAGACTGTTATCACTAATATAGTGCGTGTGTGCTCCACAACAATGTTAACTGATATAAAATCAAATTTAACACATAATAAGTCTCTTCGAAGGCATCATACAGTGTAAATAAAAGAAATCCAAAAACAAGCTAGATCCAACTATAATTAAATAATTACCAATATCGAGGGTCAACATGGGATACTTATTTCCCATTTTATTCATTTTTTTCTTTTTCTTTTTCTTTTTCTTTTTTTATAGTGAGTGCATTTCACGCTTCTTCTCGACCCACCATATGACTTAATTTATTCAACTCAATATCTTACCTTTTTTTTTTCCTTTTTTTGTTTCTTAGAAGCTTATATACACCACTTTTTCCCCCAAACTTAGGTTCTTACCTAATTCTTCGCCTTCACTTCCAATTATTGTCATTCTCTTATTTAAACTAGCATCATCCTTTAGAGTCCCATTATGTATCAATTTAAACTCAATCAATCAACAAGTTTTTTTTAATGTGTTATCCTTATTATACCAGTTTCAAATAGAAAAAGACTTTATTCCTAACAAGAAATCACATCTAAGCTCTAATAGTCAGTACTATACTTGTCTACCCAATTCCAATCTCATCATTGGCCAAAACAAACTGTAAATATAAAACAACTGGACTCATGCAAGATGTACTAAATGCTATTTAAACATAGTAAACTAACTGCTAATTTTTTCAATTTTTCAAAAAACATTTCCTTCAAGAAACTAAATGCAAAAACTAAATGTAACTATATGAACTACAATGTAAATAACTAACTATATGTAATACGACACTAAAATGCCCCCAAACTTAAAACAGACATTGTCCTCAATGGCTAAGATAGGAAAAATTAAAAGAGAGGACTTCCCTAAAAATACAGCATTTTCCTCCTTGTTTTCTGAGTCTGAAGAATAGGCCCGACACATTGGAATAAATCGAGAACCACACTTGAGTTGGACTTGACTAACATTGCAACTAAAACACTTTTAACACCTGGGATTTCTGAGCGGCGCGGCCCGCGCTACGGATATGCATGAGATAGCGCGCCTCGCGCTAGGAGGTTAGGAGTTGCTGGCGTAGTAGTGCGCCCCGCACTATGTCTATGTATTGGGTAGCGCGACCTGCGCTAGGGGTTTAATAACATGATGAACAGTAGCGCACCCCGCACTGGGTATGGCGCACCCCATGCTGGGTATTGCGCGCCCCACACTATGAGATCGGCGAATTGGCGCGGCCCACGCTGGCATGTCATTAAGTGTCTGGGGTAGTAGCGCGCTCCACGCTCTGTCTGTGCATTAGGCAGTGCGGCCCGCGCTAGGGGGTCAGTAACATAATGACTCTATTTTCCTTCTTCAACCTGCGAATCATGCAAACATGGAGTCAAAATTATATGAAAATTCATATTTGAGCTAAACTATAAACTAAAATATAAAGAATAAATAAGGGAAAAAAAGTTTAGAGCTTGGGTTGCCTCCCAAGTAGCACTTGTTTTAACGTCGTAAGCCCAACTTTGTCTGGTCAACACTATCCAATTCCTCTTCGATAATTGAGGAACCCTCCATCCATCGGAAACAATGTAACTTTTGGTATGTTCCCTTTTGTGATGGCTATCGAATTATAGTCACCTAGCATGCTTTGTTTGAAAAAGTGCCCAATTGAGAATGTTGAATAACTAGGTGCTTTTCCATCCATTGAGTCTATGATTAGATTGGGGCTTTGAGGCTTGGCAAGCACAACGGGCTCTTTTTCTTCTAATTTCTCTTCCTCAGCCCACCATGGTGTATAAGAGGCCTCATTATCATAAAGATCTTTTCCTTGGATGTGACTACTAAGGGGACATGGGTGTGCAAACTTCACTGGATTTTTCAACTCTGGCTGAGAAGGCAATTGGGGTATAATAAAGATCAGCTCATGTTCTTCTTTTTCTATATACCCAGTTGTCTCTTCAATGTCCACTTCTTTTAGTTCATCCAGTGGCATGTACACTTCTGGCTCTCCATCAGTTTCATCATCCATGTCATAGCACCAATTGTTTGGAGGGCAATTGTTCAAGGCTTCGAACATTTTATCCATCTGGTTCTGCAGATTTTGAATTGCCATCTCTTGATTAATCCTCCTCTCTTCATTTGATGCTACGAACATGGACAACAATTCCTCCAACCATGAATTATCTGCCTCAGTCTCGGAAGCCATGTATTAAGGACCATTGGTTGAGGTAATGACGAGTTGTTCCATCCGGTTATTAAAATTTATGGTTGATAGCTCTTGGATAATCCTCATCTCCTCTAGGTTTGCTATGTTCTTCAATATTACATCCCTCAGATTTGGCTTTTCATCTTGTGGCAATGATGTGTATGATGGATTGTAGCTCCATGACGAATCCGGGTGATACCCCCAATCTTGGTGATAATTGGCATATGCATAATCATTGAGGTAGTCACCCCCATATTGCACTGGTCCAAATTTAATGATGCATTGATGACTTGGATGATTGCCAGCACAATAATTACAAACTACTGCGATCTTTCGAATACGTTGAACTGCAAGAACTTCCAACCTCTTCGAAAGTGTTTCTATTTGTGCTGACAGTGCAAAATAAGCATCGAGTCCATCAATTCTGGTGTCCCTTGGTTGAGTCTTACTCGTATATGGCCATTGATAATTGCATTCCGCCATGGTACCTGAAAAGAAAGAAAAATAGGAAGAGAATTAAATAAAAAGTAAAAAAAAATCTTTAAATTAAGACTAATTTGATTGAAGCTAATATTGGCAAAAATATATTAACTAATTCCCCAGCAGCGGTGCCAAAAACTTGTTGGGTAAAATCTAATTACGCACAACACGCAAGTATACGTGGTTAACAAGTAATAAAGTGAAAGTAAAGTATCATTCCCACGAGGAATTATTTAATAAAAAATCACCAAGTACTAACCCGTAACCAACTCAATCTTATTTAAACGAATGAATTTCAATTTATAAGTAAACTAATTCTAATTACCACTAGTTAAATTAAGATTACGGAGATTTAAGATCACAACTTCACTTATTGCTTCATTTAAGTTAACACACTTCTCATCAATTATTTTCTATCTTGAATTGTTAATCAAGAACACTAAAGCATATAAAACCACCTCTCGATGCATAATACCCATACTCACTTAAATCTACAGATAATAGAATTAAGCAAAACACCATAATTAACTAATCCACTATATCTCTATTTGAATTACAATTAAAAAGGATTTAAAGCACAAGTTTCATATAAGATTACATATGGCGTAAAGGCACATCTCTATCTTAAACACGAATCATGAATTCCATCTATGTAGAAATCACAAACACATGATATCACAATCATATCTAAATCTATACTTCATATCTCGAGTTCATATAGATTATCACGGTAATTGTTAGCTAGGCAATTAAGCAATTAAGTCCAAATCACAATAGACAATCCTCACGATAGAACATAACAATTGATAACGAAGCATATTAAAATAAACTATACAATAAGATCCATTGTAATCTCAAACAAAGAATTAGTTCATGATTATTGAATTAAAACTAAGAATTCACAATTGAATAATCATTAAAAGACAAAGATAAAATAAGATAAGAAGATAGAATCTATTGTCTGTAGATTTGAAGCTCCATCCTTGCTCCTACTTTAAATCTTCAATGGTCTCCAAGTTGCTTCAATCTCTAAATCTCATAACAACTAGGGTTTTGATCTAATCTACTCTAATCTAATCAAAACTAGCCTATATCCCCTCTCTTTTATGTCTCTCATCATGTATTTATAGTTCTAATGTATACCCTAGCAAGTTAGGCAACTAAGAATCTTATTCTAGCTCAAATTGGACACTAAATAACCCAAAATAGCTATCCCCTCACCGATCGGCGTGCCCCACACTATCCCTAGGCCATTACAGGCGCCCCGCGCTTCTGATGGCGGAACATTACAGTGGCGGTAGCGCGCCACCAAGCGCTATCGTGGATTCATTTATAGCGCGGTCCGCGCTACGCTATTTTCTACTGCAATGTCCTTTGGTAAAACAGGCATAACGTTTAATCCGCTAGGAGTTACGGGGCCTACCACCTATCAAATCGAAGATATCGACGAGATCTATAACTTTTATTCTTTGAGGATTGACAGATTACGTTCGGAGAAAGGCGGAAATCGAGCTTCAAGTAGATGTTATATAAATGACAAGCATGACAACTCTTAACTTTGAGCTTTGTTGATAAAAAGGCCATAACTCTCACATCCGAACTCCAATTGGGAAGGTTCAAAATGTTCCGGAAAGCTAAGAAGAAGATCTACAATATAATCCAAGTTCCAAGCCAAGAACATGCATGAAACCTCGTGTTAAAAGTCCTTCAATCTTCCATTCTTGCATTTGCTTGCGTATTTTGTTCCAAAAGATGTCCGAATTGCTTTCCCTTGCTTCTTCATGCCAATGTTATGTTATAGCCTACAAAATAACATAAAATGTATGAAAAGTAACTAAGAAACATAGGTTTAAGTAACTAATTCAAGTAATAGATACTGGATAAGTAGGTATAAAACCTACTTATCACCTATCGAACTACACCAAGAACAACAACGAGAGACTCACCGTTCAGATTAGCCTTCGGGACCGATGCACTCATACTTATTGAGATCGGATCCCCCACACTTCGGGTCAGTCAATATAAGGACTTGTACAACGAGGATGACCTACGTCTCAACTTGGATCTCTTGGAACGTGTTCGGGAGTTAGCACTGGTGCGACTAGCCATTTATCAGAAGCGTACTGCCCGACACTACAATCAAAAAGTTAAGCAAAGAAGGTTCGAGGCTGGAGATTTGGTGCTTCAAGAATTAGAGGCATCAACCCCCCAAAACACCGGCAAGCTAATGCCTAACTGGGAGGGGCCTTATGAAGTAGTGGAGGTGCCGAAGCCTGGGACATACCAGCTTCGAGCGTTGGATGGCTCTGAGGTAAAGAATACATGGCATGCTGGAAGGCTTAGGAGATATTATCAGTAATAACTATGCTATTCTTTCTTCTATTTATATAATTTATGCAATTTATCAATGAAATAAATGAGAATTTCTCTTCCAGAAAATTTTATACTTTATTTAAATTCATAAGGCTCTTACAAATCCGATCAGATAAGCTTCGAACACAAACTAATCATAAAGTCATAAATGACCTAACTGATCGGTAAAAGTCACAAGTATAACTGATTGAGAAAGTTATAAATCCGATCAGATAAGCTTTGGACATAAACCGATCAGAAAGTCATAAATAACCTAACTAATCGGTAAAAGTCACAAGTACAACTGATTGAGAAAGTCACAAATTTGATCAGATAAGCTTCAGGCATAAACTGATTAAAAAGTCATAAATGACCTAACTGATTGGTAAAAGTCACAAGTATAACTGATTGTGAAAGTTACAAATCCGATCAGATAAGCTTTGGGCATAAACTGATCAAAAAGTCAAAAATGACCTAACTGATCGGTAAAAGTTACAAGCATAACTAATCGATATAACAATTAAGAGATGGATGGTATTCCATTTATAGCTGAATGTTTTACAACTCCGATCAGACAGGCTTCAGATACACATATCACTAGCATAACTGATCGAGCAAGTTACAAAACTAAGAAATGAAAAACAGCTACAAAAATTACAAAGTGTGTAACCTAACGGAAACTACTCCTTAGGACGCTCCTCTTCATCTTCGGATTCTTCATCAGAAGAGTCAAGGATGGAGGGATCAAGTCCAACAGCTTCCATCCTAGCCCAAGCTTTTTCCCAATAAGCTTCATAGCCGTCAGCAAACTGAGCCATGATCTTCTCGGTCAAAGCAGAAGATTCTTCGTATTCCGTGATGGTACGCTGCTGGATTTTGGCACATTCAACCTTCACAGCGTTGCCTTCTTGAATCGCATCCCACATTCTGGTGGTAGCTTCAGAAAACTTCTCAGTGATAACATTGATGGCCTTCTCCTAACTCTTGACTTCTTCAGATAAGACATCCTTCTCTTGGATTATCTTCTTAGCATGACCCTCAAGACCGACGAACTCCTGCTACATAAGGACATATTGCTCTTTAAGATCAGCGGCCTCACGTTCGGCCTTGGTCGCTCTATTACGAGTCGCAGCATGGAGGTCCCTTTCTTTCAGCAGATCTGAGTTCAAACCCCGAACATCGGCTTCGAGTAGAGCCACGTCATTCCTCAGCTGAAATTCCTTCTTAGTGGCCGGAGCCAGGGGAGGAATGGCTCTGGCCAAAATAGCATTATTCTGCGATCGGGTACACCAGCAAGTCAATTAGAAGAAAAGAATAATTGGTAAAGAACATAATTCAACTTTTAAATTTTACCTAGCATTGGGCCTTGATGTAGGATACCAAGAACTCCTCGGAGGAATAGCCCTTAAATCTCTCGTCATCTCCGGACAGTTTGAAGTGTTCGAGCTGAGTAAAAGGGAATACCTCTGAAGGGCTTCTCGGCCAAAACGTCTTCGGCGTTCCCGGAGAAGAAATCGACTCGGTGTTCGGCTTGGAGATAGGGGTCGAGTGGGACAGAGGGTCGACTTCCACAATCTCCAGATCGGGGTCCTCTATCAATCGGGACTTCTTGGCTCGGGGTTCCAGAGGAACCTCGTCGGTCTCCTTTGAGTCCGCCGCAACAGCCTCTGGGTGTGGGGGTAGAGCAGGTTTTTGAAGGGCTGAGGTAGACACCTGCGGGGCGGAAATTCAGAATGAAATTTTCTTTTTCTTCCCTTTCAGCAGGGCTATCTTCTCAGCTCGGTCCATCTTCAGAGCGTTCTTTGTTGAAGGTTCAAGTTCAAAAAGGGGAAGTATGGGACCCGATGAAGAACCGACGGAAAGCTCGGCGAGAGGTATGGCTTCACCCTCGGGGGAATCATCTGCGGTAGGGGGGCAAATAGGCTCGATAATAATCGGCAACGGCGTTAAGGTCGTATCAACCCCCTCGGGTTTGAAGATGGTCACTGCAAAAGATGATAAGGCAATTACATAAAAATTCAATAGAAAATCAAGAGGGTAAATAAGAGGGCTCGGGGTTTATAATTTACAGCCGTGTTCGTAGAGCCATGATTCATTGGACACGACCTCCAGACCCCAGCTGGTCTTCTGTAAAAGCTTGTAAAACTTTTTGAAGGTGTCAGCTCAATCTTTCAGAAATTTGGTAATCTTCATAATGGGATCCTTGGGGCCGGCCCAGCTTGGCAGGAGTTTAAGGTCGGTTCCCTTCATGAAGAACCATTGTGAATGCCAACCCTTGTTGTTTGAAGGGGTCTTCATGAATCTAGCTCGGCCAACCACACGATTCAGATGTCAAAGGCCTGGTTCCTTCAATCGACCAACAAAAAATAGGATGAAGAAGAAATCCAGCCCCGGAGTGATACCAGCCTCCTGGCATAGGGCGATGAAGCTGACAAGTTGGATATAGGAGTTAGACACTAGCTATGTGAACCCGATCCCAACTAAACAGAGAAAGGAAGAGATGAACTCGTGAAGGGGGAACCGAACCCCATACCTCAAATCATAAAGTGGAACGGCTATCCAGTCGCCTTCGGGGCGCCAGAACATCCTTTCGTTCGGTTCCGGAACTCGAAGCTTGTACTCCTGAGGGATATTGAACACGGCTTGGATGTCAGACAGTTGGGACTGAGTGATGGACAATTTAGTATTGACAATAGCATAATTGGTTCTGGACGTGTAGAGACGGCGAATCTTGAATTCGGCATTCTCGGTAGAGAGGCCGGTAGGGGCTGTCGGTAGCTCCACCGGAATCAGATCACCGGAGGCGAGGGTAGCGGTGCCGGTTATGGTAATTGTCTTGGGAGGAGGTATGCTAGAATCTGCAATTCGAGGAGTCCAATGAACAAATTAGAGGTTTTGAAGTTTGGAAAACGGAGGAAGAAACTAAAATCAGAGAAATTTGGTGAAAGTGGAACACTCGCCAGAAATCGTTCTTGCCAGAATTTCTGATAGAGTTATTTGAAATGATGAAGGTTTCAAAAAAGTGATAGTGATGGAAAGATGGGGGCTTTTATAGACAGAGCTGCATGAAACCCAAGGGCAGCTATTTATGGAAGGTGGGGTCCAGCCCTGGGGAAGTGTGTACCTGCTCGAAAAATGAAAAGAAACCGCTTGGGTTCCTGAGATGGCTCATTATTACCAGGCGTAACTATTCAAAATTCGTGTCCTTTCAAGTCTCAGGTCATAAATATCTTATAATAAGAGACTGGGGGGCAATGTTTGGGAGTGTTTTTATCGACCACCACATGAGCTGGAGGTCTAGTCTAGAACAGAGGAAATTGGGCCCATAGGGCCGAAGTCATACAGGATGCCGAAGGTGTTCATGTTTGGATATCCGAGCCCTCCAAGCCGGAGTCCGGTTGGGATCATGGAGTTCGGGGTCGGGCCTTCGAGTCCCTTGGGCCGAAGCCCAGACCGGTATTTATAGGGGCGATGGGGTCGGGCATGTACCGTTAGGTAGCCCATATGCAGAGCCTAGAGTTATAAGAGGTCTACACGGTTAAGGACTCTTGCCCTAATCATATTTGAATAAGGTTACTCCAAAGGTAGTATTGGAATTGGATTCTACTTACACCTTTTAAGGAGATTGTGTTGGACCCAAATATAGGTAACTACCATATTTAGGAGTCCTATTCCAACTCGAAGAGGGATTCTTAGGAAGTGAGAATGGCTATAAATACAAGGCTTGACTACAATTAATAGGTAATACATCTTTGAGCACTAAACACTTAAGCCTCCATTATTAAACCTTGTGAACGGCCTGTACTCATTCTCACACTGAAGCAATCCCTCGGCGGCACAACCCGTCAAGCTTCGTGTGTGAATTGTTATTGTGCAGGTTCAAGCACGTGAATTCTGTGATTGGACGCGCAGATGAAACTTGGCGTTAACACCCTCCAAAATAATCCAGCTGATTGGAGAAGATCAAAGTAGGCTAAACGGACAGGAAAAGTGAAATGATAAAATTACTAGAAGATCTCGCCAGCGGAAAAATCGTTCGGGGGAATGCGAATTTACAAAGAAGAAAGATCAAACAACCTCTAAAAGAGAACAAAATTTCACCCCTATGAACAAATCAAATGAAGAGATGCTACACTTTTGATAAGCAAAAGAAAGATTCCTGAGTTGCTGCTTCTTATAAATCCCGAGATGAAAAGTTATGATTCCACCAAGATATGTCTCTATCATTCTAACTCACTTGGACATGCAACTGAGAATTGTTGGTCTCTAAAGCATAAAATCCCTAGATCTCATTGAAAATGGGGAGCTGAAGATAGAAATCCCCATGACCAGAAAATGTTAAAGGGAAATAAAGAGCTTAAGATGTCCACTCGAGACAGGTAGTTCAAAGGAGTTGACAACTATGAGCACCAATTCGGGTCGAGAACAAGGTGGACTGGTCGTAATGCAGGGAGTGGCAAAGGAAGCAAGACAATCCCCTAAGGAAATTCCTCTACAACGGTCAAACATTCTGTTGCAAAAAGTTAACAACCACATTCCTAATTCTACCCTCCTGGATGATGAGGAGGAAATACTAATCCTTCCTAGTGTGGAAAAATCCAAAAAGGAAAGTTCCTTTCGAGAAATACAACAACAGTTTGAGAGAAATTTTATAGTTAAATCCTCTCAAGCCTATGAGAAATATGAAGGAATATATGAAGAAAAAGGTAGTGAAGTTGTCAGGGAAGCCAACCCATAGAGGAATCTAGAGATCATCCCTTTTGGCGAGGAGTCCAGTTTGAGCCTCCTTAAGGGATATGCTGATTCAATAGATGATCAAGTTATGAATGAAAGTAGTATGCACACAAGCCAATCATGTTCGATGATAAAGCATATACTTTGTAAAAATCTTATTTATTTATTAATAAAAAGTATTAATTTATTAAAGGCTTTTAATTATCTACATGATGCTATTTTATAATATATGATAACCCATAGTTTAAAGCAATGCTTTTAGAATAATGATGATGATCATTCTAATGAGATCTAAATTCTTATAAAGCTTAAAAATAAAATAGTTCCCAATCGTTGGATTACTAAATTGGGGATTAGTGAATTTGGATAGATTGGTACATACGTTGCATGTTCATTGGATGAGGATGATCGATCTCATGATCATTTGTGTGGAGACACTAAACCAAGTATGTAGGTGCTTATTAGAGAATAAGTTCACTAAACGTGGCTCGCTAAGGAATACCTAATGGAGTTTTACTTGCTTGTCAATAGGAATTCCTGTAGTGATAGTAGTATAAGTGATCCTTGGACTTGAGATCATCATACTATCTTGTGTATGATAAGTTATACTTTGACTTATTCCTTAAGACCCTTGGTGTAAGACCCCAACTTTTATGAATAAAGATGAATTTTCTATAAAATATCATTTTTGAATATTAAGGAGTAAATTTGATATAATGTTATGGTTGTGGGTAATATTTATAAATTTTGCAAAGTACACAAGTTGTTATATAATATTCGATTGGTCGGGGAATATTCGCTTTAACGAGGAATATTAAATGCGCAAGAAAAATCATTGGTGGACCCCCCAAATGGAATTATTGTCGGATTGAGAAAACGACAAAAATATCTTTTATAAAAATAACGGTAAGTTTCACCGTTAATAGCTGAAACACCACACAGTGTTAAAAGTAATGCGATGTCTGGCGTAGTTTCATAGTGGCACACGGTATTGATTATTGATGATTACGTGAGAAGTCACTCAGTTTTAATCAATTATTGCTATAGTAATTGTAAGACCCCAAATTATTAATAAATGAAATTTAATTTCCTCTATTTATCATTTTGAAATAGTAAGGGTTGATTTGATTAATGTGGTTAGTTATGGGTAAAATCATGTAAATATTTTAAATAAGCAAGTGGTTATAAAATATTCATTTTATCGGAGAATATTCGTTTGGTCGTGGAATATTCTTCTTTGTCGGGGATTATTAAATGCGGCATTGCGCGACCTTGTATGGGCCCCATAACGAGCGATTGGATTAAGAAAATGACAAGTATAAGTTGTTTATAAAATAACGGCGTAGTTATTCTGAGTTATCTATCTTGTTGGAATACCGGTTGGTTAAAACACGATATCTGCATTGTTGCACAATAGCACACGGTATTGCACCAATGATTGATTCTTATGTAAGAAGGCACTACTCAATAATTTTTACAGTAATTATTGTTCAATATTTTATTTTATTGATTCAATAATTGCTACATTGATATTTTATATTACTGTTGTTTCAATAATTGTCACTACACAGTATTTTTCATTATCGGAGCAATAATCCATATTATCTGAATAATATTAGATAACATTATTGGTAATGTCTAGAAAGTTCTGTCTAAGGAGAGGTTTGGTCACCTAATTGCGCGCCAGTAAGGAGAAATCCTTATTGGAAAGCCCCTCTTTCTGAGGCTAGCGCACGGTTATCGATATTGTGATTATATATTATTATTTGTGAATAATTAATTATTGATTTATATGATGAAGAAAATATTCATTTTATGTGGATATAGATGGAGATAATTTTTAAAGTGACAATTGTTGAAAATTGATATTTTATCTTTTCTGATAAAATAATATTTTATTATATTATTATAATATAATAATGATGATATTTTTACAATGAATGTGGGATATATGAGTATATGAGGAGGAAGAGTATTTTTGTTGCAAAAGTTGTTTAAAACATGTTAAACATGTCTTGTGGGCCCATTTCTTGACTGAAATTTGATTATAGCTTTGTAGAATCGCTTGGTTTATGGATTTCGGTAAATTTCTGTTTGGAATTTGGAAAACCTTTCTTCTGCAAAGTTGTAGATAATGGATTTTCCTATGAGAAAGGCATGAGGTTCGAATTTTTCTGATAAAAGGGCTATTTATTGTGAATTATTGAAGTTTCGGATTAATTGATTTTGATTTTTTGGAGTTTTTAAATGATTTATTTGAGAAAAACGTTTTTTTGAGAGGTGGGCTACATGTGTGGCTGATGTTGGACTCAATTGGTATGCGTAGGGAGATTTAGAAAAATAATATTAATATTATATTAAATTTTTTGATTTTGTGTTCTAAGCATTTTCCTATAAATAAGGTGCTTAGGTTAAAATTGAAAATCACACCAGAAACTGAAGTTTTCTCTCTCTTTCTCTCTCGATATATTGAGCGTATTCTTGTGAGTATTTTAATACTTTGAGTATTGCTATACGGTGCAAGTTCAAGTCATAGCCTATATCCGGTGTTTCAACTAGAAGTATTGTCTTTACGAGGTAAGGGATGTTATTTTCTTCTTAAATGATATTATTTTCTTCAATATCATTATGCCAAAATATTAGTTTGAACTTCTTATCAAATTTGGAACTTTTTGTGTCGGGGTTACTATTCACGTATATGACACTATTCACGTATACGGCACTATTCACGAATACGGCACTATTCACCAAAAAAATGAAATTTTCTTCTTTTTGTCCAAAATATCTATTATGGATACTAGCTTTGATTGTATCCATGTTTTGATCATTCTTGAATTTTACTCCACTATGATTATTTATGAGGTATTTTTGGACATGGAATAGCTGAAATAAGAATCCTTAATATTTATTTTTTGTTTCCTTTGGATTCGTTTTCTTTAAAATATTTTCATCATCCTCGGTCCTAAATGATGATATTCTTGAATATCTTTGGCACAGTAGTGCAAAGATGAATGATTTCGATGAATATCTTTGGCCGTAGTGCAAAGATGAACAAGTGTTTAGATGAACATGACCAATCGATGAATATCTTTTTTGCACATAGTGCAAAGATGAATATTTGATTCGGATATATATTGATTGATGTTACGGGGATAAAATATCGACGATGAACTTTTAAATTCATATATAGAAGATAGTAGTTTGCATTCTCTACTTAACTCTTCTGAATGAATTATTATTTCATTGCTGCGAAGATTGATTTAAAATTGGTTGTCTATTGTATTACATTAGATTTTTCCTGTTGAAGACTAACGATAATTTGTTACATGTTATCTTAGTCATAATATTCTTTCTTGGGCTAGTTGAACTCACCCTTTTCTTTTTTTTTCATTTTTCTTCTCGGGGAGGCGAGAATGTAGCGAGTACTAGTCGGGGTATGGAATGAAGGTTCTAGAAAGTCGTTTTAGTAGTCCTCACCATTTTTGTAAAATAATGTATCAATAATTGTAATGAGGACTTATTTGAGTGTGGATATTGTCTAGATGACAATATTTGTATTTAAACTCATAGTTTTTATGTTGTATTAATAAAGTTGTAGTTGTTTACATACCATGTATTTTGTGACTTCGAATGGGTGTTGTATACCTATTTTGGGGGCGTCACGGTTAATATCGAGCTTAGGGATATGATCTCTGGCGGAGATCGGGGAATAGAACTAGGAGGGAGAGGCAGAAATAAATCCTTCACTAGTGTGTCCTACCTAAGCTTATTTGTTGGTGGGGTCATAATATAGGGATATTATGTGATATGTTAATTTGTTAAATTAACCCTTGTTTTATGGCACTATTTGAGAATGTCATTGAGAGAATGTTAACGATGGAGTAAATGAGACCATGGAGACACCTTTGTTCACCAACGAGGAGAAGCGTGTACAGCAGTTGGCAATGTTCCTCCATGAACAACACCAATTGAAGCGAGATGATGAGCGATGGGATGTTTAGAAGCTTTTTGCGATTCATGCAAAATCGAGAGCGAGGAGACTCGTGTTTTAAAATCTGAGGAGAAATGATAGCAATTCACGGTTTGTCCTGATGCAAGCGATTCAAGGAGTTGGACCACGAAATTTATTGGAAAGCGGATCCGATCAAAGGCGAGGCGTGGGTTAAAAAATTACCAAGTTATTCGATGTCTTGGGATGCGGAGGAACAAAAGGTTCCATTCGCCACCTTTATGTTCCGTGGCGAGGCAAATTATTGGTGGGAATCGTGAGGCGTACCCATCCGGCCCTTTTCGGCATGTCTTGGGAGACATTTGAAGCTGTTCAATGACAAGTACTTTCACGAAAGTATTCATCATATGAAGGAGGTAGAGTTTATTAGGCTGGAAGCGAAATAACATGGCGGTGTCCTAGTCTGAGGTGAAGTTTGCGAGTTGTCGGGTTTTCACCTCATTTGGTGGAGAATGAGGAGCGTATATGTGCGGATGTTTACGAGAGGTTTGAAACCGATATCGTCGATATCTCATTTCTCATAAATTTTCTCTCTATTAGGATGTTGTCAGCAGGCTCAATTATTAGAAGCGAGATAACTTGATACGGTCAATTGAGGACCACAACCGAGGATCATCTGGGTGGTGGCGGCGATCATCGAAACAACGATAACCCGGCGGAGAAAAGAAAATCTGAGACAAGAGCGGCAACCACTCGGTGGTAATCGTGGCCATGAAAATAGAAGAAGCGAGTTGGGGAGATTTTAAAAGAGGAGATTCAACAATGACACTTTGTGAAGGCGTCGGCGCCGGTGACAAGCTGGTTTAAAGGGAGAGAAGCGACCACCGGTCGTATCTTATAAATGTGGAAAAGAAGGACATATCATTAAAACTATCCTAGCAGTTCAAAGTATGCTATAATTGTGGAAAGGAAGGACATATCACTCGAGATTATCTTGTGGCGAAACCAAGTCCGATGGGGATGGTGACTCAAAAGGCTTTCCCGAGAAAAAGTCAAAGTCAGCGGTTCTAGAAGAGCGTTTGTCGTGGTAGTCGTCAACATCTGAGAACCCAAGCGAGGTGATCACGGGTAAGCTAATCATAAATTCATGCAAAGTTTATACCTTACTAGATCTGGTGCTACCCATTCATTTATTTCTCCTACTTGTGCTCAACGTTTTAAACTTGACTCAGGAGAAATTAGACTTTGATTTATCTGTGGAGACTCAGTTAGGAGAAACTTTCATCACATCCACTATTTATAAATCTTGTTTGATCCAAGTTGGCACCATCACATTACACATTGACCTTATCTCTTTAAAGATACTTACTTTTGATGTGATTTTAGGGATTGATTGGTTAACTACTCATCGTGCCAAAATTGATTGTTTTAAATAAGGTTGTTAGTTTTCATATTCTAACCAACTTTGTTGTGCGAATTCAAGAACTAAGCCATTAAAATCAATCAACATTATATCAAGCCATAAAGCCATTCGTTTATTAAAAATGGATGTCAAGCTTTCTTAGCCCATGTTATGGATTTGAATAAAGACACGTCATATTTGAATAATATTCACATTGTTATTGACTTTCTGGCGTATTTCTGAAGAACTTCCGGTCTACCCCGAAGCGTGAAGTTGAATTCTTTATTGATCTTGAACTTTGGTACAAAGCCCATTTCTAAAACCCCATATCGAATGGCTCTATTGAACTTGAGGAGTTAAAGGTCCAACTACTGGAGTTGTTGGACATCAATTTCATTCATCTAGTACATCTCCTTGGGGTGCTCTATTTTATTTGTAAAGAAGAAAAAGCGGGGTATCGACTTTGTATCGATTCTGGGAATTAAACCATGTCACTATCAAGAATAGGTATCCAGCTACCTCGTATTGATGACCTGTTTGACCGATTACAAGGAGCACAATTCTTTTCAAAGATCGATCTTAGATTACGGATATCATCGGTTGAAAGGTTAAAAGCGAGGATATTCGAAGGCGCCTTGAGAACTTCGATGCGGGCATTAGGAATTCCTAGTCATGTCTTTTTGATTGATTAATGCTCCTGCGACTTTCATGGATATGATGAACCTAGTATTTAAGGATTATTTGAATCAGTTCGTTGTTGTCTTTATTAATAACATCCTCATATATTCCAAAAGCCGTGAAGATCATAAGCGCCATTTGAAGCTTTGGTACTCAAAGGCTTTGCGTGAAAACAAGCTATATGCTAAGTTGAAGAAATCGAGTTACGGCTTGAGGAAGTAGCATTCCTAGAGCGCGTGGTGTCAAAACATGGAGTATCTGTTGACGGATGAAGATTGAAGCAATACAAAGTTGGAGCAACCAAAGGCGGTGGCCAAAAATCGTAGCTTTATGGGCTTAGGTGGTTATTATCGGAGATTAGTGGAAGGTTTTCTCGAATCGCTACCCATTAACTCAATTTGACTCGGAAAGATATCAAATTAATATGGAAGCGAGGAATGCGAGAAGAGTTTCCAAGAGCTTAAGAGGAGACTCATTTGGCACCTGTTTTGACCATACCATCTGGTTCGGATGGATTTATTATCTACAGCGATGCTTCAGGCAAAGGGCTAGGATGTGTTCTCATGCAACGTGGGAAAGTTATAGCCTATGCATCGCGATAACTTAAAGAATATGAGAGGAATTATCCTACTCATGATCTAGAGTTAGCGGCCGATTGTTTTGTTTTATTCTAAAGATCGGGAGGCACTATCTATTTGGGGAGAAAGTGGAGATATATTCAGACCATAAAAGCCTCAAATATTTCTTCACTCAAAAAGAACTCAACATGCGGCAAAGACGTTAGCTCGAGCTGTTGAAAGATTACGACCACACTATTCAATACCATCCTAGAAAAGCAAACGTGGTAGCTGATGCGTTAAGTAGAAGATCATATGCAGGAACGAGTGTGATGATGTCAAGTATATGCATAGAACCAACTTTAATCAATAAAGTTAAAGTTGCTCAATCCACAGACCCGGAGCTGATGTGTATGAAGAAGAAAGTGCAAGAAGGTGTTATTTCAGAAGCAAGAATCGATGAAGAAGGAATACTTCGAGTCCACTCCGGACTTTGTGTTCCTAACGATTCTGATTTAAAGTACAAGATCATGATGGAGGCACACAATACACCATTTACAATCCATCCTGGAAGTACCAAAATGTATCGTGATCTTCAACATACATTTTGGTGGAATAATATGAAGAGAGAGATTGCAAAGTTTATCTCGAGGTGTTTAACTTGTCAACATGTAAAGGCGGAGCATCAAGTGCCAAAGGGTCCATTGCAACCACTTAAGATTCCGAAATGGAAGTGGGAACACATTACCATAGATTTCGTTATGGGTCTTCCCACAGTTTCTCAAGGTATAAATGCTATTTGGATTATTGTTAATAGATTAACAAAGTCTGCTCATTTTTTTTGCCGTCACGGAGACTTATTCCTTGAGCGTCTTGCTAGTATATGCGTGAATGAGATTGTGAGGTTGCATGGCATGCCGATATCCATAGTTTGGAATCGTGACCCAAGATTCACTTTAAGATTTTGGGTTAGCTTGCAAAAAGCTATGGGCGCAGTTCTGATTCGATTCGGCATACCATCCTCAAGCGACGGGCAATCGAGAGAGGACTATTCAAACTCTTGAAGATCTATTAAGACTTTGTGTCCTAGATTTCAAAGGGAGTTGGGATAAGTACCTACCATTGGTGGAATTCTCCTACTGACAACGATTATCGAGAAAGTATAGGTGTGGCTCCATTTGAAGCATTGTATGGGCCGAAAGTGTCGCTCTCCGGTATGTTGGGATGAGGTGGGAGAAACAACGTTGTTGGGACGAGTTGGTACAAATGACTATAGAGAAGATCCAAATGATTCGACAAGCGTATACAAAGCGGCACAGGATCGACAAAAAAGAGTTATGTGGATCTTCATCGAAAGGGCGTGGAATTTGACATTGGGGATCATGTATTGTTGCGTGTGGCTCCATGGAAAGGAGTTACAAGATTTGGGAAGAGAGAAAGCTCAATCCACGATTTATTGGTCCATTTGATTCTTGGCCAAGAGTAGGAAATGTGGCTATAGACTCGCGTTACCTCAAGTATGTCTACGTGTTCATAATGTTTTTCATATATCACATGCTACATAAATATGTGAAAGACCCAAACCACGTTATTGAGTTAGAACCGGACGAGATAGCGAAGACTTAACGTCTGAAGAGATACTGTCAAGATCTTGGATAGGAAGGAGCATGTCCTGCATACGAAGGTCATACCACAAGTTAAAGTTTTGGGAGAAACCATGCTTTATTGAGGAAATGACACAGGGAGTTGGAAGCGGAAATGAAAGCGAGGTATCCTCATCTTTTGAAACACACAGTCGTCGTCAATTTAGAGGATGAAATTTCATAAGGAGGGAGGTTGTAAGACCCCAAATTATTAATAAATGAAATTTAATTTCCTCTATTTATCATTTTGAAATAGTAAGGGTTGATTTGATTAATGTGGTTAGTTATGGGTAAAATCATAAAATATTTTAAATAAGCAAGTGGTTATAAAATATTCATTTTTATCGGAGAATATTAGTTTGGTGCGTGGAATATTCTTCTTTGTGGGGAATATTAAATGCGACAGTAGCGACCTTGTGTGGGCCCCATAACGGAAAAACGATTGGATGAAGAAAATGACAAGTATAAGTTGTTTATAAATAACAGGCGTAGTTATTCTGATTAATCTTGTTGGAATACCGGTGGTTAAAATACGATGTCTACACATGTTGCACTGATAGCTTTACGGTATTGCACCAATTATTGATTCTTACGTGAAGGCACTACTCAATAATTATTACGATAATTCTTTACTATTCGATATTTTATTTTATTGATTCAATAATTGCTACGTTGATATTTTATATTCTTTGTTGTTTCAATAATTGTCACTACACAATATTTTTTCATTATCGAACAATAATTCATATTATCTGAATAATATTATTAGATAACATTATTGGCAATGTCTAGAAAGTTACATCTAAGGAGAGGTTTGGTCACTAATTGCTTGCGCCCGATGAGGAGAAATCCTTATTGAAAAGCCCCTCTTTCTGAGAGCTATGCGTTGTCGATATTGTGATTACATAATATTATTTGTGAATAATTAATTATTGATTTATATGATGAAGAAAATATTCATTTTATGTGGATATAGATGGAGATAATTTTTAAAGTGACAATTGTTGAAAATTGATATTTTATCTTTTCTGATAAAATAATATTTTATTATATTATTATAATATAATAATGATGATATTTTTACAATGAATGTGGGATATATGAGTATATGAGGAGGAAGAGTATTTTTGTTGCAAAAGTTGTTTAAAACATGTTAAACATGTCTTGTGGGCCCATTTCTTGACTGAAATTTGATTATAGCCTGTAGAATCGCCCGTTTGTGGATTTCGGTCAATTTCTGTTTGGAATTTGGAAAACATTTCTTCTGTAAAGTTGTAGATAATGGAATTTCCTATGGAAAAGATATGAGTTTTGAATTTTTCTGATAAAAGGGCTATTTATTGTGAATTATAGAAGTTTCGGATTAATTGATTTTGATTTTTTGGAGTTTTTAAATGATTTATGTGAGAAAAACGTTTTTTGATTAAGGTGGGCTACATGTGTAGGTGATGTTGAACTCAATTGGTATGCGTGGGAGATTTAGAAAATATATATATATATTATATATATTAAATTTTTTGCTTTTGTGTTCTAAGCATTTTCCTATAAATAAGGTCTTGGGTTATAATTGAAAATCACACGAAAACCGAAGTTTTCTCTCTCTCTCTCTCTCGATATATTGGCGTATTCTTGTGAGTATTTTAATACTTTGAGTGTTACTATCTCTGATTGCAAGTTCAAGTCATAGCCTATATCCAGGTGTTTCAACTAAAATCTTGTGTTTTTAGAGTAAGAGATGTTATTTTCTTCTTAAATGATATTATTTTCTTCAATATCATTATCTTAGAAATATTAGTCTGAACTTTTTTGTCAAATTTGAAACTTTTTGTGTCGGGGGTTACTATTCACGTATCTGGCCTTATTCACGTATCTGACACTTATTCACGAATATGACCTTTATTCATTCAAAAATGAAATTTTCTTCTTTTTGTCCAAAATATCTATTATGGATACTAGCTTTGATTGTATCCATGTTTTGATCATTCTTGAATTTTACTCCACTATGATTATTTATGAGGTATTTTTTGGACATGGAATAGGTAAATCTGAATCCTTAATATTTATTCTTTTGTTTCCTTTGGATTCGTTTTCTTTAAAATATTTTCATCATCCTCGGTCCTAAATGATGATATTCTTGAATATCTTTGGCACATAGTGCAAAATGGATGATTTCTAATGAATATCTTTGGCCCGTAGTGCAAAGATGAGCAGTGTTTAGATGAACATGACCAAGTGATGAATATCTTTGGCACATAGTGCAAAGATGAATATTTGATTCGAGATATATATTGATTGATGTTACGAGGATAAAATATCGATGATGAACTTTTAAATTCATATATAGAAGATAGTAGTTTGCATTCTCTACTTAACTCTTCTAATGAATTATTATTTCATTGCGAAGATTGATTTAAAACTAGTTGTCTATTGTATTCTATTAGATTTTTCCTGTTGAAGACTAACGATAATTTGTTCTATGTTATCTTAGTCATAATATTCTTTACTTGGGCTAGTTGAGCTCACCATTTTCCTTTTTGTTCCATTTTTCTTCTCATTTTTTCTCGGGTATGGAATGAAGCGAGAAAGTGTTTTAGTAGTCCTCACCATTTTGTAAAATAATGTATCAATAATTGTAATGAGGACTTATTTGGTGTGAATGAAGGTTTTAAACTCACAGAAAATAAAGTTGTAGTTGTTTACGTTTTTTTGGACGAGTAGTCCTCACTCATTTTTGTAAAATAATGTTTTATATATTATTAAATCAATAATTGAGATGAGGACTTATTTTGTCGAGTGTGGATATTGTCTAGATTGAAATATTGCAAATTATTAATAATATTAATAAACTAATAAATGTTGTTAAAAATATTGAGGGGATTTTTATGAAGTAATTGTTTAAATTTTACTTATTATTTGGACTCCCATGTTTTCAAATTAATCGTATTATTCATATAAGTTGTAGTTGATTGACATATAGGGCTCACATGTGATAAAATTGTCACGCAATTGGGGAGGGAATGGAATTGCTGGAGGTTATGTATATATATAAGTATATTTTATAAGTTTTTGTTTTATATATATACATATATATATATATATATATATATATTAGGGATGTGATATATATTATGTGGGGGTCGGTGATATCACGGAATGAGTCCGTATGTAAGAACATGTGTTATATATATATATATATATATATATATATATATATATATATATATATATATATATAATATTTATATATAATATATATTATATTTTATTTTAAAGTTTTTGTTTTATTAGAATATTTTATTGCATAGTGCTGTATAGTAAATCAAAATTTTCATAAAATCAGCCGAACGAATTCGTTTCATTCTAAATAGTATCCTTTCATTCTTCTATAAATAGGATGCTTAGTTAGAATTGAAAATCACACCAGAATCAGAGAATTCTTCTTCTATAATATTGAGCGTATTTCTTTCGAGTTTTAGAAAGCTTTGAGCGTAGAAAACAGTATAAGTTTTCTTCAAGAATATCCCTGCTATACAAGTTAGAATACTCTTCTTTTCAAGGTTAAGGGGTGTTATTTTCGTTCAATATTCGCTTAAAATAATATTTTGTTAGTTCCTAGTTGGCACAATAGTTATCTAGAAAGGGGGGGGGGGGGGGGGTTGAATAGATATTTAAAAATCTTTTCGTTTTAAACTTGTTCTTTGATAATGATTAAAACTTAGCGGAATAAATGTTTGTTTTAATCTTCTTTACCAAGCAATGGAGTAATGAGGGTGAGGCAGTTATGGCAGTTATAACAGATATAGCAGTTATGATATGAATGTAAATGACAAAGTCATTTTTAAGGGGTTCAGAGCACTTAAAGCTCCTAGTCCACTCTTCTACTTAATGAGTAGGATATCCACTAAGGATGTTAGTTACAACTTCTGAATCACACAGATTCCTTCTAGACCAGCAGTTTAGGAACTTCTTAGTTCACTCTTGAACACTTCAAGTCCAGCAGACTTGGCTTTCTTAAAGTTCGCTACGAACTCTTCAAGTCCAGCAGACTTGGTACTCTTTTTCAGTTGGTTGATAATGATGTGTTCTTGATGGTTGCTAATCAGTTGCTGTGTAAGCACTTGTTCTAAAGAACTGAGTAGCTGAGAAAGCTTTGCAATATCTCAGATCGTAGAGTTGAGCTTGAGAGAGATGTTCACGTTGTTTGTTCAATGCTTGCTCAGTTCTCTCTCATCTGTCTGATCTGCATATATGTGATCTTGAAAACTATCCGTTGGATTCATCCGTTGAGGCATTAAATGCATTTGACTTTTTTTTATCTTTGATGGAGACATTTCTGCACATCTTCTGAAACTACATCCTGGCCCATTGACATAGCAAACTGCTTTCTCACCTAATACCTAAAAAGGTGTTTTGTCCCTCTTACCCATGGTACTATCCTAAGCTTCTTCAATATGTTTCTTTGTTGCATACTAAGGATATTTCATATACTCTGGGACTGATGAGTACTGCAGTGTCTAGAATCCATTTCTCATATGTTGAAATCTGCCTTTACACAAATCATGAGGCTCGACATTTTCTGACATAAGACAGATGCTCTACGATTCAGATCATGATACTCTACGATTCAGATCGTAGTGACTTGTTGCCTTGGTGCTTGATTTGATGCTATCATTTAGAGAGCACTACAATTTCTCTTAAACCCTTGCACACTACGATCTTTACTTGCTCGTGTTGTTGACTCTACGTTCCCGAGAGCACACTACAATCGTTGACTTGTAAACTCCATGTTTCCTTCAGCACACTACGATCGTGGAGTTGGCTCAGCAAATGTTGGGACCACTCTACGATTTTCGAAGAGTCCTTTCAAGGCAGGCACACTACGATCTTTGAAGCTCTACGTTTCTGCCTTGACTTCTGCAATGTTGATTAGATGATACACTATGATTTCTTCGAACCCTATCTATTACATCTCAAGATCAACCTAACAGCTTTGATCTTTCTATCTATACATTCTATTACAGAATGATACACGTTAAGATCTTAGATCAACCTAACAAATTTGATCTATCACTAAGTCCTTGTACATATCTTACTTGGAAAGAACTTTACAAATAATTATGAGCATATACATTAAAACATCAAATCATAATATGCATTCTCCCAACAATCTCCCCCTATTTGATGTTGACATAACCAAGGAGATTTGTTGTCATGATTATTAGTGACTAGATGCATTTGCAGGAAATTTAAACATGACTTAGTATTTCAGTGAGCAGCTGAAATTTCTAGAGAATAAGCATGGATTTATTGATGATCAGGAGATATTTCAGTTTGGCATTACATCAATAGGAAATTAAATTTTGAACTTATCTCTGTTTCTTTGACCTCTTTAGTGGAGGTGGGTTGGCATACTCCTCGGCCCTTCTTTTTCTGCAAGCTTCCTCGTTTCTGACTAACTCTTCCAGCTCGCTTGGACTTTGTCTTGGATTTTCCTCATGTCTGTACATGAATGCAGGATCTCCAGTTGGCATTCTTATGCGTACAGTAGACACATCTTGTGAGCTGGGAGTTGACTCCTGACGACTTAAAGGTATAGCCGTTAAAATTCACTACTGATCAGATCGTTGAGTCTGATGGTGGAATTGTCTTGCAGGAGGGCTTCGTGATGCTTGAGCATGAAATTGTACTCTTCCCCTTTCTTGAATTCCATGACCTCCTCTGCCTATGCCTTGATCTCCCTGTCCTCCCTTTATTCTCCCCCTTTATGTCAGCATCAAGGGTTCAAATATCTGCAGACAGTCGATTAACTCCTTGGACAAGCTCGTTCAGTTGGCTTTGTGTCTGAGCAATGTCCTCTCGACTGTCCTTGATCTGTTGGTCAGATCTTGCTTCTTGGTTTTGGAGGGCTGTTAGAACCATGTCATTCTGTTTTTCCTGATTGACATAAGATTTCTAGAAGTCGTAGACAGAAGATTTCAAGTTTATGATATTCTCCGAATGAGTTTGTGTTGAGCGTCTTGATGTTTCTGCATTTCAAGAACAACCTCTCTTTGCTTGGCAGCTATCTGGAAGTGAATCTCATCTCTGTCCTTCATACTCTTAAGAATTTCTTGGATAATTTCCTTCAGCTTCTTTGTAAGCTCAGTGTTCATAGTGCCAGGAAAATTGTTTGCTGCTGTAATCATTTGATTCAGCCGGATATGGATGAGATCGGAGTGAGATTCCAGACTGTCTTCTATATTCTTTACCATGTTCTTGGTTGCTTCCTTCAGGTCATCCTTGGTGAGCAGATTTGGGAGATTATCATTTGTTTGAGGATTGTTTATTGGAGGGGTTGTATGCTGGGGTTGATCTTGCACGTTGTAAAGAGCAAGGTCAAGACTAAAGTAGTCATTTGAGGAGGAGGATGGTATGTCTGATGGAGGGGCTTGTGTTTCAATGTTTGGACTATGGGGCTCTACGATATCTATCTGGGACTCTATGACTAGGCTAGAGTCAGGGATTGTAGAGATGGTGGTTTGTGGGAGCAAAGTAAGGTTGACTTCATTTGGTTCTTCAGTCACAGAAATTTGGGATTCTGCAACTGGAAATTGATTGAGTGGGTGAAGAATCACTTCCAACCACCGAGGAAATTCATAGAATTAACTAAATGAAGATGATGGCAAGTGATTAACTTTGAAGAGATCAGGGATAGTCAGTACCTTAAGTTTATCCTTGGATGAAGAATGGTCAGTAAGCAACTTCTTGGCAAAGTTGACTTTCCCTGGGAATCCATGAGCCAGAACTGAGATGGCTGGATACTCTTTGAAGCTCCAGAACATGTGATCCCATGAGTTTAGGATTTGAGCTTGATGTTATGCCATCATAGGTAGGTAAGAAAACATTTGATTGTACAGATAGCTTCTATATCCACCTTTACCTATACTAGTGATTTCGAGCTCATCATCATCATCATCATCATCTTGTTCTTCTTCTTTGTTCTCTTCTAAGGATTCCATTATCTCAATGGTCTATGGATAGTCTTACACTAGTTCATCTTTATTTTGTGCAGGGACCTCTTCTTCTACCATGTGGATATCATGAGGCTCCCCTTCAGCGTGAATATCTTCTTGAGAGTTCAGAAACTCCCCCTCAGCTGGAACATCTTCTTGAGCTGTAGACATCTCCCCCTCAGCTGGTGTATTTTCTATCATGAGAATTTTAGGGAGCTCCCCCTCAGATGGAGCACTTTCTTCTTGACTTGCTCTGGACAGTTCCTTCTTAGCAGCCATGCTCTTTGCTTCCTTCTTTAGCACCTTTTCATTTTCAAGAATGTACTTCTTGACCAGCTTTCTCCTTGATTTGCTGGGTTTGGTCACAACTTCAGGACTCTCTTGAATCTCAGCTTTGTCCTGTTCAACAGCCACTATGCTTGAAGCAGCTACCTCCTTGTCTGTCATGCTTGGTCTGGTCTCCATTAACAGTAAAGACTCAACGATTGAGGTGGTTGATGGCCATTTGGACTTATGGCCATCTTTGTTCTTCTTTAGGATCTGTGATATGGTGGCTTGATCCTCATCAGCTTCATCTTGCTGCTGCTTCCTTTTCAGCATCGTTAGAGTCTCTATATCAGAGGACTCTACAGGAATATCAGTTGTAGATCCTTGAGACTCGTCTATCTGTCTAGCCCTTAGCTTCCTCTTGCCATTGCTTTTTCTGGTAAGGACAGAGGGTTCTCCCTTGTTGGCTTCTTCTTCTTCTTCTTCTTCCCTGACAACAAACATGTTTCCAGGAATGCCTGTGTTCTTCAGATCCCCAGTTCTTCCACTGGATTCGGTCATCATTCGAACATGCTCTGCTGGGTTTCACTTCCAGTTTTCAAACAACTGCTGGGTCATTCTTCGATTCGGGTTTATGGCTTCTCCCTCTTCATCCCCAATTTTGTCACCAAGTGCAGATTGTAGAATGATACTCAGGAAACGTCCATATAGCATCTTCTGAGGGCTTTTTGATTTCTTAGAGTTGACGATCCACTTACCAATCCATTCAAGCAATACAGCTCCATAGTTGAGTTGTATACCATAAAACATGGCCGTCATGAGCTTAAGTTGAGCTTCATTCACCGAGTCATGATCTGAGCTCTCGCAACATATGCATTTTCCAATAATGTCAGCCAAGAACTCGTACCTTTGTGGGAACTCCTTCTTTTTGTACCCTTTTACAGAGGGGTTTTTCTTGTGATGCATTTTCATTAGTCCCTCTTGGAAGTCTATGCTGTCTAAGAACGGGTGCCCTTCATTTTTGAAACCTAGGGCCAGATTGAAATCCTCTGCCTTTAGTCTGATTTCTACTTCCCTTACTCTTGTAGTGATGGTGTTGTCTTTAAACACACCATTCTTGTAGAACTCCTTCACCAGCTTGGGATAGATAAGAGTATCTATGCTCAACGCCTCTTCGAGACCTGCCCTCTCCAGTAAGGCCAGCGTCTTGTGAAATTTTGGTGGAGCAGTCTTGAACTCATCAAAGCAGAGACTATAGCCTAAAACCACATTTGAAGCAGCCATTGATTCTGTAGTTGGAAGTGAGATCGGACTGAGCTTTCTGCTGATTTAGGGTTTCGCTTTGAGAGAGAGAGAGAATGGGAGAGATAATCTTTTGAACTTCAGATTTCAAAATTGTGATTTCAACTTGTACTTGTAACTTCCCTCTCTTCTTTTTCGCTTAGTGGGGCAGGTGTCGATTTTTGTTTGGCTCTTCGATTTTGACTATGCAGGAATATACTGATTTGCCCTTAGCTTCTTCAGAGCTAAGGTGTCCTTAGGAAGACTACGATCGTTGAGGTAGTCTTATGTTCGTTGAGTCTGTCCTACGATCGTTGAGTCTGTCCGAATCCTTGTGATGAGTTTTTGATAAAGCATTCTTTTAAGGCAGCTCAGGAAGGGCCAACCTCTTGGAGAGATTCAAGGGTTAGGTTTGTTCCTGAGGCACCTCTTAGAGAGATTGCTATGTTATGAAGCTTGTCATCACAGTATATATATTTGTTTTGTGAATGGTGCTTGTGTCATCGTTGAGTCTGCACTACGATAGTTAAGTCTTTTCTACGATAGTTGAGGTAGGTTTCTTTTCAGCTCTACGATCATGAGCTTTCCTTGATCATGTCTACAATTTTGAGTTCAGCCTTTGTATCTGTCATGGTTAGCACAATCTAGAGCATATATTTCATGGTTGTAGATTTAGCATACCTAGCTCACTTATTAACTTATTAAATTTGGATTCATCTAATGGTTTTGTAAAAACATCAACAAGTTGATTTTCAGTAGGGATATATTGTAAAGATACAGTTCCATTTTGCATATGATCCCTAATGAAGTGATACCTTATTTCTATATGCTTAGTCCTAGAATACATGACAGGATTATGAGTTATTGTTATGGCACTTGTGTTATCACAGTGTATGGGAATAGATTTGAAGTCTAACCCATAGTCAGCTAGCTGATTTCTCATCCATAGGATCTGAGCACAGCAGCTACCATCAATAATATATTTAGCTTCTGCAGTTGAGGTAGACACTGAGTTTTGCTTTTTGCTAAACCAGGACACAAGTCTGTTTCCTAGAAGTTGACAAGTGCCACTGGTACTCTTTCTATCTACTTTGCATCCTGCAAAATCAGCATCTGTGTATCTTATTAGTTCAAATGAGGATTCCTTGGGGTACCACAGCCCCAAGTAAGGTGTACCCTTGAGATACCTGAAGATCCTCTTTACAGCAGACAAATGCGACTCTTTAGGGTTAGCCTAAACTCTAGCACATATGCATGTTGCAAACATTATGTCTGGTCTACTGGCAGTTAGGTATAAAATAGAGCCTATCATACCTCTGTATTGAGTGATATCAATACTTTTACCTTTCTCATCCTTATCAAGCTTGGTTGCAGGAGCAATTGGTGTTTTCATGGGAGAGGCTGATTCCATGCCATACTTCTTCAGTAAGTCTTTGATGTACTTGGCTTGATTTATGAAAATTCCTTCTTCAGTCTACTTTACTTGCAGTCCAAGGAAGAAGTTCAGCTCACCCATCATGCTCATTTCAAACTTGCTCTGCATTAGCTTAGAGAATCTCTTGCATAACTTTTCATCAGTAGAACCAAAGATAATGTCATCAACATAGATTTAAACTAGTAAGGCTTTGTCTTTATGCTTTCTAAGAAACAATGTGGTATCTACTCTACCTCTGGTGAACCCATTTTTGATTAAGAAGTTAGTCAGTGTTTCATACCATGCTCTAGGTGCTTGTTTAAGACCATATAAGGCTTTATCTAATCTATAGACATAATTGGAAAGAGATGGATTGATGAAACTTGGAGGTTTCTCTACATAGACTTCTTCTTGGAGTTCTCCATTAAGAAATGCACTCTTGACATCAATCTAGAAGACTTTAAACTTCATGTGGGCAGCAAAGGCAAGAAAGATTTTGATGGCTTCTAGTCTGGCAACAGGTGCAAATGTCTCATCGTAGTCGATACCTTCTTCTTGAGAATAGCCCTTTGCCACTAATCTTGCCTTATTTTTGGTTATGACCCCATCTTCATCCATTTTTTTTCTAAAGACCCACTTAGTTCCTATCACAGGATGACTCTTTGGTCTTGGTACCAATCTCCATACTTTGCTTCGTTCAAATTGGTTGAGTTCTTCCTGCATGTCTTCTATCCAACTGGAGTCTTCCATAGCATCCTCTATCTTCTTTGGCTCTATTTGTGACATGAAGCTTAGATAAAAACATTCATTCTGAGTAGTAGCTCTTGTTTTGACTCTAGCACTCAGATCTCCAATGATTAGATCCTGAGTGTGATCTCTTGCCCATCTATTGCTGATTGGGACATCTGTCCTGATGCCTTCCTGTCTTAATTCTTCAAGGTCTATCTCTTCTTCTTGGAGTGGAGGCTCGCTGTCTTGCATGGACCTCTCTACGATCACATTCTCATGCTCTACGATTTGACTATCTGGTACTACGATCGTAGTGGTGAGCTCGACGACTTCATTCGTAGTGTCTGCACTATCGATCGTAGGGTCTTGAGGCACTGTTTTGTGTAAGTCAGTTTCATCAAAGATGATGTGTATTGAGACTTCAACATTCAGTGTCTTCTTGTTGAACACCCTGTAAGCCTTCTTTGCATCATGGCATATCCAAGAAAGATCCCTTCGTCGACTTAGGTGGAATTTTGTCGACATCGCTTTCCATTGTTGAGAATGTAGCATGCACAGCCAAAGACATGGAAGTAGCTGACACTTGGCTTTCTTCATTTCCACAGTTCGTAGGGCGTCTTCTTGATCGTAGAGTGTATGAGTGATCTGTTCTGCGTGTAGCGTGCAATGTTGATAACCGCTTCGAAAGTATTTAGGCGAGATGGGCTCTGACTAGTAGAGTTCTTCCAAATCTATCAAGGTTCTGTTCTTTCTTTCAGCTACTCCATTTTGTTGAGGAGTTCGTGGAGCTGAGAAGTTGTGACTGATCCCATTGTCTGTGCAGAACTGATCCATTTCTGAGAAATCGAATTCTCTTCCATGATCACTCCTTGTGGCCTTGATTTTCTCTGCTTTCTCATTCATCACCAGTCTGAACATCTTGATTAATTCGGAGCTAGTTTCATCCTTAGAAGTAAGGAA
The DNA here is from genome assembly GCA_020205605.1 of Panax ginseng. NCBI lineage: Eukaryota > Viridiplantae > Streptophyta > Magnoliopsida > Apiales > Araliaceae > Panax > Panax ginseng. The sequence goes on along the minus strand of CM035145.1, from coordinate 64,006,494 downwards.
GAATACCCATGTGAATCTTGTGTAGTCGTCGACTATGACTAGAGAGTATCTTTTTCCTCTAAGACTGGTTGTTGGGATTGGCCCAAAGAGATTCATGTGAAGCAACTGTAGTGGCCTGTCAATAGAGTTGGCAGTCTTGCTCTTGAATGAGCTTCTGGTTTGCTTTCCAAGCTGACAGGCTTTACATGGCCTTTCCTTCACGAAGTTGAACTTGGGTAGGCCAGCTACTAGGTCTTTTGATGCCAGTTTGGACATGCTTTTGAAGTTTAAGTGAGACAACCGTCTATGCCATAGCCAGCTCATTTCTTCAGATGTTTTTTCCAGAAAACATATTGTCTCGATCTGAGCTTAGTTGACCAAGATCTCTCGTAGACATTTCCTTCTCTTGTCCCAAGTAGCTTTATAGCGGATGTCTTCAAATCTCTGACTTGACATTGGTTGTTGAGGAATGTCACTTGATGACCCTTGTCGCAGAGTTGGCTGATACTTAGAAGGTTGTGTTGAAGACCTTCCACATAGGCTACTTTGCTGAAAGATACTACACCATTTCCAGTAGAGTCATATCCTCTTGTCTTGCCCGAGCCGTTATCTCCAAAGATGACTGAGGGACCCTCCTTTTCTATGTAGTTAGATAGTAAAGCTTTGTTCCCTGTCATATGCCTCGAGCATCCACTTTCCAGATACCATGTTGTGGTCGTGGAGCTCTTTTCCTATCAAAATATTTGAACCTTCATTTTGGTACCCATATTTGCATGGGTCCTTCTTTGTTAGTATCTTTGGGGACACAAATTTGTCAAATCTTGGGTCTCACATGCATGGAAATACAATAACACTTGGCAGCCCTATGACCATATTTATTGCATATGAAACATTTATTATGATGCATGCCTGTGTGTGTATGATGATTCATCCTCCACTTAGACTTGTGTGGTTCCTTAGGTATCCCTCTGTTAAACTGATTCTCATTTTTCCATGTGTCCTTGGATTTCATAAATAGTGATGAGTGTGCCTTCCCTCTACTGTACCTTCCCGGTTGATTCGTAGAGTTGGTCTTGCTTGACTCTACGATTCTTCGAGGTTGGTGAGTAGAGGTTAGGTTACTCTTCTCTTTTATGAATCCCAGACCAGCATGAGATCCTTTACTCTTATAAGTAAGAATAGAGACAGTAGGACAAGGTTTAACTAGTTCTTCTAACTGTGAGGATTTCACAAAGGCAATGCCTCTACTAAAACTTGAGGTATTACTAGTGCTAGTTTCCTTTGTCTTTTCCACACAAGGATCTGAGATGAATTCCCCAAAGCCTAGACCTGTTCTGTCGAATGTGCTTCTCTGACTTGAGAGCAGGAAGTCCATGAACGATGAGGATTTGTTCCATGCAGAGATAGTCTTCTCTAGATCCTCAACTTTAGAGGGTAGAATAGACTCTCTTTGTGCATTGAGTGTGCTTGTCTGTTTTAAGGTCTCATTCTCAGCCTCAAGCTTGGAGAGAAGATTAGTACTTAGAAGGGTTGTTTCAAGCTCTTCTTGAACTTTCTTTTTTTCCTCTTGAAGAAGTGAATGATCTTTAGACAAGACTCTAAACCACTTCATGTATTGATGTAGATCAGTGGTTATGCCATGCAGTGCAGTTCTTAAGTCATTCATGTCTACATCAGGTGAGTTGAAATCAAATACCTTGTCGAGACTTATATCATGTATGTTGAGGCTTTGTTTGTCCTTTGAATGTTTGGCCATTAAACACAGATTGGCTATATGTGGTTTTTCTTCATCTCCGGAGTCATTATCTGAGTTACTCCACGATCCTCCAACTACCAGGCCTTTGTCTCTTTTCTGAGGCCTCTGGTTTCCTTGGTATTCCTTATTTGCATGTGTTTTCTTCTTTAGTTCTTCTTTGATAGGTTTGTTGCAGTTGGCGATGAAGTGGCCAGGCTTTTTGTAGTTGTAGCATAGGTCATTCATTTGCTCCTGACTGCTGTAATTGCTGACCTTCTTGGGCTTGCTGATTCTGCCTTGTCACATGAACCTTCTTAGTCTCTTTGCCAGCATAGCAAAGTCATCATCATCGTCTTCATCATCATCAGAGTCAATCTCAGTGTTGACCTTTGATGCACTTTCAGTTGCCTTGAGAGCAACACCCTTATCCTTTCTTCTTCCTTCTGATAAGGTTTCAACACGTTGGGTCAGCTCCAGTTCGTATGTCAGGAGATTTCCATATAGTTGTTGAACTGTCATTTCGTTGAGATTCTTTGACTCTCTTTTTGCAGTGGTCTTGGCATCCCACCTGCTTGGTAGGGCTCTCATGAATTTTATGGTCAGATCTTTGTTAGGATAGACCTTTCTATATGCTCGTAGAGAGTTGAGCAGAACATTGAATCTTTCATAGGTGGCAGTTACATTTTCTCCTTCCACATGAGCGAACATTTCGTACTGATGTGTTAGAAGAGACTGTTTGTTCTCTCTAACTTCTTCAGTTCCTTCGTGTATGATCAGTAGAGCTTCCCAAACTTCCTTAGCTGTTTTGCTGTTTACAATATTTTCAAATAGATCGTCTTCTAAGGATTGGAACAGGATGTTCTTAGCTTTCTTATCAAGTTGGACAACTTTCTTCTCTGTGTCTGTCCATTCTTCTTTAACTTTGATTTGGACTCTGTTTGGATCGTCATTGGTTGGTGCAAGCTTTGTTGGTATATAGGGCCCATTTTGAACGATCTCAGATAGATCTTCATCTATTGAGTCCATGTACGCTTGCATCCTGACTTTCTAGTTAGCAAATTTATCCTTGTTGCACATTAGTGGCTTGCTGCCTCCCCCGGTCTTAGATTCGCTTGGTATGAGTGCCATTGGATCTATAAAATCTTGTAAGTAGTAAAATAGAACTTGCTCTGATACCAACTGTTAGTTCCTAGTTGGCACAATAGTTATCTAGAAGGGGGGGTTGAATAGATATTTAAAAATCTTTTCGTTTTAAACTTGTTCTTTGATAATGATTAAAACTTAGAAGAATAAATGTTTGTTTTAATCTTATTTACCAAGCAATGGAGTAATGAGGGTGAGGCAGTTATAACAGATATAGCAGTTATGATATGAATGTAAATGACACAGTCATTTTTAAGTGGTTCAGAGCACTTAAAGCTCCTAGTCCACTCTTCTACTCAACGAGTAGGATATCCACTAAGGATGTCAGTTACAACTTCTGAATCACACATATTCCTTCTAGACCAGCAGTCTAGGAACTTCTTAGTTCACTCTTTAACTATTCAAGTCCAGCAGACTTGGTTTTCTTCTGATTAACTATTTAACTCTTCAAGTCCAGCAGACTTGGTAATCTTCTTCAGTTGGTTGATAATGTTGTGTTCTTGATGGTTGCTACTCAGTTGCTGTGTAAGCACTTTTTCTAAAGAACTGAGTAGCTGAGCAAGCTTTGCAATATCTCAGATCGTAGAGTTGATCTTGAGAGAGATGTTCGTGTAGTTTGTTCAATGCTTGCTCAGTTCTCTCTCATCTGTCTGATCTGCATATATGTGATCTTGAAAACTATCCGTTGGATTCATCCGTTGAGGCATTAAATGCATTTGATTTTTTTATCTTTGATGGAGACATTTCTGCATATCTTCTGAAACTACATCCTGGCCCACCAACACAGCAGACTGCTTTCTCACCTAACACCTAAAAAGGTGTTTTGTCCCTCTTACCCATGGTACTATCCTTAGCTTCTTCAATACGCTTCTTTGATGCATACTAAGGATATTTCATATACTCTGGGACTGATGAGTATTGCAGCGTCTAGAATCCATTTCTCATATTTTGAAATCTACCATTACACAAATCATGAGGCTCGACGTTTTCTGACATAAAACAGATGCTCTACGATTCAGATCATGATACTCTACGATTCAGATCGTAGTGACTTGTTGCCTTGGTGCTTGATCTGATGCTATCATTTAGAGCGCACTACGATTTCTCTTAAACCCTTGCACACTACGATCTTTACTTGCTCGTGTTGTTGACTCTACGTTCCCGAGAGCACACTACAATCGTTGACTTGTAAACTCCATGTTTCCTTCAACACACTACGATCGTGGAGTTGGCTCGGAAAACATTGGGACCGCTCTATGATTTTCGAAGAGTCCCTTCAAGGCAGGCACACTACAATCTTTGAAGCTCTACGTTTCAGCCTTAACTTCTGCAATGTTGATCAGATGATACACTATGATTTCTTCGAACCCTATCTATTACATCTCAAGATCAACCTAACAGCTTTGATCCTTCAATCTATACATTGTAATAACCCAAGAATTTCTATATAAAATAAATAAGAAATTTTGCGTATAAAATTTTTTTTTTATTTAATGACGAGACTAAGTGTCAAGTAAAGTGAACGATAAATGCGAATACATTTATTACTTGAAAAATTAGAAATAATTTTGGAATTATTAATTACCACAAATTATATGGTAATAAATTTCTGACGAAATGTTTTTATTAATTATTTTCCATGAAAACATGATTGGAAATAATATATGAAGTGATAATTAGATTTATATAATAAATATTTTATTATATGAATTGTTCGAGAATATTTAAGTTAATTATTTTAACTTGATTATTGATCTTTGTAATACGAAGAATAAGTCGGACATGAGATCCAAACCCGGATTGGGATTGTGATCAAGAGATGAGAATAATAATATTATATTATTTATATAATGATTTTACAGTTACCATAATTATGTACTAGGTATAAAGAGACGAGATAATATTGAGCATATGACGGTCCAATTAGGTCATAGCATATTACCGTCTTTGTGAAACCCTAATTATTAAACTTCGGTTATGGGATATTTACGAGTAGTATTTGTGTATATGAAATTCTTGTGAATAAGAATATCGGTAATTAGAAGAAACCTAATTCTTTGTATATGCGTCGATAATTAGGACAAACCCTAATTACTATAACCCTAACCGGTTGAAATTAGAAACCGTAATGACTGTGTTAGTAACATACACAGATAATTAAAGAACCACTAATGGTCAATTAGAAACCCTAATTAATGACGTTGAGAAACCCTAATTTTAATTACCGGGTTTAATTTCGATGTTATTGTATAAGTGTTTTAATTTACCAAAGGATAGAAGTTAATTGGTAAATTATAAGAATTAAATCTAGTGATTAAATATTACATTTAATTTCCTTGTACAAGATTGCACATACACTCTTAAACAAAGCCCAACCATCACCCATAACAAATCAGAAGCAAGAATCAAGAATTTTTGGCAAAAAGGGTATAAGAACACTAAACCTAGAAATCCTTTGATTCGATGTTATTTGATGCAATTGATTGTTTAAAGTTGTGTAATAGAATGTTAATTGATGATATGGGTTGATAAATCAAAGACCCATAACATCAAAGTGCACGAATTTGAAGATTTAAGCAAGTTGGAAAAACCGAATTACATTATTTTTTCACCAAATGTCGGGGGCCATAACTCTTTGCTCGATCATGAGTTTTGTTCTTCAAAAGTTGTTATGTGTAGCCTGATATGTGGTCTTTAATCTGCAAAAAGAATCAAGTCCATATCATGTATAGATTAGAAGTTATAGATGGTCAAACATGGTTGACCGATCATGATAAACTATTTTTGGGCAGTCTGTAATGGGGGCATTCTCGTCCACTTTTTGTGCTTTAAAAGGTCTGGGCTTTTGATATGTTGTAGTGCACTGAGTTAGGAAGCCATAGGCTTTGGAATGACCTCATTCCGACCTCGGATGAGGGAATTACGGTGATTGGAATGAAATGTGTCAAATTTCTCAAAACTAAAAGTCAGCAGCGGGATGTGCTATTCGGGACACTGTTTCGATCAGTTAATGTTTCCAAAACCTTCTGGGCTTTTGGTATGTTATACTACACCGAATAAGCTTTCCATAGACTCCGAAACGGACTAAATCCGATATCGGAGGAGAGAGTTATAACATTTCAAAGTAGTAGTGTCAAAACTTCCCAACAAGTGCGGTGCAGTCCATTTGAACGGAATTTCTGGGCTGATGTGTTCGGAATTTGGTAATGGTCAAAGAATAAAAGTTGTAGCCCCAGAAGTTATCTTCGCGTGGGCTCAAGAATCGCTCAAAAATGTTTTAAAATGAAAGAGTTATGACTGTTTTAACGAAAGAAGGTAAAGCTGAAACGAGATTGAAAACTGTTATGAACGTCCACTTTTGACGCAATGTTTGGGCTACCTAATGAACCCGAATTGGGTAATTCGTATTTTTTAAAAATAGTCTTACATACCATGTATAACATATCCAAAAATCAGATTAATCGGAGTTATGAGCAATGCGTTAGAAAATCGCAAAGTGAGCTATTGAAAAATTAGTATAAACCAAGTCCCACATCGACTAAATTGAGAACTTCACCATTTTCTAAACCTATAAATAGAAGGGATTGGCCTTTGTTTCATTTACCAACAATAAGGCCTCCAATTTTTAAAAAAAGCTTTGTTGTGGGAGAACTTTTTATAAAGATCTCCTTAGTTAAATTTTGGCGTGGAAGTGCGTATTCAGTCTGTGGAATTTGTATTTCCGAGTATGTTTCTTATTTAATTTTTGTAATGTTATTATTTTTAATTGTTAGTTAAAGTTTGAATTTTTGAAATTTAGTTAGTGTTGTTAATAAACTAGTTAGTTTACTATGTTTATTTTGGCTTGGAATTGATTATGTAAATGAGTTATTTGTGATGACTTTTAATATTTTGTGATGAATTTCATTAATTAATAATTATTAATGATATTAAAGTTATTTAATGATTATATTAAATAATTTAGTTTAAAAATGATTTTAATATTATAAAAATCATTTTAAATGAAAATAAGGTATTTAAAAATATTTTAAGTTATAAAATATAACTTTTAATATTTAAATGATAATTTCATTAATAATTAAATATTAATGATATTAAGATAATATTAATGATATTTAGTTTATTTAATGATTAATATTAAATAAATATTTTAAAAATGGTTTTACTTATTTAAAACCATTTAAAGAGGATATTAAGGATTTAAAAATATTTTAAGTTATAATTAATGACTTTTAATATTTGGATAAATAGTACATTAATATTTAAATATTAATGGTAATTATTTGGGTAATATAAATGTTTTAAAAATAGTTTGAGTTATTATAAATAACTTTTATATTTTGGCGAATGGTTTCATTAATAGTTTAGTATTAATTAAACTATTAATGATAATGGAATTGTTTAATGTTTAAATCATTTAATTATGATTCCGATATTTGAAAGTTATAAATGGCCAAACTAGTGACTTGAGAACCGATTATGAAGTTCTAATTTGAAGAAGAACACCTATAATAATGATTATATCACTATAGGCCCTTTAGTGATGATTTGAATTATTTTAAATTTTTCAATTTCTCGGAAATTGCGAAAATGATTAAAATAAGATGTCCGATATTCTACGTATGTTGAGGTATAGATTAAGAGTCTTAGACTCGGATTTACTGATAAAGTCGTCGGTACACAATCGCAAATGTCGAATCTTATAAAAAGAAAGAAAAGACTACTGTAAGAGCATGGATAAGATATTTGAAAAATGTATAAAAATATTTCAAGTATAGAATAGGAACTAAAAGTATGATCACTGTGATTATGTGATTAGACTATGTGCTGACTGTAATAGACAGTACTATATGTTAAGATATATTGTTCTAATCGAACGAATGATCTGATTATTGATAGGTTGTGATAAAGAGATAAAACCTAAGTTGAGATTTGTAATCAAATGAATCGAGTGAGTATCCTACCTTTGCACTTCCTTTATGCAATGGACATGAGTAAGAAGTTTGAATTATTCTATCCCTGTACTGATTATGTACTCTTTGATTATCGACATGTTAGCTCAGATATATATTATGTTCATTGATTTCTATAAATGGTTATACAAGTGTCCCCACTTGGATAATCATGGCATTTGTTCACATGTTGATACACCTTTGTCAATTACCCGTATATATATGTTGAATTACATATTATTATTGAGCAAGATTAAAACCTTCTGGGTTTGGAACCGTGCATGTATGAACATCCTTATATGGGAAGATTTTTGCAAGGCGGATAGAGTGAGCGATGAATTTCGTTCAAGTTATGTAGTATTGATCAATAGAGGGTACAACGGGGCTGATCACCCTCCGTGCCCGTAAGTTATGACGGTTTGAGGATAGAATTCCGCTAAAACTTTTCGAAAATGAAAAGAATGTTCATAGTTTGTTTCTTAAACCCTATTCAAGGGTAGAGCCAGAGCCAAATTTAAAGAATTTGAAAGAGAGTTGTTATGTGAATTTTTATCAAGATGATTACTTCACAACTTTCAATTCGTTGTAGAAGTGTTATGTAAAGAGAATACTTATATTCTTTCAGCTTATATATAATTGCTATTACTTGCTGGGCACTTAAATGCTCATCCTTGCTTAAATTAAATATTTTCAGTTATGTATGAGCAACCTGAAGGCTCATGCACGAACAAAGGAAAAGGAAAGCTGATTGAATAAGTGTGTATTATGAGTTAATGGTTATAGTTGTATTGGTATCTATTCAAGTATTGTAAGGAACGTATTTGAAGGTCACGTACCTGGGGAAGTAAACTTTGATGTATGTAAATTAAGTTCAAATGTATTATTATTTAGTATTATTCAGCTTAAAGAAATGGTACCGTGGGGAACCGAGTTCGGGTTTCAAGTACCTGGATTTGGGGTCGTCACATACATTCTATTACAGAATGATACATGTTAAGATCTTAGATCAACCTAACAAATTTGATCTATCACTAAGTCCTTGTACATATCTTACTTGGAAAGAACTTTACAAATAATCACGAGCATATACATTAAAACATCAAATCATAATATGCATTCTCCAAATATATTTTCTTCCATACTCTGTAGTATGTAAGTAATATTATTTCGTTTCAGATTTCGAATTCTATACTCGTTTTCTTAAAGTTTTGGATTCTAAACTCCATGAAATTATTAGAATATCCTTGATATTTGCGCTTCATCCAGTATTTTTTTCATGGAAATATTATTCTGAGCATTCTTGATAAGTTTTAACTTTTTCAAGTCGGGGTACTATTAACGGGGTTACTATTCCTGAAGTTACTATTCACGGGTACTATTCACTTAGTTACTATTCACCCGGGGTACTATTTATGACAAAAATTGATTTCTTTTCGGTCCAAATCATTTTTGATATAATATTATTCTTGAATTTTACTCCACAAAGCAGTATCATGTTGACAATTTGGACGTTACTGATTTCTAGATAAATTAAATTATAAATCTTTTAAAATTTATCCTTGAACTTGTTTTATTGAATTCTTATATCATTGTCATTATCCTCATGTTTATATTATGTTGAAAGTTATATATGGCCTGTAGTGCATAAATGGACTTGGTATGATTATGACCAGGGATTATTCGGTATAATTATGACCGTAATGTTACAAATGATGTGGTAAAAGTCCTCATTGGCCCGTAGTGCATTGATGGACAGTTGTTGGCATGATCATAACCATTGATGAATACACGAATATCCTTGGCCTGTAATGCATGGATAATTTGAGATCGTGATACTAAAGAATATCCTTGGTCGTAGTGCAGGGGTGATTCGATGATGTGGATTATTTATTAAATTGAGTCTCAGCGATAAAAGTGATGAAAAACCTTTTAAATCATAGAAGATAGTAGATTTTATGCTCTACTTGACTCTTATAATTGATTGCTTGTTCCGCTGCAATTAAACTTGATGTTTGTTATATTTTATCAGTTTAACACTGTTGAAGGCTAACGATAAATTATTCTGCATTATCTTAGTCATAATATTTCTTACTGGGCTAGTTAAGCTCACCCTTTTGCTTTCATTGTTCTCTTCAGAAAATGAGAACGTAGTCGGGACTAGTCGGGGAACGGAGTGACAGTCCAGATAATAGCATTAGTAGTACTCACTATTCTATGAAATAGTGTGATAATAAATGTATTGAGGACTTATTTTGAGTTTGAATACTGTCTAGAAGATAATATTTGTATTAAAACTCACATCTCATGTTATATATTTAAGTTTGTATTTGTATTCTGTACCATGTATTTGGCGACTCAGAATGGGTGATGTATACCTATTTTGGGGGCGTCACAGTTGGTATCAAAGCTTAGGGATATGATCCCTGGCTGAGAAGTGAGACAAGAACTAGGAGGGGAGAGACAGAGAATTCCTTCGTTAGTATGACCTACCTAAGTTTATTTAGTATTTAATTGGTTCGGTCAGAGTATAGGATAATATGTGAAATGTCAATTAACCCTTGTTTTGTGGTAGTGTTTGAAAATGACATCCGATAATGTTGAGAATAACAATGGAGCACAGGAGACCGTTGAGTTACCACAGATCAACACCCAGGATAATGTGCATCACGAAGGAAATAATCCTCAGGTGAACAACAACACCGACCAAATGGCGAACGACGGAATGTTTAGAAGCTTTCTGCAATTCGTACAACATCAGGAAAGAGAGACTCCTGTCCAAAATGCAGGTAGAAACACTGGTAGCCGGAGTTTTTTGGAGAGCCAAAACCACTTAAGGCGGAAACATGGATAAAGCAGATCAACAAGATATTTAATGTCTTGGGATGCTCCGAGGAGCAAAAGGTTCCCTTTATCACCTTTATGTTGCGAGGAGAGGCAGATTACTGGTGGGAATCAGTAAAGCGTACTCAACCTGCCGTACTGAAGATGTCTTGGGAGAAGTTCCAAGAACTATTCAACGACAAGTACTTTCCCGAAAGTATTCGTCACATGAAAGATGTAGAGTTCATCAAGTTGGAGCAGAACAATATGATCGTGTCAATGTACGAAGCTAAGTTTTCCGAGTTGTCCAGGTTTGCGTCTCACTTGGTTGATAATGAGGAGAGAATGATGCGAATGTTTCTAAGAGGTTTGAAACACGAAATACGTCAATATCTAATTTCTCATAAAATGTGTTTGTATTCAGATGTTGTAAATAGGGCTCAATTATTGGAGTGCGATAACGAGTCAACCCAACCAAGAGAAAGCCACTGGCAAAATGATAATACCAGTGGTAGCAGTCATCGAAGCGGTGACAACAAACATGGAGGGAATCAACATGCCAAAAATGGTAACCACTTCGGTGGTAATCATGGCCAAGACAATAAAAATGGATATTTCAAGAAGAGAAGATTCAACAATGATGGAAAGACGTCAGCATCAGCACCCGTTGTTAAGGAAGGAGAACGACCACATATCATATGCTTCAAATGCGGAGGGGAGGGACATATCAGTCCAAACTGTGTACAATAGTCCAAAACGTGTTACAATTGTGGAAGAGAAGGTCACCTAGCTCAATTTTGTCATTCAGGGAAGGCAAGTCCAGCTGGGATGGAGGCACCAAAGGCCATCCCAGAAAAGTCAAAACCAGTAGTTCAAGGGAGAGCGTTTGTTGTGACCTCCCAGAAAGCAAGGAACCCGAACGAGGTCATCACGGGTAAGCTTATCATAAACTCTAGCGAAGTTTATACTTTATTTGATACTGGGTCTACCCATTCTTTTATTTCTCCTACTTGTGCTTAACGTTTAAATTTAACTCCAGAGAAATTAGACTTTGACTTATATGTGAAAACTCCGTTGGGAGAAACCTTCATTACATCCACTATTTATAAGTATTGTTTGGTTCAAATCTGTACCCTCACATTACCTGTCGATCTTATTTCCTTAAAAATACTTGTGTTTGACCTAATTCTAGGGATTGATTGGTTAACTACTTATCATGCAAAAATTGATTGTTTCGTAAGCTTGTTAGCTTTCATATTCCTAACCAACCTATTATGTGAATTCAAGCAACCAAACCGTTAAAATCAACCACTATCATCTCAAGCCATAAAGCTATTCGTTTATTGAAAAACGGATGTCAAGCTTTCTTAGCTCATGTCACGGATTTAAACAAAAGTACGTCAGATTTGAATGATATTTCTATTGTTAATAAATTTCCTGACGTATTCCTTGAAGAACTTACTGGCCTACCCCCAGAGCATTAAGTTGAATTTTGTATCGACCATGAACCCGATACAAAACCCATTTCCAAAGCCCCATATCGAATGGCTCCTAATGAACTTCAGGAGTTAAAAACCCAACTGCAGGAATTGTTAGACATCGGTTTCATTCGTCCTAGTATGTCTCCTTGGGGTGCTCCTATTCTATTCTTGAAGAAGAAAGATGGGAGTATGCGACTTTGTATTGATTATCGGGAGTTGAACCATGCACTATAAAAAATAGGTACCCATTGCCACGTATTGATGACTTGTTTGACCAGTTGCAAGGTACCAAATTCTTTTTAAAGATCGATCTTCGTTCTACATATCATCAGTTAAAGATTAAAATCGATGACATTCCAAAGACGACTTTCAGAACTCGGTACGGGCATTATGAATTCCTAGTCATGTCCTTTGGATTGACTAATGCTCATGCTGCCTTCATGGACATGATGAATCGAGTATTCAAGGAATATTTGGATCACTTTGTGGTCGTCTTTATTGACGACATCCTCATATATTCCAAAAGCCGTGAAGATCATGAGCAAAACTTGAGACTGATACTCCAAAAGCTTCGTGAAAAAAGCTTTATGCCAAGTTGAAGAAATGCGAGTTCTGGCTTGAGAAAGTTGCTTTCCTTGGGCACGTGATATCAAATCATGGAATATCTGTTGACCCGGCGAAGATTGAAGCAATTCAAAGCTAGGAGCAACCTAAGTCAGTGACCGAATTACGTAGCTTTCTCGGCTTAGCTGGTTATTATCAGAGATTCGTGGAAGGGTACTCCATTAACTCAGCTGACTCAAAAAGATATAAAATTCGGTTGGAGCGAGGAATGTGAAAAGAGTTTTCAAGAACTCAAGAGGAGACTCATTTCAACACATGTTCTGACAATACCATCTGGCTCGGAGGGATTTGTCATCTACATTGATGCTTCAGGCAAAGGGTTAGGATGTTTTCTCATGCAACATGGGAAAGTCATAGCCTATGCCTCTCGAAAACTCAAAGAATATGAGAGGAATTATCATACTTATGATCTAGAGTTGGCAGCAGTTGTCTTCGCACTTAAAATTTGGAGGCATTACATGTATAGGGAGAAGGTGGAGATCTATACGAATCATAAAAGCCTCAAATATTTTTTCACTCAAAAGGAACTCAACATGCGACAATGACATTGGCTCGAACTGTTGAAAGATTATTATCATACTATTCAATACCATCCTGGAAAAGCGAACGTGGTAGCTGTCGCATTGAGTAGAAGATCATGTGCGGGTACGAGTGTGATATTGTCAATGCAAAGGCCCATTTTGTATGACTTGCAAAGGATGGAGATAGAGTTAAAGACTCCAGGGACCCACATGATGATGGCTAGCATACAAGTTGAACCGACTTTAATCGATAAAGTTAAAGTTGCTCAAGCTACAGACCTAGAGTTGATGCGTATGAGAAAGAAAGTGCAAGAAGGTGCTATCCTAGAAGCAAGAATAGTAATACTTCGACTCAACTCCAGACTTTGTGTTCCTAACGATTCTTGTAATAACCCGATATTTTTTTTTTATAATTAAATCAGAAATTTTGCGTATAATTTTTTTTTTTTAAAAGTTGGAATATGTGGCAGGTAATGTGTATGTATTTATGTGATGAATATAAAATATATTTATTACATGAATGATTATTAAAAAATTTATTTTAGAATAATTAATCATTATATTCTTATAATAATTAATTTTATAGTAGAAATGTTTTTATTAATTATTTTCCATGAAAATATGATTTTCTATTATTTAAATAATATATGAAATGATTATAGAATTATTATAATAATTATTTTAGTATATGAATTTATTTCAGAATAATTAAGTTAATTAATTAACTTAATAAATAATGTTATATATGACAGATAAATCAGATATGGAATCCAAACCCTAATTCTGGATTTTGATCAATGAATGAGAATGATAATTTAATATTATTTTATTTATGTGCTACAAATATGTACTGTATGTGTGGACCGATAATGGTTGGTCAATTATGGTGTATTATGACAAACACTAGTTTTACTGTGTTAAACCCTAATTTGAAATACAAATTAGAGTTCAAGATTGTTAGGTAATCGTGATAATGTGATCAATGTCTAATATTATAAATATAAACGCTAATTAGGTAAACCCTAATTATTGACTTGAAACCCTAATTGTGAAATTTAAAATCCTAACTGATATTTAGGAACCTTAACGGTCAAAGTGGGAAACCCTAATTTCTATATTAGGTAACCCTAATTAGTGGTTATAAAATATAATTACTAATTGTAAACCCTAATTGCTAGATTAGCAAGGTTAATTATAATTAGTATATAAAACCCTAATGATCATGAGTAATGTAATTAGAAACCCTAATCAGTAAATTATTAATCCTAATTATCAAATTGGTGCCCTAATTGATAAATTAGTGATCTTAATTATAATTAGTGAATACCAAAATCTAATTTTTAAGTTTATGTAATTAGGAAACTTAAACTAATTTAGTAATCCTAATTTGTGAAATTTTAGAAACCAAAATTTCCATTTTTAACCTTTTCAAGAAATCCTTAAATGTTAGCACACAAAACCTTAGGGTTAAACCCTATTGGTCAAACCCTCAGGGTTTGCTAAGTTACTATCATGACATTAAAGTTGTATGACAAAAGTCCATTATGCCCTTCTTGAATTATTTAGGCTAACTTGTATAACTTGCCAAACCTTTAGTGGTTGAACAACCCTATACATAGCCATGTGTTACAAATTCTATAATTCAGCCGATTTCTAGCCAAGTCCATTGCATTCATGTAAAATATATAAGTTATAAAGAGAGAGAATACTCACTTTATTGTTCAAAACTATCCAATCTATTCTCTCTCTAGATTTTCGAGATTGAGAGTAAAAGAGTGTGATATAAAAAGCCAAAAACACTTCTTAGCTTAACAATATCAGATCAAGGATCAGAATCAAAAGAAATCAAAGCTTAAAGGTATAAACCCTAGCTTTAAAAAAATTTATGTGGTTCATGTTGTTTGTTGTTGTCTATTGTTTAAAGATATGATAGAAGGTGTTAATCAATGATTTGGGTTGCTAGATGTTAGATCCATAACATCTAGAGGCTTGGATTTGATGATTTTCCAAATCTGGAAAAATATTTTTTTGTGTTCTGACAACAAATATCAGAGGATGTAGATCTTTGGTTGTTAATGACTTTGTGTGTTTTATGCTTTATATTTGTAGTATGTCATGAGGTCTTTGTTTTGGAGTTTGAATCAGGACCAAATAATGTATGGATTGAAAGATATTCTTGGTCAAAGTCGGTTGACCGACCATGACCAAGTGAAATCTGGGTAACCCAGAAAGTGATTAGTACTTTATCTGTCAGGTTATATGTGTATTGTTACGTTTGTTGAATTCAGGTTGTAGTATGTTGTATAGACTACAAGTTTAAGCTTTTAGATCGCCTAAATATTAAACAGATTGAAGTCAGTGGCTGGTCAAACCAGGCCAGAAGATCATGAACTGAGTTTTCTAGGTAACCCAGAAAACTCAAGAACACGATCTCTGACAACGTTTGACTAGCATATAAGTTGCGATTGTGTTGTTGTTTTCTTGGTTTTATGTATTGTATCTATACTCTTACATGTTGTCTACATATTAAAACCTTTAGATCATAAGAACAGTTCATGGGTTGCAAGTTATGAAGATCATAAGTTGTTAACTCGGGATCGTTTCTTCATTTCGAAAACCCGAAATGAATAACGACTTTCCGACAAGGTTTTACAAGACAAGATCTCGTTCGTTTTATGTAGTATGGTCATGATTGTTGTTGTATCATGAAGTGTTACACTAGCACTACAATATTCAATCAATAACTGTTCCAGAAACACATCTAGCAAAGATTTAGACTTGGTCAAAGTGGGTACCTTGTGTACTGACTATGAAGATCAGGGTTTACTGAAGAACACATTCAACGACAGTTTTGTCGGCTAAAGCACCTATAGCGACACTTTATTTATAAAATTAATTATTTTTATTAAATAAATAGAAAAAAATAAGTTTTTAATTATTAAAAATATAAATAAATTATTAAAAATTATTTTAAGATCCGAAAATTATATTTTAATTATTTTAGATATATTTCATAAATATTTAATATTTTTGGAATATTAAAGGTATTTAATAATTATATTAAATAAATTATTTAAAAATGATTTTAATACTTGAAAAATAATTTAAAATTATATTATGATATGAAAATATTTTAAGTTATTTTTAATGACTTTTAATATTTTGTGATGAATTTTATTAATTAATTAATATTAATGATAATTAAGTTATTTATTTAATATATTAAATAAATTATGGAGAATAGAATTAATGATTTAAAAATCATATAAAAATGATTTTAAGGTTATAAAAATATTTTAAGTTATAAAATATAACTTTTGATATTTTGTCATGAAAAATATTAATATTAATGATATTAGATTTATTTAATACTTATATTAAATAAATTAGTTTAAAATGATCTTAATATTAGAAAAAAATCATTTTAAATGAAAATAAAGATTTTAAAAATATTTCAAGTTATAAAATATAACTTTCAATATTTAAAGGTAAATCTCATTAATTATTTACTATTAATGATGTTAAAGTTATTTAATAATTATATTAAATAAATTAGTTTAAAATGATTTTAATATTATAAAAATCATTTTAAATGATAATAAATTATTTAAAGATATTTTAAGTTATAAAATATAACTTTTAATATTTAAAGGATAATTTCATTAATAATTTAATATTAATGATATTAATTTAATAATAAATGATATTAAGTTTATTTAATAATGATATTAAATAAATAGTTTTAAAATGGTTTTATTTATTAAAAAATCATTTAATAAGGATATTAATGAATTAAAAATATTTTAAGTTATAATTAATGACTTTTAATATTTTGATAAATAATACATTAATACTTTAATATTAATGGTAATTATTTAAAAATAATTTTAAATGTTTTAAAAATCATTTAAGGGTAACATTAATACTTTAAAATATTTTGAGTTATTATAAATAACTTTAATATTTTGGCAATGGTTTCATTAATAGTTTAATATTAATCAAATGTTAATGATAATAGAATTGTTTAATTTTTAAATCATTTAATAATGATTCCGGTGTTTGAAAATTCATAATAAATTATAATAATTATTTAAAGATTGTTATAAGGCTATGAAAAATCGTATGACTAATATTTGCATCTATTGAACTATATGATAGTCTTAGATTTGATAATTACCCGGTAAAGTCGTCGGTACACCGATATGTTTCAGAAATTGATCCGGACTTAGATATTTTGACCGTATTAATGCTTGTTGGTGCTTCAATGACTGTTGAATATGTATGATAAGGTGATTATGTTATGTGTTGACTGCAATAAGCAGTGCTATGTGTTATAGTATGTTATTTTAATCGATCAAATGATCTTATTAATGATAGATTTCGGTATAAAAGATAAAACTAAGTTGTGTATTGTAAGCAGCAGACCAGGCAAGTATCCTACCTTTGCATTTCCTTTATGTAATGGACATGAGTAAGAAGTTTCAGAATTATATTATTATTGTACTAGATTATTAACTTTATTGTCGTATATATTATATCCGATCATTGTTTATCAACATGATATTATATTATATAACTCATATATATATCATGTTTGTTAATTTTGAAATATGGTTATACAAGTGTCATCACTTGGATAATCATTATATTTAATCACATGTTGATATATATATATATATATATATATATATATATATATATATATATATATATATATATATATATATATCCAAGCTAATGGACCATTTAGACACGATTTCGAAATATCGTTGAATATGATAAAACCTTTTTGTATCCAATCAAATTGTTTTGGTTCGGATTTTAGACTAAGTATGAACATCGATGATGGACTTTTAAATTTATAGATGATAGTAGATTTCATTCTCTACTTAACTCTTCTAATGAATTGTTATTTCCGCTGCAGTTGTTGATCTAAAACTTGTTGTCTATTGTATTCTATCAGATTTTTCCCTGTTGAAGAGTAAGGATAATTTGTTGTACATTATCTTAGTCATAATATTCTTTACTGGGCTAGTTGAGCTTACCCTTTTCCTTTTTGTTCCATTTTTCTTCTCAGGAGACGAGAATATAGCGAGAACTAGTCGGGGTGTGGAGTGATGGTTCAAGACAGTTGTTTTAGTAGTCCTCACTATTTTGTAAAATAGTGTATCAATAATTGCAATGAGGACTAATTTGAGTGTGGATATTGTCTAGAAGATAATATTTGTATTTAAACTCACAGTTTATGTGTTGTCGTATTTTGCACGATAATTGTATTAATGAAGTTGTAGTTGTTTCTGTACCATGTATTTGGCGACTCAGAATAGGTTGGTTGGATTGGACCTATTTTGGGGGCGTCACAGTTGGTATCAGAGCTTAGGGATATGGTCTCTGGCGGAGATCGGGGAATAGTACTAGGAGGGGAGAGACGAATAATCCTTCGCTAGTGTGTCATACCTAAGCTTATTTGTTGGTCAATGGAAGTATATGGTTAATATGTGATATGTTAATTTGTTTAATTAACCCTTATTTTATGGTAGTATTTAAGAATGGCAGCTGAGAATATTAATGATGGAGTTAATGAGACCGTGAAAACACCTTTAATCACCACCTGTGGGAACGTGCAACAGAAGGCAATATTCCTCCACATAAACAACACCACCGAAAGCGACGATGAACGACGGATGATGTTTTGGAGCTTTTTGCGCTTCATGCAAAACCGACGAGGAGACTCGTATACGTAATACGGTGGAAATGATAGTAACACGCGGCTTGTCACGCCAAGCGATTCAAAGAGTTGGGACAACCAATTTAAGGAAAGCCAGATCCGATCATGGCGTAAATGTGGGTCAAGCAAATTACCAAGATATTCGATGTCTTGGGATGCACGGAGAAGGAACAGAAGGTTCCATTCGCCACCTTTTATGTTCCGTGGCGCGGCATTCATCGGTGGGAGTCTCAGTGAAACGCACTCCCCCGCCGCGCACTCCGCATGTCTTGGGAAACGTTTCAGAAACTTTTCAACGAAAAATACTTTCCTGAAAGTATTCGCCATATGAAAGAGGTAGAGTTTATTAGACTAGAACAAAACAACATGACGGTGTCCCAATACGAGGCGAAGTTCGCAGAGTTATCCAGGTTTGCACCTCATTTGGTAGAGAATGAGGAACGAATGACGAGGATGTTTCTGAGAGGTTTAAAACCCGAGATTCGGCAATATCTTATCTCTCATAACTTTTCTTTATATTCAGATGTTGCCAACATGGCTCAATTATTAGAGCGAGATAGCGAGTACATTCAACCAAGAGACCATGACTGTGATCATACTGGTGGCAATGATCATCGAAACAACGATAACCAAAGAGAGAAAGAAAAATACAGATAAGAGCGACAACCACTCTGGTGGTAATCGTGGCCATGAAAATAGAAGAAGCGAGTCGGGGGAAGATTTTAAAAAAGAGGAGATTTAACAATGACATCACAAGACGTCAAGACCAAAGAACAATTAGTTTTAAGGAGGAGAACGACCACCGATCGTATCTTATAAATGTGGAAAAGAGGGACACATCATTCAAACTGTCCACAACAGCTCAAGGTATGCTATAATTGTGGAAAGGAAGGACATATCGCCGAGATTGTATGCAGTAGCGAAACCAAGCCCAAAGGGGATGGTGACTCAAAAGGTCATCCCCGAGAAAAGTCAAAGTCAATGGTTCCTGGAAGAGCGTTTGTCTTGACTGGTCAACATGCGAGGAACCCAAACGAGGTGATCACGGGTAAGCTAATCATAAATTCATGCAAAGTTTATACATTATTAGATACCGGTTCTACCCATTCATTTATCTCTCCTGCTTATACTCAACGTTTAAACTTGACTCTGGAGAAAATTAGACTTTGACCTATCTGTGGAAACTCCGTTAGGAGAAACTTTCATCACATCCACTGTTTATAAATCTTGTTTGATCCAAGTTGTCACATTACCTGTTGACCTTATTTCTTTAAAAATTCTTGCATTTGATGTGACCTTAGGGATTGATTGGTCAACCACTCATCATGCCAAAAGTGATTGCTTTTGTAAGGTTGTTAGTTTTCATATTCCTAAGCAACCTGTTATTCGAATTTAAGCAACCAAACCATTGAAGTCAAACTCTTTTATATCAAGCCGTAAAGTCATTCGATTATTAAAAAACGGATGTCAAGCTTTCTTAGCCATGTTATGGACTTGAACAAAAATACGTCAGATTTGAATGATATTTCTATTGTTAGTAAATTTCCTGAAGAATTTCTTGGCTTACTCCCAAAGTGTGATATTGAATTTTGTATCGACTTTGAACCCGGTACAAAACCCATTTCTAAAATCTCATGGCTCCTATTGAACTTCAGGAGTAAAAAAATTCAACTGTAGAAGTTTGTACCCGAGCCTCTATCTGGTGACTTCCTTTGTGGAATGCACCGAAGCCAGACTCTCCGTAGGGGACACCATATTCGTGCGATAGTAAACTGATAGGTGTCATTTTGACGTGCTATCCAAGGTTGGGATATGAGTCACAGTTGAGAACAACCTAAGTTGGTAATCGAAATACGTAGCTTTCTAGGCTTAGTTGGTTATTATCGGAGATTCATTGAAGGATATTCTCGAATCGCTACTCCATTAACGCAGCTGACTCGTAGAGATACAAAATTTGAATGGAGCAAGGAATGTGGGAAGAGCTTCGAAGAACTCAATAGGAGACTCATTTTGGCACATGTTCTGACCATACCATCCTGGAAAAGCGAACGTGTGGTAGGCGGCGTGTTGAGTAAAAGATCGTATACGAGTACGAATACGATATTGTCAAAGACCCATTTCATATAACTTATAAATGACAGATATAGAGTTAAAGACTCAAGGGAATCACGTGATGATATACAAGTAGAACCGACTTTAATCGATAAAGTTAAAAGCGTTCAAGCTACACACCGGAGCTGATGAATATGAAGAAGGAGGTACAAGAAGTTGTTATTCCAAAAGCGAGAATTGGCGATGTGAGAAAAGCTCAAACCTTCGATTTATTAGTCCATTTGAAATCCTAGATCGAATAGGAACTGTGGCCTATAGACTAATTTTACCACCAAGTATGACGCGTGTTCATAACGTTTTTCACGTATCGATGTTACGTAAATATGTGGACGACCCGAACCATGTTATTAAGTTAGAACCAGACGAGATAGCCAAAGACTTAACGTATGAAGAGGTACCTGTCAAGATTTTGGATAGGAAGAAGAATGTCCTAGGCACGAAGGTCATACCATAAGTTAAAGTTTTGTGGAGAAACCATGGTATTGAGGAAATGACCTGGGAGTTGGAAACGGAAATGAAAGCGAGGTATCCTCATCTTTTTGAAACACCAGGTACGTACGTCAATTTCGAGGACGAAATTTTATAAGGAGGGGAGGTTGTAAGACCCCAAATTATTAATAAATGAAATTTAATTTCCTCTATTTATCATTTTGAAATAGTAAGGGTTGATTTGATTAATGTGGTTAGTTATGGGTAAAATGTGCAAATATTTCAAATAAGCAAGTGGTTATAAAATACTCATTGTTGTTTTGAGAATATTCGTTTGGTGTCGTGGAATATTCTTCATTGTCGGGAATATTCGATGCAACTGCCGCTGACCTTGTGTGGGCCCCATAACGGAAAAGTAATTGGATGAAGAAAACGACAAGTATAAGTTGTTATAAATAATAAATAGCTAGTTATTCTGAATTATCTTGTTGGAATACCCGGTGGTTAAAACACAAGAATACGCGTTGTTGAACAAGAAGATTACCAGATTGCACCAATTATTGATTCTTACGTAAAAGGCATTACTCAATAATTATTACAGTAATTACTATTCAATTATTTTATTTTATTGATTCAATAATTGTCGTTGATTTTTATATTATTTGTTATTTCAATAATTGTCACTACACAAGATTTTTTCATTATCTGAGCAATAATTCATATTATCCTGAATAATATTATTAGAAAACATTATTGGCAATGTCTAGAAAGTTCTATCTAAGGAGAGGTTTGGTCACCTAATTGCTTGCCAATGAAGGAGAAATCTTTATTGAAAGCCCCTCTTCCTGAGGAACGGCTTTGGTTGCAGATCTTTGTGATTCTGTAATATTATTTGTGAATAATTAATCATTGATTTATATGATGAGGAAAATATTGATTTTATGTGGATATAGATGGAGAAAATTTTTAAAGTGACAATTGTTAAAAATTGATATTTTATCTTTTCTGATAAAAATAATATTTTATTATATTATTATAATATAATAATGGGGATATTTTTACAATGAATGTGGGATATATGAGTATATGAGGATGAGGAGTATTTTTGTTGCAAAAGTTGTTTAAACCATGTCCGTGGGCCCATTTCTTGACTGAAATTTGATTATAGCATGTAAAATCGCCCGTTTATGGATTTCGGTCAATTTCTGTTTGGAATTTGGAAACACTTTCTTCTGCAACGTTGTAGAGAATTGAATTTCCTATAAAATGTCGCGAGATTCAAATTTTCTGATAAAAGGGCTATTTATTATGAATTATTGAAGTTCCGAGGTTCCAAAATAATTGATTTTTGGAAGTTTTAAATAATTATATTAACAAAAACGTTTTTTACATTGTTGGGACTCATTTAACATGTGATTAGGTGGCTGATTTTAGATGCTAAGTGTGCGTAGAGAATTTATAATATAAATATTAATATTATATTAAATTTTCTGCTTTGGTGTTCTAAGCATTTTCCTATAAATAGGGTGCTTAGGTTAGAATTGAAAATCACACCAGAAACTAAAGATTTCTCTCTCTTTCTCTCTCTATAATATCGAGCGTATTTGTGAGTATTTTAGTACTTTGAGTATTGCTATACGGTGCAAGTTCTTTCAGCACTATATCCAGTATTCCAGTCAGAAGTACTATTCTTTCTGAGGTAAGGGATGTTATTTTCTTCTCAAATGATATTATTTATTCAATATCATTATGCCGAAATATTGGTTGGAACTTTTTATCAAATTTGGAACTTTTTCATGTCGGGATTACTATTCATGAGTTACTATTCACGAGTTACTATTCATGAGTTACTATTCACGAGTTACTAATCACGAGTACTATTCACAAAGCATGATGATTTTCTTGTGGAATTTCTATCTTTTGGTGTCGGAGTTACTATTCACGTATATGACACTATTTACGTATACGACACTATTCACAGAAAAATTAAATTTTCGTTTTTTGTCCAAAATATCTATTATGGATACTAGCTTTGATTGTATCTATATTTTGATCATTCTTGAATTTTACTCCACTCTGGTTATTTATGAAGTATTTTTGAACTTGGATTGTGTAAAGTACGAATCCTTAATATTTGTTCTTTTGTTTCACTGGATTCGTTTCCTTTAAAATATTTTTCATCATCCTCAGTCCTAAATGATGATATTACTGAATATCTTTGGCCTGTAGTGCAAAGATGAATGATTTTCTGATGAATATCTTTGGCCCGTAGTGCAAAGATAAATAGGTGTTTAGATGAACATGACCAACTGATGAATATCTTTGGCCCGTAGTGCAAAGATGAACAGGTGTTGAGATGAACATGACCAACAGATGAATATCTTTGGCCTGTAGTGCAAAGATGACTATTTGATTTATGATGTATATTGATTTATGTTACAGGGATAAAATATCGATGATGGACTTTTAAATTCGTAGATAATAGTAGATTTCATTCTCTACTTAACTCTTCTAATGAATTGTTATTTCCGCTGCAGTTGTTGATCTAAAACTTGTTGTCTATTGTATCCTATCAGATTTTTCCCTGTTGAAGAGTAAGGATAATTTGTTGTACATTATCTTAGTCATAATATTCTTTCTTCGGGCTAGTTGAGCTCACCTTTTCCTTTTTGTTCCATTTTTCTTCTCGTGAGACGAGAATATAACGAACTAGTCTGGGTGTGGAGTGATGGTTCAAGACAGTTGTTTTAGTAGTCCTCACTATTTTGTAAAATAGTGTATCAATAATTGTAATGAGGACTTATTTGAGTGTGTATATTGTCTAGAAGATAATATTTGTATTTAAACTCACAGTTTATGTGTTGCCGTATTTTGCACGACAATTGTATTAATGAAGTTGTAGTTGTTTCTGTACCATGTATTTGGCGACTCAGAATAGGTTGGTTGGATTGGACCTATTTTGGGGGCGTCACAGTATATGTATTTGGTCAAGTGATAATTATAAAACTGACTCTAGAAATGTAGTAAGAGACCTATAAATTGTTGTAGTTGGATCATTTTATGTAAGTGAACTATAAGAGGTATCAAGTGAAATCAAGTAATACTATTCCCAAATATCTTCGCTTTCTCTTAGTCTCTCTTTATTTTTATACATTCATAATATCTACAATTTTACTTGCATACAAATAATACGGTGCTGGTAGTAATGAATTTCTGATGAAAATTTCCAGCAGCTCAAACATAATAGAATATTACCTAATCCACTAAGAGATTAATGCATGTAGCATTATCTCTTTGTCAAGTGCATTAGATGAAATTTGAAAAGTATTATATTGTATTCACCAAGAAGAGGGTGGGGGGATTTTGGGGAATTTTGGATTTTGGGGAATTTTTCGTGAAGGGGGTGGAGGGTAAATTGAGGTGCTTCACCATCAAGCCAACTTAAAATACAATAACTGGAAACAAGAAAATAAGGCAACGTGAATCACTACTCAAATAATATATATTTCCCCTATTATGTCATTCACATATACATTTAGAAAATTAAAAAAATAATTCTAAAAAAAATAGACTTGTATTATTGCATAGTTAGGTTACCTATGGGCGGCGGCAGCGATGGCAGTGGCGGCGGCGGTGGGTGGCGTGCGTGCGTCTTCTTCTTCTTCTCCTTTTTCTTTTCTCCCCCTTCTCCCTCTTCTCTCTATTCGATCTCCCTCTTTTTTTTCTTTCGTCTCTGTGTCGAGCGAATGACTGAAACTGGTTATATTAAGGTTGATCAGAGACCGCCATCAGCGATCGCATGCGGTCGCTGATTATAAGGGGTGGCAAAAAAACTACGTGCCAACATTTCCTGCCAAATTTTGGGTGGGAAATTTGTTCTAGCGATCGATCAGCGACCGCAGGCAGTCGCTAATATCACTTAGCGACAGGATTATAGAATGATCGTTGATCTCAGTCGCTATTAAGAATATCAGCGACTGGATATGCGGTCGCTGATATAATTGGTCGCTGATAGACATTTTTCTTATAGTGAACTCAAGCCATTGTCGTTGCCGCATGTTGAGTTGCTTTGGAGTGAAGAAATATTTAAGGCTTTTATGATCCGTATAGATCTCCACCTTCTCTCCATACAGGTAATGCCTCCAAATTTTTAGCGCAAAAACGACTGCTGCCAACTCTAGATCATGCGTAGGATAATTCCTCTCATATTCTTTGAGTTATCGTGAGACATAGGCTATGACTTTCCAATGTTGCATGAGAACACATCCTAAATTACTATTCAATCTATTATTATTCACTCGGGTATTCGGGGTACTTTTCGTGTCGGAGTACTATTCACGAGTTACTATTCACCTAAATTACTATTCACCTGAATATTATTCACTCGGGTATTTGGGGTACTTTTTATATCGGGGTACTATTCACGAGGTACTATTCCCGAAGTACTATTCACGGGGTACTATTTATCCGAAAAATATATTTCTTTTCTGTCCAAATTATTTTTGGTACATGAATATTATTCTTGAATTTTACTCTACAAAGCAGTATCATGTTGACAATTTAAATGTTACTGAATTCTGGATAAATTAAATTATAAATCTTTAAAATTTATCTTTGAACTTATTTTATTGAATTATTATGTCATTGTCATCATCCTCATGCTTATATTGTGATGAAAGTCATCTTTGGTTTACGTGCAGAGATGAACTTGGTATGATTATGACCATGGATTATTCGGTATAATCATGACCGTAATGTGACAAATGATGTGGTGAAAGTCCTCATTGGCCTGTAGTTCAAAGATGGACTGTTGAATATTGGTTTTATAGTTGTATATCTTTGGCTTACGTGCAAAGATGGACAGGTGTATGACATGATCATAACCACTGGTGATAATAACGAATATCCTTGGCCCGTAGTGCATGGATAATTCGATGATGTGATTGGCAAGATCATGACCATTAGTTAACAGTTGAATGTCTTTGGCCGTAGTGCATTGACAGACAATTAATTGGTATGATCATGACCATTGGTTTTATAGTTGAATATCTTTGGCCCTTAGTGCAAAGGTAGATAATTGATTGGTATGATCATTGTTATTACACTTGAATGTCTTTAGCCTTTTGGGTAAGGATATTGAGTGAACATTCTATTAAGCCTTTGTGGCAAGGAGAAACTGTTGATTTACATGATTATAAATATGAATTATGGATTTAACTATAATCTTTGGTGGTTCAGGTGAAGACAGGTGATGAGAGTTCTTTTTGTCTTGGGTATAACAAAGAACTGTTGATGAGTATTACATGAATGAAGTATTAACGATGGACTTTTAATCTAGAGGAGATAGTAGACATTATGTTCTACTTGGCTCTTCTAATGGATTGCTTATTCTACTGCAGTTGTTGATCTAAAACTTGTTGTCTATTATATTCTATCAGTTATTATACTATTGAAGGCTAAGGATAATCTATTATGCATTATCTTAGTCATAATATTTCTTACTGGGCTAGTTGAGCTCACCCTTTTGCTTTCATTGATCTCTTCAGGAAATGAGAACGTAGCTGAGACTAGTCGGGGAACAGAGTGACGGTCCGATATGGTGGCTATAGTAGTCCTCACTATTTTATGAAATAGTGTGATAAATGTAATGATGACTTCGTTTGAGTTTGAATATTGCCTATGAGACAATATTCGTGTAAAAACTCTAAGTTACGCTTTTGTCGTATTGTATAAAAGAAGTCTGTAGTTGAGTTCTGTACCATGTATCTGGTGACCCAAGATGGGTGATGTATACCTGTTTTGGGGGAGTCACATTATCATTTTGACGGCTGCTTTCTCTTGATTGTGTTGACTCGTTATCGCGCTCTAATAACTGAGTCCTATTTACAATATTTGAATACAAACACAGTTTATAAGAAATTAGATATTGACGTATCTCGGGTTTCAAACCTCTTAGAAATATCCGCATCATTCTCTCCTCATTATCAACCAAGTGAGACGTAAACCGGGACAACTCGGCAAACTTAGCTTCGTACTGCGACACGGTCATATTGTTCTGCTCCAACTTGATGAACTCTACCTCTTTCATGTGACGAATACTTTCAGGAAAGTACTTGTCATTGAATAATTCTTGGAACTTCTCCCAAGACATCTTCAAGTCTTGGCGGAGTTGAGTATGCTTTTGGAATTCCCACCAATGAATCGCTGCCTCTCATCGCAACATAAAGGTGGCAAAGGGAACCTTGTGCTCCTCGGAGCATCCCAAGACATCAAATATCTTGGTGATCTGCTTTATCCACTCTTCCGCCTTAAGTGGTTTTGGCTCTCTAATAAAATCCGGTGGTCCCAGCTCCTTGAATTGTTTAGTGGTGACCGTTCGAGAGTTTCCAGTATTTCTACCTACATTTTGGACAGGAGTTGCTCTCGCCTGATGTTGCATGAATTGCATAAAGCCTCTGAACATTTCACCGTTTATCATTTGGTCAGTGTTGTTGTTTGCATGAGGATTGTCGCCTTCCTGATGCACGTTATCCTGATTATTGATATGTGGAGACTCAACGGTCTCCTGTGCTCCATTGCTATTCTCAACATTCTCGGATGTCATTTTCAAATACTGCCACAAAACAAGGGTTAATTGACATGCAACATATTATCCCTATACTCTGACCGACCAATTAAATATCAAATAAACTTAGGTAGGTCATACTAGCGAAGGAATTCCCCGTCTCTCCCCTCCTAGTTCTAGTCTCACATCTTAGCCAGGGATTATATCCCTAAGCTTTGATACCAACTGTGACACCCCCAAAATAGGTATACATCACCCATCTTGAGTCGCCAAATACATGGTATATAAATTCAAATAAAAAATTCATTAATACAACTGTCGTGTAAAATACGGCAACATCGTAGCTTAGAGTTTAAACAAGAATATTGTCTCCTAGACAGTATCCACACTCAATGGTGTCTTCATTACAATTATTATCACATTATTCCGTAGAATAGTGAGGACTACTAAAGCCATTTATCCTGGACCATCACTCCAGTCCCCGACTCGTCCCAGCTATATTCTCATTTCCTGAAGAGAACAATGAAAGAAAGGGTGAGCTCAACTAGTCCAGTAAGAAATATTACTAAGATAATGAAGAATAAATTATCCTTAGCCTTCAACAGTATAACAACTGATAGAATACAATAGACAACAAGTTTTAGATCAACAACTGCAGCGGAAATAAGCAATCCATTAGAAGAGTCAAGTAGAGCATAAAATCTACTATCTTCTATGATTTAAAAAGTTTTTCATCAACTTTATCGCTGAGACTCAGCTTAATAAATAAACCACATCATCCCTGCACTACGGCCATTAGTATCACGACCACAAATTATCCATGCACTACGGGCCAAGGAAATTCGTGTATTCATCAATGGTCATGATCATGCCAACAACTGTCCATCAATGCACTACGGCCAATGAGGACTTTTACCACATCATTTGTAATATTACGGTCATGATTATACCGAATAATCCTCGGTCATAATCATACCAAGTCCATCTATGCACTACTGTGCCATGTATGACTTTCAACATATTATAAACATGAGGATGATGACAATGATATAAGAATTCAATAAAACAAGTTCAAGGATAAATTTTTAAAGATTTATAATTTAATTTATCTAGAAATCAATAACGTCCAAATTGTCAACATGATACTGTTTTATGGAGTAAAATTCAAGAATGATCATAAGAATATTTCCATAAAAAGATACTGGATGAAGCGCAAATATCCAGGATATTCTACTAATTTCATGGGGTATAGAAGCCAAAACTTTAACCAACTGAGTATAATAGAATATATGAAACTACAAATGGATTTTTGCCTGCCATGCGGTAATCCACGTAGACAGATTATTTTCACAATTTAATAAGGAATGAATACGAAGGATCATTCACCATGCATGCGGTAGTCCACATAGACAGGTTATTCCAACGCAGTAATAAAGAATGGAACCAGGTCATGCGTAATCCGTCATGCAGACGAGATATTCCAACGTAATAATAAAGAAGGAAACGGTGTCATGCGTAATCCGCATAGCAGCATGGATATTCCAAAAGAATAATAAAGAATGGAATAACAACAGAATTCACTGAGCATGCGATAGATCAGCACATGCATATGTTATTCCAACAAAATAATAAAGAATGGAATAATGAAAGAATTTCACCATGTATGCGGTACTTGATAGACAAAGTTATTCCAACATAATAATAAAGAATGGAATAACAACCCTTACGAGTATTGAAAGAAAATAACTCTCTTCATGAATACGAAGGAATAATACCCCTTACCTTAGAAAAAACTGGATACTGAAATAGTGAGGTAGCAGACTTCTCTTCTTCTTTCTCTCTATAATAATTGCTCTATAGCTTTTGCGAATTGTTGAGAAATGAAGGAAGAATGAGCTTCTATTTATAGGAAAATATAGTTTCGATAATTGCACGTTTTGGGACTCAAAATATTACAGCATAATACCTTCATCTTTTTCTTCATTTTTAATTTAGTCCTGCAAGTATTATCAAACTTGCACCACCTCCCCTAATAGTAAATAATGTGAATCAATAGTAAATCATGTGAATCAATAGTTCTAGACATGTGAAAATATGAATTACAGTATAGTACCTCCATCTATACCTCCATTTTTAACTTAGTCATGCAAGTTTATCAATCTTGCACCACCACCCCTAATAGTACAAGAATGTGAATCAATAGTACACACATGTGAACACATAGTTATAAGCATGTGAAATAATAGCAATTAATTGCTCATTTATTCGGTTAATTACCCGATTGGTCAATATAACCTCCAGACATCCATTATTATCGAAATAGATGTCAATTTCCATTAACACTTATCCCAACACAATGGAAATATCAAATTCATCTTTAATCAACACGAACTTATTCATCATTAATATTATAAATCACAATATTTAACAACCTGGTCATTCCCGTGAAAAGAGGGGCTTTTCAGATAAGGATTTCTCCTTATTGACGCCATGAATTAGGTGACCAAACCTCTCCTCGATGTAACTTCTAGACATTGTCAATATTGTAAAAATAATATGAATAACTTTGTCATCTCAATTATTGATTTAATAATATAAAATATTATGCGATGATAATTGTGACAATAATTGAATCAATAATATAAGAGATATGATCAAAGAATTCTTCAGAGCAATAATTGAGTATAACGAGTGACTTCTCACGTAAGCATCAATAATCAATACCGTATGCTACTATGCAACCACGCGTATTCGTATTTTTTACTAATGGGTAGTTCAACAGTTTTAACGGTAACACTTTCGTAGTTATTTTTATAAAAAGATAATTACATCATTTTCTAACTACGACAATATTTGCTTTGTGGGGTCCACTAATGATTGTCTTAGTCGTCTTTAATATTTCCCCGTTAAAAGCGAATATTCCCGGACCAATCAATATTATATAACCACTTGCTTACTTTGCAAAATTGGTAAATATTACCCACAACTATAACATTATATCAAATCCACACCATAATATTCGAAAATATATTTCGAGAAATTTATTCTTTATTCATAAAAGTTGGGGTCTTACATGGTGCGTTGACTATCACTGGACCAGCTCAGTCAAGCCGACCTACTGCGAGAACTTCCAATATGACTGTGCAGGATGCTGTTCAGTCTAAGGATGTGGTGTCAGGTATCATTCCGATTAATGATATTAATGCTTATGTACTGTTTGATTTGGGTGCTACTTGTTCATTTATATCCGATGAATTTGTTCAAAACTTAGATTTACCTCTGGAAGAATTGGATTATCCTTTGAGCATAGATATTGTAAATAGGGAAGTGATTCCTATTAAATTCATATATAAGAATTGTAGAGTGGTTATAAAGGGCCAAGAGATGAGGGTAGACTTGATACCAATTAGACTTGGTGAGTTTGATGTTATACTAGAAATGGATTGGTTATTCAATCACGGAGCAGTAATTGATTGCCAAAGAAAGTGTGTTAACCTTATGACTCCGTCAAAGGTTGTGTTCTATGGCAGCAAGTCACCTCGACAAGCAAGTTGTCTAACGGTGATGCAAGCCAAGAAGTTGTTAAGACAAGGATGTGTAGGATATTTAGCCAATGTTGTTGATACACAGAAGAAAAGTGTGAAGTTAGAAGAGATACCGATCATAAGAGATTTTGCAGACGTATTTCCAGACGATTTGCCAGGTCTTCCGCCAGATCGACAAATTGAGTTCGTGATTGATTTAGTACCAGGAACAGGCCCGATATCTAAGGTACCATACAGAATGGCCCCTAGAGAGATGAAAGAGTTGATGGTGCAATCGCAAGAATTTCTCGACAAGAAGTATATCCATCGATCAGATCGTATCGTGGGGGAGCGCCAAGATGTTATTTGTTAAGAAGATGGATGGATCAATGCGGCTCTGCATTAATTACAGAGAATTGAATAAGGTTACGATTAAAAATAAGTATCTGTTACCAAGAATTGACGACCTGTTTGATCAACTGAAGGGTGCCAGGTATTTTTCAAAGATAGACTTGAGGAGTGGTTATAATCAATTGAAGGTGAGGCGGAAGATGTCTGTAAGGCGGCATTGATTCGTAACTCCGGTATGGTCATTACGAGTTTCTGGTTATGTCATTTGGTTTAACCAATGCACCTGCAGCGTTAATGGATTTGATGAACAGGGTATTTAAACCATTCTTAGATAAATTTATGGTGGTGTTTATTGATGATATCCTGGTGTATTCTAAGACCAAGGAAGAACATGTTGAACACTTAAGAGTGACGTTGGAGACATTGAGAAAAGAGAAGTTGTATGCAAAAATTTTAAAATATGAGTTTTGGTTGGAACGTGTACAGTTTCTCGGGCATGTTATTGATAAAGACGGAATTTTGGTAGATCCATCAAAAGTTGAAGCTGTAGTAAAATGGGATCAGCCGAAGACACCGTCAGAGATAAGGAGTTTCCTAGGGTTGGCAGGTTACTATAGGCGTTTTATTCAAGATTTTTCCAGAATCGCGACCCCGTTGACGAATTTAACCAGGAAGGCGATTAAGTTTGTTTGGACGGAGAAGTGTGAGGAAAGTTTTCACGAATTAAAGAAGAGGTTGAGCTCAGCACCTGTGTTATCATTACCTGATGATACAGGGAATTTTGTGGTGTATAGTGACACATCGCATAAAGGACTAGGCTGTGTGCTTATGCAGAACGGCAGAGTTATTGCGTATGCATCACATCAATTAAAAGATTATGAAAAGGGGTATCCGACTCATGACTTAGAGTTGGCTGCGGTGGTGTTTGCCCTGAAGATTTGGAGACATTATCTTTATGGAGAGAGGTGTGAGATATATACTGACCATAAAAGTCTGAAGTATATCTTTACACAAAAAGACTTGAATATGAGGCAAAGAAGATGGTTGGAGCTGATCAAAGACTATGATTGCGAGATTGTCTATCATCCCGGAAAGGCGAATGTTGTTGCTGATGCCTTAAGTAGGAAGGGATGGGAGAATTTAATGTTGTTGACTGCTCAGGAGAAGCTAGTGTCGGAAATGGCTAAGATGGAGTTGGAAATTAGATATCGGACAGAATCCGATGAAAAGTTATTCCAGATAGGAAATGATTCAACGTTGGTAGATAAAGTGAAGAATGCACAACTTCAGGATGAAGAATGCAAAAAGATAAAACAAAAAGTATCTGAAGGGGAGGAAAGCAAATTCAAAATCGATTCTAAAGGTTACTTGATTCAAGGAGAATTTGGGTTCCGCCATGATACCAGTTAAAGAGGAAGTTACGAGTCGACTCACAACTCAAGATATTTGATTCACCACGAAGTACAAAATGTACGGGATCTTAGACATCATTTTTGGTGGCCGAATATGAAGAAGGATGTGGCTGAGTGTGTGGCAAAATGTTTAACGTGTCAGAAAGTCAAAGTTGAACATCAAAGGCCAAGCGGATTATTACAACCATTGGAGATACCGGAATGGAAATGGGAGTATATCACAATGGATTTTGTGGTAGGCCTTCCAACGACTCAGCAAGGTTACGATGCCATTTGGGTGATTGTCGATCGATTGACAAAGTCGGCACACTTTTTACCAATCAAGATTAGATTTACCCTAGATCGGTTAACAATACTATACGTGAAGGAAATTATGTTAAGACACGGTATACCTGTGTCCATTGTGTCAGACAAAGATCCACGTTTCACATCTAATTTCTGGAAACGATTAGAAGAATGTTTGGGAACACAGCTGAGAATGAGCACAGCGTACCATCCTCAAACTGATGGACAAAGCGAGAGAACTATCCAAACACTAGAGGACATGCTCAGAGCATGTATAATGGATTTCAAAGGAAATTGGGATGACCATCTGCCATTGGTGGAATTTGTTTATAATAATAGTTATCACGCGAGTATTGGCATGCCGCCACGTAAGTGTTATACTACACAGAAAATGCGTAAATCCGTTATCTTTGGGATGAGGTAGGTGAACGTCAGCTATTGGGTCCAGAATTGGTACAACAGACTGTCGAGATCATCAAAGTGATTTGAGCGAGATTAATAGCTGCACAAGATAGACAGAAGAAATATGTCGATCAACACCGACAAAATTGGTAATTCGATGTTGGAAGTTATGTATTCTTGAAAGTATCTCCCTGGAAGGGAAAAATTCGGTTTGGCAAGAAGGGGAAATTGAAAGTAATCAATAAAACGTGCAACTTCGGTTGCTAAATTATTAGTTTTGCCTTTTTGGAACATAATCGAGTTGTGTAGTTCTGGAAAAGGAGTTGTAAAACAGACCAATTTACGTTTCTCCGGTACAGAGGCAAACAAAATCGTTCGGTGGATATTCCCAGTGTAAGACCACGAATTTTATAAAATGAAAGTATTCAATTTTCTTATAATTATTATTTCATATAGTAAATGGTCACTACAAGAAATTATGGATACAATGAAGGAAATTTTGTAAAGGAATTCATTCCTTCACATGAGGAGTTTTCTAGCGAAAGAAGAGTGAAGAAAAATAATGTAGTGACAATATAGTGATTAGCTAAAGAAATATCCTTCACAATTTATATTTTTTTTTCTCGCAAAATTGAGGTGGGAGAAAGATATTTGGCACCAATTTATGATGAACATTAGCAAGAAAAAAGTAATTAATGAAGGAATTATTACTCACTATAAGTTATTGTTCAAAGGTTTTTTTTGAGAGATAAAATTGGTCACTGTTTTGTTCTAAATAATTTTTTTAGAATTAATTGTGTTGAATATAAATTGTAATATAAATACATTAAATTTTTATAGTAATAAATTTACTTTTAATAACACTTTTAAGTAACTTACATTATCGACTATTTCATTTAATAAAATAAAAATAAATAATTCTATACTAAGTTAAAATTTAAAATTTCTTACATTGATTATGACAAAAAAGAGAAAAAAATAAGAAGGTATATAGTGGTGCACTTTTAATTTGAGGAATATATACAACACATATGCCTAAAAAATACTTATCATTTCTACAAAAGAATTAAGTTTAACTTTTTATTTAATTTGTTATATACCATTCAAATTGTAATATAATTGTTTTAATAAATTTATTTATTATTATTATTATTATTATTATTATTATTATTATTATTATTATTATTATTATGTAAGTAATTTATAATATTAATTAAAATATTAAGTTACAATAATTTTAATTTTTAAATATTATAAATAGATAATAAACAAAATTATAATAATTATGATTTTTTTTTTTGAATTAGATTACAAGGTTAAGTTTTTAAAATAATAATTTGACATATAATTAATATTACTAGTAAAAGAGTTGTTTTTTTAAAAAATGTTATCAAATCTTTATTTTTTGGATCGAGATCAAGATTCCTTTGTGTGTGGAAATGTGTCGTGTTCGGTGTATGCGTCATGCGCAGATTAAAGAAAAAAGCAAGAGATCAAGGGTTTCACTCTTTTCCTTGGTCAAAATTGATGTTTAACCATGTAGATGGGCTAGCTCTCTACCAAATTGGGTTTTCCCTCTATTCCTTAGCTATAGTTTAGGCGAGAGAAAGAAAAACTTTGCTCTCAATCGAAGATTCCTTCCATAGCGATGATAGAGATCGAGAAGAAGCGATGCTAATTAGCGAGGTAATAGAGTAGTTCGGAAAAATCGATGGCGCAAATAAAGCTGAATGATTAAAGTAATACTATCACCAACACATCCACGATCTTCACTCTAAGTTTGCCAAAAACTCTCACAATCCCAATCGCCTTGAAGCCCAACATAATGACCTCAATTCCGGGTTTCTTTTCAATTCACTCTTCTCCAAGTTTTTATTTATTTTAAGCGCAATCTTAGCCTAGATTTTGTATATTTTCCTCTTCAATTGATATTATTGTTTCCACTTTATCATCAGATTCCACTTCAACATATAATAGTTGTTTCGGTATTTAGAGTTACATATTGTAATTTTTAGTAGATTTCGATGCTATAAGTGTGTTTATGAGCCCCTGTCCAATTGTCCAAAGGTCCCAATATTCTACTTGATCTAGAGTAATGTGGTCAAATTAGATAATCATGTTGTGGTTGATCACGATCTTTTGTTTAGTTTTGTTTTGTTTGTCAACATTTTGGAAATTATTCTTTGAAGTCTTTAGTTCTTTGTTCTTATATTGAATGTGATTCTATTTGTTCATGGGCCATGGTTTATTAGTTATATCTTGTCAATTGCTCTTGCCAACTTTAGATATGTCTTACATTTCCATTTGATGAGTTTACGGTCCTTTTACCATCATACCCATACTCTTAATAATGAAGTTCGATTTTCTTGTATATTTGTTCCCAAACATTGAACGAGAGTTTAAAAGTCCGCCATATCATAACCTTTTTTGTTTTGATTAACACACAATTTGAAGCGGTTTAATCCAATCCACCATTGCTTGTAGGCTATAAAGCAATTGCCCTTTTCGATCACACCGTCCCTTTCAAATTCTAATAAACATAAACAAAACTACTTTTTGAAGCTTCGATTTATCCGACATCAAAAGAATGAAGTTCTAACGATATTTAGAGAATAAATCCTATGCAAATTTGAAGGTTACACTTAACCACCCAATTTGTTTTTGAATAAGTTTTTTTTCTTTGAGTTACTTAAAAGGTCCTTTCTTTTTTCTTTTACATATTGAATTTTGATGGTTTTAATGGTAATTTTTAGTTTTATATTGAAATTAAATCATAATGTTGAAAAATGTCTACTACTTCAGTTTCTTGAATCTACAATTACCATAAAAATGTTTTTTTTACTTCTCGAGCTCTACATATTGTAAATAAGTTGAATGTTTTTGCAACATACAGCTTGTTGGAGATGTTCTTTGGCCACAACTATACCATATAGACTGTTGAGGAGAAAAGGTAATTTGTTGACATACTCATCTTACAACTCTCACTTCCAGGTCCACCATTGCTTGTAAGTCATGGCAATGCCCTTTTCGCTTCACACTCTCCCTTTCACGGTCTAACAAACATAAACAAAACTACTTTTTGAAGCTTCTATTTTCTGACATCAAAAGAATGAAGTTGTAACGATGTTTAGAGAATTAATCTTATGTAGCGGAAAGGTTACACTTAACCACCCAACTTGTTTTTGAATAAGTTTTTTTCTTTGAGTTACTTAAAAGGTTCCTTTCTTTTTTCTTTTCCATATTGAATTTGATGGTTTTAATTGTAATTTTTAGTTTTATATTGAAATTAAATCATAATGCTAAAAAATGTCTACTGCTGTTGTTTCTCGAATCTGCAGTTACCATGATAATGCTTTTTTTTACTTCTTGAGCTCTACATATTGTAGATAAGTTGAATGCTTCTGTAACATACAGCTTGTTAGAGATGTTCTTTAACCACAACTATAGCATATGGTATATTAAGGAGAAAAATTAATTTGTTGACATACTCATCTTACAACTCTCACTTAACATCCTTTACAATCAAGGAGGTAAGAAACTAGTAATCAACTTCACGCTTAAATTGATAATGATTAAAGAAAACAAAATCCGCATCTAATTAAGGAAAATAAGCAAGATACTGATGATCATGATAGTTGAAAGTGCCCACAATATCATAACAAACACAACACATAACATATGTTAGTGTATTTGTGTTTCGGTGTATATATTAATGTATCTACATTTTAACAAACAGACATTAATTTCTATTTTTTTTTTGGAAATTAGATACTTAAGTGTTGGGGCATATTTTAGTTTCTTGTGGCATGATAATAGAAGCTTACATCTGTTTCTGTGAGAGTGGGTGAACTCATGTGTGCATATATACTATGAATTTGAATTACTTTATTGGTTTTTACATATGACATTGTCATATAGGTTAGTAAACTAACTACTACATAAAAATTTGGTTAATATATGGTTTTTCTCGCCTCTTAACAACTGCTCGCTCGGTTACCTTTTAAATTTTTTGCTAGCGTAGATCTTTAAACAATATATTGAAGTTCTGTAATTATGATAAATGAAATGGAGAGCTCGTAACACTCTAAACTATGATCTATCTTATGCCGATGTCATCCTTATGTAATTGATATGCAAACCGGCACATAAAGCTTTCAATGCTTAAGTCTATATTTCTTCATAATTTGTTTTTTTTTTTTTTTTGGGTTTCTTGGTTATGAGTTTGATTTATTGTTTTATTGTTTGTTTGATTTTTTTATATCATAAATCTAAAGTGTATTTGGTTGGTATCTAACATTAGGTTGTAAAGGTAAAAGTTTTCTCAAGTTTGAGAACATATCACATTTAACATTTAGCCTATGTTATGGTCTCAAGCTACACCATGAACCCACCTAATTCTTCCCAAGTAAATACCCACCTCTATGCTTTTGAAAAAAAGTGTTTCAGAAATGGATGTAATAACTATTACAATTTCAAAAATGTTTGCATCTCATAGAATTATGTGTTCCATTGTTTGCTGTTGTAAAAATTATTTTTAATTGGCGGCTTATATGAATCCTAATACTTGGCCCAAAAGAATACCAAGTAAAAAGATAGATACCAAATAGATTAGCAATCTAAAATACATAACAAAATAACTAGATGTAATATTCATACATCATAAAAGAACTTTGAATCCAATTATAATCACAATTGTAACATACGTTCAACCCCAAATTACAGAGCATCATCACTTTGGTTGTCTTCGCGATACTGAAGGATAAGGAAAGAGATAGAGATGGTGATGATTTAGGTTCAGCCATCTATAACTGTGATGTATTTCCTTATCCTTCAATATCACCAGTTATAATTTGGGGTTGAACGTATGTTATGTTGTTACAAGTCAAATTTATATAGAGTGAAAGTCCAATATATTAAAATACATCATCTTAAGTATTAGAGTATATAACCTCGAGTGTTTCCTAAAATTGTAGTGTCGATCTATGCTTTTCTAAGGATAGATAAAGGACCTCAAATTTATAAGTACCAGGTAGGTGTTGGCTATGTTTGTTTACTATTTCATGTTGATCTCACTACACCGCTATATCCATCATATTTCCTACCCCTGGCATCTCTTGGAAACCTCGCCAAGGTATTATCGTTACTCAACTTTTATACTTTTATCCATCCGTCACGATAAGCGCAATGTTAGATTAACCAAAAACCATAAACTCGATGAACACTACAAATATAAAGGGGTGCCTTTATCCTTTACAAGAAATTTGCAACTTATTGATGATGTGTTACACACTTATACTTTTATTGTTATTTTTAAATAGAAGTGCATAATGAATGAGAATAATTTTGCGTTGTGATATAATTTTTTTAGGCTGTGGTAAGGGGACTAAAAGATCCATCGTTTCGCGTGATTCAAAACCATTTTTCAATATCCGGGAACCTGGGAGAGGTAGCAGCAAAGGTATACTATTAACTTCTTTTTGTTCTAACATAAGAGGATTCAATACATGTATGTGTAATTTAGGAGCCATCAAACTCTAAACATCAACTCTCCACATTGTGTAAATTGCAAGTCATATTATCTTCTAGATAAAGGCCTTAATTTTATATGTTTGCAGGAAGAAGTTTGGGAAGTAGCTGCTCAGCTGCTTGGTCTTGGCATGGATATACTGATTTTGGTATGACACGAGTTTCCCCTCCAGACATATCACAAAGCACCTGACATAATAATATCAATGTTTGTTCATACCGCGTTTGAAAGAGTTGTATGCAAAGAATGCAGGAGACTTGCCGGTGGAGGTGAGTAGAAATGAAGTTTCGGGAAGGAGTGGAAAATGCTCAATTGCCACTATAAGTCATCAAGGAAAATC
This sequence comes from Panax ginseng, assembly GCA_020205605.1. NCBI lineage: Eukaryota > Viridiplantae > Streptophyta > Magnoliopsida > Apiales > Araliaceae > Panax > Panax ginseng. The sequence goes on along the minus strand of CM035145.1, from coordinate 63,966,564 downwards.
TTCTCGCAATGCATCGTAATCGGAAAGACGGTTGAATTGAGGTTTGAGGCTTTCTTTACCGATGGTGCCTTTGCTAATCGGCCGATATGTTTCTTTGGGCTAATGGATGTGTTGTGTGTGGATGTGATGTGTTGGGCTAAATGTATTATATTTTTTTATTACAAATTGTTAATATAATAATACATTTAGAATGTCAAACAACTTAATATGATCACCATATCGTCATAATTTGTAATCATTTATTGATAAATAATATTTGGTCAATGAAAATTAAAATTTAATGATGAATAATATTTAATCTTTAGAATTTATATTATTGTCACTATTATATATTCATTTAGTCACAACAACTAATTTTGTCACTATTAATAACTCTTTCTGTGACGAGATGTATCGTCACCATAAATATTCAATTAGTGACATTGAAAAATGTGTTCCAAAAAGTAACTCTTTGGTGATAAATTATTTTGTAATATTACTTAAAATATTAAATGACAACGACATAATTGTCATGTAAAATATATTATTAGGTGACGAATTGTTCTGTCGTCATTTATATTCTTATTTTTGGTGACGATAAACACAATAACATGACGAAAGAATAATCATAAATATGACAATATTGTCGTCATTAAAATTAGATGATTTAAATAGAGTAACATATTTTCGTCACTAAAACAATATCATTTAATGACGAAAAAAGATTTTCGTCATTTAATGCATCAAGTTTTGATGACGAAACATAATATAGAGTCGCGACAGTTTCATTCAAATAGTGACGCTATTAACGTCACTAAAAGTAATTAATTATAGTGACAATGATGTAGACCGTCATCATAAGTTAAAATATTTAGTGACGACATCAAATAGTGTCAAATATACCTAATACCACGCTCATACGGTGACGGTCCCTGTGACGATTAACAGTCGTCACCAAATGTTTTAGTGACGAAAAATGAATTTTATAAGACAAATTTTAACGTCATTTTTTGTGTAATTTCTTGTAGTGTCTTGTAAGTGCCAAGGCAAGAAATCATAAATTGCTACCGATTCTAAGCTTAAGTATATGCAATTGCAATACCATACCTCGAACTGTAAGCGATGTAGTCTCAGCTTAATTGCAGATCATGTGTAACGGACTTGTATTAGTTTAGTATGCATGTTAATAATGTTAAGGCACAATATAAACTACAATAACATATTATCATGTGTTGTTATATAAAGTGTAAAAGAATTTAAGTGATTACTTGAATAAGTTATGTAATGAACCAAATGTGATATTTTCAAAAGTTAAATATAAATGATAATGTTTATAGTGTGATTTCAGAATCGTTAAGGTGTTAACCAACGTGGTTAGGTGCTAGGATAGGGTTATGACCTAAATGATGGTTCAAACCCCTAAAGCTAATGATCATACAACTAATTGTTGTTGCGATTTTAATGATGTATGTAGGGTAATTGAAGATTAAATTACATTTGTGTAGCTTACAAACAAGGCAAGTTCTCTAACTCTACTTTCATAATTGTGCAAGTTTCTAAACTTTAACTCTTTACATTGAGCAAGTTTTCTAACTTCATTCTTTTATTAATGAATGCAAGTTCCGAAATTCTATTGAGCAATATTATTGATTCTATTTTTATATACGATTGATTAAGCTCTTGTAATCAAATTCATTACATCGAGCAAGTTTTACTTTTCTAATTATTATACAAAGCATATATTGTTCTAATACGTCGATTCAAATGAGATTATTCTAACTCTTTTGAACATAGTACTTTGCATGTGTATCATGTTTATTTAGTTATATATTGTTAATATCCTATCTTTGACTTTGATAGCCTTGTTCAGTTATACACTGTTGTATTAAACCTTTATTGATGAAAATTGAATTAAGTGTTCTAAAATTCTAGAAACGCTGATAAGCTAGTTCCAAACTAAACTTTCTTTAGTACGGAAATTCTAAATTCAAACTGAGACGAACAACCCTAACATAGGGGATTTTATACGTGTAACGTTTAGATGTTTATGCACAGTACATGGTACAAAGGGTTGATCCCCCTAAGTACGTTAAGAAGAGTCTGTATAGTCTAATGACTATTAAGGTTAAGGTAATAATACCTAAATACCAGAGACATAGTTCGTGGTCTTAAGACCCTCAGATATTAAAAGTTCGAACTTGTTTCTGTTTCTATTCATAGAACAAGTTCATTATTTTACATCATTCGTTGTTCATTCTCATATGATTATTATTACTATTCTTTATGTCAGTGAGCAATTGTTTGCTCACTCTTGCAATTAAACAATGCAGCTAAAGTCGAAAGAGGTGATGACTCATCTACTAGCAAAGGGAAGGGCAAGATGTCCAAGTGTTGAAGAATTAGTTAAAGTTTATTTAAATGCATGAAGTTATAAGACTTGTTTTATATTATAATGTATTCCGCAAACTAATGTAATAATTTAATGTTAGATTACCTGGGATTGTTTATGAGATGATGTAACCCTTTAATGGGAAAGATTATTGTTTAAAGTTATTTAATATTTTATCCTTTATTATGGGTAGTTAGATGTAAATATTTTGATAATGAGCACCAAATTCGGTGGAAATGAAGTACCCGGATTTAGGGGTGTCACAATGTGTGTAATATTATTTCGTCTCGTATTCTTGATTATACCCTCATTTTGTTAAAGTATTGCTTCTATACTCCGTAAAATTGGTAGAATATCCTTGAAATTTGCGCTTCATCTAGTATCGTTACACAAGGATATTTTTTGCGCATTCTTTTTAAATTTTAAGCTTTTCATGTCGGAGTGTTGTCCATGAGTACTATTCATTTATATGGTACTATTCACAAAGTATTATTCACGGGGTACTATTCACAAAGTACTATTCATATATACTATTCATAAACTACTATACACGAGTACTATTCACAAAGTACTATTCACGGGGTACTATTCCCGAAGTACTATTCATGGGGTACTATTCACTCGGGTACTATTCACCCGAAGTATTATTCATGACAAAAATTGATTTCTTTTCGGTCCAAATCATTTTTGATACAATATTATTCTTGAATTTTACTCCACAAAGCAGTATCATGTTGACAATTTGGACATTATTTAATTCTTGATAAATTAAATTATAAATCTTTAAAATTTATCATTTGCTTTCATTTAATTAAATTATTATATCATTGTCATCATTAGCATGCTTATATTGTGATGAAAGTCATCTTTGGCCAGAGTGCATTGATGGACTGTTGATTGGTATGATTATGATCAGGGATCATTCGGTATAATCATGACCCGTAATGTTACAAATGATGTGGTAAATGTCTTCATTGGCCCGTAGTACATTGATAGGCAGTTGCTGGTATGATCATGACCATCGGTGATTACACGAATATTCTTGGCCCGTAGTGCATGGATAATTCGTGGACGTGATACTAATGAATATCATTGGCCCATAGTGCATGGATAATTCAGTGATGTAGATTATTTGTTAAGCTGAATCTCAGCTATAAAGTTGATGATAAACTTTTTAAATCATAAAAGATAGTAGATAGTATGCTCTACTTGACTCTTCTAATAGATTACTTGCTTCGCTGCAGTTAAACTTGTTGCTTATTAGTTTAACACTGTTGAAGGCTAACGATAATTTATTCTGCATTTATTAGTCATAATATTTTTTACTGGGCTAGTTGAGCTCACCCTTTTGCTTTCATTGTTCTCTTCAGAAAATGAGAACGTAGCCGAGACTAGTCGGGGAACGGAGTGATGGTCCAAGATGGTGGCTATAGTAGTCCTCACTATTTTATAAAATAGTGTGATAATATTTGTAATGAAGACTCCTTTTTGAGTTTGAATACTGTCTTTTAGACAATATTCGTGTAAAAACTCTCAGCTACATTTTGTCGTATTGTATAAAAGAAGTTTGTATTTGATTTCTGTACCATATATTTGGCAACTCAAGATGGATGATGTATACTTATTTTGGGGGCGTCACATAAAACTTTATCGAAATATTATTGAATGGTTAATAGTATTTGATTTAAGCATTAATAAATGATTAAAATATTATTAAATGTCTAATAATATTAGATTAAAATATTATTAATAATATTAGATTAAAATATTATTAATAATATTAATAATATTAGATTAAAGTAATAATGGATGATTAAAATATTATTAAGTAAATAATAATATTCGAATTAAATAAAATGTTATTAAAATATAATAACATTAGTAAATGAATAAAATATTATTAAAAATTTAATAATATTAGTAAATGAATAAAGTATTATTAATTGATTAATAATACTAAAGAATAAGTAAGGTATTATTAAAGTAATAATATTAATGCATGATTAAAATATTATTAAGAGGATTAATGATATTAGTAAAGCATTAAAATATTATTAAGATGTTAATAATATTAGTAAGCGAATAAAAGTGTTATTAGTGGACTAATAATACAAAGAGGTGAGTTAAATATTATCAAGATTAATAATATTAAGTGAATAAAAGGTAGTTGTTATTTAATAGTAATATTATTGAGGCATGATAATATTTCTAAGAACTAAATGTAATATGTAATATCTATGTGATTACATAATATAATGTTATGTTATGGTTAATTGAAAGATTAACTATATGTCTCTCAAAGGAAGATAATTAAACTGCCTAGCGGATAGAATTTAATTGTGTTGCAGTAGTCTACAAACGAGGCAAGTTCCCTAACTCAAACTCGAGTTATTATTTTTGAAGCATGTTAGTGAATAATTATTGTTGATTATTCACATCTATACTGATTATTAAGATTCGCACCTTGTGCAATTGAATTCATGTTCTATTATTATTGAATTGTGAATTAAATTAAAGTTCTTTCATTCATGAACTGATTATGAGATAGATCTATGCTAGCTAATTGTATTAGCTAGATCAAGCATGTCTAAATTTGTTAAATCAAATGTGTTTTAAAAGTTGTTCTTATTAAATTGATATAGTAAGAACTCTTGGCTGAGAAAAGGACGAATTTGATTAAAACATGATATCAATGCTGGATTGTTAAGTGTTTATGCATAAATTACGGGGTATGAAAGGTTGATCCCCTTTATTACCAAAATTTATTAAAAGGTCCAGTTTAAATGCTGAGAATCTTGGCAAATGTTCATGGTTATTTCAAATCACTCAATACCTATTATTCAATTATTCGAATATTCAGCTGTTGACTATTAATTCATGCTCCTTCACAATTTTATAAATTTGTTGAACATTGAAAGCGAAACTTCTTTCTAATCATGATATATCTCCTTTATGTATAAACTTGCTAAGAAAATTAGTTGCTTACCCTTTGCTATCTCATGACATTTATTTCAGCTAAAGCAGAAACGTCCAAAGGGGACAAAGGAAAATGGAAGGTTGAAGAGTAGATGTTTGAGAAGGCTTATGTACTAGTTTATTTTAAATGTTATTTGGTTATGTAAACTCTTTATAGTATTAAGAGTACGTTTTAAGTTAAGGTTAAAGAACCTTGGGACTATGATTGTAAGACTTTATTACTATTATGATAAACAATGTATGTTTATTCTTCCGCATTAGTTAGAAAGTATGTTTGTTGTTGAGTATTGTGAACACCGAATTTGAGGTTAGGAAACTCGAATTTGGGGGTGTCACATGAAGAATAATCCATCAAATTTCTCGAGTTTGTTAATATAATTCAACCTATTTTTTACATTGTTGTCCTCCATGGTTAATATAGTCTTACGATTGTTGTAACACGCTTTGTAATATGATATAGAACAACAATATTATCGCCTGAATCGAATGGTTGACCACTCTTTCCTTAAGACTATATCCACCCCTTACTTTTGCTACACAGGGTTACTTCGAATTAGTCTCCCAAGATAAGACAGTTATAGATTTTACTTTGTACTAGAATTTGTTGTGCTCTATACTAGAATTTGTTGTGTAGAAACAAATCTAGAGCAAACTATAAATAAGAAAGAAGAAAGATTATAACAAGAAAAATTATTTGGAATAATAATTTTCCTATGAACTTGAAAATGATTTAGTGTGACGCCCCCAAAATTAGGTATACATCACCCAACTTGAGTCGCCAGATATATGGTACAGAATTTAAATATAACTTAATAATACAACTGTCGTGTAAAATATGACAAAACATAAACTGTGAGTTTGAATACAAATATTGTCTACTAGAGATTATACAAACTCAAAAGGAGTCCTCATTATAATTATTATCACACTATTTCACAGAATAGTGACGACTATTAATGCACCATCTAGGACCATCACTCTGTTCCACGACTAGTCCCACCACGCTCTCATTTCAAGAGAAATCAGAAAGAAATGGTGAGCTCAACTAGCCCAGTAAGAAATATTATGACTAAGATAATGCAGAATAATTTATCGTTAGCCTTCAACAGTGTTAAACTAATAAAATATAACAACTATCAAGTTTAACTGCAGCGGAACAAGCAATCCATTAGAAGAGTCAAGTAGGGAATAAAATCTACTATCTTCTATTATTTAAAAGGTTTTTCATCACTTTTATCGCTGGGACTCAACTTAATAAATAATCCACATCATCGAATCACCCCTGCACTACGGCCAAGGATATTCTTTAGTATCACGACCACAAATTATCCATGCAATACGGCTTAAGATAATCATGTTTTCATCAACGGTCCTGATCATGCCATAAAACAATTCATCTTTGCACTACAGCCAAAGAGAATCCATAGCCATAATCATACCAAAAACTGTCCATCAATGCACTATGGGCCAATGAGGACTTTTTCACATCATTTGTAACATTACTACCATGATTACAATCAATAATCCCCACAATTCATAATCATACCAAGTCCATCTATGCACTACAAAGCACGATGACTTTCAACAAAATATAAACATGAGTATGATGACAATGATATAAGAATTCAATAAAACAAGTTCGAGAATTAATTTATCCAGAAACTGATAACGTTCAAATTGTCAACATGATACTGTTTTGTAGAGTAAAATTCAAGAATGCTCAGAAGAATATTTTCATGAAAAGATACTGGATGAAGCGCAAATATCAAAGATATTCCACTAATTTCATGAGTATAGAAGTCAAAGTTTTAATCAACTGAGTATAATAAAGAATGGAATAACAAAAGAAATTACCATGCACGCGATAGACCGCATGACAGCGGTGTTATTTCAATGTAATAATAAAGGATGGAATCGTCCGGCCAGAACGCATGCATGTGATATTCCGGCTGAATAATAAATAATGGAACCGGTCCCATAGAAACGCATGCATGTGATATTTTCGGCGAATAATAAAGAAAGGAATATTAGAAGAATGTCACCATGTAGGGGTAGCCCACACAGATACAAAAGTTATTCCAACAAGAATAATAAATAATGGAATAACAGAAGTTCTCTTCATGAATACAAAAGAAATAATACCCCTTACCGTAAAAGAAACTGAATATAAGATTAGGGAAGTATCAGAATACTTTTCTATAGGTTATCTTATAATTCTCTCTCTAGAGTTTCAGTGAATTCATAAGAAATAATGAAGGAATGAGCTTCTATTTATAGGAAAATAGAATGAATAGTAACTAATTCATGAACAGTCTAGATTGATTTACTATTAAACGGATGGTCCATATTGGTTTACTATTAAAACTTAAAACAACGGTCCATACTGATTTACTATTAAAACTTTAAACCAACGATCCATATTGATTTACTATTATAACTCCACCAGCGGTCCATATTGACTTATTATTATATCTTCAAACAACGGTCGGAAAAATTAGCACATCTCCTCATGGAATAATATTGTACCCAAATACCCGAATGCACAATACTATAGTGAATAGTAATCGGGTGAATAGTAACTCATGAATAGTAACTCATGAATAATAACTCATGAATAGTAACTTGTGAATAGTAACTTGTGAATAGTACTCTGACACGAAAAGTGTCCCGAATAATTCGATCAACAATATATCATATTATTATGCGATGATACCGTAATAATAATTGTATCAATAATATGAGAGATATGATGCAAAGAATTATCGTAGAAATAATTGAGTATAACCGAGTGACTTCTCACGTAAGCATCAATAATCAATACTGTGTGCTACTCTTGTGTAACTACACGATTCTCGTACTTTTTTACTACTTGGGTAGTTCAACAGCTTTTAACTGTAACACCAAGGCCAATTATTTTCATAAAGTATTTTTGTCATTTTCTCAATCCGACAATAATTCCGTTGGGGTCCACCAATGATTGTGCCATTGTATTTAATATTCCCCGTTAAAACGAATATTCCCCCCACCAATCGAATATTATATAACAACTTATGTACTTTTGCAAAATTTGTAAAATTACCCACAACTATAACATTACATCAAATCAACACCATAATATAAAAAAAAATTATTTCGAGAAAATTAAATCTTTATTCATAAAATCTGGGGTCTCACAATCTCCCCTCCTTATGAATTTCGCCCTCGAAATTTACGTACGTACCTGGTATGCAGAAGAGGTGAGGATACCTTGACTTCATTTCAGATTCTAATTCTTGAGGTATAACCTTTGAGTGTTGAATATTATCCTTCTTATCCAAGATTTTAACATGTATCTCCTCATACGTTAAATCTTCTGCTATCTCGTCCGGTTCTAAATTAATAATGTGGTTCAGGTCGTCCACATATTTACGTAACATCGATACGTTAAAAACGTTATGAACACGCGACATACTTGGCGGTAAAACGAGTCTATAAGCCACAGTTCCTATTCGATCATGGATTTCAAATGGGCCAATAAAATTGAGGGTTGAGATTTCCTCTCTTCATCGATTCTTGCTTCTAGAATAACGCCCTCTTGAACCTTCTTCTTCACATTCATCAGCTCTGAGTATGTAGCTTGAGCAGCTTTAACTTTATCGATTCAAGTCTATTCTAATCGTATATTCGTTATCTTCACATGGGTCCCTAGAGTCTTTAACTCTATCTCCATCATTTGTAAGTTATACTGAAATGAGTCTTTGTGTTAACAACATCACACTCAGAAACGATACGATCTTCTACTCAACGCGCGCCACCACGCTTCATTTTTCCCACGATGATATATGAATGGTACGATCGTAATCTTTAACAAATGAGCCAACGCTTTTGGAACATTACACGCTCGCTTTAGGTGAAGAAAATATTTGAGGGTTTTAGAAATGGGTTTTGTACTAGGGTTAATACAAAATTTGATTTCACGCTCTAGGGGTAGGCTAAGAAGTCTTCAAGAATACGTCATGAAATTTATTAACAATAGAAATATCATTAAAAACTGTGACTCTCATCCAAGACTTGGATAACACGTCACATTGATACCTATCAACTTGCCATCGTCATTCACGACGTTGCCTACAGAAAGTCTGGCTTCGGTGCATTCCACACAAAAAAGTCAACAACGAAATGATCGGGGCTCTTTATTTATGGCTTGATATGACAATGATTGACTTTAGTGGTTTGGTTACTTTGAATTCGCATAACAGGTTGGTTAGGAGTATAAAAGCTAACAACCTTACGAAAATCATGATGAGTAGTTAACCAATCGTTTCCAAAAATTACATCAAAGGCAAGTATTTTCAAAGAGATAAGATCGACAGGTAACGTGAAAGTGTTGATTTGAACAAGATTTATAAATAGTGGAGGTAACGGAAGGTTTCTCCCAACCGAGTTTAAATGATATATCAAAGTCTAACTTCTCCTGAGTTTAACTTCAAACTTTGAACACAACTAGGTGCAATAAAAGAGTGAGTAGAACCGGTATCTAACACGGTATAGACTTCGTAAGAGTTTATGACTAACATACCCGTGATAATTTTATTCAGGTTCCTCGTCACGAAAAAAAAACGCTCTCTCTTAAACTACCGGCTTTGGCTTGTCTGGGACATCCTTTGGTGCCTACATCCTAGCACAACTTGTCTTCGGTGAACGAAAAAATTGGGCTAAGTGACATTCTCTTCCACAATTATAGCATGCTTTGGACGACATCGCGCAGTTTGGACTGATGTGTCCCTCCCCTCCGCATTTGAAGCATATGATAGGTGGTCGTTCTCCTTCCTTAACAACGGGTGTTGGTACTGACGTCTTTCCATCATTGTTGAATCTCCTCTTCTTGAAATGTCCATTCTTATTATTTTGACCATGATTACCACCGAAGTGGTTACCATTTATGGCATGTTGATTCCCTCCATGCTTATTGTCACCACTTAGATGACTGTTATCACCGGTATTATCATTTTTCTGACTGCTCTCTTTTGGTTGCGTTGACTTGCTATCGCGCTCCACTGATTAAGCCCTATTGACAACATCTGAATACAAACACAGTTTATGAGAAATAAGATATTGACGTATCTCCGGCTTCAAACCTCTTAAAAACATCCGCGTCATTCTCTCTTTATTATCAACTAAGTGGGACGCAAATCAAGACAACTCGGCAAACTTGGCTTCGTACTGCGACACAGTCATGTTGTTTTGCTCTAACTTGATAAATTCCACCTCCTTCATGTGACGCAATGCTTTCGGAAAGTACTTGTCATTGAACGACTCTTTTGAACTTCTCCCAAGACATCTTGAGTGCGTCCAGTTTGGGTACGCTTTTGATTCCCACCAAAGATCTCGCCTTTCTTCACGCAACATAAAGGTGGCAAAGGAACCTTTTTCTCCTCGGAGCATCCCAAGACATCAAATATCTTGGTGATCTGCTTTAACCACGTCTCCGCCTTAAGTGGTTCTGGCTTTCCCAAAAACTCCGGTGGTCCCAGCTCCTTGAATTGCTTAGCGGTGACCAACCGTGGGTTGCCATTGTTTCCTCCTATATTATGAACAGGAGCCGCTTTCGCCTGATGTTGCATGAATTCTAAAAAGCTCCTAAACGTACCGTCATTCGTCAATTGATCAGTGTTGTTGTTTGCATGAGGATTGTCGCCTTCCTGATGCATATTATCCTAATTATTGATATGTGGTGAATCAACGGTCGCCTATGCTCCATTGCTATTCTCAACATTCTCAGATGTCATTTTCAGATACTGCCACAAAACAAAAGGTTAATTGACATGTAACATATTATCCCTATATTCTGACCGACCAATTAAATACCAAATAAACTTAGGTAGGTCATACTAGCGAAGGAATTCCCCGAATCTCCCCTCCTAGTTCTATTCTCACATCCTAGCCAGAGATCATATCCCTAAGCTCTGATACCAACTGTGACGCCCCCAAAATTAGGTATACATCACCCAACTTGAGTCGCTAGATACATGGTACAGAATTTAAATATAACTTAATAATACAACTGTCGTGTACAATACGACAAAACATAAACTGTGAGTTTGAATACAAATATTGTCTACTAGAGATTATACAAACTCAAAAGGAGTCTTCATTACAATTATTATCACACTATTTCACAGAATAGTGAGGACTACTAATGCACTATCTAGGACCATCACTGCTACGTTCTCATTTCCTGAAGAGAACAGTGAAAGAAAGGGTGAGCTCAACTAGCCCAGTAAAAAATATTATGACTAAGATAATGCAGAATAATTTATCGTTAGCCTTCAACAGTGTTAAACTGATAAAATATAACAATTATCAAGTTTAACTGCAGCGGAATAAGCAATCCATTAGAAGAGTCAAGTAGGGAATAAAATCTACTATCTTCTATGATTTAAAAGGTTTTTCATCACTTTTATCACCGGGACTCAAATTTTAATAAATAATCCACATCATCGAATCACCCCTCGCACTACTACCAAGGATATTCTTTAAGTATCACGACCACAAATTATCCATGCACTACTACTTAAGATAATCATGTTTTCATCAACGGTCCCGATCATGCCATAAACAATTCATCTTTGCACTACTACCAAAGAGAATCCATAGCCATAATCATACCAAAACCGCCCATCAATGCACTACGGGCCAATGAGGACTTTTTCCACATCATTTGTAATTATTACGGTATGATTACACCAATAATCCTCGGTCATAATCATACCAAGTCCATCTATGCACTACAAAGCCACGATGACTTTCAACAAAATATAAAACATGAGGATGATGACAATGATATAAGAATTCAATAAAATAAGTTCAAGAATTAATTTATCCAGAACCGATAACGCTCAAATTGTCAACATGATATTGCTTTGTAGTAGTAAAATTCAAGAATGCTCGTAAGAATATTTCCATGAAAAGATATCGATGAAGCGCAAATATCAAAGATATTCCACTAATTTCATGAGTATAGAAGTCAAAGTTTTAATCAACCGAGTATAATAAAGAATGGAATAACAAAAAGAAATCACCATGCATGCGATAGATCGCACAGCAAAGTTATTCCAATGTAATAATAAAGGATGGAACCAGTCCGTTAAAAGCACGCATGTGACATTCCGGCGAAATAATAAATAATGGAACCAGTCCAAATAGAACGCATGCATGTGATATTCCGGCCGTATAATAAACAATGGAACCAGTCCCACAGAAAACACGTATACATGATATTCCACTGTAATAATAAATAATGGAACCAGTCCCACAGAACGCATGCATGTGATATTCCGGCGTAATAATAAAGAACGGAATATTAGAAGAATGTCACCATATATAGGTAGCTCACAGATACAAAAGTTTATTCCAATGTAATAATAAATAATGGAATAATGTAAGTTCTCTTCATGAATACAAAAGAAATAATATCCCTTACCGTAAAAAGAAACTGAATATAAGAGTAGGGAAGTATCGTAATACTTTTCTATAGGTTCTCTTATAATTCTCTCTCTAGAGTTTCAAAGAATTCGTAAGAAATAATGAAGGAATGAGCTTTCTATTTATAGGAAAATAGAATGAATAAGAATTCTAATTCATGAATGTAAATTCGCATTGATTTACTATTAAACTGACGGTCCACATTGGTTTACTATTAAAACTTAAAACAACTATTCCATACAGATTTTTTATTAAAACTTTAAACCAAATGATCCATATTGATTTACAATTATAACTCCACCAGTGGTCCATATTGACTTACTATTATATCTTCAACCAACGGTTTGAAAAATTAGCACATTTTCTCATGGAATAATATTGTACCCAAATACTCGAATGCACAATACTATAGTGAATAGTAACCGGGTAAATAGTAACTCGTGAATAGTAACTCATGAATAGTAACTCGTGAATAGTAACTCATGAATAGTAACTCCTGAATAGTAACTTGTGAATAGTAATTCATGAATAGTACTCCGACACGAAAAGTGTCTCGAATACCCAATTGAACAATATATCATATTATGCAGATGATACTGTAACAATAATTGAATCAATAATATGAGAGATATGATGCAAAGAATTATCAGTAGCAATAATTGAGTATAATTGAGTGACTTCTCACGTAAGCATCAATAATCAATACCGTGTCTACTACGCGCAACTCACGCCAGACATCGTACTTTTTACTACCGGGTAGTTTAACGCTTTTAACGGTAACACCTCCACCGTTATTTTCATAAAGTATTTTTGTCGCTTTTCAATCCGACAATAATTCCGCTAGGGGTCCACCAATGATTGTGCCACAGACGAATATTCCCCGTTATAACGAATATTCCCCGACCAATCGAATATTATATAACAACTTGCGTACTTTACAAAATTTATAAATATTACCCACAACTATAACATTACATCAAATCAACACCATAATATAAAAAAATTATTTCGAGAAAATTAAATCTTTATTCATAAAATCTGGGGTCTCACATTTAGAATGAGAGAAGGATTGTTTGAATTTGTGTTGATGTGTTTTTTGGGTTAGATTGGCAAACTATTTATAGGTTTCCAAACATCCATTTGAAGAGTTATGTTGATATCCAAACATTCATTTGTGGCATCCCATCTCTGCAGGCATTCCAATTGAGTTGCCGTTGAATATTACCGTTTGACTTTTTTTTAATAATTAATTAATTGATTAATAAAAATATTATAAGAATGGTGTTGCCATAACTTGAACTCAAGTCCTTAATATAATAACTTCTTTCTCTTTTCCAACAAAACTAATTCATTTATTAACTACATGAATAACATATAATATATTTATTATATAAGTTTTAGATAATAAAAATATCCAACAACATATGCCTTCATTTGAAAGGGTGAGTTGGATAAGGCGGTAATGAACATAGTGTTTGGCAAAAGGAAGAAAAAGACAATTAAATTTGTTTTAAATAAAGAATTTTGGTTTATTATATTTAATTAAGTTAGATAATATACAACATATATACGGACTGTATATGATTTTAGAAGTCAAATACTTTAATTGTAGTCAATTAGTACTCATTTCACCAAAAGATGACATGTGTCGATTTCAGGTCAAAAATGCTCACACCGGTTAAAAAGGAATACAATTGTTGTTTTAAAATATATAGAGATATTAAGTGACAATTTTCAAACTTTGAGTATCTAATTGATTTTTGTTCAAATTTAAGAAGACAATTTTATCATTAGCCCTATTTTCAATAACTTTACAATTTTATATCATTACTACACCGTACTTGCATAATATATACTACTAGTTTTGATTCAGGATATTATATCAGAGTTACAAACTATCATTACTGACATATAAATATTGTTATCAATTGCCCAAAATTATTATCACAATTTTATCATCATGTCATTAGTATTAAATTCGTCATGTTAAAAGGTTCTAAAATTAGATATATAATTTAATTTTTAAAATCAAAATATTAAACTTTAAAATTAGTATGACTCATAAAAATGTAGAATGAAATAAATTTTATAATTAATAGTTTTTGTTATATGCTATACAATTATAATAATTGTACCAACTAAAATTTAAAAAAATTATATTAATTTAAAGTTTAATATATGCCGTTTGACCTCAAAAATCAAATTGTATCTTTAATTTCAAAACGGAAGGAACAACTCTCTAAAAGCACTTTTGAAAAGTAGAAATTTGAGTTTAAAAGTATTTGTAGGCTTTAGCTAAAGAAAAAAATTACTTTTGACACCAATATTTTTGATAAAAGTACAAATTAAAAATTATTCTTAAATTGTTAAAAAATAATAATAATTAAAGTAATATCTCATTCCACACACTTGCCTTAAATTTATCGTTAATATCTTCAAAAACATTTTTATAATTATGTAACCAAACATTATTCTAATTATTTAATAAAAGCACTTCTGTCAAAAGTTTTACATCTAAAAGTATTTATCTCATAATACCACACCTCATAGTGTAGAATCATTTTAATAAAATTATTTATATTAAGTTATTGTTTTCCTTGTTGTACATGTAACGTACATAACATTTAAGTATATTATTAATCTACATAATTTCATATGTTAATTGCCTTATCACTCATCTGTGTGTGAGATTTATTACACATTCCTCCAATTTCATTTAATGCATTATATTTTTATAATTATAAATAGTATAATTAAAATCAATGTCGATCAACTAATTAATTATATTAAATAATATAATTAAATAACATAATTATTTCAAAATTTTGAAACTTCTTTTAAAATGTTAACCGTAAAAACATTTTTATGATTCTAATTTTTATATGATTAATTTTAATATCAATGAATATATTTTAATCATTACTAACAAAATTATTAAAATCAAATAATTAAAGCATTAAATATAATTGGAGAAAATGTGTAACTGAAGGAAACCAAATCCCATTTACATGGTTAAGGTGCAAGGCACCATGAGTTGAAAATATGCATATTATGTAAGATGGTGGAGAGAAATCATGGAGAAAATTCCCTTCTTTATCCCTCCCATTGCCCGAGGGAGGAAGATAGCACCTAAGCAATCTTTATAACTTCTAATCACCCTTTTATATTTCATAAGAACTCCATACCATTAGAACATAAGTGATAAATGAAAGAGGAGAGAGAATTAGCAAAAAAAAAAAACCAAGGAAAGAGAGAGAGAGAGAGAGAGAGAGAGAGAGAGAGAGAGAGAGAGAAGCCCTTCAAACAACAAAATAATATACATTCACAATCTTATATATATCCACTAAGCATTTCATTCTCCTCTAATCTTTACTAATAGCCAGTAAATGACACCGATATCATAATATCTAACCAACAAGCAGACCCAAAATCCAAATTCCCCCACATTTATTCAAGAAGTCTTGTAATGTAACTATACTTGACCTGTACCACAATGAAAAATCATCAATACTTTTGACTCTGTACCACCATGAACTCAACAACTTTCAAAATGACCTATTAGGGTTGGAAGACGATGAAGACTTGGCTTTTGCAAAATCGACCAGATCTTTGAAAAGTGCATCTTCGGCTTTCTCTTGCTTCTTCGGGATTGATGAATTAAGAGAGAGACTATTAGTTCCCCCAACTAAGCTGTCATAGGAGGAACTCGATCCGCTACTTGAATGAGATGCGCCAACATGATGTTGCTCGAAGAACTGTTGTCTCTGGCTATGCTTGGAAGGCGGGGGTGGAAGGAAAACAGAAGATTCCCAAGGTGCAGGAGGCGAGGGCTCAACAGATTTGGTTGTTGGAGCTGGTTCGTTATATATGGGCTGCTTCTCGGAGAACAGGGAAGCAGTGGGGTTTATGAAATCATCGGAAGGAGGAGGGGATGATGACCGTGTTGCAGTTGAGGGCAACATAGCGTTTGTGTTGTTTACACGAGTTGTTACTGAAACAGGTGTGGATCCGGATGCTCCAGAAGTTCTCTCAGAATTATAGACATCACCACTTAGATAATCAACCATGCCATATTCTGCGCTATTCGGTTTCCTAGATGCGGGTGGGGGAGGAAGAAGTGGGCTTACCCAAAAAGGTTCAGTCTTGCCATTTATGGGTTTTCGTCCTTGTCCTTGTCCGTGCAAAGCATCTCTTGATGACCTGCAATGATATACAATTAGATAAACAGGTAAATTATATAGTACAGCATTGCAAGCAGAGCCCCATCTCACAAGAGGGCAACATAGCACTCTCTCCTTTCACTCCTTAATTATTTATTTTTAGATTTCCAAATGTCTTCATTTCTCTCATTTTAATGGGTCCTTATTTTCATCTTAATCCATGAAGTTCCTTAATTTACCCCTTTTGTCGTATGATAAAAGTCCTAATTGACTTATTTGCACATATTAAGAAAGAAAATAAAATGACACAATTGTCCATATTAGGTGTTTATATAACTTAAAACTAAAATTTTAATAATATTGAACCAAACAATCGTGCTTGCACAATGGAAAGGGATATTTCTAAATTTTATTTCTATCTTTATTGTGGAAATATATTCCAACCCAATTCAAAGTCTAATAATTCAATTTCTCAAAAAGGTCATGTGATGCTCCCAAATCCGGGTATCTTCCAACCCGACAGATGGTGCTACCGTTCACACATACATTCAATTGAAATACATCAATAGAGTGAAGATGTCTTCTATATATTACATAATAATATTTACCTTCCCAGGTTCTTAGTAACCATTACATATGTTATTCGTTATAGTATCAAATTAATACAAAAGTAATACTATTCTATTATGAAGTTAACTACTTGTCCGCCTTAGCCTTTCCTTTGTCCTTAACAAATCCTTGGGTCCGCTCATTTTTAGCTGGGTGAGCATAACTAGTTCAACAAGTAAAACAGTTATCATTGAGCAATATGCATGAATCATATGAATATATATCTTCTATAACTGAATCAATAGTTATGAAGTACTATAAAGAAATCAAATTAGCACTTCTCTTTTCTTAAGAATATTTAACCATGAAAATCATCGGTTAAACCTTTAGTTTGGTCAAAGACCTTGAGCATTTCATTCTTTCTTTGAAAAGGACAACTCGACACCAAGTCCGTAAGTCCGACATTTCTCACGAAAGCACGCCTAGGTGATCAAATTTATAGTACTTATGTTTGTACAACACTACTACATTAAACGATTCACGCTTAAGGTTTTGGCAACCTCACGTGCCGCCGCTTATTTACAAAAACGTTTGTTTATGCATACTCAATCTTTTGAATCCATACCAAAACAGTTGGCACAAGATATCAATATCAATAACATTTTGGTAGATTATAATGAAATCCACAAAACATCATATAAGTCAAGTCTAGCCGAAGGAAATGGCTTCGAATTTTTTGTTACATCAATTCATGCGTATGATACATGAATTATAAAGCTTGTCCAAACCGATAAAGACAAGAGTTAGAACACTTGCCTTCAGCGTCTTTTAGTGTTAATGCACTCTACTCGTGAGTCTTTAAAGTTTCTACATACATAATCATATAGCATACCATGTTAGGTCATACACAATCACTAAGCATTGTTATTAACATATCTTCTCCTTCTTCTCATTCTAACTATCCGACTGATTAACTTACTAACATTCGTTAGGTTAGTTAAAGGTCTTTACGACTTTATAACATGACATTGTTATAAGTGATCTTACTTATTCAACGTTTAAGTAATTACATTTTAAGAAATCTCAAACATTCACTTAACATGCGTACGGTTTACCGTATGTACTGAACTTACTTTGCGTCTACGTTTTCGTAACCTTTCGTTAACTTTTAATCGTTCAACTAAAGGTTTTAATCATCTTTTAAGATGTTACTTTAAGTTTAATTAAGGTCATAATTCACCTTCAATCAACTTATCTTTCTTTTGTATTCATTGTCATTCTTTTCTCGCTTGTCTAGGGTCCGGTATGCGCTGTCACCGTCCTTAGTCAAAACATGCGCTGCAACGATCTCTCTCGATGGATCGAAGCTTTTATTGGCAATACATTTATTTCACTTTCATAGGTCATGGCACTTACCCGAGCCTTTGAATTTTTTTTAAGTTTTTCAATTCAAATTCTTTACGGGCTCGTAACTTACTCGTTATAAGTCAGAATTGGCTCGTTCAAAAGCCGTTATCTCACATATCTTGCATACTTCGATTTCATTAGGACAACTTAAGTTTCCGAATCCGTTAACACTAAATTTATAGTTTAATTTCTCTATTACGCGTTCGGTAAACGTTCGTGAACGTTCATAACTCGTTTTTTCGTTTTAAGTTGAAATTCGACTATTCTTGAGTCCACAACTCTTAAATGCAAAGTTCTTCGATACGCCATCGAAAACTAAGGTTTCTGAGGTAAACGACGACTTTTGACTATCATTCCGAGAATTTTACGATTTCAACGATTGTCGTCTAATCTCGTAAATTTCGTCATAATTTCGTTACTTGAGATTTTTACTCCATTTAAAATGGATTCATTCCATTATTCAAACATCTATCATCCTAACCAAGCATATAGCATCTAATCCTATATATGATGGTTTTAAACTTGTCCATCAACAACATGTGATACATTTTCATGTGTTCTTCATTATTTCTTACTTCTTTGATTATGATTCCACTTGTATCATGGTTATTAATTTTTAAATTCCACTAATATCCATCCTTGTTACTTCTTAAGACACATGCTCCACCAATAATCACTTATGTATTAAAGTTATAATTAAAGAGATGAAGATTAAATATTTTAAGCTTCCTTACCTTTTGATGTTCTAGCTTTCTTTCTTCCTCTTCTTGGATTATTGAAATAGCTCTCTCTTCTCTCTCTTAATATAATGCTCTAAGATGTTGATGAAATTAAACAACCAACAAATGACCAACTAAGCTCTCTATTTATAAGCTTTGCAAAGTGAGGGCACAATGGAAAAAATGCCACCCAACCTCCTTACTATTCCACCTCCTTACTATTCCAAACGTGCAAACAAAGCTATCCCTCTTGCTTGGCCACCAAGTGTCCAGCCATGACTCACCATGGGGGCCCCACATGGGTTGCCCAATGGGTTTTTGTCATCTGGTGACCCATCGGTTCGATCCACAGGTTCGGTTCTTGGTTCGGGCTTAAGTTTAATTCAATTTGGGCTTAACCTTGGGCTTGAATTAAATTATCTTTGGGCCTTAACATATTTCACTTGGGCTTGCCAAAGTTAACATTCAAATCCTACTAGTCCATTAATAATGGTTTGTAATCTTATCGTATAATTCACGTATGCTAACTCGTATAACATTCATCTTTATACGTTATATTATCTTTCGTATATACTTGTACAATACCTTGTATTATACTCGTATTCATTCCCTTGTATAATAATTTTCCTATTATACGACCATCATTTATTCAAATCTTTATTTTCCCTAACATTCTCGAATTTAGTACGCAGGCGAAAAACTGCGTTTACCATAACTGAATTATTATTAGATAACTTATCTTTCCTTAACATTCTATCGTTACGTATTTTCCAGAAGTTCAAAATTAATTCCCGAACAGAAATGGATGAATAGTGTTTTTCAGATAATTTCTCGGAAAGCTTTTATTTTCGTCTTGAAAATTCAAACACTTTATTTCTAGCACTTGGCCAGAATACTACGATTATATCTCTCTTTTAGGTTATAGAATAACCTACATTTTGCTTACTCGTTATAAATAGAATTTAATAAAATTTTATTCTAAAATTAATTTACATTATAATTCGATTTTCTCGGTTGTTACATTCTTCTCCTTTATAAGAATTTTGTCCCCAGAATCTCGCCATAAGTTAGTCAAACAATTGAGGGTAATTCTTCTTCATCTTTTCTTCTAGTTCTCACGTTGCTTCTTCGGCATCGTGGTTTCTCCATACTACATTTACCAAAGGTATAACTTTATTCCTTAAAACTTACTCTTTTCTAACAATTTGAATAGACATTTCTTCGTACGTCAAGTCCTTTTCAACATGAATAGACTCATACTCTATTACGTGTTTATAATCGGGCTTATAAGGACGTAACACAGATACATGAAACACATTGTGTATGCATTCTAACTCTGGAGGTAATGCTACCATGTAAGCTACCTCTCCTACCCTCTTCAATATTTCAAAAGGTTCTATAAACCTTGGACTTAATTTTCCCTTCTTCCCAAAATGTATCTTTCCTTTCCAGGGAGATACCTTTAGAAATACATATGAACCGACTTTAAACTCTCTTCTCATTCGATGAGGATCCGCATACTTTTTCTGTCTGTCTTGAGCTGCTACCAGTCGCATTCATATCAATTTAACTATATTCGCTGTTTGCTGTACCATTTCAGGTCCGAGCATACGACGTTCTTCTACTTCATCCCAACACAGTGGTGTTCTGCACTTCCTCCCATATAAAGCTTCGTAAGGCGGCATGCCTATGCTTGCGTGATAACTATTGTTATAAGCAAACTTTACTAACGGTAGATGATCATCCCAACTACCTTTAAAATCAAGATCTCAACATATCTTCTAATGTCTGAATTGTTCTTTCGTTCCGCCCATCTGTCTGTGGATGATAAGTTGTACTTAACTTCAACTGCGTTCCCATCTGTTCTTGCAAACTTCTCCAAAAGTTTGAAGTGAATCGTGGATCACGATCTGACATTATCGAAACTGGTACCCCGTGTCTTGAAACGATTTCCTTAACATAGAGTTTAGCTAACTGATCTAAGTTGAACTCGACTCTTATTGGCAAAAAGTGAGGCGACTTTATCAAACGATCCACTATTACCCAAATAGCGTCGTACCCTTTCTGTGTAGTTGGAAGTATAAATATTTGAATTTCAAAACATAAAAAGTATTTGTTTCAGTTCATGTTTTCATTCCTTTATAATTTTGACTCTCGTTTGCAAAGCTAGGAATATGATTAACAATAATTAATGCAATATACAAAGTATATAATTTTATAACACTATTAACTCTACATTATTCCAATTAAAAAGTAGATATTGAATATTCCTTCTGAATATTCTTTTTCTTTTACTAATTACCTATAGAATAAACATCCCAACATAACCCAAATTTTACTACATGTCCACAAGTCTGCAACTTAAATAAAAATCACCTGCTTCTTCATAAACTGAAAAAGACGCTTCATACTCTCAATCACTCTCTATCTCCATAGCTCAACTCCAGTTTAAGAGAATCTTAGTTTATTTACTTTATTTTTAATGTGGAGTGCAAGGGTTCATGCGAGCACCCAAAAGACTGCTAGAAAATTATTAACTCAGGATGACCAATTGATATATGTCAGTCAAAGGACTGAACTCAAAATCATTATATGTTCTTATTGCACTAAGCACAGATCTGGGCTTGACAATAAAAAAAGAGAGTAAAAAGGTAAAGAAACAATTATCACCTGAGCGCTAGCTGGGAAAAATCATCTTCAGTCTCCTCGTCCTCATGAGTCACATTTACTAGAGGTACAACTGAAGTTTGTGTTGGTCCTACTTTCGGAGCAGCAGTTCCTTTTGCAATTTCATCATGGTGGCGAAGAACACGCTGCAATGTATCATTTAATGTCAATCCCTTCATCAGAAGCTCTTCATCTCTGAAAGCCAAGTAGCAAACTGTCAGTAGCTAGTTTATAATGAACAAAAAAACTTGATACATAAATATGTCCGCCATTTACTTACGAGGTGTTGTTTACAAGAATCATGACACGCTGTTGGTAGGAACTGCACTGGTCAACCAAGTCAACAATAACTTCTTCCTTAACACCCTGCTACAAAGTATGGATTACAGAATAATTAGATTGTATGATGACTGATCAGACAGTGGCATGCATCTTATATTTTGATACCTCAAGATTTTGAGGATCCAAAGCATTAAGCATTTCCATTAACACATCTGCTAGTCCATCGGCATTCTGAATCTCAGCCAAGCTGCATTGAATTTTTCTTTTTTAAAATACAATTGTGGGTCTAAAGTAGTAAATAACAAAAAGTAGAGAAAAAATCAATTAGAGGGAAAGGGAAAAAAAGAAGAAGCAAAATTAGGTTGTGAAGCTTGATTAATCTACTTTAGAAATAAAGTAGCAGGTGAATTTTCATATGTAGCTAGACAACTAGATATTGAAAGTAAGTGGATCCATTTACTTCATATATGGTGAGCAGATCTGGGACCAATAAATCGTGCAATAACTTGAGCACATACTCCCTCTATCCTAACAACTAATTATTTGATTTTTAACTTCAACAAATTTAAGACTACAATTTTAGTTTGGCAAATATAAAAGTATAAAAAGAATTATGTTCATGTGCGCCTATTGCCGAGATTAACATGCATAAAAAAGACAGTGAAACCCCCTGTATTTGTATGGCGAGAGTATTACTGATTCCTTATGTCAGAAATATAAGAAAACATGTCTACTAGAAAATACTCCCTCCATTCCAAAAGTATAAGAGCAACTTCTTCAAAATTTAAAAATTAAGGAGATAGCCTAACCTCTTGTTGTAACGTGAGGCACTCACTTGTATTTATACTTTCAATAATAATCTATATCATATTTTGAAACAAACCCAAGAATCATTGTGTACTTATATTTAGGAAAAGATTGTGCTTGGTCATGAAAAAGAGTAAAAAGCAATTTAACAAATTTGCTTTTACCAAAACTGACTTTTGAACTTTACAATAGATGGAACCCCACAGTTCCCTTCAGTCAATAGCATTTAGTACCTAGCTAACTGGCTTTAATGGGATACAAGACATTATACTTTTCTCTGCTTTTTATCACACTGAGAAATATAAAGGGCAACATTTCTAAAACAATCCGATCCAACTTAATTTGTAAAGCAGCTTATCCAGTAGAAAATAGACATTGCTCATATGATTGTCAATGGTGGTACCAGTATATACCAATATAGAAAAGAACTGAAATGGAAAATGAAAAGTAAATATAATTTAGGAGCCCCATGTATAAGGTGAACAATACATCAACGCATACCGCGGGAGCCAGCTTAACATTTTATTAACGAGGCTCAAGAAATATACATGCACTGCAAGAAACTAATAGAGGACTTGTAATAGAATGGGATACAATATTCAAATAATACCTTAGTCCAGAAGTGTCAGACTGAAGAGATGCCTGAACAGCAGCTTCCTCGTATGTTGAAGCAGGGAGAGCTAGTGGCGGGTGCACTAGTGGCTGGGTTTGTGGCGGTGTAAACAATGGTACACTGTTCTCCTCACGGGGTGGGAACTCTACTCCCGCGGACTGCCAATTATTGAATGATAACAAATTTAAGTCGAGGGATGTTAGAAAACAACTGAAAATCAAAACGGACAACTTTCAAATGAATTTGCGACCTAGAGAGATTTGACCAACATATAATAATAGTAATTAACAATTAACAAGAATAATAAAATTATTATAATAATGGTTTTAAAATCCTGTAAGTGAGCACAAATTAAAGAAATTCAACAATATATATATATATATATATATATATATATATATATATATATATACACGAGTCGAAAGTTTATTCCATGTATAATCCAGTCAAATTTAGATAAAATATGCAACAAGTGAAAATTTGCCATCTCAAGAGCTTGGTTGAATTTGTGGACTATAATGTGGTACAACTGCTATTTAATTCATAGGAAAATAAATGGATACTGCTATCTTTTCTTCCCACACCTGTCTTCTTATTATAAATATTTTGACATCAAATAAAAGTAATTTCTCACTTTGCTTTTTACTCAAAATAGTACCACAAATGAGTGATGATCATGACAAGTGAGCTCAAACTTTGAAACTGTGAGCTCAAAACCAAGGGAATAAGCAACGTAACTTTTTAAAGAAAGGGGAAAAATTAAACACAAAAATTCAATATCAGCCTGCACACCAAAAAAAAATCACTAGATTTCGGTTATGTGGGGTGCAGGGAAAGGTGCACTAGTTATAAAGTACAAAACTAATCTCTATCATTATTTGTAGAAAGCGGTTTCCTAAGAATTGAACCCACCAACGAAGGATAAGTATTGAAAAACCTATTTGATTCATGTCATGCAACACGACTTTAGGAAACATAGAATTGTCCCACTTAAATTTGGATTTGAGGTAAGCTAAGATTAAGTAAAGCTTGATGGGACTGAAATTTCTACAGACCAACCAATATGGTAAATCATTGTTATGTTGAAAAACTAGAAATTGCAGAAAGGTTCTTAGGCTTACCGAGGTGGAGTTTAAGGCCAAATAAAAGTTATATATAAGCTATGAACCTGAAACTTTTTTCTTAATATAACTAAACTAATATAGGAAGTAAAGGGTAAAAAATTTATTAATCCCACCTATAACTTCTATTAAAAGAAAGACCAAATAGAAAGGGTTAATCACACATCTGATAACATTTCGAAAACTTAAAGTTACACTCATTTTGATGCAGACATGCTTTTTCAGATACCCAGGGTATACAAAAAACAGTCATAGAAGGAGGACCCAATAGGCTCATCCCTGTACACCTGGTGTATAAAAAAAGCAGAACAACTCAATAGGCATATCCCTGTACCAAACAAAGAGGTCTCCACAAAGCCATGTACATAGAAGGACATCAATCAAAGTTCCCCTACTAGACCAAACTCTTGCAAAAAATAAATTATTGACACCATAGAGTCCAGGTAGAACTTGTTCAGCCAATTAAACAACAGACTCAAAACAATGATCTAATACTTGGCACAAAAAAAACAAAAAAACAATGATCTAATGTGATTCGTGGACTTCTTTCAAATCCTCAAAATAACATCTATTTAACTCTGAATAAAGTCCATCATAAACTAAGGGAATCATACCCCATCTCTCCACACTCCCCCCAATACTTATCCGAGCGTGTAAGGAAACTCTGCAACTGAACAATGCATAACCTTCACCAGCCCAAAAAGAGAAAACACCATCTGCTAAACCTCCCTAACAAACTCAAAATGTCTTGCAAATCTTACTGGCAAAGTCAAAAATCGCAAACTAATAGAAATGCTTGAACAATTACCTTTATTTCATTGTAAGCAGCATAGTATTGTGGATACCGTCCCCTGGGTCCTCCAAGAGCTTCTTGCCATGTATCTATTAAAATTAATATCTTCTCCCGCACATTTAAATCTGGCTGCAAAATTAAATTGAAGGATGAGAAAAAAAAGACAAGAGTATCTAGATATATCCCAAGTAAGAAGATAAATTCACCTTCTTCTTTACAATTTTGACCATTTCATGTAAAATATCCCGCTCAACAATATATTGAAGGACAGTTTCTCCGCAATTTTTGCTAAGAGTCTCTAGTACCTGAATCAGATTGCCATAACAAAACTTATTTTCAGGCTGTAATAGGTTTCTTTGTTTAAAAGCCAGTGAAGCCATGTATCAATGAAGCAAAAACAACAAGAAAATCCTCCCCCTGTTTATCGTTTTATTCTTCTTTCATTTAATAACAAATAGGCCTGTAATAAGATGAGTCATGTTTTGGGCTTTTTGGCGGGTCAAGCTTGTCTCAATTAAAATCTTGTTGAGCTTGAGTTTGTCGAGTTCAAGACATGCCAAAAAAAATTGGTGGTAACCTCATCTCATTTATTGTTCGAATTTTACCAAGTTGAGTCCTCACAATATCACGCGAGTAGCTCAAGATAATATATGCTCGCAATAATGTTAATAAAGGTTAATTCACGGATAATTCACATTAAAAATAATATATCACAATAAATCTGCTAAAACTTGCAATGATAAATATTTTTCCAGAACATAATTTCTCCTCTATAATAGTATTGAATTTTGTAAGAGAAAAGTCCACAACATTTTCAGTTAAGCCTCAAGTGATATATAAATATATTATCTTATTTAATATTAATATATTTTTCAATAATAATGCCTATTTTAGTCGAATTTAATGACCAGCTTGAGCTTGTCGCGTACCAACTCGAGTCGAGCTCAAGTATCTGCTTACTTAAATAATCAAAGTAGAAATTTCTACAGGTGATTATCAAATCAAGCTCAAAGCATGTTTTTTTGCATGTATTTGGGTTTAGATATATAACTTTAATGCTAGGAGTCCCAAATGTGTTCCCAAAATTTGGCTTCAAATGTCATAATTAAATTAATTGCTTAATAATCATAGTGAAACCTATGTACTAAATAGGTTCACATATTTATGTTCATATTCAAAATACTACACAAGAAATCAGATGAATGTTACAAAGGATCAACTTAATTTCAAATTCAAATGATCATTCTCTACGGCCTATGCTGTAAGTACATGAGAGAGAGAGAGAAGACAGATATATGGAATGGAACAGTTCAACTTGAAGAGAACCTAAGGTGATGAGGCAGAATAGTTTAGTTATTTTCTTTTAAAAAATTCAACTTATTTTAAAATAAGCCACCAGTGTGTTTTCAAACTGGGAATGTGACAAAAACAACTTTTCACTGGTTACTTTGAGCAAGAATTTTGGGCCAACAAATCCCCACTTTAAATCCCTCCTAGTATTTCAAAAGCACCTCGTTCAGTTATCCAAAAAAGGGATTACTGTGTATTTGGGAATGCCCTACTAATTTACAATCCCCAGTTAAAATCCTTTCTCCAAATATACTCAAAAACAAAATAAAGAAGAATTTAAAATTTTAGGCTGATACAATATTACCCGAAGATTTTATAAATAAGTTTCAATAATCTAATCTCTTTGTTTGAAGCTCATTAAATTGTAGTTTTCTGTGCAATTAAATAAATGACGTCATTTTGCCATAATGACTATTTTTCACTGCAGCATTCATCAAATTTGAAAACAATGTTTGCTACAATATTCTGGTTCGATATAACATTCATGACTTTGAACATGTAAACTGATGAAATACAAATACAAGTATGTGGAATTACTAACAAACAGAGCAAGGAGCTGTATTTTTGGATTTTTAGTCCCCAGAAGCTTCTTGAGTATCTTTAAAGCGTCCTTTGCTTGCCTGCAAATACAGTCAAATTCGAAGGCAGATAATTTTAACAATAAAGGCAAAAAAAGGAAATTTTGGTATGCGAAATATTTTATGGTTTAGGATTAATAAGCATACAACTAATTCAAACAAAAGAACGCATAGAGTAATGCAATAAAAATAAAAGCAGGGAGTTACCAAAACTATAAAACTTAAATTCCAAAATTTCAAAAACAAATTGGTCAATAATGGTATATTATTTGTATCCCAGCCTGTATAGTTTGGACATGACTCCTTTTCTTGTAATGGCATGAGAACAAGATGAGACCACCCAAACATGTTGACAACAAAACTTAGTCAATGAGGCAATATATATTTCAAATATGTTTAAGCATACGCAACAATCAAGCATTACCAATTATGTCATTAAATTCAGAAAAACAATCACAACTCACACAAATATAATATGTTGCCAAAGCATTCGAGAACTCCGAAGTTTGTGAAAGCAAGAGTACCAATAAAGTACAAGTAAACTCATAATATCAAGTAACCAAGTTAAATAAATCATACCCTGGATCCATGTTGATAATATCACATAGCTCAATATTCATTGCCCAATCAGGACCAATCAGCATATCACTCGTTGCCCTATCCGCACATGCTGCCGCAGTGTTAGCCATTTCTATCTATGGTGTTCCCCAACCTTCAATATTCCTAAAAACCAGAATCCCACCAACAAAATCATCACAAATAACAACGCATAGCTTTAGTTGAAAATAAATATAAAAAAGTTTGTTCACAGTTACTTAAGGGAAAGGGGGACAAAACAATTTGGGATACAAAAAATGCAAATAGAAGTATCAATAAAACTACACAGACTAATTTTGGTATCTGTATACCAAACACCAACAACAACAATAGGAGCTCCAAGAATCAAACTTTTTAATAATCAAACTTTACTATGAGCAAAATATAATCAAATCAAACATGTACTCATCAAAATCCCAATTGGGCAAAAACAAATAATAATTCATCAAATTAAGCTAAATCCAACAAAATTAAGCTACAAAAAACCAATTTAATCAGCTCCAAAGTTAAACCCAAAAATTTCAATGATCTTTCTCTACATTTCATTACCAGTCAACTAAACAAAAAACCCAGTTGACATAAAAATTCAACAAAATTACAGACTCAACAGGAAAAAAATAAACCAGAATAAACCAGGATCTTCAAAAGCTTGCCTGTTGATACACCAAAGCACTAGTCAATAGAGAAAGTATAGAGATAGAAAATATAGTGGTTTTTCTTTATCTGTTTGGCCCTTTTTCGCCGTTTGAGAATTTTTATTTATAAATTGGTGCTTCAATTTTTATTTTTATTTTCTGAAAGGCTGTAATTACGGCCTGTTATATAGTAAGATGTTATAAACGGACCAATCAGATTTAAGTTATGGCCTGATTATTTTTATTGTTATTGACTTTTCTTAATAGGTGGCGAGCAAGTATTTTTATGCGCGTCTTTGGACTAACGACCGACTGGACCCCACTTTTTAATTTCATTTCTCCGTTTCTTTTTCTTTTTCTTTTCTACACTTTTCTAGAATGCTAATAATATGCCAAAATACTACTACTTGTAGTATAAGAGTAATAAATGTTTTTAAAAATTAAAAGGTGACATAATTAAATATAATTATATCATTAAATATATATTAACATTAACATATCAGACAAGTATAACCGATTGTTTAAAAAAGAAATAGTTATTAATAAAATGAATTTTTATTAATAATATTTTGTATTATGTATTTATTAATTGTTCTAGGACCTAGGATGATTATAAAACAGAAGGAAGACTACGAGCTAGACTGAATGAATAAGAATTTTCAAGACGAAAATAAAAAAAAATTGAGAAGAACAATATTTCCGAAAAAAGACGAAATAAGTACTATTCACCCGACGAAACCCTAAGGGTTAGGCTTTGAATAACTTAATTCTTTTTGAGAGATCGGTATGTTGAAATGACATTCCGTCAAAAGATTTGACGTTAATAAGTCGTGAAAAGTTATGTTAGCCGATAAAAGTTTTTCTCAAAAAACGTGCAAAAATCGGACGAAATAAAAACGACGAAAAGTACTGTTATGTATTTTTCATTTGTTTAACTACGTTTTAAAAAAACGTGAAGGAAAATACTATTCATCAAAAAATATTTTTCAGCTTTTGGAATTTCTGAAGAAATACGTAAAAGTAAATCTGTAGAGGAAATACGAAATATCCAAAAATATTTAAATTTTGAGAATCGCAGTTTTTTAAACTGTCGGACGAATTCTGCAAAACGGAACAACAAATCTTCTAAGAGAAGCTTCGTGAATAGTAAGGAGGTGAGAATAGTAACTTTGGAGAGAAATGATTATTTTACCCTTAGCCTTGAAAGCTTATAAAAGGAGAGTTAGAATTCATTTGTTGGTGATTTGAAAAATCACCAACACTTGGAGAGAGAGAGAGAGAAGATTTTCGAATGGGCAATGAAGAAGAAAAGCTAGCAATTTGCCAGTTTTATCTAAAGGAAGGAGATTAAAGAAGAAATGTAATCCAAAACCTAACTCTAATCTAGATTTTCTTTAAGTTTTATATGGAATCATATAGCTTAATGATAATAGAAGTAAAAGATGTTAAGAATGATTTTCATAAGGTTGAAATCATGAGAAATGAAGAAATGAGAATTTGAAGTTTAGTAATAAGAATTTCTTAAAAGCTTTCTACTTTCTAACATGTTATTACATATATATAAATAACTAAACAACAAATTAAACATAGCATCAAAGATATAGTTTAAAATTAGGGTTTGCACCTTTCTTACTTGATTTTGATTTCTGGCTACTGATTCTGTTGTTGCTATTACCAAGGCTTGTTTTGGTATGTTTATAAAAGTGTATAGGCTTAGAGAATTCATGGGTTTGGCCAGAGGATGTGTTTCTATTTATAGACTTTAGCAACTTAGGGTTTTTGGTCATTTTTACCTATTTGCCTCCACAAAGATATGTTGCTAAGTTACTTGTGCTTCTTGGGGATGGTTGCCAGACCATGTGCAGTACTCTTGGGACTTGGTTTGGTGACTCCTAACCTACTTGTGAGCTACTTTGATTAGATTAGTAACTTAATTATGCCCTAATTCTCTTTAATCTTGATTAGAGTTTTGGTTTTTATGATTAGGGTTTCTTAATGATGTTTATTAGTACCTAATTGAAGTTTAGCAATCATGATTAGGTGTTAGGATAACCTAATTAGGGTTTAGTCTAGCTAATTAGGGTTAGGGTTTATAAATTAGGGTTTGTAATCTAGGGTTCCTAACTTAGATTTTCACAAATCCTAACAAGCACGACACAACATTTTGTCAGTGTAAGCACAATAAAGCAGCTTGTCAAAATACATATACCGAAAAGTTCATTTTTGGAAGAAAAATTTTAAGCACGATGTGTCAAGCACGTTAATTTTTGAACGAAAATTTATTTGACCTAATTTTTTAATCACAATATATAATAACACAAAACACTTTCAGAATGGAGAGATTTTATTAATATAACTAAATTTATATAACTGAATCTTATTAGGGTTTTGGGGTTTCACAATCACTCCCACTAATAAGAATTTCGTCCTCAAAGTTACAGTATAAGTTAAGTAAACAGTTGGGGATAGTTCTCTTGCATTTTGTTCTCGAGCTCCCATGTAGCCTCTTCAACGTTCTGATTCTTCCAGATCACTTTGACCGATGTTATCACTTTATTTCTCAGGACTTGTTATTTACGGTCGATGATCTGCACAGGTTCTTCTACATAAGAAAGATCTTCTTCGATTGGGATCGGTTTATAGTTTACAAAGTGTTTATAATCAGGTTTATATGGTTGCAATACGGACACATGAAACACATTATGAATATGATTTAACTCAGGGGGTAGTGTTATTTCATAAGCAACTTCACCTACCCTCCTCAAAATTTTGAAGGGTCCAATGAATCTCGGACTCAATTTTTCTTCCTTGTCAAAACGTATCTTGCCCTTCCAAGGGGACACTTTCAAGAATACATGGCTTCCTACACTAAAGTTTCGTTGTTGACGATGTAGATCAGCGTATTTCTTCTGTCGATCTTGAGATGCTTGTAATCGTTCATGTATAATTCTGATGGTCTCAGTAGTTTGTTGGATTATTTTAGGTCCTAGCATTTGTCTTTCCCCGACCTCATCCCAACACAAAGGTGTTCTACATTTCCTCCCATATAAGGCTTCATAAGGTGGCATACCTATGCTAGCATGGTAACTATTGTTGTAGGCAAATTCTACCAAAGGTAACTGATCTTCCCAACTTCCTTTGAAGTCTATGATACATGTTCTCAACATATCCTCTAATTTTTGAATGGTTCTCTCACTTTGCCCATCAGTTTGAGGGTGATAAGCTGTACTTAATCTTAATTGTGTTCCTAAGTATTTTTGAAGGCTCTTCCAAAAATTTGAGGTGAAACGTGGGTCTCGATCTGATACTATAGAAACAGGTAATCCATGCCTAGAGATGATTTCATTAATGTATAACTTGGCAAGTTGGTCTAAGTTATAAGTAACTTTAATAGGTAGGAAGTGAGTTGATTTGGTTAGACGGTCAACTATTACCCAAATGGCATTGTGGCCCTTCTGTGTAGCTGGAAGGCCTACCACGAAGTCCATGGTTATATGTTCCCACTTCCACTCAGGAATTGGTAAGGGTTGAAGTAAACCACTCGGCTTTTGATGTTCAGCCTTAACCCTTTGACACGTGAAACATTTGCTTACCTACTCAGCTATTTCTCTTTTCATATTCGACCACTAAAAGTGAGACTTAAGTCCTTGTACATTTTATTACTGCCCAGATGTATGACAAATTTAGAATTATGAGCTTCGTTTAAGATCTCGTCTTTTAATGCTTGATTCAACGGGACCCAAATTCTATTTTCATATCTTATTATTCCATCCTTGTCTATTCTGAATGTGTTATTTTTGACATGAGTTATGTTAGACTTATATTTTTGACATTCTTCATCTTTCTCTTGCATCTCTTTGATTCTATCAAGTAGAGACGAAACTCCCTCTAGAATGAATAACTTTTGGGTAGAGGTAGTTGGACATCCCACCTCAATTTATATCTTTTGAAATCTTTTATTAACATTTCATCGGTGGTTATTACGTTCAACTTTTCTTGATTCTTTCTACTTAACACATCAGCTACTACATTGGCTTTACCGGGATGATATAAGATTTCACAGTCAAAATCCTTTTATCAGTTCTAACCATCTCCTCTGCCTTAAGTTTAACTCCTTTTGTGTAAAATATATTTCAGACTTTTGTGATCTATATATATCTCGCACTTCTCCCCGTACAATTAATGCCTCTAAATTTTTAGGGCAAAAACTACCGCGGCTAACTCTAGGTCATGAGTAGGATACCTCTTCTCATAATCTTTTAGTTGTCGTGATGTATATGCAATCACTTTCTCATGTTACATCAACACACACCCTAAACCTCTGTGTGACGCATCACTAAATACTACAAGACCTCTTGTATCATCTGGTAAGGACAACACTAGAGCCATGCTCAATCGCTTCTTCAACTCTTGGAAGCTCTCTTCACATTTATCTGTCTAAACGTATTTCACCGTCTTTCGAGTTAAATTGGTTAGTGAGGTTGTGCTATTTTTGGAAAATCTTTTATAAACCGTTGATAATAACCCGCTAAACCGAGAAAATTTCTTACTTCTGTTGGAGTTGTTGGTTGTTCCCAATTCACAATCGTTTCGATCTTAGTTAGATCTACTGATATTCCATTCTTGTCAATTATATGACCTAAAAATTGAACTCTCTTTAACCAGAATTCACACTTGGAAAACTTTGCGTAAAGTTGTTCCTTTCGTAATATCTTCGAAAAGACTCTCAAGTGTTCAGCATGCTCTTCCCGTGTTTTCAAATATACCAGAATATCGTCGATAAACACCACAACAAATTTGTCCAAGCATGGTTTAAACACTCGATTCATCAAGTCCATAAATGCTGCTGATGCATTTTTCAAACCAAAAGACAACTCATAATGTCCATAGCGTGTCCTAAACGTTGTTTTCGGTACGTCTTCCTTTCTTACCTTTAACTGATGATAACCTGTCCGAAGGTCAATTTTTAAAAAGTGTTCGGGCCCCTTTAATTGGTCAAACAAATCATCAATTCTTGGTAAAGGATACTTATTATTTATAATTTATTTATTTAATTCTCTATAGTCTATACATAACCTCATGGTTCCATCCTTCTTCTTTACAAACAATACTGGTGCTCCCCAAGGTGAAACACTAGGTTGTATGTAGTTTTTATCTAAGAGTTCCTGTAGTTGTACTAGTAAATCTTTCAGTTCTATAGGTGCCATTCTGTATGGTGCCTTAGAAACTGGTGTCGTTCCCGGTGCAAGATCAATGACAAACTCGATTTCCCTATCTGGAGGTAGACCTAGTAAGTCATCTGGGAATACATTGGAAAATTCCTTAACTATAGGTATCTGATCTAGTTTTACTCCTTCCTGTCGAGTATCAACTATATACGCCAAATATCCTGAACAACCTTTTCTAAGTAAACTTTCTGCCTGAGTTATGGTCAGACATCGAGATTGCTTAGGTGAACAACCTCCGTTGAACACTACCTTTGACTTCGACGTATACAATAGGTTTATACGTTTTGATGGCAATCGATCATCGCGTTATGGTTAACTAACCAATCCATTCCTAAGATTATATCAAATTCTCCCAACTAAATTGGAATAAGATTTACCAGAAAATTGAGTCCCTTTATATCCACACTAAAGTTCCTATATATAGTTTTAACATGAATCTTTTCATTGTTTAAAATTTCTACACAGAACGGTATGTCTAAATTTTCACATGGTATATTCAAGTTTTAAGAAAAACTATTAGACACAAAGGAACAAGTAGCACCAGAGTCGAATAACACATATGCATTTAAAGTGTTAATAAGGATGATACCTGTCACCACGTCCTGTGAAGCAACAACATCCCTCACTGATATGTTAAATGTTCTTGCCGTTGGTCAACTCTGAGCTTCCACTGCAACTACTGTTGACCGATTATTGTTACTCTTTGGTATTCTGTTTTGCCCTCCTATCTAATTCCAAGGTTTGGTACAGTTCCTTGCTAAGTGTTCCGATGAACCACAGTTAAAACATTTATTCTTATTAGGGAGATGACATTATGGAGAAAAATGTCCCTTTTGTCCACAATTGTAACATTTATTTTTATTTTTAAGACATAGTCCTTTATGTCTTCTCCCACATGTAGGACAAGGTTCCCTCTTATTATTATTAAAGTTATTATTATTATTACCTACCTTTTTCCCCGAGTTGTTAGAAAAAGTAGTATCCAATTTCCTTTTATTATTAAACACACCTGAACTGGGTTCTGTCTTAGGTTTCCCCTTCTCATTTTGATTCTTCTTCTCCTGATGAAATTTGATGAGATTCTCGTTTTCACTCTCAGCTATGGAAGCTTTCTCGAGTATTTCGGAAAAAGTCTTTAGTTGGAATATAGATAATTTACTTCGTATATGAGGTTTCAAACCTTCTTGATACCTCCGAGTCTTCCTAAGTTCAGTATTGACTTTATGTGGAGCAAACCTAGATACTTCGTTAAACTTGGCCGTATACTGAGATATAGTCAGGTCTCCTTGTTTCAATTCTAGGAATCGTACTTCCATGCGATCCTTCAAAGATTGGGAAAAATAATTTTCAAAGAACAATTCTTTGAATCTATCTTAAGGCACAACTTTAGTTTCTACCCGATCCTTAGTTGATTCCCACCAGTAATTGTGACGCCCCCAAATTCGGATACTTGAAACCCGAACTCGGTGCTTCACGATACCATTTCTATGAGCGAAATAATACTAATAATAATAACAATATTATAAATAACAAACTTAATTTACATATATCAGAGTATAATCCCAAGTACGCAACCTTTACTATAATTCCTTACATGATAGATAATATATATTATTGCCTTAATACAGTCTAACTATTACAAAAGATACCATAAAACATATTATGTTTGCTTTTCCTTTTCACTTGTTCTTGTCTGAACCTTCAGGTTGATCACGCTTAGCTGAAAACATTTAAATTAAGCAAGGATGAACATTTGAGTGCCCATCAAGTAATAACAATTATAATTATATTTAACTGAAATAATTAAATGTTTTCTTTGTACATCACTTCTACAACGAATTAATAGTTGTGAAGTCAACTGAACCTATAATAATAACATAACAATTCTATCTCAAATTTTTGAAACTACGTATTGACTATATATATATAGGGTAGTCGACATACTATGAACATTATTTTTAGTTTTCTTTAAGGTTTAACAGAACTTCATCCGCAAACCGTCATGACTTACAAGCACGAGGGTGATGTGCCCAATGTGCCCTGTATTGATCAATACTACATTACAAGAACGGTATGATCGTTCACTCTGTCATGCCTTGGTA
This sequence comes from Panax ginseng, assembly GCA_020205605.1. Taxonomy (NCBI): domain Eukaryota; kingdom Viridiplantae; phylum Streptophyta; class Magnoliopsida; order Apiales; family Araliaceae; genus Panax; species Panax ginseng. Next base: position 63,930,148 of record CM035145.1, on the reverse strand, counting down.
GCATAAAAAGTTTTCCCCGTGATCGGATGTTCATATTTTAGACCGAATCCAACCAAAACAATTTGATTGGATACAAAAAGGTTTTTATCATATTCAACGACATTTCGAAATTTGTGTCTAGCTGATCAAATAGCTTAGATGGCTTATATATATATATATATATCAAAATATGATTAAATACAATGATTATCCAAGTGGGGACACTTGTATAACCATATTTCGAAATTAACGAATAGAATATATATATGAATTACTATATACTAACATGTTGATAATCAATGATCGGATATAGAATATATCACAATAGGGTTAATAATATAGCATAATAATAATATAATTCTGAAACTTCTTACTCATGTCCATTGCATAAAGGAAATACAAATGTAAGTGTAAGACCCCAATTAATTAATAAATGAAATTTAATTTCCACTAATTATTATTTTGAATAGTAAGGGTTGATTTGATTAATGTGGATAGTTATGGGTAAAATGTGTAAATATTTCAAAATAAGCAAGTGGTTATAAAATATTCATTATTGTCGGGGAATATTCGTTTGGTCGTGGAATATTCGTACTATCGGGGAATATTCGTTCGACGGCGCAGCCATGTGTGGGCCCCATAACAGAAAGCGATTGGATGAAGAAAACGACAAATATAAGTTGTTTAAAAATAACAGGCGTAGTTATTCTGGTTTACATTGTTGGAATACCCGTGGGTTAAAACACGATGAATACGCGTTGTTGCACGAGAGAAGACACAGTATTGCACCAATTATTGATTCTTACGTAGAAGGCACTACTCAATAATGGTTACGTGTAATTATCGCTCAATATTTTATTTTATTGATTTAATAATTGTTATATTGATATTTTATATTGTCATTGTTTCAATAATTGTCATTACACGATTTTTCATTATCGAAGCAATAATTAATATTATCTGAATAATATTATTAGATAACATTATTGGCAATGTCTAGAAAGTTCTCGCTAAGGAGAGGTTTGGTCACCTAATTAAGGCCAAAGAAGGAAAAATTCTTATCGGAAAGCCCCTCTTTCTCGGAACCGCATGGTTGTCAATATTGTGATTCTCGTAATATTATTTGTGAATAATTAATTATTGATTTATATGATGAGGAAAATATTGATTTTATGTGGATATAGGTGGAGAAAATTTTAATGTGATAATTGTTGAAAATTGAAATTTTATCTTTTTCTCGATAAAATAATTATTTAAATATATTATTATATTTTAATAATATAATAATGATGATATTATTACGATGAATGTGGGATATATGAGTATATGTGGAGGAGTATTTTGTTACCAAAAATATTTAAAGCATGTTTTATGTGTTTGCGGACCCCATTTCTTGGCCATCGAAATTTGATTATAGCACAGTAAAATCGCCTGCTTTGAGGAATTCGGGTCAATTTCTGCTTGGAATTTGGAAAACTTTCTTCTGCAAAGTTGTAGAGAATTAAATTTCCTATAAAAATTCATGAGATTCAATTTTTCCACAAAAGGGCTATTTATTATGAATTATTGAAGTTTTGAAGTTCAAATAATTGATTTTTGGAAGTTTAAAATATTTTTAATTACAAAATGTTTTTCATTTTTGAAACTTATTTAACATGTGATTAGGAGGCTTAATTCAGATTGTTAGTGTGCGTATGAAGTTGTGGAAAATTTTAATATTAATTTATTAAATTTTCACTACGGTGTTCTTCTAAGCATTTTCCTATAAATAGGGTGCTTAGGTTAGAATTGAAAATTACACGAAAATTGAAGTTTTCTCTCTCTATATTATCGAGCGTATTCTTGTGAGTATTTTGAGTATACTTTGAGTATTGCTATACTGATGCAAGTTCAAGTTATAGCCTATATTCAATTATTCTAGTTAGAAGTCTTTGCTCTTCCGAGGTAAGGGATATTTTTTTTTCCGTAATGATATTATTTCTTCAATATCATTATCTTTGAAATATTGATCTGAAGTTTTTATCAAATTTAGAACTTTTGGTGTCGGAGTTACTATTCACGTATACGGCACTATTCACGTATACGACACTATTCACGAAGACGGCACTATTCATCAAAAAATAAAATTTTTCCCTTTTCGTTTAAATTATCTATTGTGGATACTAGCTTTGACTGTATCCATATTTTGATCATTCTTGAATTTTACACCACTATGATTATTTTTGAGGTATTTTTGGACATGGATAAAACAAAGTACTAATCCTTAATCCTTAATTCTTGTCATTTTGTTTCACCGGATTCGCTTTTTTAAAAATATTTTCATCATCCTCGGTCTTAAATGATGATATTATTGAATATCTTTGGCCTCAGTAGTGCAAAGATGAATGATTTCGATGAATATTTTTTGGCCCGTGAGTGCAAAGATGAACAGTGTTTAGATGAACATGACTAATCGATGAATATCTTTGGCTTTAGAGTGCAAAGATGAATATTTGATTCCGGATATATATTAATTGATGTTACAGGGATAAAAGATAGACGATGAACTTTTAAATTCATATATAGAAGATGGTAGGTTGCATTCTCTACTTAACCATTCTAATGAATTATTATTTCCGCTGCGAATATTGATTTAAAACTTGTTGTCTATTGTATTCTATTAGATTTTTCTCTGTTGGAGACTAACGATAATTTGTTGTATATTATCTTAGTTATAATATTCTTTACTGGGCTAGTTAAGCTCATCCTTTTTCTTTTTGTTCCATTTTTCTTCTCAGGAGGCGAGAATATAGCGAGTACGAGTCGGGGTATGGAATGAAGGTTATAGAGAGAGTTGTTTAGTAGTCCTCACTATTTTTGTAAAATAATGTATCAATAAATGTGATGAGGATTTATTTGGGTATAGATATTGTCTAGAAGATAATATTTATATTCAAACTCACGCTTTCTTGTTGTAATAATAAAGTTGTAGTTGTTTCGCATACCATGTATCGACAACTCGTAATGGGTGATGTATACCTATTTTGGGGGCATCACAAGTAAGATACTTGCACTGATCTACCGCCTTACGGTTCGTAACTTAGTTCTATCTTTTATATCACGACCTATCATTAATCGATCATTTTACTGATTAGAATAACATATTATAACATATAACACCGCTTATCGCAAAACAACACATAACCTAATCATATTGGCACATAGGTTTAACAACCATTGAATCACAAATAATCACATATTGAATTAAATCATCTAAGTCCGGATCAATTTACAAAATATGCCTGCAAAATTCTGACATCTTTATCGAGTAATTATCGAGTCTAAGACTTAATATAATTTTTTAAACATTTATTATAATTTATCATGAATTTTCAAACACCTGAATTATTATTAAATGATTTAAATATTAAATAATTCTATTATCATTAATATTTAATTAATATTAAACTATTAATGAAATCATTTTCAAAATATTAAAGTTATTTATAATAACTTAAACTACCTTTTAAAATATTAATATTACCTTAAATAATTTTTAAAATCAATTTTAAATAATTACTATTAATATTTGAATATTAATGTACTATTTATCAAAATATTAAAAGTCATTAATTATAACTTAAAATATTTTTAATTCATTTGTATTCTTTTAAATGATTTTTAAGTTAATAAAACCATTTTAAAACTATTTATTTAATATAATTATTAAATAAATTTAATATCATTAATAATAAATTAATAATCATTAATATTAAATTATTAATGAAATTATCCTTTAAATATTAAAAGTTATATTTTATAATTTAAAATATCTTTAAACACTTTATTTTTATTTAAAATGATTATTATAATATTAAAATCATTTTTAAACTAAATTATTTAATATAATTATTAAATAACTTCAATATCATTAATAATAATTAATTAATAAAATTTATCTTTAAATATTAAAAGTTTTATTTTATAACTTAAAATATTTTTAAATACCTTATTATTATGTAAAATGATTTTTAATATAATAAAATCATTTTTAATTATTTTATTTAATTCATTAGTAAATAACTTAATGATCATTAATATTAAATAATTAATGAAATTTGCTTTAGAATATTAAAAGTTATATTTTATAACTTCAAATATTTTTAAATAACTTATTATCATTTAAAATGATTTTAATATAATAAAATCATTTTAATTAATTTATTTAATGTATTTAATAAATAAATTAATTATCAATAATATTTAAATAAATACTAATATTTATGAAAAATATTTCAAATTATTAAAAGTTAATTTTATAATTTAAAAATAATTTTTAAAATAATTTTGTAATTTTCGTAAATTAATAACTATTTTTAAATGATTTTTGGAAATAATTAATTAAAATAAATAAAACTGTCATATAGCCTTTAGCGACAAAATCATCATTTAGGTGTTCTTGAGCCCTCAAGAACATTCATGGCGCTTAACAAGTGAAAGACGTTTGACCAAGCATTACTCTCTCGTTATTGTGTTTTCGGGTAAGTAAATGATTAGAGGTTGTAGTAGTAATGTCGGACTACACGATTCAACAACAAACATGGCCAAACAACATAAAACCAACAGAGATCTAGGCCCACAAAGTAGTTTGTCGGGAGTCGTTTCTTCATTTTCAGGATACCCGAAATGAAGAACGATTCGACCGGCCCATTTTGGGCTTCCACAACTTGCGATTCATTGATGTTTTAGTGATTGAAAAGTTTCAAGATGTAGACCATATGTAAGACAATCGATCCATGTCATAAAAATGTTTAACAACATCACATCAAGCGAGATATGGATTCTATTCCAAGTAGTGGTCCGAAAGCGCTTATGAAGGTTTCGGGTTACCGAAAACTTCATCTTGCAGTTTCGTCCACACTACTTTGACCACTGATTACTTTGATTCAGAGAAGGATCTAATGATTATAGAAGCATGGTCATGTAGCCTACATGTCAGACAACAACATTACAACAATAACAAGGTCTAAAATGTAAACACAAGCAAGATTTAAACGCATGAACATGCTGTCAGACTTTCTGGGCACGTTCTCGGTTACCCAGAAACGTTCGGTCAATGTGGTTTGACCAGTAATAACTTTCAACCGGCTTATGATCTGACTTTGATTCCAGTTTCAGATCAAAGATCTCATATCCTACTACCCGATCAAACATTAAAAACACAAAAATCATTAACAACCAAAGATTTAGAAGACCTGACATATGGTTGTCAGTCGACATAAAAGAAAATTTCCAGATTTTGAAAAACACCAAATCCGAGCCTCTAGATGTTATGGATCCAACATCTAGCAACCCAGATCATCATTACACACTATATACAACATATTTAACACAAAAAAACTAACATCTAACATAGGATCAAAAGTCAGATTTCATTTTAGGGTTTATACCTTCTATGAGCAATCTTTGATTCTTGGCCACTGATTTGGTTATGGAATTCGTGGGGCTTGATTTAAAGACTGGTCCACCACTATATTTTGTGGTTTTTAGAGAGAGAGGGTCTTGGATGAGTATAGATGCATGAATGAGCAAAAATGTGTACTTTTTCCCTCTCTTAACCTATTTATATAACTTAGATTCATTGAATCTAACTTGCAAGGTGTCAAAGAGGATAAGCTTGGATGATATATAGAGCATGTGCTATAATCTAGGGTGGTGACTTGCAATCTAGCTTATTAAATAAATACCAAAAGGCTATTTTAGTAAACTAATAAAACATTTTAAGGGTATTCTTGTCCATGGCACTTGAATCTAGGTTTTAATTAATAGATTTTAAACCTTAAGGTTTCCCAAATAATTTCTAGTGTTTAAAAATTTAAGTTTAAAGTTTAATAAAATTTTAATTATAACTTACTAATTAAAATTAGGGTTTTTAATAGAAAATTAGGGTTTTAAAAATACTTAGGGTTTCTTGATCTAATTAGGGTTCCTCTAATTATGAATTAGGGTTTCCTAATGAACATAATTATTTACTAAAATAATAATTAGAGTTATCATCTTAGCAATTAGGGTTTTAAATGGGAAATTAGGGTTTTTAATTTATAATTAGGGTTTCTAGACAATAATTAGGGTTTACCTAATTAGCATAATATAATAATGGTCTTAAATCACGTATCACAATTTCTTACCAATTGCAAACTCCTATTTGAGTTTCAAGTTAGGTTTAACGAATTAATGCTACTGCTTTTAACATGCCACAACATAATTGACCAACCATTATCTATACGCATATACAAGATACATATTAATAGCAATCGAAAATTCAAATATAATATTATTATATTATTATTCTCATTCCTTGATAAAATCCTAAATTAGGGTTTGGATTCCATATCCGATTTATTCTTTCATATTTAACCTTAATAATTATGGTAAAATAATTAACTTATTAATCTGTACTAAAATTAGTATAATAAAATAATTATTATTCTAAAATCACTCCATATATTATTTAAATAATATATGACTATATTTTCATGGAAAATAATCAATAAAACATTTCGCTATAACAATGAATTATTATAAGAATATACTTTACAAAAATCAATAATTCTAAAATACAATTATTTGTAAACATTTATGCAATAAATATATGTTTATTTACCACATAAATACATATACACATTATCTTGTACAAATCCTCATCCTTAAAATAATAATAATAAAAATTTATACATAAAATTTCTTATTTATTTATATAGAAAATATCGGGTTGTTACAGTAATTTACCTCACCTTTCAAGAAAAAGATTGCAAAAGTTGTCTTTTGATTGTTATTGACATTGGTTACTAAGAAACATTTTTCTATTTCAGTAATCCAGATTTGTGCATTTACAGGTTCGGATGTACCTTTGAATTCGGGTGGACCAACTAATTTAAAATCCTTAAATGGAGTGTTGTGGGTTATGGGTCTATTCATAGCACCTAACAAAAGTTCTACTAACTGTTGGGTAGGATTAACATCATTATCTATCTCTCGTTGAGGTCTTCTGGTTGGTGGAATGATTCTATATAAAACAAGAAACATCCACATAAGAATTTGTATAACACAAACATACGTTTTATTCATATGTCACAAAATACACACATAAACAACTAGTAGTTTATAAACACTACTAGCTATAATAAAAATACAAACATCAAATGCTCTTTTATTCATACTAATATAGAGCATTTAAACTTCTATACTACATTCTAGAATTCATTAACGTCATCGAAGGAATCCTGGATCATATGGTATACCACAGATCGATCTATCAGATAGGCAATTTTCTTCTCCTCCACTGGATATCGAACTACTCGACGTTGCAAATCATTGAAGACATCTCGAGTACCCAGAGCAGATTTGAGTAACCTCAACTGTATTTCCTTCCTGCCCCTTTGTGCATGGTTTAGTTGTACTTTCAGTCGATTATTGGTCCCCTTTCATGCTCTAACATTCCCTCAGCTAAGTGTGCCCTAAACTTCATTTGATTATTATCATGCTTAGACTTCTGCATTAGTGATGTCATTGCTTCATCATGTTCATCAATTCTCATTAATTGTCCTGCTACTAGATCTTCCTCTTCCTCAACATCTAGCAATTGTTGATCATGAAGCAATTTTCATCCTCTGCATCATTATCTATAAATGACTCAATTTGTGGTGGTTTGTTTACTATCGGCATTTCCTCAGCATTAGAGTTGGCCATCCTATAAAACAAAACTTCTTTATTACTTATATAGAGATTTACACAAAACATAATATTTTTAATGTTATTTTTATGTGTAATTTAATATGTTTACGGACTCGAAGACTATATAATAAGATTTCTCTTCCTTATATCTATAGCCTTAACTGCTTTGATACCATTAATGTAACGCCCCCATATCTATACTCCCACGGTATCTGATATGGTGCTTACTACTAGTCAATTAATATAACGCATTCAAATCTATACGCCCATGGTATTCGATTCTATGTTTATATCTAATTGAGTGACTATACAATTATTACAAGATGCAATTCACATAGATCCAAGATTCACAGTATCCCATAACAGATAACAATTCCCTGGAGAACTATTGTTGTGTTTTGATACCCTCACTTGAATGTATGGACTGTATCTGCGAATATTATCTATCTATCCGAAATTCACAGTACCAGTAATAACATAAACAGTCCATATTACTAATACCCTCACTCAGATGTATAGTATATATCATGCCAATTACACTATTGTGACGCCCCCAAAATAGGTCCACACGACCCATTCTGAGTCGCCAAATATCACACTACAGAAATCAAATACAAACATCATTTATACAACTGTTGAACTGTCGTGCAGAGTACAACAACACATAAGTTGTGAGTTTTAATACAAATATATGTAACTCTTATGGTGCCTCGACCACAACACCTTACAATGGTACTTTACATAAAAGTACAATCAATAATTGTTTTAAAAATTAAAATCTTTGGAAAATGCTCAAGGAAACCTTCGTACATGGGAGGCCATGCATCTAAGTTATGATAGATATCATATGACTCGAGAATTATCCTTGGTTGACCCAATAGTATCCAAAGAAAAACGAGCAGATTACTATCATGTTCTTTCCAATGGTGATTCTTCTCTTGACATATAATTATATCCATTGTCTCCAATTGAGAATTATACTTCAACCAAACTCCAAGATTATATAGGTAGTGCTCGTAGATATAATCATCAAGTGCATGTGTACAACCACGCCTATGATAATAATAATGTAAGTCGTCATCATTAGACATCTTGTATGATAATGGCAAAACACCCTTCCAAAGTTGGGTTCGCCTCACCCTATTTGATTCACCAAATATAACTATTAAATGTCGTATAAAAATACAACACATTTATCTAAAGTTCTCAATAAAATTATTTCCATACTGTTTTAGGGGAAACCTCAACAACTATAGACCATCGTTTTATTCCCCTGTTACCCACGCTTGACCCAGCTACACTCTTATTACCTGAAAGGAATTGTGAAGCAAAAGGCACAACTAGCCCAGTAAAGAATATCATGACTAAAGATAATTAAATTATCAATAGCCTTCATCAATAATAAATCAGAGATTTAGAACATATGGTAGATGATAAAACTTTTCAACCATAGTGGCAGCGGAACGAGCAATCCATTAGTAGAGTCAAATAGATCATAACGTCTATTATCTTCTCCATGTTAAAAGTCCACCAACAATGTTTTATCCCTGTAACATCAATCAACAATTCCTGTCCACAATCATGTGAATAACTCATAAAGATATTTGTGATTCTAAATTCCTCTTCGAACCCAGGACGAAGATAATTTTCATCACTTGTCTTTACCTGAAACATCAAAGATCATGGTTATACCAAATCACAGTTCCTGTTCATAATCATACTAATAAATTCATCTTTGCACTACAGACCAAATATATTCATTAATAGTTAATCTTTGCATTATAGGCAAAAGGCATGCAACTGTATTTTAGAAGATTCAAGTAGAGCATGATATCTACTTGTTGGGGTTTCGGCACAGAAACGCACAGCGGAAATAAAATTTTTAAAGTAATTTTCGAAACCCTAAAATAGGATCCATGCGAAAAATTCAATTAATTCAGAGGTTAGAAATTATACCGATTATGAAAAAGTTCTGAAATAGCTTCGAATCCTTTACGCAATCCAATTAGAACCACGTCTCTACGGTATCCACACGAATGCTCCGCGAATCATCCTACGATCTGCAGAAGAAGGAACCGCGGTACTAGCCAACAAGGATGAGGATTTTCTAAGTTGTTTTCTCTAGTCTCTCTCTAAGAGCGGCTAGGGTTTTGTATTTTTTTTTTTGGACGTAAAACCTAAAGTGACTGATATATATCATATATATAGCAGTTATGTGGAATTAATCAAAAACCTAATATTATTAAAATCTGAATTTATATATATCTTAATTAAGTCTTACTTAATTAATATACCTATATATAAATTATCCTATTAATTTAAATTCGTAATTTAAAATTCTATCAATCATATTGACATATTTAAATCTTTACAATTTAAATTAATTTCCTTTTAATTACGTTCTTTGTATGTGACCTATAGGTTATTATTACGTTGGCAATAATTTTAAAATCATATTATAAAATTATAAACAAAGTGAAAACGACATCTAGTAATGCATCATTTTGCTACCCAAGTAATAATAAGATCGATGATTCGATGCAACCTTTTCGTGACCAATGTTTCAATGTAATTTAATCCTTTTAACCTTAATATCCTAGATTAAACTCGAGTTATGGAATGTGTCATACTCTTCATAATTTAATCTGAGTTTTCTTGATCAATGAGTAGACTATATGAAACAAATCACTATTTGAGCATGACCATGCATTTCATAGTCCTACTCAATCAAGAGGCCTATGGATATCACCCATAATATATAGGATGGTTAAATTCATCTAGATCATTAATATTTCTCACACGATTCATGATGAACCCAATAATCACCTTTATAGTCCACCCTATGAAAGGTGACATTTGATGATATCAAAGTACATAAATTCTCGTGTAGTAATATAGCGATTTCAGGTCGGAGGACCATTACATCATTGTCACTATGAGGATTGCTAATGACACTTCGCATAATGGTCCATATAGAATTCTCATGGTGGGTCTATCCAGTACATCGTTCTCTAACATGTACCTATGCATTGACTTAATATCTCATATATTTATGACCAATGAGATTTGGTCATCAGTCAATCCACATACTAGTCTCAATGCATCATTGTTGTCCCATCAACAATGATACTCGACTAGGGGCATTTAAGAACAATGATACTAATTATAATTATATAATCTCATGTTCAAGTCACATACTTGAAACTATATAATTTGTATCACTATTCTAAGGAATTTTATTATGTTAACAATTATATTACGCAGTAAATAAAACCATAATAAAATCATATATTTATTCAATCAAATATAATATCAAAACGTTAAGCAATTATATCAAATAATTAGCCTCTAGGGCATAAACTCTAATAGTCTCCCACTTGCACTAGAGCCAATCACTCATGTATCTAATACCCATGGAACTAGTCTGACCGTCATGCTTCTGCTGTGACAAAGCCTTGGTCAGTGGATCTGCAACATTATCATCTGTTGGCACTCTTATTATATGTACATCTCCTTTATCAATGATTTCACGGATGAGATGGTACCGCCTAAGTATATGCTTGGATCGTTGGTGAGATCTGGGTTCCTTATCCTGTGCAATGGCTCCATTATTATCACAGTATAGAGCAACCGGATCAACAATGGTTGGAACAACACCAAGTTCAGTGATGAACTTTTTAATCCATACTGACCTCCTTGGCACTTCGGCGTGAATATATACTCGACCTCTCATTGTAGAATCAGCTACTATCTCTTGCTTCGAACTTTTCCAGCTAACAGCACCACCATTAAGGAAAAACACAAAACCTGACTGAGACTTATAGTCATCATTGTCGATCGGAAACTAACATCCGTGTAACCCTTTACTACCAGTTCATCTTCTTCACATCCATATACCAAGAATGAATCCTTAGTCCTTTTCGGTGCCGAGGATATTACGATCGTCGATGACCTTCACATTCGATTCGATTGGTATCTGCTCATCATACTCAAAGCATACTGAGACATCCCGATGAGTACATATCATTGCATACATGATAGATCCAATTGCAAGCATAATGGATCTTTCTCTCTACGCCTCCTCATCATCTTGTGATTTAGGACATTGGGCCTTAGAGATCTTTACACCATGAGTCACGTAAGTTTCCTCTTTTAGCCTCTTGCATGTTGAACCGTTTCAACACTTTATCAATATATGTACTTTGACTTAGGCCGGCATTTTCTCGATCTATCTCTATAGATTCGGATACCTAAAATGCAAAAAGACGCCCAAAATCTTTCATGGAGAAACATTTTCCTAACCATGTTTTTACAGCCTGTAAGGAAGGAATGTCATTCCTAATAATTAATATGTCATCAACATATAATACTAGGAATACAATGTGACTCCCACTAACCTTCTTATCTATACAAGGTTCATCTTCATTTTTAATAAAGCCAAATTCTTTGGACCGCTTCATCAAATCGAAGATTCCAACTTGAAATGGCTTGCTTCAATCCATAAATGGATCGTTGCGACTTACATACCTTTCCATCCTTTGAGTGACAAAACCCTCGGGTTGTGTCATATACACATCCTCAAGGAGATTTTTTGTTAAGGAAAGCGGTTTGACATCCATCCGCCGATTTTGTAATCATAAAAAGCTGCAATAGCAAGTAAGATCCTGATGGATTTAACCATTGCCACTGGAGAGAAGGTTTCATCATAGTTAACACCTTGAATTTGTTTGAAACCTTTTGCTACCAGTCGGCCTTTATAGGTTTGTACATTACCATCCATGTCGGTTTTCTTCTTAAAAACCCACTTGCACCCGATTGGTTTTACCCTTGGTGGATCAACCAGAGTCCATACTTGGTTAGTATACATGGAGTCCATCTCGATTTCATGGCTTCAAGCCATTTCTCGAAATCTGGTCCATTCATAGCTTCTTGGTAGGAAGCGGGCTCATCTTGATCTATGAGCATCACATCGCCAGCTTTTGAGTCACAAGATATCCATAATATCTCTCGTGCTCTTGGCGTGTCCTACCGAGATCTACTGAATGACTTGTGTAATTTGAGCGAGTTCACTTTCCACAATTTCTTGTGGTTCCCGCTCACGCTCCAACTCAGGTTCAATGATATTTTGTGGTTCTCGAATTTCTTCGAGTTCTACTTTCCTCCCACTGTTTCCTTTAGAGACAAATTCTCTTTCTAGAAAAATACCAGTTCGAGCAACAACCACTTTGTTCTCAGAAGGTTTGTAGAAATAATACCCTTTTATTTCCTTTGGGTATCCCACAAAATTACATTTGTCAGATTTGGGTCCGAGCTTGTCAGAATCCAGACGTTTTACGAACGCCTAGCAACCCCAAATCTTTATGAACGACATACTAGGACGTTTCCCAGTCCACATCTCAAATGGTGTCTTCTGAACCGTCTTTGTAGGAACATGGTTAAGTGTGAATGCAGCTGTCTCTAGGGCATGACCCCAGAAGCTTATTGGAAGATTTGCATGACTCATCATTGATCGTACCATGTCCAACAAGGTTCGATTCCTCCTCTCGAGATACACCATTCCATTGCGGTGTTCCGGTGGAGTGAGTCGTGATATAATACCACACTCCTTTAGAAGGTCATCAAAGTCTTGGCTTAAGTATTCACCTCCTCGATCGGATCGAAGGGCTTTTATGCTTTTGCCAAATTGGTTTTGAACTTCATTCTTGAATTCCTTGAACTTTTCAAAGGATTCGGATTTGTGTCTCATAAGATACACATATCCATATCTACTAAAGTCGTCAGTAAATGTAATGAAGTAATAAAACCTACCTCTTGCTAATGAACTCATGGGTCCACATACATCACTATGTATAAGTCCCAATACATCGCTAGCCCGTTCACTGTGTCCAGTGAAAGGAGCTTCAGTCATCTTGCCTAATAAATAAGACTCGCATTTCTCATATGATTCAAAATCAAATGAATCCAAGAACCCATCTTTATGGAGTTTGGAAATGCTTTTCTCATTTATATGGCCTAAACGACAGTGCCAGAGATATGTCGGATTTAAATAATTTGATTAAATCGTTTTGTATTTATGTTATAGATAGGCATTTCTAAATCAAGAATATAGAGACCGTTAAACAATTGTGCAACACCATAACAAATATCATTTAAGTAAAACAAACAACAATTATTCTTTATTATAAATGAAAAAACTTTCTTGTCCAAACAAGAAACAGAAATAATGTTTTTGCTTATAGCAGGCACAAAATAACAATCTTCTAATTCTAAAACTAGCCCAGTGGGCAAAGATAAATGATAAGTTCCTACGGCCGGTCAAAGAACTTTTGCTCCATTCCCAACTCGTAGGGGTCAACCTCTCCTTTCGCCAAAGTCCTACTCCTGCGGAGTCCCTGCACATTAACACAAATGTGAGAACCACATCCAATATCCAATACCCATGATGTAGAAGTAGACAAGTTGACTTCTATAACATATATACCTAAATCAGAAGTCGTACTTCCTTTCCTTTTCTTCACTTCTTCTAGATAAGCATGATAGTTCCTTTTCGGTGTCGGGTTTTCCACGTAGTGACATTCACCTTCTTTAGCCACCCCACCTTTTAGGTTTTAAAGCTCTGTTTGGTTTTGGAATTGGGTTTGGCAAAAGATTTAGATCCCATCTTCTTCTTGCCTTTCCAATTTCCCTTAGCATTCCCTTTTGCACCATCATTATGGGAGCGGTCCTCCTTTTTCATGTTGTTCTCGGCAGTTCTTAACATGCTCAACAACTCGATGAGGGGGTTTCTCAATTTCATTCATAAGATAGTTCATAACAAATTGAGAGTAGTCTTGCTTCAAAGATTGCAAAACAAGGTCGGTTTGGGCTTCCTGAGTGATTGGAAAACCCAACCTATCAAGGTACTCAATATACCCAATCATTTTCAAAGACACATGTGGACCAACCGGATCACGTTCACCCATTTTGGCAAAGGTGATACAACGCCTTACTTGTATCATACCTCTCTGTCGAGCATGCCCTTGAACAATTTCTTGAGATGCTCGATCATCTCATAAGCATCCATCAACTCATGTTGCTTCTAAAGCTCAGCGTTCATGGTTGCTAGTATGACACAACTCACGTCTAGAGCATCATCTTGATGCTTCTTGTAAGCATTATGCTCCGCACGTGGTGCAGTGACAGCTGGTGCTGCAAGAATGGGCCCATCAAGGACATATATCTTACGCTCTTGTTTGAGGACAATCCTCAAGTTCCTATGCCACAAAGGAAATTAATTCCACTCGAACTTTGTCCTTTTCAAGGACCGATCGTAATGAAAGACTATTTGTGTTGTTGTTGTTTGCCATTTGATATCTACAATTTAGAAGTGCAAAAATAATAAGTCAAATTGCAGAGTTGATATTATATAATTGATAATAGTACATTCAAAATATACCTCCCACTATTTTATTCAAATTAATAGCCCTCACTATTAATTTAGAAGGCATTTTCTATTAAATCTTTCTAGTGATCCAAGATCCATATTTCATTATGCCTTAAGTTAGCTTTGGCTAATCTCTTAAAACACAATTATTTAGGTAGACAACCCTTTGTCAATTATATCATATATAACTCCTGGATAGTTTGGTAAACAACAATTGTTTCTAGTCCATCTAATGGTACCTACCAAACTCTATGCCTCTAAGTCCACAAATCTATTGAGATAACTTAGTTAAGTCAGCCCAATGATTTTAACAGTTTGGATATCACAATTATCCTATCGCATCTTACCTAGATAAATAGGGTACTTTGCTTTGGCAAACCTACATCTATTGATCAAGGTCTTGATGAGTGTTATTCATTGGAAGGCATCTGATTTAGACTTAATAATTTAATGCGGGATTTTATTAATTAATTTAGATCTCACCAATTTTAATCTTATTAAGCATGCACATTATTAATCATATCATATCGCATACAAGCATAAATAAAGTGCAAAATTAAATGTGTCACAGTTATGGCCCAATCCACTGTCAATCTTTTCAAGCTAATGAAAGATTGAAGGTCAATCTAAGGTGGTAAAAGATCTTAAGATAAATAGCTTCCTTGGATCTTCCTCAAGTATGTGCCTCCTCTCCATCATCATCTTTCCATTGTGTTCTCCATCTTGACATCTTCATCAATTCTGATTATTACATGACATAAAGAAACCTCGAAAGTTACATTCGAGGGATTTAGATGAGAAGAGAATATTACATTAGAATTTATAGAAAGGCACGACATGCAAGCCGTATTTCAAAACCAAAACCACTAACCTATGGGACAAAAGGCCATAACTGTGCACCATGCATATCACAATAAGCACATAACAATTTATATATAATTAAAGAAAACTATATATAACATATAGGGGACACGACCATCGTGCGCTACGACGAGGGGGTCCAAGGGGGGGTCTCCCCCATGGCGGTGGTCCGACTGACTAATCAGCCGGCGGGTGGTCTCGCTGATCGGTCAATGAATGGGGTGAAGGCGCCACGAAAAAAATTTCGAACTACAATCAGACAGAATTTTTCCATACTGAATCTCTCAAAACAGCTTTAATCATATATTTAATCCACCAAAATAGTCATAATAACAATACACCCGATACATATCATATATATCCAGTTTCAATTAATCATATTAAACTGAATCTGCATACTTCTAATCCAATTAGAACATAAGTTGTATACTGTTATTACGCCATATAAGATACAATAAAAGAACATCATATATATGCATATCTATTACTGATATTCATAATACCAGAATATGTCGATTACAGAATATCATATACTCGATTAACAGTTCAATAAAATTGTATCATCATATATCATATATATCGAAAACAATATAATCAATTTCGAATTCTAGTAAATTGTATCATCACATATCATATATATCGAAAACAATTAAACACATTATCTGAATTAATCGTTTATGAGTAGCTCGATACCATTGTTGGGGTTTTATTGCAAACGCATAAACTAAATAAAATTTTTAAAGCAATTTTCAAAACCCTAAAACAGGATCAATGCGAAAAATTCAATTAATTCAGAGGTTAGAAATTATACTGATTATGAAAAAGTTCTGAAATAGCTTCGAATCCTTTACGCAATCCAATTAAAACCACGTCTCTACGGTATCCACACGAACGCTTCGCGAATCGTCCTACGAACTGCAGAGAAGGAACTACGGTACTAGCCACCAAGGATGAGAATTTTCTAAGCTGCTTTCTCTAGTCTCTCTCTAAGAGCGGCTAGGGTTTTGTATTTTTTTTTGACGTAAAACCTAAAGTGACTGATATATATCATATATATAGCAGTTATGTGGAATTAATCAAAAACCTAATATTATTAAAATCCGAATTTATATATATCTTAATTAAGTCTTACTTAATTAATATACCTATATATAAATTATCCTATTAATTTAAATTCGTAATTTAAAATTCTATCAATCGTATTGACATATTTAAATCTTTACAATTTAAATTAATTTCCTTTTAATTACGTTCTTTGTGTGTGACCCTATAGGTTATTATTACGTTGGTAATAATTTTAAAATCATATTATAAAATTATAAACAGTGAGCGGCATCTAGTAATGCATCACTGCTACCCAAGTAATAATAAGATCGATGATTCGATGCAACCTTTTCGTGACCAATGTTTCAATGTAATTTAATCCTTTTAACCTTAATATCCTAGATTAAACTCAAGTCATGGAATGTGTCATACTCTTTATAATTTAATCTGAGTTTTCTTGATCAATGAGTAGACTATATGAAACAAATCACTATTTGAGCATGGCCATGCATTTCATAGTCCTACTCAATCAAGAGGCCTATGGATATCACCCATAATATATAGGATGGTTAAATTCCATCTAGATCATTAATATTTCTCACACGATTCAAGATGAACCCAATAATCACCTTTATAGTCCACCCTATTAAAGGTGACATTTGATGATATCAAAGTACATAAATTCTCGTGTAGTAATATAGCGATTTCGTGCTCTGGAGGACCATTACATCATTGTCACTATGAGGATTGCTAATGACACTTCGCATAATGCTCCATATAGAATTCTCATGGTGGGTCTATCCAGTACATCGTTCTCTAACATGTACCTATGCATTGACTTAATATCTCATATATTTATGACCAATGAGATTTGGTCATCAGTCAATACACATACTAGTCTTAATGCATCATTGTTGTCCCATCAACAATGATACTCGACTAGGAACATTTAAGAACAATGATACTAATTGTAATTATATAATCTTATGTTCAAGTCACATACTTGAAACTATATAATTTGTATCACTATTCTAAGGAATTTTATTATGTTAACAATTATATTACGCAGTAAATAAAACCATAATAAAATCATATATTTATTCAATCAAATATAATATCAAAACATTAAGCAATTATATCAAATAATTGGCCTCTAGGGCATAAACTCTAACACTACTATCTTCGATGAATTAAAAGTTTATTATCAATATTTTATTGCTGAGACTCAACTTAATAAATAATCCACATCACCGAATCATCCATGCACTACGGGCCAAGGATATTCATTTGTATCACGACCACGAATTATCCATGCACTACGGGCCAAGGATATTCGTGTTTTCACCAATGGTCATGATCACGCCATAAAACAATTCATCTTTGCACCCTTGGCCGAAGAGAACCCATGGTCATGATCATACCAAAAACTGTCCATCAATGCACTACGGGCCAATGAGGACTTTTACCACATCATTTGCAACATTACGGTCATGATTATACCGAATGATCCCTGGTCATAATCATACCAATCAACACTTCATCTATGCACGTAAGCCAAAGATGACTTTCATCACAATATAAGCACGAGGATGATGACAATGATATAAGCATTAATCAAACGAAATCAAGGATAAATATTAAAGACTTTAAATTTATCTAGAGTTTAAAAATATCCAAATTGTCAACATGATACTCCTTTGTGGAGTAAAATACAAGAATAATATTCATGTATCAAAAATAATTTGGACAGAAAAGAAATATATTTTTTGGGTGAATAGTACCCCGTGAATAGTACCCTGTGAATAGTACTTCGAGAATTATACCTTATGAATAGTACCCTGACAAGAAAAGTGTCCCAAATACCCGAGTAATATTCGAATGAATAATAACCGGGTGAATAGTAACCCGTGAATAGTACTCCAGCACGAAAAGTGCCCCGAATACCCGAGTGAATAGTAACTGGGTGAATAGTAACCCGTAAATAGTAACTCGTGAATAGTACTCATAAAAGAAAAATACAAAAGAAAATGATATTTCCTGACGAGTACAAAAGAAATGATATTTCATACAAGTATAATAGAATATACGAAACTGCAAATGGATTTTTTCCCGCCATGCGGTAATCCATGTAGACAAATCAATTCCACAATTTAATAAAGAATGAATATGAATGGTCATTTACCATGCATGCGGTGATCAGCGTGATACAAAAGTTATTCCAATGTAATAAAAAAGAATGGAATAACAAAAGAATTTCACCACGTGCATACGGTAGTCCATATGCACAAAGTTATTCCAACAGTAATAATAAAGAATGGAATAATGTAAGAATTTCACCATGCATAAGGTAGTCCACATCTACGTGTTATTCCAATGAATAATAAAGAATGGAATAACGTAAGAATTTTACCATACATACTAGAGTCCTACAGATACAAAGTTATTCCAATGTAATAATTAAGAATGGAATAATGTAAGAATTTCACCATGCATACTGGTGGTCCGTATCTGACAGTCCAATAGAATAATAAAGAATGGAATAACAAAAGAATTTCACCATGCATACGGTAGTCCACGTAGACAGGTTATTCCAACAAAATAATAAAGAATGGAATAACAACCCTTACGAGTATTGAAAGGAAATAACTTTCTTCATGAATACGAAAGAAATAATACCCTTTACGAATATTAAATGAAAATAATATTCATATGAATACGTAAAAATAATTTCTCTTTAGAATATGAAATAAATAATATCCCTTACGAATACAACAAATAATATCCCTTACCTCAGAAGAAGACTGGATACTGGAATAGTGAAGTAGCAGACTTCTCTTCTTCTTTCTCTCTATAGCTTCTCTCTCTATAATTGCTCTTGAGAGTCTTAGTGAATTGGTGAGAATTAAGGAAGAATGAGCTTCTATTTATAGGAAAATATTGTTTCGATAATTGCACGTTTTGGGGCTAGAAATATTACAGTATAATACCTTCATCTTTTCCTTCATTTTTAATTTAGTCCTGCAAGTATTATCAAACTTTCACCACCTCCCCTAATAGTATATAATGTGAATCAATAGTACAATCATGTGACTCAATAGTTCTATACATGTGAAATAATAATTACAATATAGTACCTTCATCTATACCTCCATTTTTAATTTAGTCCTGCAAGTATCATAAATCTTGCACCACCTCCAATAATAGTATATGCATGTGAATTAATAGTACATACATGTGAACACATAGTTATAAGCATGTGAATTAATAACAATTAATTGCTCATTTATCCGATTAATTACCCGATTGATCAATATAACCTCCAGACATCAATTATTATCAAAATAAATGTCGATTTCCACCAACACTAATAATCCCAACACAATGGAACTATCAATTTCATCTTTAATCAACACAAACTTATTCATCATTAATATTATAACTCACAATATTTAATAACCAGATCATTCCCAGGAAAGAGGGGACTTTCCGATAAGGATTTCTTCCTATTGGTGCGCAATTAGGTGACCAAACGAATAACTTTTCCGTCTCAATTATTGATTTAATAATAATAAAATATTATGCAGATGATACTGTGATAATAATTGAATCAATAATATGAGAGATATTATGCAACAATTACTATAGCAATAATTGAATATAACTGAGTGACTTCTCACATAAACATCAATAATCAATACCGGTAATACTATTATGCAACCACGCCAGATTATTGTACATTTACTAATGGTAGTTCAACGGTTTAACGGTAAAACTTTCGCCATTATTTTTATAAAAGATATTTCGCATTTTTTAACTACGACAAAACTTCCGTTGAATATTCCCTGACCAATCAAATATTCCCCGACACAACGAATATTTTATATCAACTTGCTTACTTTGTAAAATTTTCACATGTCACCTATAACTTTAACCCTTTTTGCAATTTAACCATTTACTAAATAGAATAATAATTATAAAAATTGAATACTTTCATTTCGTAAAATTCGGGGTCTTACAACTATTGTATTGATAGTACCTATTTATCTGGAATCCAGAGTATCAACAACAACATGAACAATCCATGTTGTCAATACCCTCACTCAGATAAATAGTTCCCAAGGATCTCAAGCTAAATTGAAAATTTTAATTACATCTATATATGTAAAGAAAACACGGTTGCGGAAATAAAAGATGTTATATATATATATATATATATCATATATTAAGGTTCGATTACATGATTCTTCATAAAGAATTTCCTATTACAAAGTATTACATTCAGCTAGATAGTAATCTAAACTAATCTAAGCAGGGACGCTTCCCTTTATTTACTCCAGATGTGCCAGGGTTACCATATAATACTACAAAGGGAATGATTTGCAAGAGTGAGCTATGACATGCTCAACAGGTTTTATATTTATAACAATATATGATTTGAAGAAGTATAACAGTTCAAAACTCAACTGATTGTTGTTACCATTTATGGAATTTTTATATTTCAACCATTTCTGAACTTTTTATTTCTGTCAGTCACAAAGACTTAGAAAATTTGTTCAGATGTGAGATAGGGGATCAACCAATTCCAACATCCTAGGAGTATGCATTTCATCCTAATCGTGCCCACTTGCACTAAGTGTCAGATTCAATTGACACACATCTATCCCTCTTGGGACATACAACTCAGTATAGGATGTCTTACCAAACAATTTTGGTTTGACACAAAAGTTTATGCTTAATAAAAAATATCATATGAATAAATCATTCATTTCTTAGTTATGTTGAAGCTATAGCAATAACTTTACAATAATTGGCAATTCAAG
Organism: Panax ginseng; assembly: GCA_020205605.1. Taxonomy (NCBI): domain Eukaryota; kingdom Viridiplantae; phylum Streptophyta; class Magnoliopsida; order Apiales; family Araliaceae; genus Panax; species Panax ginseng. The sequence goes on along the minus strand of CM035145.1, from coordinate 63,908,308 downwards.
TTTAGGTTTTGTATAATATATCAAAAGCAATTCAAGATATGAATCTTGTTCAACGAATTAAAATAGGGTTTAGTAAACTTGCAAAAGTAATTATGATTAGGGAACTTTCCTGAGCGAAGATCAATCAAGCAACGCTATTCGATTCGTTAATAAACACCTAAGATGATCATTCATATAAATCTAACACATTAGTATTGACAACAATACTCAAATACATAAATTATTTATGTTCGGGTTAAGTTCGATATGGTTTCGGTGTCCAAAGACTTTACCGGGTAATTAATAAGTTAATAACTCGGTTAAACTTTATTTATAAGCTTTATTATATTTTTAGATAATTTATATACCTTTTATAATAATATCCAGAAGCTTATAATAATTTTTAAGTATTTATTTATCCCTTAAATGATTTTTAAATTATTTATTTTTATTTCTAAATAATTAATATTTACTTAGAATATTATAAAAATCTTCTTTATTATTTTTAAATAGTTTATAATCATTTATTATGATTTTTAAATCATTAATATTATTTTTAAATAATTATTTATTATTTATAAATAATTATTCTAATTACTTTATTATTAACTTAATTATTAATAATATCCAAATAAATAAAATATTTATTGAATTTATTTAAAAATATTAAAAGTTAATTATTATAATTTAAAATAATTTTTAAAACTTATTTTATATTTATTTATTAATTATTTCTACTTTTTATTAATTTATTTATTAGAAATTATTTTTTGTTGGTTGCTAAAGCTCTATAGTGACAGAAAGTGTCGCTATAGGTGTTCTTGAGTTTCTGGGAATCAGTTGGTCATGGCCTAGAGGTCACTCTGACCTTAATCTAATTCTCTATTGTTAATAATTTTTGGTTTGGAAGTGTATGGGTGTTATAGTACCCATGTAGTAGTACACCAACATACTAATGTCATGCTTTAACCTACATATAACAAGAAGTTATGGAGGCTCAAAGTTCTCACGAGTCGTTTTTGAGTTTCTAGGTAACCCGCAATGCTGGTCATGGCTTCAATCAACCGCTTTTGTGGCTTCTAGATCTTTCAATCCGTGTGATAGATTTGTGTTTTGTTTATTGTAATAGGTAGTCTATATATCAAGGTACATATATGTAACACTGATTTGGACAGAGTATGATTCTAAGGTCCAAATCTATGTTGGTTAAAGTACAGCCAAAGGTTGTTCTTCATGTTCTTCAGTTTTCTGGGTAACCCAGAAAACATAGTTATGCTCGGTCAACGACTTTTGACCATTAATTCCAGTAATCCTATGAATTGAATAAGCATTTGAGTGTCATAGATATGTAGTATGTATATCAGGGTATCAATTCATTATATTTAGACATCATAACAACAATCAGAAAGCGATTAAAAGGTTGGTCAAAGTAGCCGGTTCAACTTATTCTTGAGTTTTATGGGTAACCCTGAAAACAAAACTTCGTGATCGGTCAACCACTTTTGACCACCTATATCTTGCAATATATGGTTGCAATGAACCTGTTTTCTTTTCCAGAATAAAGACCTCATGTAATACTACAACTAACATACAATTAACACACCTAACTATTAACATACATGGATCTACAGGCTATGACATTCAACTGTCAGACCTATTTTTTCAGAATTTCTAGTTTGCTTAAAACACTATTTTGATGCATCTAAATGTTATGAAAACATGTTCTATCAACTTAGCATACTTTCTAACATGTTATTTCATATATCTAAACATCTAAACAACAAATTAAACATATCATCAAAGATCTAGTTTAAAATTAGGATTTACACATTTCTTGCTTGATTTTGATTTCTGGCTACTGATTCTGTTGTTGCTATCACCAAGTCTTGTTTTGTTATGTTTATAAGAGTGTATAGGCTTAGAGAATTCGTGGGTTTGGCCAGAGGATGTGTTTCTATTTATAGACTTTATCAACTTAGGGTTTTTGGTCATTTTTACCTACTTGCCTCCGCAAAGATCTGTTGCTAAGTTACTTGTGCTACTTGGGGAAGGTTGCCAGACCATGTGCACTCTTGGGACTTGGTTTGGTGACTCCTAACCTACTTGTGAGCTAGTTTGATTAAATTAGTAACTTAATTATGCCCTAATTCTCTTTAATCTTGATTAGGGTTTTGGTTTTTATGATTAAGGTTGCTTAATGATGTTTATTAGTACCTAATTGAAGTTTAGCAATCATGATTAGGTGTTAGGATAACCTAATTAGGGTTTATAATCTAGGGTTAGGGTTTACAAATTAGGGTTTATAATTTAGAGTTAGGGTTTGTAATCTAGGGTTCCTAACTTAGATTTTTCACAAATTTTAACAAGCACGACAAAGCGTTTTGTCAGTGTAAGCACGATAAAGCTGTTTGTCAAAATACGTATACCGAAAAGTCCGTTTTCAGAAGAAAAATTTTAAGCTCGACGTGTTAAGCACGTTAATTTTTGGACGAAAATTTATTTGACCTAATTTGTTAAACACAGTATATAATAACATAAAACACTTTCAGAACGTAGAGATTTTATTAATATAACTGAATTTACATAACCGAATCTTATTAGGGTTTGGGGTTTCACAGTACGTATGACTACGGAAAAGATTTAAATGATCCGACAACGTATACAAACCTCACATGATCGACAAAAGAGTTATGTTGATCTTCATCGAAGAGACGTGAAATTCAATGTTGGAGATCATGTATTATTATGTGTTCCTCCATGGAAAGGAGTTACGAGATTCAGAAAGAGAGGAAAGCTCAACCCTCGATTCATTGGTCCATTTGAAATCCTCGATTGAGTAGGAACTGTGGCCTATAGACTTACCTTACCGCCAAGTATGTCTCGTGTTCATAACGTTTTTCATATATCTATGTTACGTAAATATGTGGAAGACCCAAAACACATTATTGAATTAGAACTAGATGAGATAGCGGAAGATTTAATGTATGAAGAGGTACCTGTTAAAATCTTGGATACGAAGGAACATATTCTACACTCAAAGTTTATACCTCAAGTCAAAGTTTTATGGAGAAACCATGATATTGAGGAAATGACATTGGAGTTAGAATCTGAAATGACAACAAGGTATCCTCACCTCTTCGACATACCAGGTACGTACATCAATTTCGAAGACGAAATTTCATAAGAAGGGGAGGTTGTAAGACCCCAACTTTTTATGAATAAAGATTTAATTTTCTCTAAATATTATTTTGAATAATAAGGTGTGATTTGATATAATACTATAGTTATGGGTGATATGTGCAAAATTTGCAAGTAAGCAAGTTGTCATAAAATATTTGTTTGGTCGGGGAATATTCTTTTTATCAGGGAATATCCGTACAACGACATAATCATTGGTGGACCCCACAACGGAATTACTGTCGAATATAAAAAATGACAGAAATAACCTTTTTATAAAAATAACGGCAAAACTTTTACCGTTAACTATTGAAATACCCGGTGATAAAAGTACAGTAATACGCGTGGTTGCACAGTAGCACACAGGATTGTACAATATCTCTAATTATTGATGCTTACTTAAGCAGTCACTCAATTTTATTCAATTATTGCCACAGTAGTTGCTGCATAATATCTCATATTATTGATTCAATTATTGTCACACTATCATCTACACAATATTTTATATTATTAAATCAATAATTGAGACGACACAGTTATTCATATTATTATTTGCATTATTGATAATGTCTAGAAAGTTTTGTCGAAGAAAGGGGTTAGATTATTTAATTGCGCGCCAATAAGGAGAAGTCCTTATCGGAAAGCCCTCTCTTTCCTGGGAATGATCTGGTTGTTAATATTGTGAGTTATAATATTAATGATGAATAATTGTTGAAAGATTAAAAATGTGTTTATTGAAGATAAGTGATTTGTGGTAAATTTTATTCAATTTTTGATATAAATACAAGGGTTTTTCATGAAGTATTTGTTGTAAGTTTGGCTTATTACATGGACCCCCACTTACTTATTTTTCAAAATTGCCAATAGAAAGTTATCTTAGTTTTGTTTTATTCTTATTATAATAATAATAAAACATAATTTTTTTTATATAAAATAGAATACTTTTTATATTATATATAAAGTTATTCGTTTTATTAGATTATAAATAGAATATATTATATTTTATATAAAGTTTTCATTTTATTAGAATATTTTATTGCACAGTAATGAATAGTAAAAATAAAAAAATCACGCGAATTTTGTCCGTGAAAAAGTTACTGTGCACCCGTGATCATTTTCTTAAATAGTGCTCTGCCATTCCCCTATAAATAGGATGCTTAATTAAGAAATGAAAATCAAACCAGAATCAGAGAATTCTTCTTCTATAATATTGTGCGTATATCTTTTGAGCAAAAGGATACTTTGAGTGTGGCTAATAGTGTAAGTTTTCTTCAAAAATATCCCCGCTATACCAGTCGAAATTACTCTCCTACTAAGGTAAGGGATATTATTTTCGTTTAATATTCGTAAGAAATATTATTTTCTTCCATACTCTATAGTATGTAAGTAATATTATTTTATTTCATATTCCTAAATCTACACTTATTTTAATAAGTATTGCTTCTATACTCCCTGAAATTAGTAGAGTATCATTTCACTAAAATATTTTTCTGAACATTCTTATAAAATTTTAATCTTTTCATGACGGGGTACTATTCACGGGGTACTATTCACTAGGGTATTATTCACGGTGTACTATTCACTTGAATACTATTCACCCGGGGTACTATTCATGACAAAATTGGTTTCTTTTCTGTCCAAATTATTTTTGATTCATGAATATCATTCTTGAATTTTACTCCACAATTAATTATCATGTTGACAATTTGGACATTCTTAAACTCTGGATAAATTGAATTAGAAATCTTTAATATTTATCATTGATCTTATTTGATTTATTTCTTATATCATTGTCATCATCCTCATATTTATATTGTGGTGAAAGTCATCTTTGGCCCGTAGTGCATAGATGGACTATTGATTGGTATGATTATGACCAGGAATTTTGTATTAGTATAACCATGACACGTAATGTTACAGACAAATGATGTAGTGAAAGTCCTCTTTGGCCCGTAGTGCATAGATGGATAGTTGTTTGGCATGATCATGACCACTGGTGATACTAACGAATATCCTTGGCCCGTAGTGCATGGATAATTCACTGATGTGAAATATTTATTGAGTTGTGTTACAGATATAAAATATTGATGATGAAATTTTAAATCATAGAAGATAGTAGACATCATGTTCTACCCGACTCTTCTAATGGATTGCTTGTTCCGTTGTAGTTAAACTTGTTGTCTATTGTGACGCCCCCAAATTCAGATACTCATATCTCGAATTTGGTTCATCACGTACTAACTCTAATAATAAATCAAAATCTCACACAACGGAAAATAGAATAAATTACATTATTATAACATAATTATTCTCGTCCCAAGGTCTCGCAATCGTTACTATTACATTACAACTTAAATTAAGTATAGCTTAATACATCATAGTAAATAAGTCCTTCTACAACATAAAGTAATAAATTCCTAACACTAAGAAATAAAACTATTCTGAAGCCTTTTCTTTACCCTTGTCATTGCCTGAGGGTTCACCACATTCTGCCTTAACTGAAAGTTTTAAGGAAAGCAAGGATGAGCAACAAATTTGCCTAGCAAGTAATATCGCAAAAAGGGTGATCATATATAGAGTTCAAATCTTCAAGGGTATGATAGTGAATAATAGTTCAGGAATTATCAACAATTCTCAATGCAGGTCGTTATGGACTGAAAGATATCAATGCTTAACCATTTCTAGATTTCAGAGTAAAGAATACTGAGTAGTCACTAAGGACTATGAACTTCTACCAGAATTAATAGTATTATACTGAAAATCCAACAAAAATGAGTACAACAGGTGATCAGCCTAAAGTACGCTACGTGATGCATATCGTTTAATCGTACTCAAGTTCGCACGTCGGCCTCCCAACAATATAGTTTCCCCTTCAAAAAAGGTTGTTCATCTCAGTCAATACAAGATTTCACACCAATCAAATGGTTTGGATCGCTTTCAAATTATGATTTAGGTCTAGCCGAATCAATTGGCATTGACCGCTCTTTAAATGTATATACGAACAATTATAAGTCCAATACTCAAAATCAAAGTTCAAGAATATAAACAACTCTATTCTAACTATGAAGTATTATGTCATAAGGTAAGAATCATAAGGTTTAGATACTTGCACAATAACCAAAGTTGTGTAAGTTAGAAACTTGCATCATCATAGATTCCTTGCATAAAGTAAATGCATAGGTTAGGATACTTGCTCAATATAAAATAGAGTTCAGATACTTTCCTCAAGCGTAGTTTACCAAAGTAAAGCTTATCAACACTTTTCAAATCCTATTATAACATAATTACGTATATAGGATATTCATTAGTTATGTATATCCAATACACAAACTCGATATGTAAGTTTATCATACACATACGATTCTAACTTAACCGTATAATCCTATACGTAAGTCATTACGTACTTTACACACACGTAACATAAAATCAGTTTGCAAGACACTATGAAATCCAATATCATATTTCGTAATCCTCTTTTGAATTAACATTTGAAATTTTATAAAAACATCTCATACATATGATTCTATCGTTAGCATGCTTATTGATACTTTGAATACTGTATTTAGATATGTATTACAGATTTAGACAACAATACAAGCATGCACCACATCTCAGATCACAAGTAGATTAGACAAACTGCATTGCAGGGTGGCGCAGCTGCGCCCTGGTTAGGCTTAGGGATGGCACAGCTGCGATGTCCTCTAGCCTGACCAGAGTTGAGCTTCTGCTCTCCTGGTTTTAGTCCAATTTTTAGCATACCAAGATATTAAAAATTATCATGCACATATGCTAGAGGACTTTACATACATGCATGACCATCTTAAGTTCACCTTTACATGTCATGGTTTTAGTTTGGGATTTCTAAGGCATTAAGGCCAAATAGGGTCATAGAATCACAAGGCCTACTAGGTTAACCATATGTCAACATATAGAGATCACATAATCTGTACCACGCATGCTTATAAGTGTTCACATCATTTATGCATAGCTAGCATCGTTTATCACTTTAAAACATGCTTAAACTCATGCTTGGTTAACTTTCATTATGTCTAACACGTAAGAATCATGTTTAGAGACACAATGAACATAAACATGCCATCTTAAATCTTCAGAACTTAACTACTCACAATAATGCAACTTAGTTTGAAAATATATCCGAGTTTTCTTTTGAAATCATTTTAAACTTTGAACAATGCAATCTAACACATACAAAACATCTTTAAATCTCTTTTCCCGTATAGTTAAGTCATGTTTGCATATTCACAAGGTCAGAGCATACTCCATGTGGTATTCATGGATAGTCTCAATATGTTAAGTTTTCTTTGAAAAAGTCATATTTAACTCAAAGTCTAAACAAGTTGGTCATGCACAAAGGAACTATAAATCACCACTCATGCTCATTTATGTTCAAAAGTCAGTCAGATATGTATACTATCATGCTCAAACTTTGCAGAATACAAGTTCCATCAAAACTCATTTTTGAAATTTTAAGTTTTTGTTATAGAACTCCTACTAAACCATGTTGGACAATTCATATCCCATAAGAATGTTTTATACCACATGTTATACTTCTTTTATGCATGTATAGGTCATAATACTAGGTTAGAAACAACACAAAGACAATGAAACCATAATCTGGTTTTGAGAATCTGGTAGCAATTGCTATTCAAGGCCTTATGTAAGATAAATTAGGCGTAAATGCGCCTTCCGGGACCGAACCCGTAACCGAACTGTAACTGAACCGAACCGTAAAGGTGCTGCTCGCAGTATCAACCTAACTTCGATTTTTTCAGTTTAAACATGCTCAAGTTCATTATTAAAGGTTCCATACATGTATACACAGTTCACAAACACTTTGGTAACACAATTCCAAATCTAATTTGTAAGAATTTAGTAGAATTTCCATGATTTGCAAACTTTGAAATTAAGTATACAAGCAAGAATTTTACTTTCTTTGTAGCTTATTATACTTAGTTCATTCTCTCTGCACTATCTAGACTCCTCAATTACAAGCAACTCACACTCTCAAACTTAGAATTTGACAGATAATTTTACAGTAACGGGAAATGAAGAATGGAGCTGCCCTTTTATAGAATAATTGTTATTTAGTTAATGGCTTTACACCAAAGTCTGAATCCATAATGTAGAAGAAGAACACAATGGTTATGGAAGAGTACTTGTTCAACCACCAATCCCAGCTATTTGCATAGCAATGATCACCTAACTTAAGGTTACTGTGCACAACACGGTAGTTTGCGTAAAAAAGATATAGAACACTGTATGTGAACTAATTTTGGGACAATGGTTTAAAAGCTCAACAACTTGGTTAAATAATGCTTAGTTTGGTTTCTTTAATTCCCAAAAATGTAATTTTAATGTGTTAATGCTACTACACTATGAAAAATTAGGGGTTTAATATATACTCATATCATATAATCCATATACATTGGGTCTACATAATTTAATATTTAAAGCAGATAAAATAACGCAATTATGTATTATTGTCCGGGTATTCCCCATAGATATTATTATTGCACATATATCAATATTATATCACTATCCAATATTAAATGTCCATTTTAAACATTTAATCCCTTTTCGAATTTCTGGAATACACAGTTAATTAATTAATTCTGTATTAAAATGTCACATATGATTTTATTGGACTACTGGGTACCTTATACCATTTAAATGTACTCTCATCATATGATTTTAATGATGTCACACGTCACAATAATGTTCCATTAAACAGCCACTACAATAACTAACTTTTTAAGTTTTGTCTTGGCGTAATTGCCCAGATTTGTATCTTCTGAGGAAGGCGTGGTTCTTGGCCAGGTCCCCTGGCAAAGGTGTCAAACCGGTTTAGCTCTATGCCATCATCAATTCTCTATCACCATATTAGTTTCATATAACATGAATTAAATTCCAAATTGATAATACTACTAGTTAAAGAGTCTATTCATTCCATCCATGAAATTATACAATCACGCATAATTAATTTTCCTCTTATTAAACTGTTTCCTTCTTAATTCACTTAGTAAGTTTCATTATGCCACACTAGCAAATTCTCATAAGCTTTATATCAAGCTCTTCACTAATTGCACCACATTACTTTACTGTCATAGTGTCCAACGGTTAACTTAATTGAATATGATTTCTATAAACCATGCCTCGTCAATATTTATTTATACTCAAATAAATACTCGACTTTCATTAATTTATTTATTAATAATATTTGAAAATTCTCGGGTATTACATCTATTGTATTCTATCGATTTTTACACTGTTGAAGACTAATGATAATTTATTCTACATTATTATCTTAGTCATAATATTCTTTATTGGGCTAGTTGAGCTCACCCTTTTCTTTCATTGTTCTCTTCAGGAAATGAGAATATAGAAGAGACTAGTCGGAGAATAGAGTGATGGTTCAAGATGGTGGCTATAGTAGTCCTCACTATTCTATAAAATAGTGTGATAATAATTATAATGAGGACTTTATTTGAGTTTGGATATTGTCTACGAGACAATATTTGTATCGAAACTCACAGTCTATGTTTTGTTGTATTCTGCACAACAATTAATAAGTGTGTAAATGAAGTTTGTATTTGAATTCTGTATCATGTCTTTGGCGACTCAGAATGGGTTGTATGGACCTATTTTGGGGGCGTCACATTTTCTGTTAAAAGATGGATGATTTATAGCTAAACGCTATAAATGAATGGTACTATGAAGTAGTACGAGAAGAAAACTAAGAAGAGTTATAAAGGATAACATATGAATTAAAGAAAATTTGTATCAAGTAAGAGAAAGTTAGAATGTTGTGAAATTTCAATTGGTGTACTCATGTGATAACTGAGTTGTATGAACTTTTGTTATGGGCATGAGTTTGTGCTTTGGGGTAATAACCACTCAGTTTATTACAATGATAGTCATTGGAATAGTAATGTCGCGCTATCAATATGCATATGGTGAGAAGGTGAATCTTTTCTCATGTATATATTTAATAGGTAGAGAATGTTAAGATAGGTGTGAGTTCTTGAAACTCATACTTGTGAAAAGTTTGTCGCTCATAGTTATATGCTATGTTTCTGAGCCCTAAGTATATGGATAGTTCTTGATTTGTTCTTGGATTACATATTGCAAATATTAGTTCTTAAACATATATGGTTGTGGAAAGTTCCGAAACACATATAATGTGGTAAGTTAATGGACTATACTAAGGTGTAGTAATGTTTAGACTGAAAATAAGTTATTTTCAATATACTTAGCGTTGAAAGTGCTAGAGAAGATTAAGAATTGTCGTAAGTAAGACAATAAAGGAAGATGGAGAAAAAGGATATTCCAAATCATCTAGCTATGCTAAATTTCAAAGTTTATTAAAATTGTGCTTATATGTGCATTTTTGAAAAGAAAAAGATTGGTTCAAATTTTTTGAACCAATGGATTTTAAAAGAACTATTCTTTGTATATCTATGTTAATTGTTTCAGATAGACAAAAATTGATTTGAAATATCAAAATGAATTTTATATCATCAGTACATTTTGATGCAGAGATGATAAAAAGATTGAGTTATTAATGCAATTGAACCTAGTATTGGATGTGATCTTTGTATCAACAACCCCCTATGGTATGATGTAGAATGACAAAGTCATAAATTAATGAAGTCCTCAATGTACTGTGAAACAGTGCGGTATCATGATGTCATAAAACATTTTGAAGTATTGTGAAAGAATTTAAAGAAGTAGTCGATATCAATTGATTTGACTACACGAATATTTCAAATTGATGTCCAATTTATTAGTATGGTCTAAGCTATTTGATTTGGCTAGACAAATGGTATGTTATGTTATAAGAAAATCGCGCATTCTTTGAGAAGTTGTGCCAAACCAAATTACTTTGGTGCAGAATCTGAGGAAGAAGTCTGAGGAAAATATACCCCGAGATACGGGGATAGGTTGATCACCTAATTTAAAGGTAGTTTACTTTCTTTGTGATTATAAATGTACTGGGCAAGTAAGAATGGTTTATGATGAAAAATTGTTAAACCTAGTAAGAGATCATGGTCTATAAGACCCCTCAGCAAGAATGTGAAATGTTTTAAAGGAATCTTTATATTTCATATTTATTTGTTCTACTTCATAAATTTTGTATAAGTTATGAAGATTAGGGAATGTTTGAAAGATAAGAACTTCTTTGAAGAGAAGTTTAGATGAAGGGTATGTTAAAATTTTGAGGACAAAGTTCTGTGAAAAAGGGGTGAATGTGATGACCCGAAAGATTAAAAACAAAGTTAGGTATGAGGTTTAACTAATGACGATTATGTCAACAGATGATCCTTAGGAAAAGAATGTTTATAAGAAAGAGAAGAAGTAAGATTAAACCTTTGTGAAATGTTGTAAGAATAAAGCAACCAAATATGGGTGTGGTTTTAGAAATTTTGAGGACGGAATTTTTATAAGGGGGAAGAATGTGACAACCCGAAAAAATCGGATTGTCCAGAAATTAAGTTTAAAGAAATATGTGACACCCCCAAAATAGGTATACATCACCCATCTTAAGTCGCCAAATACATGGTACAGAAATCAAATACAAACTTCTTTTATAGAATACGACAAAACGTAGCTGAGAGTTTTTACACGAATATTGTCTAAAAGACAGTATTCAAACTCAAAAAGGAGTCCTCATTACAATTATTATCACACTATTTTATAAAATAGTGATGACTACTATAGCCACCATCTTGGACCATCACTCTATTCCCCGAATAGTCCCGGCTACGTTCTCATTTCCTAAAGAGAACAATGAAAGCAAAAGGGTGAGCTCAACTAGCCTAGTAAGAAATATTATGACTAAGATAATGCAGAATAAATTATCGTTAGACTTCAACAGTGTTAAACTAATAAACAACAAGTTTAACTGCAGCGGAACAAGCAATCCATTAGAAGAGTTTAGTAGAGCATGATATTTACTATCTTCTATGATTTAAAAAGTTTATCATTAACTTTATAGCTGAGACTAATCTTAACAAATATTCTACATCACTGAATTATCCATGCACTATGTGTGACGCCCCCAAAATAGGTATACATCATCCATTCTAAGTCGCCAAATACATGGTACATAATTTAAATACAAACTTAATTTATAAAACAGTTAAGTGTCGTGTAGAATACGACAAAACATAAGATGTGAGTTTTAATATAAATATTGTCTTCTAGATAATATTCAAACTCAAAATAAGCCCTCATTACAATTAATATCACATTATTTCACAGAATAATGAGGACTACTAATGCAAACATTTGGACTGTCACTCCGTTCCCCGACTAGTCCCAGCTATATTCTCATTTCCTGAAGAGAATAATGAAAGCAAAGGGTGAGCTCAACTAGCCTAGTAAGAAATATTATGAGTAAGATAATGCAGAATAAATTATCGTTAACTTTTAACAGTGTTAAACTGATAAATTATAATAACATCAAGTTTAACTGCAGCGGAACAAGCAATCCATTAGAATAGTCAAGTAGAGCATGATATCTACTATCTACTATAATTTAAAAAGGTTATCATCAATTTTATCGCTGAGACTCAGCTTAATAAATAATCCACATCACTAAATTATCCATGCACAACGGGCCAAGGATATTCATTAGTATCACGACCACGAATTATCCATGTACTACATGCCAAGGATATTCGTGTTTTCACCAATGGTCATGATCATGTTAACAACTATCCATCAATGCACTACAGGCCAATGAGGACTTTCACCACACCATTTGTAATATTACGGTAATGATTATACCGAATAATCCCTGATTATAATCATACCAATCAACAGTCCATCTACGCACCTAAGCCAAAGATGGCTTTTATCACTATATAAGCATGAGGATGATGACAATGATATAAGAATTCAATTAAATAAAAGCAAAGGATAAACTTTAAATATTTATAATTTAATTTATCTAGAATTTAATAATGTCCAAATTCTCAACATGATACTGCTTTGTGGAGTAAAATTTAAGAATAATATTGTATCAAAAATGATTTGGACCTAAAAGAAATCAATTTTTGTCATGAATAGTACTCTGAGTGAATAGTACCCCATGAATAGTACTTCGGGAATAGTACCCCGACATGAAAAGATTAAAAATTATCAAGAATGCTCAGAATAATATTTCCATGAAAATATACTAAATAAAGCGCAAATATCAAGGATATTCTTCTAATTTCATGGAGTATAGAAGCAATACTTATCAACATAATTGTCGAATTAGGAATATGAAATGAAATAATATTACTTACATACTACAGAGTATGGAAGAAAATATTATTTGTTACGAATATTAAACAAGAATAATATCACTTACAAATATAAAAGAAATAATACCCCTTACCTTAGTAGGAGATTGGATACTGCAATAGTGTAGTAACAGAATACTCTTCTTCTTTCTCTCTTATTCTCTCTATACTTTCTCTCTCTATAGCTTGAATGAATTGGTGAAAATAATGAAGAAATAAGCTTCTATTTATAGGCTTGATAGAGTAAGGGTAAAATAGTCTTTTCACCATAAATTATGACATCATCGCTTACATCATCGATCATATGACATCATTGTTTACCTCATCGTTTCGATGACATCATTGCTTACCTCATCGTTCTGATGACATCATTGTTTACATCATCAGAATTCAAATTAAATTTGTTCTCTTCCACCTCATTTTACTTTTATACCATGAATTTACTATAATAATTCTACCTTTCAAATTAAAAATCATACTATTATATAATCACATCATACTACTATAATGTAATATTATAATAATATATTTGAATGAATTATTTTATCGGAAAAGATAAAATACCAACTTTCAACCAATGTCACATGCTAAAAATTCCTCAAATTAAATCAACATTAAATAAATATTTCCTTATCATATATATCAACAATTTATTATTCACAAATAATATTACAGAACTACAATATTGACAACCATGTCGTTCCCAAGAAAGAGGGGGCTTTTCGATAAGGATTTCTCTCTATTGGCGCGTAATTAGGTGACTAAACCCCTTTCTGTTGGGTTTCCACACATAAAACACAGCGGAAATAAACCAATTTAAAGGCAATTCTGAAACCCTAAAACAGGATCCATGCGAAAAAAAAATTAATTCAGAGGTTTAGAATTTATACCGATTATAGAATACTCTGAAACCGCTTCGAATCTCCAACGCAATCCAATGGAACAACGTCTCTATGGTATGCACATGAACGCTCGCGAATCGTCGCACGATTCTGCAATAAAGGGAGCTGCGGTACTAGCCACCAAAGGAACAGGATTTTTGAAAACTTTTTCTCTAGTCTCTCTCTAAGAGCGGCTAGGGTTTTTAGGTTAATGATTCGTTACCTAAAATGACTGATATATATCATATATATATAGTAGTTAATAAGAATTAATCAAAAATCCTAATCTAATAAAATCCGAATTTATATATGTATATATCTTAATTAAGTCTTACTTAATTAATATACCTATATATAAATTATCCTATTAATTTAAATTAAGTAATTTAAAATTCTATCAATCATATTGACATATTTAAATCTTTACAATTTAAATTAATTTCCTTTTAATTACATTCTTTGTATGTGACCCTATAGGTTATTATTACGTTGGCAATAATTTTAAAATCATATTATAAAATTATAAACAGTGAACGACATCTAGTAATGCATCACTGCTACCCAAGTAATAATAAGATCGATGATTCGATGCAACCTTTTCGCGACCAATGTTTCAATGCAATTTAATCCTTTTAACCTTAATATCCTAGATTAAACTCGAGACATGGAATGTGTCATACTCTTCATAATTTAATATGAGTTTTTCTTGATCAATGAGTAAACTATATGAAACAAATTACTATTTGAGCATGGCCATGCATTTCATAGTCCTACTCAATCAAGAGGCCTATGGATATCACCCCTAATAAATAGGAGGGTTAAATTCCATCTAGATCACTCATATTCCTCACACGATTCATGATGTACCCAATAATCACCTTTATAATCCACCCTATTAAAGGTGACCTTTGATGATATCAAAGTACATAAATTCTCGTGTAGTAATATAGTGATTTCAGGTCGGAGGACAATTACATCATTGTCACTATGAGAATTGCTAATGACACTTCGCATAATGCTCCACATAGAATTCTTATGGTGGGTCTGTCTAGTACATCGTTGTCTAACATGTATATATGCATTGACTTAATATCTCATATATTTATGACCAATGAGATTTGGTCATCAGTCAATCCACATACTAGTCTCAATGCATCATTATTGTCCCATCAACAATGATACTCGACTAGGGACATTTAAGAGCAATGATACTAATTATAATTATATAATCTCATGTTCAAGTCACATACTTGAAACTATATAATTTGTATCACTATTCTAAGAAATTTTATTATGTTAACATTTATATAATGCAGTAAATAGAACCATTATAAAATCATTCATTTATTCAATCAAATGTAATATCAAAATGTTAAGCAATTATATCAAATAATTGGTCTCTAGGGCATAAACTCTAACACTTTCCTCGACAGAACTTTCTAGACATTGTCAATAATGCTATTTAATAATATTATTCAAATAATATGAATTATTGATTTGATAATTTAAAATATTGTGCAATGACAATTATTGAATCAATAATATAAAATATCAACGTAGCAATTATTAAATCAATAAAATAAAATATTAAACAGTAATTACTGTAGCAATAATTGCGTATAACTAAGTGACTTCTCACGTAAGCATCAATAATCAATACCGTATGTTACAATGAAATCACACCAGATTCATCGTACTTTTATCATCACCGCATTTTCAACAAAGTTAACGGTAAAACTTTCGTCGTTATTTTTATAAAAAGTTATTTCTGTTGTTTTCTAACTCCGACAGCAATCCCGTTGTGGGGTCCACTAATGATTGTGCCGTCGTACGGATATTCCTCGACAAAAAGAATATTCCCCGACCAATTGAATATTTTATAACAACTTGCATACTTTGCAAAATTTATAAATATTACCCACAACTATAACATTATATCAAAACCACACCATAATATTCAAAAATATATTTCGAGAAAAATTAATCTTTAATATTTGAAAGTTGGGGTCTTACAACCTCCCCTTCTTATGAAATTTCATCCTCGAAATTAGTGTACGTACCTGGTATGTCGTAGAGGTGAGGATACATTGAATTCATTTCAGATTCTAACTCCCAGGTCATTTCCTCAACATCGTGGTTTCTCCAAAAAAGTTTGACTTGAGGTATAACCTTGGAGCGTAGAATATGCTCCTTCTTATCCAAGATATTGACAGGCACCTCTTCATACGTTAAATCTTCCGCTATTTCGTCCGGTTCTAACCCAATAATGTGGTTCGGCTCTTTCACATATTTACGTAACATTGATATGTGAAAAACGTTATGAACACGAGGATTGAGCCAATGAATCGAGGATTGAGCTTTCCTCTCTTTCCAAATCTTATATCTCCTTTCCATGGAGAAACACGTTGCAACACATGTTCTCCAACATTGAATTCCACGTCATTTCGATGAAGATCAGCATAACTCTTTTGTCGATCTTGTGAGGTTTTTATACGTTGACAGATCATTTAAATCTTTTCTGTGGTCATGCGTACCAATTCTGGTCCCAAAAATGTTGCTTCACCTACCTCATCCCAACATACTGGAGAACGACACTTACGTCCATACAACGCCTCAAATGGAGCCATGCCAATACTCGCTTGATAACTGTTGTTGTAGGAGAATTCCACTAATGGCAAGAACTTGTCCCAACTTCCTTTGAAGTCAAGGACACAAAGTCTTAATAGATCTTCAAGAGTTTGAATAGTCCTTTTCGAATGCTCGTCCGTTTGAGGATGATATGCCGAACTAAATCATAAATTCGTGCCCATAGCTTTTTGCAAACTAACCCAAAATCGTGAATTGAATCTTGGGTCTCAATCAGAAACTATGGATACTGGCATACCATGCAGTCTTACAATCTCGTTTATGTATATACGAGCAAGATGTTCAAGTGTATAAGTTTCTTGTATAGGTAAGAAATGAGAAGACTTGGTCAATCTATCAACAATGACCCAAATTACATCTATGTCTTGAGAAACCTTGGGAAGACCAGTAACGAAATCCATGGTAATGTGGTCCCACTTCCATTCTAGAATTTGAAGTGGTTGCAATGGTCCTTTTGGCACTTGATGTTCTGCCTTGACTTGTTGACAAGTTAAACACCTCAAGATAGACTCTGCTATCTCTCTTTTCATATTTCTCCACCAAAATGTATATCGAAGATTACGATACATTTTCGTACTCCCAGGATGGATTGAAAACGGTGTGTTGTGCGCCTCCATCATGATTTTATACTTCAAGTCAGAATCGTTAGGAACACAAAGTCTGGAGTTGACTCGAAGTATTCCTTCTTCATTGATTCTTGTTTCCAAAATAGCACCTTCTTGCACTTTCTTCTTCATACGCATCAGCTCCAGGTCCGTAGCTTGAGCAACTTTAACTTTATCGATTAAAGTCAGTTCTACTCGTATATTTGCCACCATCACGTGGGTCCCTGGAGTCTTTATCTCTATCCCCATCCTTTGTAATTCATACCAAATGGGCCTTTGTGTTGACAAAATCGCACTCATATCCGCATATAATCTTCTACTAAATACGTCAGCTACCACGTTCACTTTTCCTGGATGGTATTTAATGGTATGATCATAATCTTTCAACAACTCGAGCCAACATAGTTGCCGCATGTTGAGTTCCTTTTGGGTGAAGAAATATTTGAGGCTTTTATGATCTGTATAGATCTCCACTTTCTCCCCATACAGTTAATGCCTCCAGATTTTAAGTGTGAAAACGACATCTATCAACTCTAGATCATGAGTAGGATAATTCCTCTCATATTATTTGAGTTGTCGTGAGGCATAGGCTATGACTTTTCCATGTTGCATGAGAACACATCCTAGCCCTGCCTGAAGCATCGCTGTAGATGACAAATCGCTCTGAACCAGATGGTAATATCAGAACATGTGCTGAAATGAGTCTCCTCTTGAGTTCTTGAAAACTCTTCTCACATTCCTCGCTCCAACCGAATTTTATATCTTTTCGAGTCAGCTAAGTTAATGGAGTAGCGATTCGAGAAAATTATTCCACGAATCTCCGATAATAACAAGCTAAGCCTAGAAAGTTACGTACTTCGGTCACTGACTTAGGTTTCTCCCAGTTTTGTATTACTTCAATCTTTGTTGGGTCAACAAATATTCTGTGATTTGATATCACGTGCCCAACGAATGCTATTTCCTCAAGCTAGAACTCACATTTCTTCAACTTGGCATATAGCTTGTTTTCACGAAGCTTTTGGAGTATTAGCCTCAAGTGCTGCTCATGATCATCACGGCTTTTGGAGTAAATGAGGATGTCATCAATAAAGACAATCACAAAATGATCCAAATATTCCTTGAATACTTGGTTCATCATAGCCATGAAGGCAGCAGGAGCATTAGTCAATCCAAAAGACATGACTAGGAATTCATAATGCCCGTACCGAGTTCTGAAAGAAGTCTTTGGAATGTCATCAGTTTTAATCTTCAACTGATGATATCCGAAATGAAGATCGATCTTTGAAAAGAATTTGGCACCTTGCAACTAGTCAAATAGGTCTTCAATGCAAGGCAACGGTGTAAAACCCCAACTTTTATGAATAAAGATTAATTTTTTCTCAAAATATATTTTTGAATATTATGGTGTGGATTTGATATAATGTTATAGTTGTGGGTATTATTTACAAATTTTACAAAGTAAGCAAGTGGTTATATAATATTCGATTGGTCGGGGAATATTCGTTTTAACAGGGAATATTCGTACGACGACACAATCATTGGTGGACCCCACAACAGAAGTATTTTCATAGTTAGAAAATGACAGAATTATCTTTTTATAAAAATAAAGGCGAAAGTGTTACCGTTAAAACTGCTTGAACTACCCTAGTAGTAAAAAATAAGAATACGCTGTGGTTGCATAGTAGCACACGGTATTGATTATTGATACTTACGTGAGAAGTCACTCAGTTATACTCAATTATTGCTACAGTAATTGTTGCATCATATCTCTCATATTATTAATTCAATTATTGTCACAGTATCATCTGCATAATATTTATTATTATTAAATCAATAATTGAGATGACAAAGTTATTTATATTATTATTTGCAATATTGACAATGTCTAGAAGTTCTATCAAGGAGAGATTTGGTCACCTAATTGCGTGCCAATAAGGAGAAATCCTTATCGGAAAGCCCCCTCTTTCCTGGGAATGACCTGATTGTTAAATATTGTGAGTTATAATATTAATGATGAATAAGTTCGTGTTGATTAAATATGAAATTGATAGTTTCATTGTGTTAGAATTATTAGTGTTAGTGGAAATCGACATTTATTTCGATAATAATTGACGTCTGGAGGTTATATTGACCAATCGGGTAATTAATCGGATAAATGAGCAATTAATTGCTATTATTTCACATGCTTATAACTATTTGTTCACATGTGTGTACTATTGATTCACATTCTTGTACTATTAGGGGATGTGATGCAAGATTGATAATACTTGCATGACTAAGTTAAAAATGGAGGTATAGTTGAAGGTACTATACTGTAAGTCATATTTTCACATGATTATAACTATTGATTCATATGATTGAACTATTGATTCACATTATTTATTATTAGGGGAGGTGGTGCAAGTTTGATAATACTTGCAGGAATAAATTAAAAATGAAGAAAAAGAGGAAGGTATTATACTGTAATATTTTGAGCTCCAAAATGTGTAATTGTCGAAACTATATTTTCCTATAAATAGAAGCTCATTCTTCCTTCATTTCTCACCAATTCACTAAAGCTATAGAGCAATCATTATAGAGAGAAATTATAGAGAGAAAGAAGAAGAGAAGTCTGCTACCTCACTCTTCTAGTATCCAGTCTTCTTCTAAGGTAAGGGGTATTATTTCTTTCGTATTCATGAAGAGAGTTATTTTTTTTCAATACTCGCAAGGGTTGTTATTTCATTCTTTATTATTATGTTGGAATAACCTGTCTATGCGAAGTACCGCATACATGGTAAAATTCTTCTGTTATTCCATTCTTTATTATTCTGTTAGAATAACTTGTCTGTGTGGTCTATCGCATGCCTGGTGAATTCTGTTGTTATTCCATTCTTTATTATTTTGTTGGAATATCCTGTCTGTGCGGATTACGGATGACCTGGTTACATTCTTTATTATTCTATTGGAATATCCTGTCTGTGCAGATTACGCATGACCTGGTTCCATTCTTTATTATTCAGTTGGAATAACCTTGATCGCGCGGTCTATCGCATGCATGGTGAATGATCCTTCGTATTCATTCCTTATTAAATTATGAAAATGATCGATCTACGTGGATTACTGCATGGCGGACAAAAAATCCATTTGCGCTTTCATATATTCTATTATACTCAAATTGGTTAAAGTTTTGGCTTCTATACTCCATGAAATTAGTAGAATATCCCGGATATTTGCGCTTCATCCAAAGATCTTTCATGGAAATATTCTTTTGAGCATTCTTGAATTTTACTCCACAAAAAAAAGATCATGTTGACAATTTGGGCGTTATTGATTTCTCGGATAAATTAAATTATAGATCTTTAAAAATTTATCCTTGAACTTGTTTTATTGAATTCTTTTAAAGAGGATTTAGATGGCGTTTAATGAAGGAAAGCAGGGGTGAATTAGAATTGTTTTTCGCCCAAGTTGTTTTGATAGAAGTGGAGGCAAACTAGAGAGTATCTAGACAAGAGATGGTCTACAAGTAAAAAGAAAAAAAATAAAAAAAAGGAGAGGAGGATATACAACTTGGAGAAGAATTGTTTTTACATTGAAAAAAAAGGCAAACTAGGAGAGTATCTAGACAAGAGGTCTCAGAGAAGAAGGAATCACTTCACTATAAATTGCAGAAATTAAATTCGTAGAAGGGTGGTGTTTTATTATTCTTCCTTAATTTCTATTATCTCGTAATTGGGATGATGTCTCCTTTATTTATTCAAGAGTTTATTTATTTATTATGAATTAATTATTTTTTTAGGCGATTGATGGATCTTTAAGTGAACAATGGTTTATTAGCTTAATTTCGCTTTAATGAAATATTCAACAGCTTTATCTATATCGATTTGAGCTTGAATTTGTGAATTGCCCCGATCAACAATTCTTTGTGGATTTACATGGATTCGAGAGAAGACGTTAAATCTAGACTTAATTGATATAGCATGTGTTCATTAATTTTGTGAATAACAGAGTTGTGATGAATGTTAAGGTAGAGATATGCTTAACGTCGCATGTAATCGTTAGAGAACTTAATCGTAAACTTCTTTTGGTTTAATTTGCATAGAGATATTGTGAGTTAATTGATTGGAGTGTTTGGCTTAATTTCGCCTTTAATTGTGGATTTAAGTTAATTTGGTATTAGTGCAATCGAGAGGTGGTTAATGCTACAATCGTGTTCTCGATTAATAAACCGGAATATCAATCGAACCGGGTAAAAGTGAATTAATCTGAGTAAAGCTTAGAGTGAAATCATGAGCCTAATTATCTAAGTATTGTTTGAAAATTGAGTTTTATCTGTGTGGGTTATTAGTGATAGTTAGAATATTAGTTGTTAAGATTTTCTCCTCATTTATTCAAGTTAGTTTAATAAAATTCGATTAGTTAAAAATTGATAGTTGTAAGCTTTGAGTTCTTGCTAATTGTCTCTCGTGGGAACGATACTTAACTTATCACTTTATTACTTGTTGACCACGATACTTGCTGTGTGTTGCATGCGAATTAGATTTTACCCAACAAGTTTTTGGCGCCATTGTTTGGGATATATTAGCCTAGATCTTAATTTATTACAATATCGCTTAAACTAATTCAGCTTTTACTTAAACAATTTTTTTTTTTACTTTGTTTGTTATCTTATTTCGTGTGATTTGAGCAAGTTTATGCAAACACGGTCCAAAAAATCCCGACTGCTTCTTTTGAGGACGACATCGAGAAAAGATTTCAAAGATTGAGTAAGTGGATTAAGGAAACAAGACAGAATTTGAGACACCAAAAAGAAGAGGAAATGGCAAACCAAGATCATAAAGCACTAAGGACTTTGCAACACCAAAGGTGACCGAATCATAGCAATAAGCATCACGAGGCCCGCAATAGCCGCAAAATACATTTGAAATTAAGCCGAAAACGATTCAAATGATTCGTATTCTTGCTCAGCATTGGGGGGGTTGCGAATGACGATCCAAACGAGCATCCGGGTCGGCTTTTCTTGAGATATGCGATACTTTTCTTTCAGATAAATGAGTGTCGATGATGCAAGACGACTTCGCTTGTTCCCATTCACCTTACGGACAAGGCGAAGAGTTGGCTACACTCCCTACCATCCGGATCTATAACTACGTGAAAGACCTAGCTCAAATTCCTCGCCAAATTTTTCCCACCGCAAAAAAATGGCTAAAATGAGGAACGAGATAACGATGTTTGAACAAAGAACACGGGAGTCATTGTATGAGGCATGGGAACGATATAAAGAATTACTTCAAAATGTCCACATCACGGTTGTTGTCAAAATGGTTGCAATTGAACACATTTTATAATGGATTGAATGGGAACATCGTAATCGAGCATCGATGCAAATTTTGTGGAGCATTTATGGCAAAGAGCTATGAGGAAGCGTATGAGAGTTGATAGAGACTATGGCGCCTAACAATTACCAAAGGCCCACCATGAGAATGAATCAAGCAAAGGTCGCAGGAGTGTTAGAAGTTGATGGAATGACTGGCAATACAAGCACAAATTTCAGCTCTCTCAAAGAAATTTGATTCTATGGCGGGGGTATAAATCAAGAATAAGCACAACAGACACAAAGAAGTGGCAAGTATTTGTGAGTTGTGCGCGGAGAACATTCTACTTTACCAATGTGCAATTAATCCAAATTGCTATGCAATTTGTGGGTAGCTACAATAGAATTCCAAAAAACACCTATCGTAATACATACAACCAAGGGAATAGAACCATCCAAATCTATCGTGGAGTAATAACCAAAGAACAACAAGCTCCAAGGCCATCGTATCCCCAGATTTCAGACACATCAACAACCAACCCAATACCAAGAAAGGAAATCGATCCGAGGAGTTGGTGGCAAAGTACATAACCAAAGAATGAAGCAAATGCATGAAAAATCAAGCAATGGCTATGAAAGCACAAGAAATAGCCATGAAATCACAAGAAACCGCAATAAAAAATTTGGAGAATCAAATAGACAAATTGCACTAGCATTGAATAATAGACCACAAGGAACACTACCCAAAGGATACCGAACGAAACCCAAAAGGTAATCACGAGCAATGTCAAGCTATTATATTGAGGAGTGGAAGACATCTTGAGGGGCAAGAAACAAAAACAAAATGTGTGTAAAGGAAGTTGAGACAGATTCGAAAATGCAGAGATTGAGACTTTAACAGGGGGATAAATAAACCAAGAAAACGAAAGCATCCCAAAGAGCTTAACCAACCAAATATATCCTCCCCACCATTTCAAAGACATGTAATTCAAAAGGCGTAAAGTAGACAAACAATTCAAGAAAATTTTTGGAAATTTTTAAGAAACTTCAAATCAATATTCCGCTTGCGTAAGCCCCGAGAGCATATGCCTAGTTATGCCAAATTCATGAAAGGGATTCTATCGAGAAAGAAAAAGTTGGGAGACTATGAGACAAGAGGCTTTAATGTAAGAGTGTAGTGCAAAGTTGTTACAAAAATGAAAATTGCCACCAAAGTTGAAAGACCTGTGTAGCTTCACCATTCCATGCACAATTGGGAATACGACGCTCAACAAATGTCCGTGTGACTTGGGAGCAAGTGTGAATCTTATGCCACATTTGGCCTCACACAGAGTTGGGGTTGCTCGCACCCAAGCCTACAAAAATTTTCTTTGCAATCGGCGATAGGTCAAGAATATATCCAAGAGGCATCAGGGAAGACATCCTAGTGAAAGTGGACAAATTCATATTCCCCGCAGACTTCATTATCTTAGACTATGAGGAAGATAAAACATCCCAATCATTCTAGGGAGGCCTTTCTTGCTACTTAGCAGGACGCCATCGATGTACAAAAAGGGGAACTGACTATGAGGGTTCAAGACCAGAAATTAAGTTCAATGTGTTTAAGGCCATGAAATTCCGAATTTGATGGTGAAGAATGTTTTAGGATGGATCTTATCGACCACATAGTTGGTGAAGACATGAACAAGAGCTTGAGAACGATCCATCGGTGACAACATTATTGGGAGGTGAAGGACTTGACGATCCGAAATTGGAGAATATTTGCAAGTATTGGACTCTCTCGCCACGAGTAAGCAAATTTAAAGCACCATTCAAACATCGCACACGGAAGAGAGGACAACAACAAGAATGAAATCGCTATCGAGGAACCACCAATTTTGAGTTGAAACCACTCCCTAAACACCTCGTGTATGCGATTTAGGCCACCAAATTCTTTACCTCATATTATTTCACCGCACTAAACGAATCAGCAGAAGAAAAGTCATCATGAAAAGCTTTTAAACATAACATCCAAGAATAGGATGGACAATAACCGACATCAAAGGAATCACCCAACCTTTTGCATGCATAAAATTTTGATGGAGGATGATGCTAGACCTGGCCATGGAACAACAGAGACTACTCAATCCGATCATGAAAGAAGTAGTCAAGAAGGAAATTCAAGTGGTTAGACGCAGTATCATCTACCCAATTTCAGATATAGCAAGTGGGTTAGCCCAAAGGCAATGTGTGCCTAAAAAGGAGGTACGACCGTGGTTCAAAACGAAAACAATGAGTCGATTCCAACAAGAACAAAGGATCGGATGGAGAGTTTGTATGGACTACGTAAAATTGAATAAAGCGACTCGCAAGGATCATTTCCTTTGCCCTTCATCGATCAATTGCTGTATGATCCAAGGGGCATGCATACTATTGTTTATTGGATGGATACTGTGGTAAACCAAATTGTCATCGCCTCCTTGAGGACCAAGAAAAGACAACATTTACGTGTCCGCAGACGGTACGCTCAAGATTCGTGAGAATGTCATTCGACTGTAAATGCACCCGCCACTTTCCAACTGGTGGTATGATGGCCATCTTCTCGATATATGGTGGAAAAGAATGTGGAAGTCTTCATGGACGATTTCTCCGCCTATGGGGATAATTTTGACGCGCGGCTTGGAAAAAATCTAATAATGGTCTTACAGAGATGCACTAACACAAATGGTACTTAATTGGGAGAAATGCCACTTTATGGTGGAAGAAGGCATAATTTTGGGACACAAAGTATCGATGCAAGGATTGAGGTCGATAAAGCCAAGTCGAAACAATTGAGAAATTGCCTCCACCAAGTTCAATCAAGGGTATTAGAAGCTTTCAGACACGCAGGTTCTATAGAGGTTCATTCGGATTTTTCAAAAATAGCAAAACCATTGTGTAACCTCCCGAGAGAAGGATTCAATATTCAAGTTCGATGAGGAGTGTAAGTTGGCCTTCGAAGTTGTTGAAGAAAAAGCTAACTACAAACCCATATCGCCGCCCCGATTGGAGCATGCCGCTCAATTAATGTGTGATGCAAGCGATTATGCAATCTGGGTCGTGTTGGGCCAACGCAGTAAACAAGATATTCCATGTTATTTACTATGCAAGTAAAACACTCACAGAGACCCAATTGAATTACACAACAATGTAAAAAGAATTACTTGCAGAGTGTACGCTTTGATAAATTTCGCCTACTTGATCGGCAAAGGGTAATAGTTTATACGGATCATGCGCCATTCGGTATTTGATAGCAAAAAAAGACGAAAACCACGCCTTATCCGATGGATCCTCCTCTTACAAGAATTTGACTTAGAGATCAAGGATGTAAAAGGGACAGAGAACCAAGTTGTCGATCATCCGTCAAGGCCGGAAAATTTTGATAAAGAGAAAGAGGATAAGTGTGTCATCAACGAAACCTTCCCCGATGAGCAATTATTCGGATTCAAATGTAAGTACCATGGTATGCAGATTTCATCAATTATCTCACAAGAATATACTACCTCCTCGATCTTACACGACATCGTAAAAAAAGAAGTTTCGCATCGATGTCAAATGGTATATGTGGGACGAGCCGCATTTGTTCAAACAAAGCAGCCGACAAGATGATCCAAGATGTGTGCCTTACAAAGTGTGAAGAACATCTTGCACGAATGTCACTCATCCGCATATGGCGGGCATTATGGTAGTACAAGAACAAAGAAAGAAAGGTGCTTCAATCGTGGTTTTATTGGCCAACCTTGTTTAAAGACGCCATCAATTTGTCAAAACATGTGATCGTCACAAAGAGTGGGTAACATATCAAAAGAAATGAGATGCCATTACAAGTAATATTAGAGGTTGAAATCTTCGACGATGGGGCATCGACTTCATGGGACCGCTCCCTCGCCTCTCAAAGAATCAATATATTCTACTTATGGTGGACTACGATCAAAATGGGTAGAAGCCACAAAGACTACCATCGAACGATGCCAAAGTGGTCCTAAGATTTTTACAGAAAAATATCTTTACAAGGTTTGGAACACCGAGGGCCATAATAAGTGATGAGGGAAGTCATTTTTGCAACAAAGCATTTACAAATTTCGCTGGCAAAATATGGGGTCAACCACAAAATAGCGACGACTACCTATCACCCCCAAACCAATGGACAAGCAGAGAGGTTTCAAACAGGAGGTCAAGAAAATATTGAGAAAGTAGTCAACCCAAATCGTAAGGATTGGTCGCTTCGATTAGATGATGCACTTTGGGCATACCGAACCGCATACAAGACTCCAATTGGCATGTCACCTTACCAGTTGTTGTATGGAAAGGCTTGTCATCTTCCGGTTGAGCTACAACACAAGGCGATTGGGCTATTCAAAACCTCAATTTCGATCAAGCAAAGAAATGGGGAAAAGAGATTACTACAGCTTAAATGAGCTTGACGAATTCAGATTACACGCTTACGAGAATGCACAATTATACAAAGAAAAGATGAAAAAATGGCACGATCAGAAAATCAATCACCGAACGTTCATGCCAGTAAAGTCAAGTCATTGCTGTTCAATTCAAAACTAAGGTTGTTTCCAGGGAAACTAAAATCACGGTGGTCAGGACCATTCACAATAAAAATGGTTTTCCCACATGGTGCCGTGGAGTCAGATAGTAGAAACCCATTGAAACCTTCAAGGTCAATCTCACCAAAGATCAAGCATTATTGGGGCGAGGATGCAAATGTGGACACCATCAACATTACCCTTACCGACACGCAATAAAACATGAGGGACTTTCGGGCTAGCGACATTAAATCAAGCGCTACTTGGGAGGCAACCCAAGCTCTAAACTCTATCTCTTACTTACATTTAAATTTGTAGTTATAGCTTAGTCATTAGAAGGTATACTTGAGAGTAACAAAATCTCTATAATTGCAGAACCCCAAGCATGTGCAACAGCAATAACATTACAGAGCGTAAGAATAAAAAGGTCCATACACGATCAAGGCTGTAATCCCAAGACCGATCTCAAGGCTACCCAAGCAGCTTTTCCTAAGACCACCCTTAAGACGACCGACAATACCACAGAAGAAGGCAGACATCGCTTAATAACGTTTAACTAGCGCAGATCAAGGCCACAACAACACGATCGAGCTAACATTCTCAGATCATGAAGCACCGATCAATGTGCTCGGCACATCATCAAGGCTTACAAAAAAGAATTACTCGATCAACAGAGTGTGGTCAAGGCCGATCACAAGCTAGAGCTAATGATGATCACACAGCATGGAAATTCAAAGAATTAAAGAGTCATGATTGAATTGAATAACTCCACCTCTCCACCTCTCTACTTCATCAATACCACTTCTCCACTTCTCCTAATTCTATTGCACTTCCTCTTCCCCATAACTCCACATTAATTTATCTTTACACTCCTTTTCCTTTCCAAATTCCAAAACCACTAACCCTTCCAAGTCCCAACTACCACCCACGTTAGTTTTCTAGTGTTCTATATGAAGTTCCTTCATTCTAAACATCTTAACATTATAACACTCAAGAATCATAACCCAATCCTAAATCTAACACTAGCCTTGCATAAAGTGATACAAATTAGGACTTCTCTTCAAAGAGGCAAACCCAACTTATAAAAGGTGTGATAATTTTCTTCATCCCTCACCAAATTTCTTATTGTGACATCCAATAAAGGAGTGGTAAAGTCGAGATTGTGAAATCAAGAAGAAGGTGCAAAATTTTGAGTGTTTGGGTAGCAAAGCTTCATCAACAAAACAAGTTTGGGGGAATCACACACTCGCCCACCAACCGCTTGAGAGAAAAATACAAAACCGTATTCTCGAGTCAACAAATTAGAATCAACATGTCGTCACACAAAAGACAAAGGGCATCAACCTCTTCGACTCGCCCAACATATGACCATACAAAATTTGTGAGCGAGAGGGCCGCAGAGAGATTCCACACATCAATTGGCAAGAAAAATTTGGTGCTAGAAAGAGGATTGAAACCAAATGCGAATTTGGATGGTGATATGGCGCTGCAAATTGTAGAACGCAATTGGTTTCAACTGGTAGAGCAACCACTTCCAGCGGCAATCAACATAGTCAAAGAGTTTTACGCGAATGCAACTGAACATGTCAATCATGTTGTCATGGTTCGAGGAAAACCGAAGCGCTTCACGTCAAGCTTATCAATGAATATTTTGGGTTGACACGCCACAAGAAGACCCAGATGAAGATGGGTTGCCCGAGCTAGATGAGTTGATTGTCCGATTATGCAAACCAGAACAAAATGGACGATTAAAGTTGAACGACCAAAAAAGATATGTTTTCCTCATGCAAAGACCGAAGTCGATATGGAAAGGCATGGCATGCATTCATTTGTGCTAGATTAATGCCCACGAGCCATCTAACCGAGGTTACTAAAGCACGCGCCCAATTATTGTATGGAATCGCTCACCACCACTATCTTGTGAATAATTCTATTGTTTTCTATAATGTTGATGTGGGGAATGTATTCAAGAATCAATTGATCGAGCACTACGGGAAGTACCACAAAGCGCTATCGTATGGGTTTCTAATTACCGATTTATGCCTAAGGTCAAAAGCAAAGGGGCAACCTAATGAACCAATTCAACAACCATTATCCATAATCGACCATGCAACTATTCAGAGGTATATAGCTTGGGATGGAGCACACCCCCCACCCGCGGTGGTGAAGGTTACATCATGATCCGCCAACCATCATCCCTCATGAAAGTGAAGGACCCAAGACAAGAAGAACTCCGCTACCACTCATGAGGAACAAGCACGGTCCCAAGGAATCAATTCATGTGGTCAATGAGCGCACAAGATTTAATGCATCAAGATAATGCAAACGATTCAACACCCTTGCCGAGGCATTTGCCTGCTGTAATCCAAACGCCAACCAACAAGTTATGCCTACTCCTCCTATCTTGCCAACATATCCTCCTTCGACGATGACGCGCATTAATGCGGTTTCTTGTGAAGTCCTCAAATTTTCTATTTTTGAGCATATATATAAAGTAATGAGGGCATTCCTTAATTTAAGTTCGGGGATTTGTTTTATTTGTTTTAATTGCATTTGCATGATAGTTATAGTTTTCAATTGCATAGTAGTTTTAAATTAGTTTTTATTATCAATAAATATAAAAATATAATATATAAATATAATATATATATATATATATATATTAATCCAAAGGGATAGTTGGATATGTTGTCGCTTTCGTCAGGCCAATGATGAGGTTGGAATTTGGTGAAATTGTGTGATACTTAGTAAGGGAACTTTGAAATAATTTTGTGTTATAAGTTGAATCTTTCACCGCTTGAAACTATTATAAAAGGGTTGCACTAACATACCAACTAGTAGATTGATCATGTTAAATTGATTCATAATAAAGCTCTAAAAGGCATCACTAGTTTAAATATAAGAATGATAAGAATGAGTAGTGATAACTAGTGTTAGACAAGAACTTAAGTTTGAGGAATATTTGGGGTATATAAGCCTGCTTTTTAATAAAAAAAAATAATAATAATAATAATAATATACCGTATTAGTTTTGTTTCGGGGCCTTTGTTACTTGAGCAAGCACGCCTCAAGGGGTATCTTAAAACCTAGCCCTCTAAGGTCTTATGTGGTCCGGGAGTCGTCTGGGAGTCGAAAGCTCGCTAAGGGGTATCACCATTAGCCTAATGGAATGAGACATTGCATAATCATGGTTAAAATATATATATATATATATATATATATATATATATATATATATATATATATATATAAAAGAATAAAACGGAAATAAGAGCAAGATGCCCCTCAGAATGTTAAGTGAGGTATAAATACCCCAAGTCAATTCTTTTATGATGGTTTGTGTCTAGCTTTGGTCGATCAAGCTTATTGTTGATTTCTTATTTTTATTCTCGTTGAAGCCTTAGAAGAGGTGTGTTATGTTTTAAATTTGATAAGACGTCAATTTATGTTGTTGGTACACACACACACACACATAGTAGTGATATCATTTTGAGATTCAATGGTCACTAGAAATTGTGGATTGGTTTCATATGAGGTATTGCTATATTTACATGATTTCTCCGAGGCCTTGTCGTTGATTTGGTATTACTAATTGGATACGGATTCAACATTTTAGGATTAGTTGCATTGCATTGCATTATGTTGTGGTTTGCTTGAGGACAAACAACGCTTAAGTTTGGGGGATTTTGATGAGTAGGTTTTTAAACCATGAATTATGTTCGATTGGTTTGTTTTTGTGTTTGTTTTTATGCATTTTTATGTTACCGCTGATGGTTTTTCGCTTAATGAAGGAAAAGCAGAGGCGCTTGCGCTTTGGAAGCATTTGAGATTGTGTGATCGGCCCATGAAGTTGTCGATGGGGTATACTGGCAATACGAGGAGGCGAAATACCGATCATACCGGTATGGGCGTAGATATCGATGCGGAGCGACGATCGATCATACATGGCTAGCAAACAAATACGGTCGATTTCATTTCACATATCGATGCACGAGCTACCGATCACACCAAGGAAGGCTAGGCGACGCCGATCATACCAAGCTGACTTGGTTTTTAAAGAGGATTTAGATGGCAAAGAAATTGGGGTGAATTAGAATTGTTTTTAAGTTGTTTTGGATAGAAGTGGAGGCAAACTAGAGAGTATCTAGACAAGAGATGGTCTACAAGTAAAAAGAAAAAAAATAATAAAAAGAGGAGGATATACAACTTGGAGAAGAAACGACATTGAAAAAAAAACTTGGAGGTCTAGAGAAGAAGGAATCACTTCACTGAAATTGCAGAAATTAAATTCGCAGAAGGGTGGTGTTTTATTATTCTTCCTTAATTTCTATTATCTCGTAATTGGGATGATGTCTCCTTTTATTTATTCAAGAGTTTATTTATTTATTATGAATTAATTATTTTTTTTAAAGTATTGATGGATCTTTAAGTGGAACAATGGTTTATTAGCTTAATTTCGCTTTAATGAAATATTCAATGCTTTATCTATATTGATTTGAGCTTGAATTTGTGAATTGCCTCGATCAACAATTCTTTTGTGGATTTACATGGATTCGAGAGAAGACGTTAAATCTAGACTTAATTGATATAGCATGTGTTCATTAATTTTGTGAATAAGAGTTGTGATGAATGTTAAGGTAGAGATATGCTTAACGTCGCATGTAATCGTTAGAGAACTTAATCGTAAACTTCTTTTGGTTTAATTTGCATAGAGATATTGTGAGTTAATTGATTGGAGTGTTTGGCTTAATTTCGCCTTTTAATTGTGGATTTAAGTTAATTTGGTATTAGTGCAATCGAGAGGTGGTTAATGCTACAATCGTGTTCTTGATTAATAAACCGAATATTGAATCGAATCAAAAAAAGTGAATTAATCTGAGTAAAGCTTAGAGTGAAATCATGAGCCTAATTATCTAAGTATTGTTTGAAAATTGAGTTTTATCTGTGTGGGTTATTAGTGATAGTTAGAATATTAGTTGTTAAGATTTTCTCCTCATTTATTCAAGTTAGTTTAATAAAATTTGGATTAGTTAAAATTGATAGTTGTAAGCTTGAGTTCTTGCTTAATTGTCTCAATGATGGGAACGATACTTAACTTATCACTTTATTACTTGTTGACCACGATGTGGATACTTATTGTGCTCGTGTAAAAGTGTGAAAAACCTTTTAATTAGATTTTACCCAAGAATATTAAATGACGGCTCGACGACTTTATGTGGGACCCATAATGTGAAAGCGATTGGATGAAGAAAACGACAAGTATAAGTTGTTTATAAATAATGGCGTAGTTATTTACTGAATTATCTTTGTTGGAATACCCTTGGTTAAAACACAAGAATACTGCGTTGTTGCACAAGATGACACTTACCGTATTGCTCCAATTATTGATTCTTACGTAAGAAGGCATTACTCAATAATTGTTACGATAATTACTATTCAAAAGATTTTATTTTATTGATTCAATAATTGTCAAGCGTTGATATTTATATTACATTGTTGTTTCAATAGTTGTCACTACACGATATTTTCTATTATCGAGACAATAATTCATATTATTTGAATAATATTATTAGATAACATTATTGGCAATGTCTAGAAAGTTACATCTAAGGAGAGGTTTGGTCACCTAATTGCTTGGCGCCCGAAGGAGAAATCCTTATTAAAAGCCCTCTTTCCCCGAGAACCGCTGATTATCGATATTGTGATTCTGTAATATTATATGTGAATAATTAATTATTGATTTATATGATGAGGAAAATATTCATTTTATGTGGATATAGATGGAGAAAATTTATAAAGTGACAATTGTTGAAAATCGATATTTTATCTTTTCTGATAAAATAATATTTGATTATATTATTATAATATAATAATGATGATATTTTTTACAATGAATGTGGGATATATGAGTATATGAGAAGGAAGAATATTTTTGTTGCAAAAGTTGTTTAAAACATATTAAACATGTCTGTGGGCCCATTTCTTGACTAAAATTTGATTATAGCCCGTAGAATCGACCGTTTGTGGATTTCGATCAATTTTTGTTTGGAATTTGGAAAAACTTTCTTCTGCAAAGTTGTAGATAATAGAATTTCCTATGACAATGACATAAGGTTTGAATTTTCTGACAAAAGGGCCATTTATTATGAATTATTGAAGTTCCGGATTAATTGATTAACATTTTTTTTTTGGAGTTTTAAGTGACTTTTGCATGAAAAACGTTTTTGTTACTTTAATTGAGTGGATGGCTGATGTCTTGATTCAATTAGTGTGCGTAGGAGGTTTTAGAAAAATAATAATATTATTTATTAAATTTTATGCTTTGGTGTTCTAAGCATTTTCCTATAAATATGGTGCTTAGGTTAGAATTAAAAATCACCAGAAACACAAGTTTTCTCTCTCTATATTATCGAGAGTATTCTTGTGAGTATTTTGATACTTTGAGTGTTTCTATACGGTGCAAGTTCCTTCAATTATTATATCCAATTATTCCATCGGAAATCTTGTCTTTTCCGAGATAAGGGATATTATTTTTAAATGATATTATTTTCTTCAATATCATTACGCCGAAATATTAGTTTGAATTTTTTATCAAATTTGGAACTTTTTGTCTCGGGGTTACTATTCACGTATACGGTACTATTCACGAATACGACACTATTCACCAAAAAAAATGAAATTTTCTTCTTTTTGTCCAAAATATCTATTATGGATACTAGCTTTGATTGTATCCATGTTTTGATTATTCTTGAATTTTACTCCACTATGATTACTTATGAGGTATTTTTGGATATGGATAAACCGAAATACGAATCCTTAATATTTGTTATTTTGTTTCACTGGATTCGTTTCCTTTAAAATATTTTTCATCATCCTCCGTCCTAAATGATGATATTACTGAATATCTTTGGCCTGTAGTGCAAAGATGAATGATTTCTAATGAATATCTTTGGCTCGTAGTACAAAGATGAACATGTGTTTAGATGAACATGACCAACTGATGAATATCTTGGCCTGTAGTGCAAAGATGAATATTTGATTCCAGATATATATTGATTGATGTTACAGGGATAAAATATCGACGATGAACTTTTAAATTCATTCTCTACTTAACTCTTCTAATGAATTATTATTTCCGCTGCGAATATTGATTTAAAACTGGTTGTCTATTGTATTCTATTAGATTTTTCCCTGTTGAGGACTAACGATAATTTTTTCTATATTATCTTAGTCATAATGTTCTTTACTGGGCTAATTGAGCTCACCCTTTTCCTTTTTGTTCCATTTTTCTTATCAGGAGGCGAGAATGTAGCGAATACTACTCAGGGTATAGAATGAAGGTTCTAGAAAGTCGTTTTAGTAGTCCTCACCATTTTTATAAAATAGTGTATCAATAATTATAATGAGGACTTATTTGAGTGTGGATATTTTCTAGATGACAATATTTGTATTTAAACTCACAGTTTTTATGTTGTATTAATAAAGTTGTAGTTGTTTACATACCATGTATTTGACGACTTCGAGAATGGGTGTTGTATACCTATTTTGGGGGCGTCCACAATTGGTATCGAGCTTAGGGATATGATCTCCGTGGAGATCGGGAATAGAACTAGGAGGGAGAGCGAGTAAATCCTTCGCTAGTGTGTCCTACCTAAGCTTATTTGTTGGTCGGTTATAATATAGGGATATTATGTGATATGTTAATTTGTTAACCCTTGTTTTATGGCAGTATTTGAGAATGTCGACTGAGAATGTTAACAATGGAGTAAATGAGACCGTGGAGACGCCTGTAGTCACCAACGAGGAGAACCTGCAATAGGCTGGCAATGTTCCCCCCCTGTGAACAACACCACTTGGAAAGCGTATGATGAACGATGGGATGTTTAGAAACTTTTTGCGCTCATGCAAAATCGAGACGAGGAGACTCGTGTTCAAAATCTGAGGAGGAAATGATAGCAATTCACGGTTTGTCACAAACAAGCGATTCGAGGAGTTGGGACCACGAGTGCAGGGAAAGCGGATCCGATTAAGGCGGAGACGTGGGTCAGAAAAATTACCAAGTTATTCAATGTCTTGGGATGCACGGAGGAACAAAAGGTTCCATTCGCCACCTTTATGTTCCGTAATGAGGCAAATTATTGGTGGGAATCTGTGAAGCGTACCCATCCAGCCGCACTTAGCATGTCTTGGGAAATATTTCAGAAACTGTTCAATGACAAGTACTTTCCTGAAAGTATTCGTCATATGAAGGAGGTAGAGTTTATTAGACTGGAGAAGAATAACATGACGATGTCCCAGTACGAGGAAAAGTTTGCAGAGTTGTCCAGGTTTGCACGTCATTTGGTGGAGAATGAGGAACGTATGACGCGGATGTTTCTGAGAGGTTTAAAACCCGACATACGTCAATATCTCATTTCTCATAAATTTTCTCTCTATTCGGATGTTGTCAATGAGGCTCAATTATTAGGCGAGATAACAAGTACGGTCAACCGAGGGGACCACAACCAAGATCATACTTGGGTGGCGACAAATATCGATCGAATAACGATAACTATTGGAGAAAAAGAATCTTGACAAAAGCGGTAACTACTCTGGTGGTAATCGTGGCCATGAAAATAGAAGAAGTGAGTTGGGGGGAGATTTTTAAAAAGAGGAGATTTAATAATGACACTGTGAAGACATCAGCACCAGCAGCAACTGGTTTTAAGGGAGGAGAACGACCACCCGTCGTATCTTATAAATGTGGAAAGAAGGACATATCATTAAACCGCCCTAGCAGTTTAAGGTATGTTATAAGCTTGTGGAAAGGAAGGACATATCGCTCGAGATTGCACTGTAGCGAAACCAAGTCTAGCAGGGATGGTGACTCAAAAGGCTGTCCCAGAAAAGTCAAAGTCAACTGTTCCTGGAAGAGCGTTTGTCGTGACTGGTCAACATGCGAGGAACCCAAACGAGGTGATCACGGGTAAGCTAATCATAAACTTATGCGAAGTTTATACATTACTAGATATCGGTGCTACCCATTCATTTATCTCTCCTACTTGTGCTCAACGTTTAAACTTGACTCCGGAAAAATTAGACCTTGACCTATCTGTGGAAACTCCGTTAGGAGAAACTTTAATCACATCCATTGTTTATAAATCTTGTTTGATCCAAGTTGGCACCATCACATTACCTGTTGACCTTATCTCTTTAAAGATACTTGCTTTTGATGTGATTTTAGGGATTGATTGGTTAACTACTCATCATGCCAAAATTGATTGTTTTCGTAAGGTTGTTAGTTTTCATATTCCTAATCAACTTGTTGTTCGAATTCAAGAAACTAAACCATTAAAATCAATCACTGTCATATCAAGTCATAAAGCTATTCGTTTATTGAAAAATGGATGTCAAGCTTTCTTAGCCCATGTCATGGATTTGAATAAAGACACGTCAGATTTGAATAATATTCCTGTTGTTATTGACTTTCCTGACATATTTCCTGAAGAACTTCCCAGTCTACCCCCAGAACGTGAAGTTGAATTCTTTATTGATCTTGAACCTGATACAAAGCCCATTTCTAAAACCCCATATCGAATGGCTCCTATTGAACTTCAGGAGTTAAAGGTCCAACTACAGGAGTTGTTGGACATCGGTTTCATTCGTCCTAGTACATCTCCTTGGGTTGCTCCTGTTTTATTTGTAAAGAAGAAAGATGGGAGTATGCGACTTTGTATCGATTACCGGCAATTAAACCATGTCACTATCAAGAATAGGTATCCGCTACCTCGCATTGATGACCTGTTTGACCAGTTGCAAGGAGCACAATTCTTTTCAAAATTGATCTTAGCTTACGATATCATCAATTTGAAGGTTAAAAGCGAGGATATTCAAGAGGCGCATTCGAGAACTTGGTACGGGCATTATGAATTCCTAGTCATGTCTTTTGGATTGACTAATGCTCCTGCGGATTTCATGGATATGATGAACCGAGTATTCAAGGATTATTTGGATCAGTTCGTTGTTGTCTTTATTGATGACATCCTCATATATTCCAAAAGCCGTGAAGATCATGAGCACCATTTGAAGCTGGTACTGCAAAGGCTTTGTGATAACAAGCTATATGCCAAACTGAAGAAATGCGAGTTCTGGCTTGAGGAAGTAGCATTCCTTGGTCACGTGGTGTCAAAACATGGAGTATCTGTTCACCCGGCGAAGATTGAAACAATACAAAGTTGGAAGCAAATCAAATCGGTGGCCAAAATACGTAGCTTTTTTTGGCTTAAATTGGTTATTATCGAGATTTGTGGAAGGATTTTCTCGAATCGCTACTCAGTTAACTCAAATTGACTCGTAATGATACAAAATTCGTATGGAGCAAGGAATGCGAGAAGAGTTTCCAAGATCTCAAGAGGAGACTTGTGACGCCCCCAAATCCGGGTATCTTCCAACCCGACAGATGGTGCTCCACGATACTACATTTCATACAATCATTCCATTGAAATAACAACAAAATGAGTGTAATTACTATCTTTGTATTACATCTGTAATAAATCCTTTCCCAGGTTCATAACCGAATACATTCGTTGTTCTATATAAGTATATTACATATAAATATACTAGTCTATTACAGGACGATTAATTGTCCATCTTAGCCTTGCCTTTATCTCTCTTAGAACTCTCCGTTCGTTCGGCTTTAGCTGCAAACATATGGTTCAAGCAAGAATGAGCATAACTAGCTCAGCAAGTCTTAACAACGAATCATATGAATATCACCTCAACAAACACATGCTTTAATTCTATATCTGAACAATTATCTATGAAGCATTATTAACATTTTACTAATACTCCTCATACAACAATTCCATAGCATAAATAATAGCTTAGGAATGATGAACCGGTCAATAGACCATGAACATACTCTTTTCGTTTTCATACTTGAAAAGGATATCCGGCACTAAGGCCATCCACCCGTCTTTACTTACGAGCTCTTCTAGGTGATCAGCCTATTGTACTCTATGTTGATCAACACTCTTACGTTAAACGTATTTATGTTTAACATTTGGCAACCTCGCGTGCCCATCGAATAATCAATGAAAAATACTTTTGTTTGTACATAGACAAACTTACCTTCTCATCCGTACCAAATACTTGGCATAGGATAGCG
This sequence comes from Panax ginseng, assembly GCA_020205605.1. Lineage (NCBI taxonomy): Eukaryota > Viridiplantae > Streptophyta > Magnoliopsida > Apiales > Araliaceae > Panax > Panax ginseng. The sequence continues at coordinate 63,869,718 of CM035145.1, read as the reverse complement.
TTAACAGTTCTATTTCAACAGACTTGTAAACAATTCAATCTATCCTTCAATACTTGTCTATCCCGGATAAAACAGGCATCGACTCTTTTTCTATTTGCCATTCATGCATTGTATATCATGCATCACGTAAAAACTTGGCTAACACAAAGGTCAGACAAGAGTTAAGAAAGACTTGCCTTCAAGCGTCTTCGAATATATATTTCAACTATTCTCAGTCTTTACAGGATCTACATGAGATATTCACAAAGCACACTGTAATTAGTTATCACATAAACTACCTTTACAGTTATAACCAACTTCTTTCTCTTCTATGTATTACTTGTTTTAACTTCATTATTAAAGTCAATTCGACTTTCTATACTTCATTTCGTTTCATTAACGTTCTTACGTCCTTAGCCGACATTCGATCATTAATGGTTAATTACCAACATTGAATATCGTTTACGGTTCACTCATTATGTATTGGTGTTCTTCGTTTAATTTCCATTAAACCTTACTCGTTCTTCTTATATTAACATCTTATAAGTGTTTTAAAGTAAGTCTCATTATGTACTTTAAGTACCTTTAACATCTTACTTTAGGTCTACATTCAAAATGGAACTAAACCTAACTTGGTCAACTTTTCCCCCATCACGCAATGTATTTGCGGCCGACATTCCTTATGTTTTAGTTAACATTTGTATTTTGAGTTAGTAGGGTACTACTAAAATTTGAGTCAGCTCTACTGGCGCCACCACCACTTTCTTTGTTTTTGGTTTTTGCCATGCCAGAAGTCTGTGCACCAGTTAGCCAAAACAGATTTGGTTTCTTAACGAAACTCCCGGTTTCCTAATTTGTTCGTTTTACATCCGAATTGACCCATTCAAATTCCTACAAGTCACAAATTACATCCTTTACGTGTTCGTATAAGAATTTCACCTTTTCGAATTCGTTAACTCGGAATTCACCTTTAAGTTCATTTTTAGGTGTTCGTTTAACGTTTTCGCCCGTTCAATATTCGTTTTCTTCGTTATAAGTCGGAATGCGATGATTCTTTCGCCAACGACTCTTAATTACCTTATCTCACGTGTTGACATTGGAAACTGACATTTTCAGTCACACGACAACTTTTGACCCTTAATCCGGACTTTATCGTTTTCGACGTTTAACGTCTATTTCATAAAATCCGTCATAACTTCGTTACTAATGTTCTGTAAGCCAAATCACATGGAATACTCCATGGACTTCATATCTACATCCTAACCAAATCAAGATGCACATACCTTAGCTACAACGATTTCAAAAAACGTTCAATTATAACTAAGTTCACGTTCAAGACTTTCTACATTTTCTACTTCCGTAAACACTTACGATTTCTATTTGGTCAAGACCTATCCATGATTTGGTCATTAATAAGCCTTCTCAATACACGATCTCCACTCATCTATGATTCTTCTATGAGAAAGAAATCAAAAAGATGAAGATTACGGTTTATAGGAATTTACCTTTGAAGTAGTTAACATTCTTGATAAACGTCTATTGGTTTGCTTGGAAGTAGAAGGATTATAGGATCCTAGCTCTTTTCTCTCTCTCAAATATGTTGGACAAACTTTGTAAAACCACCAAATGGCCAACATAAGCCTTATATTTATAGAAAAGCAAATGAGGGGCAAAATAGTCCAATTCCCCACCTCCTCACTTATTTACCACTTTGTCACCAAGTAAAGTACTTGGTGACCAAGTGATACACTTGGCTTGGACACCTCGTTGGCCGGCCCACCTTGCACATGGGTCATCCCCATGGGTTGCCCCATGGGTTGCCCCATGGGTTTTACCCATCCCTTGACCCATCGGTTCGACCCGCGGTTTACTTTTTGGATTAGGCTTGACATAAAAACATTGGGCTTTAACCAATCTAATATTGGGCCTTGACTTGGGCTTGTATAATTAATTCATTGGGTTTGTTTATTAATCCAAGTCCAATTGGATTGGATAAAATCCTTAGCTCATACTCTAATAATACAATTCGTATTCTACGCGTATTATTCACGTATTCTCTTCGTATAATATTCATATAATACTCGTATTATACATCGTACTATTCTTCATATCATACTCGTATACATACTAGTATAATACTCATATTCCTTACGTATAATAATCGAAACGACTATACGCATTACATTTCTCTTTCGGAAACCCTTAGGTTTTAAGTCCGCAGGTGAAAACTTCATTTGCCATAACGGTAATATTATTGGATTTTCCATAATATCGTCATATTCTAACATTACGCGTTTCTCAGAATTTCAAACCCTAGCTCTGAACGTCATTGGATGGATAGTGTTTTTACACAAACAATCTCAAAAAACCTTCGTTCTCATCTTGATAAGTCACAACAATTAATTCTAGCACAAAGCCAGAATACTAACCACATCTACACATTCTAGGTCATAGAACGACCTTCGAACATCTTGCTCACATAATAACTCAATTAAATTCATTTAATCCACATAATCAAATAAAAATTTAATTAATTAAAATTCGAAATTCTTGGGCGTTACATTCTTCCCTCCTTATAAGGATTCTGTCCCCAGAATCTCGCTACTCTTACATAAACAAATGAGGAAACTTTTCCTTCATTTTACTTTCGAGTTCCCACGTTGCTTCTTCAGCATCGTGGTTACTCCAAATTACCTTTATGGAAGGTATTACTTTATTTCTCAAGACTTGTTCCTTCCTATCAATAATCTGAATCGTAAGTTCTTCATACGTTAAGTCTTTTTCTACTTGAATAGACTCATACTCTATTACATGCTTATAGTCCCATTTATAAGGGCGCAACACGCATAATACGTGAAACACATTGTGTAATCTTTCCATTTCTGGAGGTAAGGCTACTTCATAAGCTACCTCTCCTATCCTTCTTAAAATCTCAAAAGGTCCTACAAACCTCGGACTTAACTTCCCTTTCTTTCCAAAACGTATCTTCCCTTTCCAAGGCGATACTTTTAGAAAGACATAAGACCCTACTTCAAACTCCCTCTTCTCTCGATGAGGATCTGCATACTTCCGTTTGTCTATCTTGAGCCGCTACTAATCAAGTTCTTATCAGCTTTACCATGTCTGCCCTTTGTTGTACCATCTCAGGTCCCAACATTCGATGTTCACCTACTTCATCCCAACAAAGTGGTGTTCTACACTTCCTTCCATACAACGCTTCGTAAGGCGGCATGCCTATACTAGCGTGAAAACTATTGTTGTAAGCGAATTCTACCAACGGTAGATGTTCGTCCCAACTCCCCTTGAAATCCATAACGCAAGATCTTAACATATCTTCTAGCGTTTGAATTGTCCGCTCGCTTTGCCCATCCGTCTGTGGATGATACGTCATACTCAATCTCAATTGTGTTCCCATTTGCTCTTGCAAACTCCTCCAAAAGTTCGACGTTAATCGTGGATCACGATCGGACACAATCAAAATAGGTACTCCATGTCTAGAAATGATTTCTTTGACATAAAGCTTAGCTAACTGTTCTAGGTTATACCTAACTCCTATTGGTAGAAAATGAGCCGATTTAGTTAACCGATCCAATATTACCCAAATAACATCGTATCCTTTTCTGGTCGTTGGAAGTCCCACCACAAAGTCCATGGTGATATGCTCCCATTTCCACTCCTAATCTCCGGTGGGTTGTATCGATCCACTCGGTCTTTGGTGTTCAAATTTTTAACTTTCCGACAAGTTAATCACTTACTAACATATTCTACAATCTCCCTCTTCATGTTCGGCCACCAAAAGTTCTGACGAAGGTCTTGATACATCTTAGTACTACCAGGATGTATCGAGTACCTCGAACTATGGGCCTCGTACATAATCTCTTCCTTCAACTCGGAATTATTTGGAACCCAAATTCTTCCTTCAAAACAAAGTAAACCTTCTTTATCAAGGTTATACTTAGTCTTCACTTCATCCTTCATTATCTTCTTCATCCGCTCGCATTCTTCAGTACTCAACTGTACTTCCTTAACCCGTTCCACCAACCTGTGACTCCCCCAAATCCGGGTATCTTCCAACCCGACAGATGGTGCTCCACGATACTACATTTCATACAATCATTCCATTGAAATAACAACAAAATGAGTGTAATTACTATCTTTGTATTACATCTGTAATAAATCCTTTCCCAGGTTCATAACCGAATACATTCTTTGTTCTATATAAGTATATTACATACAAATATACTAGTCTATTACAGGACGATTAATTGTCCATCTTAGCCTTTCCTTTATCTCTCTTAGAACTCTCCGCTTAGTTTTAAACTTTAGGCTATGAACATATGGTTCAAGCAAGAATGAGCATAACTAGCTCATCAAGTCTTAACAACGAATCATATGAATATCACCTCAACAAACACATGCTTTAATTCTATATCTGAACAATTATCTATGAAGCAATATTAACATTTTACTAATACTCCTCATACAACAATTCCATAGCATAAATAATAGCTTAGGAATGATGAACCGATCAATAGACCATGAACATACTCTTTTCTTTTTCATACTTGAAAAGGATATCCGACACTAAGGCCATCCACCCATCTTTACTTACGAGCACTTCTAGGTGATCAGCCTATTGTACTCTATGTTGATCAACACTCTTACGTTAAACGTATTTACGTTTAACATTTGGCAACCTCGCGTGCCCATCGAATAATCGATGAAAAATACTTTTGTTTGTACATAGACAAACTTACCTTCTCATTCGTACCAAATACTTGGCATAAGATAACGTTAACAGTTCTATATCAACAGACTTGTAAACAATTCAATCTATCCTTCAATACTTGTCCAGCCCGGATAAAACAGGCATCGACTCTTTTTTTATTTACCATTCATGCATTGTATATCATGCATCACGTAAAAACTTGGCTAACACAAAGGTCAGACAAGAGTTAAGAAAGACTTGCCTTTAAGTGTGTTCGAATATATATTTCAACTATTCTCAGTCTTTACAGGATCTGCATGAGATATTCACATAGCACACTGTAATTAGTTATCACATAAACTACCTTTACGGTTCTAACCAACTTCTTTCTCTTCTATGTCGTACTTATTTCAACTTCGTTATTAAAGTCGATTTGACTTTCTATACTTCATTACGTTTCATTAAGGTTCTTACGTCCTTAGCCGACATTCGATCATTAATGGTTAATTACCAACGTTGAATGTCGTTTACGGTTCACTCATTACGTATTGGTGTTCTTCGTTTAATTTCCATTAAACCTTACCCGTTCTTCTGACATTAACATCTTATAAGTGTTTTAAAGTAAGTCTCATTATGTACTTTAAGTACCTTTAACATCTTACTTTAGGTCTACATTCAAAATGGAACTAAACCTAACTTGGTCAACTTTTTCCCTTTTCGGTGACTGCTGCCGACATTCCTTATGTTTTAGTGGTATTGCTGTGCAAGACGAGTTAAGGCGGGTACTCAATGAAGTCTCGCAATTTGGCGCCACCACTTTATCTTGGTTTTGGTGACTGCCACTGAAGTCTGTCTTACCGATTAGCCAAAATGATTTGGTTTCTTAACGAAACTCCCGGTTTCCTAATTTGTTCGTTTTACATCCGAATTGATCCATTCAAATTCCTACAAGTCACAAATTACATCCTTTACGTGTTTGTATAAGAATTTCACCTTTTTCGAATCCGTTAACTAGGAATTCACCTTTAAGTTCGTTTTTAAGCGTTCGTTTAATGTTTTCGCCCGTTCAATACTTGTTTTCTTCGTTATAAGTCGGAATGCGACGATTCTTTCGCCAACGACTCTTAATTACCTTATCTCATGTGTTGACATTGGAAACCGACGTTTTCAAGTCACACGACAACTTTTGACCCTTAATCTGGACTTTATACGTTTTCGACGTTTAACGTCTATTTTCGCAAAATTCGTCATAACTTCGTTACTAATGTTCTCTAAGCCAAATCACATGGAATACTCCATGGACTTCATATCTACATCCTAACCAAATCAAGATGCACATACCTTAGCTAAAACAATTTCCAAAATGTTCAATTATAACTAAGTTCACGTTCAAGACTTTCTACATTTTCTACTTCCGTAAACACTTACGATTTCTATTTGGTCAAGACCTATCCATGATTTGGTCATTAATAGGCCTTCTCAATACACGCTCTCCACTCATCTACGATTCTTCTATGAGAAAGAAATCGAAAAGGATGAAGATTACGGTTTATAGGAATTTACCTTTGAAGTAGTTAACGTTCTTGATAAACGTCTATTGGTTTGCTTGGAAGTAGAAGGATTATAAGATCCTAGCTCTTTTCTCTCTCTCAAATATGTTGGACAAACTTTGTAAAACCACCAAATGGCCAACATAAGCCTTATATTTATAGAAAAGCAAATGAGGGGCAAAATAGTCCAATTCCCCACCTCCTTACTTATTTACCACTTTGTCACCAAGTAAAGTACTTGGTGACCAAGTGATACACTTGGCTTGCACACCAAGTGGCCGGCCCACCTTGCACATGGGTCATCCCCATGGGTTGCCCCATGGGTTTTACCCATCCCTTGACCCACCGGTTCGACCCGCGGTTTACTTTTTGGATTAGGCTTGACATAAAAGCATTGGGCTTTAACCAATCTAATATTGGGTCTTGACTTGGGCTTGTATAATTAATTCATTGGGCTTGTTTATTAATCCAAGTCCAATTGGATTGGATAAAATCCTTAGCTCATACTCTAATAATACAATTCGTATTCTACGCGTATTATTCACGTATTCTCTTCGTATAATATTCATATAATACTCGTATTATACATCGTACTATTCTTCATATCATACTCATATACATACTAATATAATACTCATATTCCTTATGTATAATAATCGAAACGACTATACCCATTACATTTCCCTTTCGGAAACCTCTTTCACAAACCCTTAGGTTTTAAGTCTGCAGGCGAAAACTTCATTTGCCATAACGGTAATATTATTGGATTTTCCATAATATCGTCATATTCTAACATTACTCATTTCTCAGAATTTCAAACCCTAGCTCCGAACGTCATTGGATGAATAGTGTTTTTACACAAACAATCTCAGAAAACCTTCGTTCTCGTCTTGATAATTCACAATAATTAATTCTAGCACAAAGCCAGAATACTAACCACATCTACACATTCTAGGTCATAGAACGACCTTCAAACATCTTGCTCACATAATAACTCAATTAAATTCATTTAATCCACATAATCAAATAAAAATTTAATTAATTGAAAATTCGAAATTCTTGGGCGTTACATTCTTCCCTCCTTATAAGGATTTTGTCCCCAGAATCTCGCTACTCTTACATAAACAAATGAGGAAACTTTTCCTTCATTTTACTTTCGAGCTCCCACGTTGCTTCTTCAGCATCGTGGTTACTCCAAATTACCTTTATGGAAAATTTCGAAATTCTTCGGCGTTACAAGACTCATTTCGGCACCTGTTTTGACAATACCATCTGGTTCAGATGGATTTGTTATCTACAGCGATTCTTCAGGCAAAGGGTTAGGATGTGTTCTCATGCAACGTGGGAAAGTCATAGCCTTTATGCCTCGCGACAACTTAAAGAATATGAGAGGAATTATCCTACTCATGGTCTAGAGTTGCGCGTGATCGTTTTCGCGCTAAAGATCTGGAGGCACTATCTATATGGGGAGAAAGTGGAGATATATTCAGACCATAAAAGCCTCAAATATTTCTTCACCCAAAAAGAAGTCAAAATGCGGCAACGACGTTGGCTCGAGCTATTGAAAGACTATGACCATACCATTCAATACCATCCTGGAAAAGCGAACGTCGTGGCCAGACGCGCGTTGAGTAGAAGATCATCTGCAACGAAGTGCGATATTGTCAACATAAAGGCCCATTTGGTGTGATTTAAAAAAGATGAAGATAGAAGTCAAGACTCCGGGGACCCATGCAATGATGTCAAGTATACGTATAGAACCAACTTTAATCGAAAAAGTTAAAGTTGCTCAAGCCACAGACCCGGAGTTGATGCCAATGAAGAAGAAAGTACAAGAAGGTGTTATTCCAGAGGCAAGAATCGATGAAGAAGGAATACTTCGAGTCCACCCCAGACTTTGTGTTCCTAACGATTCTGATTTGAAGTATAAGATTATGATGGAGGCACACAATACGCCATTTGCAATTCATCCTGGAAGTACCAAAATGTATCGTGATCTTCAACATACATTTTGGTGGAACAATATGAAGAGAGAGATTGCAAAGTTTATCTCGATGTGTTTAACTTGTCAACGTGTAAAGGCGAGCATCGAGTGCCTAAGGGTCCATTGCAACCAACTGGAGATTCCGAAATGGAAGTGGGAACACATTACCATGGATTTTGTTATGGGTCTTCCCACGGTTTCTCAAGGCATAAATGCTATTTGGGTTATTGTTGATAGATTAACCAAGTCTGCTCATTTCTTGTCGATACAAGAGACTTATTCCCTTAAACGTCTTGCTTGTATGTACATAGATGAGATTGTGAGATTGCATGGCATGCCAGTATCCATAGTTTCAGATCGTGACCCAAGATTCACTTCAAGATTTTGGGTTAGCTTGCAAAAAGCTATGGGCACAGATTCTGATTGATTCGGCATACCATCCTCAAACGGACGGACAATCAGAGAGGACTATTCAAACTCTTGAAGATCTATTAAGACTCTGTGTCCTAGACTTCAAAGGGAGTTGGGATAAGTATTTATGGTTGGTGGAATTCTCTTACAACAACAGTTATCAGGCAAGTATAGGTGTGGCTCCATTTGAAGCATTATATGGACGAAAGTGTCGCTCTCCAATATGTTGGGATGAGGTGGGTGAAGCAACATTGTTGGGACCCGAGTTGGTACGTATGACTACGGAAAAGATCCAAATGATTCGACAAAGTATACAAACGGCACAGGATCGACAAAAGAGTTATGCAGATCTTCATCGAAAGGACGTGGAATTTAGTATTGGGGATCATGTATTGTTACGCGTTGCTCCATGGAAGGGAGTTACAAGATTTGGGAAGAGAGGAAAGCTCAATCCACGATTTATTGGTCCATTTCAGATTCTTGACCGAGTAGAAAATGTGGCCTATAGACTCGCGTTACCTCCAAGTATGTCTCGTGTTCATAATGTTTTTCATATATCTGTACTTCGTAAATATGTGAAAGACCCAAACCACGTCATTGAATTAGAACCGGATGAGATAGCTGAAGACTTAATGTACGAGGAGGTACATGTCAAGATCTTGGATAGGAAAGATCATGTCCTACGCACAAAGGTCATACCACAAGTCAAAGTTTTGTGGAGGAACTATGCTATTGAGGAAATGACCTGGGAGTTGGAAACTGAAATGAAAGCGAGGTATCCTCACCTTTTTGAAACACCAGGTACGTACGTCAATTTCGAGGACGAAATTTCATAAGGAGGGGAGGTTGTAAGACCCCAACTTATTATAAATAAAATTAAATTTCCTCTATTCATTATTTTGAAATAGTAAGGGTTGATTTGATTAATATGGTTAGTTATGGGTAAAATGCGCAAATATTCCAAATAAGCAAGTGGTTATAAAATATTCATTTTTATCGGAGAATTTTTTTGTTTGGTCATGGAATATTCTTACTGTCGGGGAATATTCGTACGACGGTGCAGCCTTGTGTGGGCCCCATAACGGAAAGTGATTGGATGAAGAAAACGACAAGTATAAGTTGTTTATAAATAATGCAGTAGTTATTACCGAATTAATTACTGTTGGAATACCCGGTGGTTAAAACACGAATATGTCTGGCGTTGTTGCAAGATAGCACTGCAGTATTGCTCCAATTATTGATTCTTAAGTAAGAAGGCACTACTCGATAATTGTTACGGTAATTTCGCTCAATATTTTATTTTATTGATTCAATAATTCTTTGCGTTGATATTTTATATTCTTGTTGTTTCAATAATTGTCACTACACAAGATTTTCTATTATCGAGCAATAATTCATATTATCCTAATAATATTATTAGATAACATTATTGGCAATGTCTAGAAAGTTACATCTAAGGAGAGGTTTGTCACCTAATTGCGCGCTTGATGAAGAGAAATCCTTATTGGAAAGCCCCTCTTTCTTGGGAACTGCGTGGTTATGCATATTGTGATTATGTAATATTATTTGTGAATAATTAATTATTGATTTATATGATGAGGAAAATATTCATTTTATGTGGATATAGATGGAGAAAATTTATAAAGTGACAATTGTTGAAAATCGATATTTTATCTTTTCTGATAAAATAATATTTTATTATATTATTATAATATAATAATGATGATATTTTTACAATGAATGTGGGATATATGAGTATATGAGGAGGAAGAGTATTTTTGTTGCAAAAGTTGTTTAAAACATGTTAAACATGTCTGTGCGCCCATTTCTTGACTGAAATTTAATTATAGCCTGTAGAATCGCTCGTTTGTGGATTTCAGTCAATTTCTGTTTGGAATTTGGAAAAACTTTCTTCTGTAAAGTTGTAGATAATTGAATTTCCTATGAAAAAGACATAAGGTTCGAATTTTCTGACAAAAGGGCCATTTATTATGAATTATTGAAGTTCTGGATTAATTGATTAACATTTTTTTTTTGCAATTTTAAGTGACTTTTGCATGAAAAACGTTTTTGTTACTTTAATTGAGTGGATGGCTGATGTCTTGATTCAATTAGTGTGCGTAGGAGGTTTTAGAAAAATAATAATATTATTTATTAAATTTTCTGCTTTGGTGTTCTAAGCATTTTCCTATAAATAGGGTGCTTAGGTTAGAATTGAAAATCACACCAGAAACACAAGTTTTCTCTCTCTTTCTCTCTCTATATATCGAAGCGTATTCTTGTGAGTATTTTGATACTTTGAGTGTTGCTATACGGTGCAAGTTCCTTCAAGACTATATCCGATATTCCAAATCAAAAATCTTGTCTTTCCGAGGTGAGGATATTATTTTCTTCAATATCATTATCTTGAAATATTGGTCCGAACTTTTATCAAATTTGAAACTTTTTGTGTGGGGTTACTATTCACGTATATACTGCAGACTATTCACGATACTCTGACACTATTCACGAATATGGCACTATTCACCGAAAAAATGAAATTTTCTTCTTTTTGTCCAAAATATCTATTATGGATACTAGCTTTGATTATATCCATGTTTTGATCATTCTTGAATTTTACTCCACTATGATTACTTATGAGGTATTTTTGGATATGGATAAACCGAAATACGAATCCTTAATATTTGTTATTTTGTTTCACTGGATTCGTTTCCGTTAAAATATTTTTCATCAACCTCCGTCCTAAATGATGATATTACAGTATATCTTTGGCCTGTAGTGCAAAGATGAATGATTTCTGATGAATATCTTTAGCTCGTAGTACAAAGATGAACAGGTGTTTAGATAAACATGACCAACTGATGAATATCTTTGGCCTGTAGTGCAAAGATGAATATTTGATTCCAGATATATATTAATTGATATTACATGGATAAAATATCGACGATGAACTTTTAAATTCATTCTCTACTTAACTCTTCTAATGAATTATTATTTCCGTTGCGAATATTGATTTAAAATTGGTTGTCTATTGTATTCTATTAGATTTTTCCCTGTTGAGGACAAACGATAATTTGTTCTATGTTATCTTAGTCATAATGTTCTTTACTGGGCTAGTTGAGCTCACCCTTTTCCTTTTTGTTCCATTTTTCTTATCAGGAGGCGAGAATGTAGCGAATACTAGTCGGGGTATGGAATGAAGGTTCTAGAAAGTCATTTTACTAGTCCTCACCATTTTTATAAAATAGTGTATCAATAATTATAATGAGGACTTATTTGAGTGTGAATATTGTCTAGATTACAATATTTGTATTTAAACTCACAGTTTTTATGTTGTATTAATAAAGTTGTAGTTGTTTCTGTACCATGTATTTTGACGACTCAGAATGGGTGTTGTTAAAGGTTTTGATTCAGTGACATGTAGTTGATAAAGGTTTTGATTCAGGGAATTAAAGTAAGAAGACATAAAAGTTTAAATTATTCCGCATTTTATAAAGTTTAACATCGAATAATGATGTAAAATCAGAAGTTAGATGTATTGTTGACGAACGAAGTCGAGAATTAAAATGTATGAATTTTCGGTTCGTTACAGTTGGTATCAAAGCTGATAGGTTAGAAACCTTAGGTAAGAGTACCTTAGGCTTTAACCTTAGAGAAGGGATGTGATTATGATAAAGAATAAACTCAGATAGAGTTTGAACAATAAGAGGTAATTTAAGAAATTTATAAAGAAGGGATTAAAACATGCGTGAAAGGATTCAAAGAAGAATCTCGCAGAATTATAAGGAATATGAATGTGGGGTTACCCAACTCCAATAATAAGGATGTAAGGTGATAATAAATAGACAATGTCTATAAGAAGAGAATGATAAAGAAGTTATGAATAGAGAGTTATATCTAAGTATGGTGCAATTGTACTCTTTAATAGTTGATGTATGGTATCTGGGCTAAACGATTCCTTCATAGAGCGGAGGTATATACGAACTAGTAACTCGGAACCTAGTTTATTGGTTGTTTGTGGGAAACCACTCAGCGTACCATATTTAAACTATTAGAGACTCGATGTATACCAAGTATAAAAAGTGGACACGTATGATGAAAATGTAGAACTCGAATGAATTGTTGAGCAATGTAAATGAAGTTGGAAATTCTTAAAGCAGGAATTGTTATATAAACAAGAAGATTCAAAGAAGAATCTTGAAGAGATATATAGATAAGAAATGGGAGTTGCCTAACTCCAATAGCCAAAATAATGAATAATGTCGTAAATGACGAAAAAGGAAAAAAAGAGGATCGTAAAACAAAACGACCACGAGTTAAGAAAAGAATTTTAAGGGAGATGATTATAGAATAAGATCACGACGTGATCTGTTTAAGTTATAAAGGAAAGATGGTCTGTAATGTTTGAATAATTATAGCTTGATGCTATGAAGATAATGTACTATGATATAGTACGAGGTAAACTCATGAGGAGTTATAGATAATGTGATACGAGGAATTCGTATTGAGCAAATTAAGAGCAAGTTAAGAGTAAGGTAATGTTAGGTGGGATTTCAATTGAGGACTCATATGGTGACTAAGTTGTACAAACCTTTGTATGGGCAGAGATTTTGTGCTTGCACTTGGTTTATCACATTGATAATCATTGGAATGTCGGTGTCGCGCTATCAGTGTATATGTGGTGAAAAGGTGATTCTTTTCTCATGTGTATATTTGGTAGTTAGAAACTATTAAGATTAGTCAGATATTATTAGGATTAGGTGCATTTCTTAAAACTAATGCATATAATAAGTTTATGACTCATAATAATATGGTATGTTTTGAACCCTTCAGCGAATGGACGCCTATAGTCTAACTAGGATAAGTTCTTAAACTCATATTATTGTGGCAAGTCCTGAACTTCCAATGTGCGGTAAGTTTGATGAACTGGGGTGTAATTAAGTGTGAATGGAGTATTGAGGATGATAGGAATAGATAGACCTATTAAGCAATGGATCGGTATAGAAAGTGGAGACATAAGTTTTTCCAAATCTTCTAGCTATGCTAGACTTCAAAATTTTTGACATCAAGCTAAATTCGTACTTTGTGCCTTTTTAAAATGAATTTTTACTCTCAACGCATGGTGACAAATGTGTATGTGTGGACTTCGGGACACTGACACATCGTTACCTGATGAGATATGATATCACTAAAACTGATTTTCAAAGATTTTTGAACTGTTTAAAGAACAGTCTATGCTAATTGTTTCGGCTAGACGAAAATTATTTGAAAATATCAAAATGTATTTTATATCATTAATGCATCATGGAACCTGGTGCAAAGATGATAAAAACGATGGAGTTATCAATGCAGAATTTCTTAGTGTTGGATGTGATCTAAGGATCGTCAGCCCACTATGGTATGATGTAGTATGACAAAGTCACAAAATGATGGAATCCTCAAACAGACTATAAATATAGTGCGGTATCATGACGTCGTAAAATGATTTCTGAGATTTCTTTAAGATATGAGAATATATATATATATATATATATATATATATGTGTGTGTGTGTGTATATATATTTCGATTGATGTTCGAATTGTTATAGAAGTCTATGCTATTTGATTCAGCTAGACGATTATTGAAAGATGTTCATGAAATTCAAGCATTTATTGAAAAGTTATGCCAAACCAAATTGTTTTGGTGCGGATTCAGATGTTGAAAAGCTGAGGTGAACAACCCTATAAAAGGGGACATGTTATCGCAGACAATGGTTCTGAAAGTAATGCATATAGTCGTTATTCTGAAGTTAAGAGGTAATACGTGCCACGACGTTTAGGGAGTGCGATAAATGATCACCTAGAGTACTTGCAGAGAGTGTTTTCGATCATGTGATTGCTAAACATTCATTAAAGATGGTTTATGGTGGTGATGCAATTATTAAACACAGGGAAGAGTTCAAGGTCCGTATAGTCTTATGATTGTTAAAGGTTCAAGTCGAGATATTTGATAACCTAGGGACGTAGTTCAAGGTCTTATGACCCCTCAGCATGATTTCAAATCTTTTAAATTCCTGTTATTCATATCGCTTCCCAATTATTGAATAATTGTGGAAGATTTTTATTATTCTGAAAGGTGAAAGTGGAAAGGATGAGAAAATTAAGAAAAACATAATAATTTCAGAAAGAAGAGAAATGTGAAACTCTTAGAAGAGGAAGAGGTGAGGAAGGTGATGATCATAGAAAGATCTTTAAAGAAGGAACTTGGTTGTAGAACCTAATGAATAAATAGATATTAACATAAAATCTATTTTGATAAATGGAAGGAACGAATATTAGTAAGTCAAAATTTCGAGGATGAAATTCTTTGAAAAAAGGGTGAATGTAATATCCTGAGTGTTTATGATAACGATCCTTAGAAAAGGAAATGAATGGGTTAAAGAATATATAATATTTGATATATGACTGTGTTTTATTGAAGGTTATGTAATAAAAACTTAAAAGTTGTTGAAGAAATGAATGAAGTATATTTGTATGTAAAACTTTTTTTTTGCTAAGTTAACGTGTTGAAGTTATTTAACGATAATTGTGAAAGAGATTTTGTGAAAACCTTAGTAATGTAGGGTTTCGGTGATTCCGAGGACGGAATCCTTATAAAGAGGGAAGGATGTGACAACCCGATTTTTTATAAGTTATTAAAATAGGAATTTAATAATTAAAATTCTTATTATAAGATGTTTTGAGTTTGAGTATGTATATATGTGTGCTATATATTTTGAAATATGTGATATGGTGTGAAGAGAGATATATTCATATATTGAGAAAGTGAGGTTTAATAGTTAAGTTAATTATTAAAGAAATTAAATGAATTTGGTAATTATTTTAAATATTTATTGAATTAAATAAATATTTTAAATAATTTAATTATTAAGAAAAATAAATAATCGATGAATTGTGGTAAATTAATTTAGTAACTAAATTGATTAGTGTAAATTAAATTGAGTAATGATAATTTTTATTTGAAGGATTTAATTAAATTAAATCAATTGACTAATATTTAATAAAATAAATAAATTAAATAAAGTGATGTTTCTAATTTATTATTAAATTAGATATATAATTATTTATTAATTATAAGTATAATGATAATAAGGTTTTTATTATTATTATAAGTTATTTAAATTAGCTAAACTAAAGTTATTTAAATAGCGTGTGACACAAAGTAACTATATAATATAAATAATATAATAATAATTGGATTTGGGAAATAGATGCTTAGCCAAACAAGGTCTTGTGGCCTTTGGCTTATTCAACTGACGCATACTTTTTATTTTTCTAACGGAAGGGAACGTAGGAGAGGTCAGTTATTTTTCTATGCTTCTTATTTTCTCCTAAAGCTAGATTATAGAACTACAAGAGAGAAATAGCAGAGGGTTTAGAGAGGTAGCTTTGAAGCAAGAGAGAAAATCAGTGGAAGAGAGAGTTCTCTGTGAATTTCAGTGGTGTTGCTAGAAGGGTTGCTAATTGTTTTACTAATTCAAGGTATAACTTATTCCTAAATTTTCTAGTTGGAATTGTAATTGATTTAAAGTTCTCTATAATGGGTTTTTGTTAAATTGTTGTTCATATGTTGATTATATATATGTATACTCTTGATAAATTGGTTAGTTATCGTCAAATTCATGAGAATTGGGATTTTAGAAGATAATAGTGATATGTTCATATGATATGGCTTTAGAAAGTACGAATTTTGATGTTCTATATGTGTTATAATCTGTGGTTTGTTATTGGATTATGCTAGTCTATTAAGAAATGCACATAACGTAATTTGAACGAAGTAATTCGGAACAGAATCGAAGTCACAATGTTCATTTTTGTGAAGAAACTCAAAAATAGAGTTTTAGTATAAAAATATGAATTTTGAGAAATTAAACTAGTTTTAGTTGATGTTAAATTGTTCTAATTGGTTGTAAATATGAGGAAACATGTTTGTGTTAGTTTTATATCAAGGGTATATATTAATTTCACTGTTTTGTGGGTTAAATTTGTGTTACTTGGGCTAAAAAAAGCGGAACACTTTATTCTTTGCGTTTACAGTTACAGATGTGCACCAAATAGCATACGCTTCTTATTTGGTGCTAAGGCGATGAAATGGCGCAGTGTTCCTTGGGCCCGAGCTTATGTACGGTGCATTGCGCCCATACCCTAGTCTGAGACAGTGAAGTCTGCTTATTTATAGGACATGACCAATGGACTTAATTTAGTTCAGCAAGCATGTTAATTATGTTAATACATAATAGAAACTACAGTATCAGGATTGTAAGGTGTTGTAATTTAAAGTGTAAAGATTTTAAGTGATTGCTTAATTAAGTTGTGCAATGGAACTAAATGTGGTGTTTTCAAAAGTAAGAAATAAATGATAAGGTTTATGTTGGTTTATAGTGAGACATAAGTTGAAAGAGCGATTTGAATGTTAACTTGATTAGTTAATCTAATATATGTTTAAAAGAATGTAAATACGCGTTAGTAGACTTAATTGTCAATTGTAAGAGAAGTGTAACGAGAAAGGTTATATAACTTAGTTGTTGTTAACAAGTGTAACACATCTAATATGAGATAATGGAGTCTATGACAACTTTGTTGAACGTTAAGTGTTAGTTACGAAAGAAGTATAAAGAAACACAATATGAGATTACGTAATGATAGGTGTCATACGAAGATGAGTAAAAACCTGAAGTTATGTGTTAAGTTTCAAAGAGACGCAAGTTATAAAAAGATTAAGACTAAGAGTCATTGTGGTTTCATTATATGTGTAACTAATGCATGTGAATATGAACCTTTGAACTGTTGTAGGATGTACGCAAAGCATTTAAGCTGTTTTCGGTAATTGGTAATCTACGAACCAAACAAGTCTTTCAGTTCATATTTGCTATGTGAACTTGGTGATTTACTGTTTTAAATCTTTATTGCAAATAACATGATTTGTTATATTTATGTTGAATGCATGAAATGTTAAAGTCAACATATGACTACGTTGATTGAGTAAAGCATGCTGATTGAGTAAGGAACTCAATCTTTATACTTATTATATGAACTGTAGCTTGTATATTATGATAGTCCAATGTGTAAGAGATATATGTTGAGCATGTTATTATATGCTACGTGTTGCATGAAAACTGTTAGATTTTGCTGGGCTATCGAGCTCAACCTTGCAAATAACCATTTTTACAGGTTAAGGATCGAATATAACACTATATGCTACTTGAATGAAGTGGATCAGAATTAATATACGAAGATGTATATTTTAGCTAAAGTTGTTATTTCCTTAAACCATGATTAAGACTCTGCTATGTAGTAAATGTTTTATGATGTACATCTTTATATTGAGTTGTAAATCTAGAGTTAGAGTTATCTGATATGTAAAGGTTATCAGATTGAAATATAGAATTTTATATGATAACAGTGATAAAGTGAATCATAAAAATAAGATTGATTCAATGACATGTAGTTGATAAAGGTTTTGATTCAGGGAATTAAAGTAAGAAGACATAAAAGTTTAAATTATTCCGCATTTTATAAAGTTTAATATCGAATAATGATGTAAAATCAGAAGTTAGATGTATTATTGACGACCGAAGTTGAGAATTAAAATGTATGAATTTTCGGGTCGTTATAGTTGGTATCAAAGCTGATATGTTAGAAACCTTAGGTAAGAGTACCTTAGGCTTTAACCTTAGAGAAGGGATGTGATTATGATAAAGAATAAGCTCAGATAGAGTTTGAACAATAAGAGGTAATTTAAAAAATTTATAAAGAAGGGATTAAAACATCCATGAAAGGATTCAAAGAAGAATCTCGCAGAATTATAAGGAATATGAATGTGGGGTTACCCAACTCCAATAATAAGGATGTAAGGTGATAATAAATAGACAATGTCTATAAGAAGAGAATGATAAAGAAGTTATGAATAGAGTTATATCTAAGTATGGTGCAATTGTACTCTTTAATAGTTGATGTATGGTATCTGGGCTAAATGATTCCTTCATAGAGCGGAGGTATATACGAACTAGTAACTCGGAACCTAGTTTATTGGTTGTTTGTGGGAAACCACTCAGCGTACCATATTTAAACTATTAGAGACTCGATGTATACCAAGTATAGAAAGTGGATACGTATGATGAAAATGTAGAACTCGAATGAATTGTTGAGCAATGTAAATGAAGTTGGAAATTCTTAAAGCAGGAATTGTTATATAAACAAGAAGATTCAAAGAAGAATCTTGAAGAGATATATAGATAAGAAATGGGAGTTGCCTAACTCCAATAGCCAAAATAATGAATAATGTCGTAAATGACGAAAAAGGAAAAAAAGAGGATCGTAAAACAAAACGACCACGAGTTAAGAAAAGAATTTTAAGGGAGATGATTATAGAATAAGATCACGACGTGATCTGTTTAAGTTATAAAGGAAAGATGGTCTGTAATGTTTGAATAATTATAGCTTGATGCTATGAAGATAATGTACTATGATATAGTACGAGGTAAACTCATGAGGAGTTATAGATAATGTGATACGAGGAATTCGTATTGAGCAAATTAAGAGCAAGTTAAGAGTAAGGTAATGTTAGGTGGGATTTCAATTGAGGACTCATATGGTGACTAAGTTGTACAAACCTTTGTATGGGCAGAGATTTTGTGCTTGCACTTGGTTTATCACATTGATAATCATTGGAATGTCGGTGTCGCGCTATCAGTGTATATGTGGTGAAAAGGTGATTCTTTTCTCATGTGTATATTTGGTAGTTAGAAACTATTAAGATTAGTCAGATATTATTAGGATTAGGTGCATTTCTTAAAACTAATGCATATAATAAGTTTATGACTCATAATAATATGGTATGTTTTGAACCCTTCAGCGAATGGACGCCTATAGTCTAACTAGGATAAGTTCTTAAACTCATATTATTGTGGCAAGTCCTGAACTTCCAATGTGCGGTAAGTTTGATGAACTGGGGTGTAATTAAGTGTGAATGGAGTATTGAGGATGATAGGAATAGATAGACCTATTAAGCAATGGATCGGTATAGAAAGTGGAGACATAAGTTTTTCCAAATCTTCTAGCTATGCTAGACTTCAAAATTTTTGACATCAAGCTAAATTCGTACTTTGTGCCTTTTTAAAATGAATTTTTACTCTCAACGCATGGTGACAAATGTGTATGTGTGGACTTCGGGACACTGACACATCGTTACCTGATGAGATATGATATCACTAAAAGCGATTTTTCAAAGATTTTTGAACTGCTTTAAGAACAGGTCTATGCTAATTGTTTGGCTAGACGCGAAAATTATTTGAAAATATCAAAATGTATTTTATATATTAATGCATCATGGAACACAGTGCAAAGATGATAAAAAGCGATGGAGTTATCAATGCGAAATTTCTTAGTGTTGGATGTGATCTAAGGATCGTCAGCCCACTATGGTATGATGTAGTATGACAAAGTCACAAAATGATGGAATCCTCAAACAGACTATAAATATAGTGCGGTATCATGACGTCGTAAAATGATTTCTGAGATTTCTTTAAGATATGAGAATATATATATATATATATATATATATATATATATATATATATATATGTGTGTGTGTGTGTGTGTGTGTGTGTGTGTGTGTATGAATATTTCGATTGATGTTCGAATTATGGTGGTGATGCACCGTTAAACCTGGGGAAGAGTTCAAGGTCCGTATAGTCTTATGACTGTTAAAGGTTCAAGTCGAGATATTTGATAACCTAGGGACGCAGTTTAACGTCTTATGACCCCTCAGCATGATTTGGAATCTTTTAAATTCCTGTTATTCATATCGCTTCCCAATTATTGAGTAATTGTGGAAAATTCTTATTATTCTGAAAGGTGAAAGTGGAAAGGATGAGAAAATTAAGCAAAACATAATAATTTCAGAAAGAAGAGAAATGTGAAACTCTTAGAAGAGGAAGAGGTGAGGAAGGTGATGATCTTAGAAAGATCTTTAAAGAAGGAACTTGGTTGTAGAACCTAATGAATAAATAGATATTGACATAAAATCTATTTTGATAAATGGAAGGAATGAATATTAGTAAGTCAAAAGTTTGAGGACGAAATTCTTAGAAGAAAGGGCGAATGTAATATCCCGAGTGTTTATGATAACGATCCTTAGAAAAAGAAATGAATGGGTTAAAGAATATATAATATTTGATATATGACTGAGTTTAATTGAAGGTTATGTAATAAAAACTTAAAAGTTGTTGAAGAAATGAATGAAGTATATTTGTATGTAAAACTTTTTTTTTTTGCTAAGTTAACGTGTTGAAGTTATTCAACGATAATTGATTTTGTGAAACCTTAGTAAGGTAGGGTTTCAGTGATTCTGAGGACGAAATCCTTATAAGGAGGGAAGGATGTGACAAGCTGAATTTTTATAAGTTATTAAAATAGGAATTTAATGATTAAAATTCTTATTATGAGATGTTTTAAGTTTGAGTATGTATATATGTGCGCTATATATTTTGATATATGTGTGCTATATATTTTGAAATATGTGATTTGGTGTGAAGAGATATATATTCATATATTGAGAAAGTGAGGTTTAATAGTTAAGTTACCTATTAAAGAAATTAAAAGAATTTGGTAATTATTTTAAATATTTATTGAATTAAATAAATATTTTTAAATAATTTAATTATTGAGAAAAAAAAATAATTGATGAATGGTGGTGAATTAATTTAGTAACTAAATTGATTAGTGTAAATTAAATTGAGTAATGATAATTTTTATTTGAAGGATTTAATTAAATTAAATCAATTGACTAATATTTAAGAAAATAAATAAATTAAATATCTAATTTATTAATTAAATTAGATATATAATTATTTATTAATTATAAGTATAATGATAATAAAGTTTTATTATTATAATAAGTTATTTAAATTAGCTAAACAAAAGTTATTTAAATAGCGTGCGACACAAAGTAACTAATATTATAATATAAATAATATAATAATAATTTGGTTTGGGAAATAGATGCTTAGCCAAACAAGGCCTTGTGGCCTTTTGCTTATTCAACTGACGCAGACTTTTTATTTTTTTAACGGAAGGGAACGTAGGAGAGGTCAGTTATTTTTCTACGCTTCTATTTTCTCCTAATGCTAGATTATAGAACTACAAGAGAGAAATAGCAGAGGGTTTTGAGAGGGAGCTTGGAAGCAAGAGAGAAAACAGTGGAAGAGAGAGTTCTCTGTGAATTTCAATGGTGTTGCTAGAAGGGTTGCTAATTGTTTTACTAATTCAAGGTATAACTTATTCCTAAATTTTCTAGTTGGAATTGTAATTGATTTAAAGTTCTCTATAATGGGTTTTTGTTAAATTGTTGTTCATATGTTGATTATATATATGTATACTCTTGATAAATTGGTTAGTTATCGTCAAATTCATGAGAATTGGGATTTTATAAGATAATAGTGATATGTTCATATGATATGGCTTTAGAAAGAACGAATTTTGATGCTCTATATGTGTTGTAATCTGTGGTTTGTTATTGGATTATGCTAGTCTATTAAGAAACGTACATAACGTAATTTGAACGAAGTAATTCGGACATGAATCGAAGTCACAGTGTTCATTTTTGTGAAGAAACTCAAAAATAGAGTTTTAGTATAAAAATATGAATTTTGAGATATCAAACTAGTTTTAGTTGATGTTAAATTGTTCTAATTGGTTGTAAATGTGAGAAAACATGTTTGTGTTAGTTTTATATTAATGGTATATATTAATTTCACTGTTTTGTGGGAGAAATTTGTGTTAGTTAGGATAAAAACGGAACAACATTATCGCATTTACAGTTACGTACGTGCACACTGTAAGAATTGCTAATGCTTAGGCTTAAGGCGGCAAATCAGCCTTGCTACTGCAGGTCCTGTGCTTGTATGGCGCAATTGCAATTGCTGATATACTACTGTCCGAGACAATGAAGTCTGCTTATTTGTAGGACATGACCAATGGACTTAATTTAGTTCAACAAGCATGTTAATGATGTTAATACATAATAGAAACTACAATATCAGGATTGTAAGGTGTTGTAATGCAAAGTGTAAAGATTTTAAGTGATTGCTTAATTAAGTTGTGCAATGGAACTAAATGTGGTGTTTTCAAAAGTAAGAAATAAATGATAAGGTTTATGTTGGTTTATAGTGAGACATAAGTTGAAAGAGCGATTTGAATGTTAACTTGATTAGTTAATCTAATATATGTTTAAAAGGATGTAAATATGCGTTAGTAGACTTAATTGTCAATTGTAAGAGAAGTGTAACGAGAAAGGTTATATAACTTAGTTGTTGTTAACAAGTGTAACACATCTAATATGAGATAATGGAGTCTATGACAACTTTGTTGAGCGTTAAGTGTTGAATTCTGAAAGAAGTATAAAGAAACACAATATGAGATTACGTAATGATAGGTGTCATACGAAGATGAGTAAAAACCTGAAGTTATGTGTTAAGTTTCAAAGAGACGCAAGTTATAAAAAGATTAAGACTAAGAGTCATTGTGGTTTCATTATATGTGTAACTAATGCATGTGAATATGAACCTTTGAATTTGTTGTAGGATGTACGCAAAAAGCATTTAAGTCATATTTTTCGGTAATTGGTAATCTACGGACCAGGCAAGTCTTTCAGTTCCTATTTGCTATGTGAACTTGGTGACTTACTGTTTTAAATCTTTATTGCAAATAACATGATTTGTTATATTTATGTTGAAAGCAAGAAACGTTAAAGTCAACTTATGACTACGTTGATTGAGTAAAACATGCTGATTGAGTAAGGAACTCAATCTTTATACTTGTTATATGAACTGTAGCTTGTATGTTATGATAGTCCAATGTGTAAGAGATATATGTTGAGCATGTTATTATATGCTACGTGTTGCATGAAAACTGTTAGATTTTGCTGGGCTGTCGAGCTCAACCTTGCAAATAATCATTTTTGCAGGTTAAGGATCGAAGATAACACTATGTGCTACTTGAATGAAGTGGATCAAAATTAATATACGAAGATGTATATTTTAGCTAAACTTGCTATTTCCTTAAACCATGATTAAGACTCATGCTATGTAGTAAATGTTTTATGATGTAAAGCTTTATATTGAGTTGTAAAGCTAGAGTTAGAGTTATCTGATATGTAAAGGTTATCAGATTGAAATGTAGAATTTTATATGATAACAGTGATAAAGTGAATCATAAAAATAAGATTGATTCAATGACATGTAGTTGATAAAGGTTTTGATTCAGGGAATTAAAGTAAGAAGACATAAAAGTTTAAATTATTCCGTATTTTATAAAGTTTAACATCGAATAATGATGTAAAATCAGAAGTTAGATGTATTTTTGACGACCGAAGTCGAGAATTAAAATGTATGATTTTTCAAGTCGTTACAAATGACATCCGAGAATGTTGAGAATAACAATGGAGCACAGAAGACCGTTGAGTCTCCATAGATCAATAATCAGGATAATGTGCATCAGGAAGGCGACAATCCTCATGCAAACAACAACACTAACCAAATGATGAACGATGG
The DNA here is from genome assembly GCA_020205605.1 of Panax ginseng. NCBI lineage: Eukaryota > Viridiplantae > Streptophyta > Magnoliopsida > Apiales > Araliaceae > Panax > Panax ginseng. Next base: position 63,845,494 of record CM035145.1, on the reverse strand, counting down.
AATGTTTGAGAAGCGATCTCAAACTCTTAATCAATCGAGTAATATGCACGAATACATCAAATATTTGGCGGAAGCATGAATTGAAAAAGAGAAGTCATAACAAAAATGTAGGTGGATACACTGGAAACTCTCGGACGTTCACTGCTAAACAGTTCAAGAAGTTGGGACCACCGGAGTTTATTGGAGAGCCAAAATCACTTAAGGCGGAAGCGTAGATAAAGCAGATTACCAAGATATTTGATGTCTTGGGATGCTCCGAGGAGCAAAAGGTTCCCTTTGCCACCTTTATGTTGCGAGGATAGGCAGATTACTGGTGGGAATCGGTAAAGCGTACTCAACCTACCGCACTGAAGATGTCTTGGGAGAAGTTCCAAGAACTATTCAACGACAAGTACTTTCCCAAAATTATTCATCACATGAAAGAGGTAGAGTTCATCAAGTTGGAGCAAAACAATATGACAGTGTCACAGTACGAAGCTAAGTTTGCCGAGTTGTCCCGATTTGCGTCTCACTTGGTTGATAATGAGGAGAGAATGATGCGGATGTTTCTAAGAGGTTTGAAACCCGAGATACGTCAATATCTAATTTCTCATAAACTGTGTTTGTATTCAGATGTTGTAAATATGGCTCGGTTATTGGAGAGCGGTAACGAGTCAACTCAACTAAGAGAAAGCAACCAGCAAAATGATAATACAAGTGGTAGTAGTCATCGAAGCGATGACAACAAACGTGGAGGGAATCAACATGCCAGAAATGGTAACCAATTCGGTGGTAATCACGACCACGACAATAAAAGGGGACATTTCAAGAAGTGGAGATTCAACAATGATGGAAAGACGTCAACACCAGCACCCGTTGTTAAGGAAGGAGAACGACCACCTATCATATGCTTCAAATACGGAGGGGAGGGACACATCAGTCCAAACTACGTGATGCCATCTAAAGCATGTTATAAATGTGGAAGAGGTCACCTAGCCCGATTTTGTCGTGCACCGAAGACAAGTCTAGCTGGGATGGAGGCATCAAAGGCCATCCCAGACAAGACAAAACCGGTAGTTCAAGGGAGAGCGTTTGTCATAACCTCCCAAAAATGGAGGAATCCGAATGAGGTGATCACGGGTAAGCTAATCATAAACTCTAGCGAAGTCTATACCTTATTTGATACCAGTTCTACCCATTCTTTTATTTCTCCTACTTGCGCTCAACGTTTAAATTTGACTCCGGAGAAATTAGACTTTGACTTATCTGTTGAAACTCCATTGGGAGAAACCTTCATTACATTCACTGTTTATAATTCTTGTTTGATTCAAATCGGTAACCGCACGTTGCCTGTCGATCTTATTTCTTTGAAAATACTTGCATTTGATGTGATTTTAGGGATTGATTGGTTAACTACTCATCATGCTAAAATCGATTATTTTCGTAAGGTTGTTAGCTTTCATATTCCTAACCAACCTATTATGCGAATTCAAGCAACCAAACCATTAAAATCAATCACGGTCATCTCAAGCCATAAATCTATTCGTTTATTAAAAAACGGATGTCAAGCTTTCTTAGCTCATGTCACAGATTTAAACAAAAATACGTCAGATTTGAATGATATTTCTATTGTTAATAATTTTTCTGACGTATTTCCCGAAGAACTTCCTGGCCTACCCCCGGACCTTGAACCCGGTACAAAACCCATTTCCAAAGCCCCATATCGAATGGCTCCTATTGAACTTCAGGAGTTAAAAATGCAACTGTAGGAATTGTTAGACATCGGTTTCATTCGTCCTAGTACGTCTCCTTGGGGTGCTCCTGTTTTATTTATGAAGAAGAAAGATGGAAGTATGCGACTTTGTATTGATTATCGGGAGTTGAATCATGTCACCATAAAAAATAGGTACCTGTTGCCTCGCATTGATGACCTGTTTGACCAGTTGCAAGATTGATCTTAGCTTACGGATATCATCAATTTGAAGATTAAAATGGATGACATTCCAAAGACCGCCGTAACTCCCGATGCGGGAATTACGAATTCTAGTCATATCTTTTGGATTGACTCATCGCTCCTGCTTTGCCTTCATGGATATGATGAACCGAGTATTCAAGGAATATTTGGATCACTTTGTGGTTGTCTTTATCGATGACATCCTCATATATTCCAAAAGCCGTGAAGATCATGAGCAACACTTGAGGCTGATACTCCAAAAGCTTTGTGAAAACAAGCTTTATGCCAAGTTAAAGAAATGCGAGTTCTGGCTTGAGGAAGTAGCATTCCTTGGGCACATAGTATCAAGTCAAGGAATATCTATTGACCCGACAAAGATTGAAGTTATTTAAAGCTGGGAGCAACCTAAATCAGTGACCGAAGTACGTAGCTTTCTTGGCTTAGCTGGTTATTATCAGAGATTTGTAGAATGGTTTTCTCGAATCGCTACTCCATTAACTCAGCTGAATCGAAAAGATACAAAATTCGGTTGGAGCGTGGAATGTGAGAAGAGTTTTAAAGAACTCAAGAGGAGACTCATTTCAGCACTTGTTCTCACAATACCATCTGTCTCGGAGGGATTTGTCATCTACAGTGATGCTTCGGGCAAAGGGTTAGGATATGTTCTCATGCAACATGGGAAAGTCATAGCCTATGCCTCTCAGCAACTCAAAGAATATGAGAGGAATTATCCTACTCATGATCTAGAGTTGGCAGTTGTTGTCTTCGCACTTAAAATTTGGAGGCATTACTTGTATGGGGAAAAAGTGGAGATCTTTACAGATCATAAAAGCCTCAAATATTTCTTCACCCAAAAGGAACTCAACATGCGGCAATGATGTTGGCTTAAATTGTTGAAAGATTATGATCATACCATTCAATACCATCTTGGTAAAGCGAACGTAGTAGTTGACGCATTGAGTAGAAGATCATATGCGGGTACGAGTGCGATATTGTCAATGCAAAGGCCCATTTTATATGACTTGCAAAGGATGGAGATAGAGTTAAAGACTCTAGGGACCCATGTGATGATAGCGAAAATACAAGTAGAACTGACTTTAATCGATAAAGTTAAAGCTGCTCAAGCTACAGACCTGGTGCTGATGCGTATGAGGAAGAAAGTGCAAGAAGGTGTTATGCCGGAAGCAAGAATCGATGAAGAGGGAATACTCGAGTCAACTCCAGACTTTGTGTTCCTAACGACCTTGATTTAAAGTATAAAATCATGATGGAGGCGCACAACACACCGTTTGCAATCCATCCTGGGTGTACCAAAATGTATCATGATCTTCGACATACATTTTGGTGGAGCAATATGAAGAGAGAGATCGCAAAGTTTATCTCAAGGTGTCTAACTTGTCAACGAGTCAAGGCGGAGCATCAAGTACCAAAAGGTCCATTGCAACCACTTAAAATTCTAGAATGGAAAAGTGGGAGCACATTACCATGGATTTCGTTACCGGTCTACCCAAGGTTTCTCAAGGCATATATCCGATTTGGGTCATTATTGATAGATTGACCAAGTCGGGTCATTTCTTACCTATACGAGAAACTTATACACTTGGACATCTTGCTCGTATGTACATAAACGAGATTGTAAGATTGCATGGTATGCCAGTATCCATAGTTTCTGATTGAGACCCAAGATTTACTTCAAGATTTTGGGTTAGTTTGCAAAAAGCTATGGGCACGGATTTACGATTTAGCTCGACATATCATCCTCAGACGGACGGGCAGTCGGAAAGGACTATTCAAACTCTTGAAGATTTATTAAGACTCCGTGTCCTTGACTTCAAGGGAATTTGGGACAAGTTCTTACCATTGGTGGAGTTTTCCTACAACAATAGTTATCAAGCAAGTATTGACATTGCTCCATTTGAGGCATTGTATGGAAGAAAGTGTCGTTCTCCAGTATGCTGGGATGAGGTGGGTGAAGCAACGTTGTTGCGACCAGAGTTGGTACATAAGACTACGGAAAAGATTCAAACGATCCGAAAATGTATAAAAACCTCACAAGATCGATAAAAGAGTTATGCTGATCTTCATCGAAAGGACGTGGAATTCAATATTGGAGATCATGTGTTGTTACGTGTTGCTCCATGGAAAGGAGTTACGAGATTTGGAAAGAGAAGGAAATCTCAATCCTCGATTCATTGGCCCATTTTTAATCCTCGATCGAGTAGGAACTGTGGCCTATAGACTCGCCTTACCGCCAAGTATGTCTCGAGTTCATAACGTTTTTCACATATCTATATTACGTAAATATGTGAAAGACTCGAACCACATTATTGAATTAGAACCGGATGAGATAGCGGAAGATTTAACGTATGAGGAGGTACTTGTTAAAATCTTGGATAAGAAGGATCATATTCTACGCTCCAAGGTTACACCTCAAGTCAAAGTTTTGTGGAGAAACCACGATGTTGAGGAAATGACCTGGGAGTTAGAATCTAAAATAAAGTAAATGTATCCTCACCTCTTCGATATACCAGGTAAGCACCCTAATTTCGAGGATGAAATTTCATAAGTAGGGGAGGTTGTAAGATCCCAACTTTTATGAATAAAGATTAAATTTTTCTCGAAATATATTTTTGAATATTATGGTGTGGATTTGATATAATGTTATAGTTGTGGGTATTATTTACAAATTTTGCAAAGTAAGCAAGTGGTTATATAATATTCGATTGGTCGGGGAATATTCGTTTTAACAGGGAATATTCGTACGACGACAAAATCATTGGTGGACCCCACAACGGAAGTATTGTCGTAGTTAGAAAACGACATAATTATCCTTTTATAAAAATAATGGCGAAAGTGTTACCGTTAAAACTGTTGAAGTACCCGGTAATAAAAGTACAGTAATACGCGTGGTTGCATAGTAGCACACGGTATTGATTATTGATGCTTACGTGAGAAGTCACTCAGTTATACTCAATTATTCCTACAGTAATTGCTGCATCATATCTCTCATATTATTGATTCAATTATTATCACAGTATCATCTGCATAATATTTATTATTATTAAATATATAATTGAGACGACAAAATTATTCATATTATTAGTTGCAATATTGACAATGTTTAGAAGTTCTGTCAAGGAGAGGTTTGGTCACCTAATTGCGCTACCATAATAAGAGAAATCCTTATTGAAAAACCCCTCTTTCACGAAGCGACACGGTCGTTAAATATTGTGAGTTATAATATTAACGATGAATAAGTTCGTGTTGATTAAAGATGAAATTGATAGTTCCATTGTGTTGAATCGACATTTATTTTGATAATAATTGATGTCTGGAGGTTATATTGACCAATCGGGTAATTAATCGGATAAATGAGCAATTAATTGCTATATTTCACATGCTTATAACTATTTGTTCACATATGTGTACTATTGATTCACATTCTTGTACTATTAGGGGAGGTGGTGCAAGATTGATAATACTTGCATGACTAAGTTAAAAATGGAGGTATAGTTGAAGGTACTATACTGTAATTCGTATTTTCACATTATTATAACTATTGATTCACATGATTGAACTATTGATTAACATTATTTACTATTAGGGAGGTGGTGCAAGTTTGATAATACTTGTAGGACTAAATTAAAAATGAAGAAAAAGAGGAAGGTATTATACTTGTAATATTTTGAGCCCCAAAACGTGCAATTATCGAAACTATATTTTCTTATAAATAGAAGCTCATTCTTCCTTCATTTCTCACCAATTCACTAAAGCTATAGAGCAATCATTATAGAGAGAAATTATAGAGAGAAAGAAGAAGAGAAGTATTCTACCTCACTATTGCAGTATCCAGTCTTCTTCTAAGGTAAGTGTTATTATTTCTTTCGTATTCATGAAGGGAGTTATTTTCTTTCAATACTCATAAGAGTTGTTATTCCATTCTTTATTATTATGTTGGAATAACTTTGTCTATCTGCATACGCATACATGGTGAAATTCTTCATTATTCCATTCTTTATTATTACATTTGGAATAACATATACGTAATGGTCTATCGCATGTCCGGTGAATTACATTTGTTATTCCATTCTTTATTATCCTCGCTGCAATATCCTCGTGCATACGGATTACGCATGACCTGATTCCATTCTTTATTATTCTGTTGGAATAACCTGACTGTGCGGTCTATCGCATGCATGGTGAATCATCCTTCGTATTCATTCCTTATTAAATTATGGAAATGATTTGTCTACGTGGATTACCGAATGACGGACAAAAATCCATTTGCAGTTTTATATATTCTATTATACTCAGTTGGTTAAAGTTTTAGCTTCTATACTCCATGAAATTAGTAGAATATCCTGGATATTTGTACTTCATCCAGTATCTTTTCATGGAAATATTCTTCTGAGCATTCTTGAATTTTACTCCACAAAATAGTATCATGTTGACAATTTGGACGTTATTGATTTCTGGATAAATTAAATTATAAATCTTTAAAAATTTATCCTTGAACTTGTTTTATTGAATTCTTATATCATTGTCATCATCCTAATATTTATAATATGTTGAAAGTCATCTGTGGCCTGTAGTGCATAGATGGACTTGGTATGATTATGACCAGGGATTATTCGGTTTAATCAAGACCGTAATGTTACAAATGATGTGATAAAAGACCTTATTGGTCGTAGTGCATTGATGGACAGTTGTTGGCATGATCATGACCATTGATGAATACATGAATATTCTTGGCCCGTAGTGCATGGATAATTGGTGGTCATGATACTAATGAATATCCTTGGCTGTAGTGCAGGGAAGATGTGGATTATTTATTAAGCTGAGTCTCATCGATAAAAGTGATGAAAAACCTTTTAAATCATAGAAGATAGTATATTTTATTCTCAACTTGACTCTTCTAATGGATTGTTGGTTTTGCTGCAGTTAAACTTAATGTTTGATATATTTTATCAGTTTAACAGTGTTGAAGGCTAATGATAAATTATTATGCATTATCTTAGTCATAATATTTTAAACTGGGCTAGTTGAGCTCACCCTTTTTCTTTCATTGTTCTCTTCAGGAAATGAGAACATAGCCGGGACTAGTCGGGGAACGGAGTGATGGTCCAGATGATAGCATTAGTAGTCCTCACTATTCTATGAAATAGTGTGATAATAAATGTATTGAGGACTCCATTTGTGTTGAATACTGTCTAGAAGACAATATTCATTTTAAAACTCTTAGTTTATGTCTTGTCGTATTTTACATGACAGTTATATTATTAAGTTGTATTTGAATTTTATACCATGTATTTGGCGACTCAAGATGGGTGATGTATACCTGTTTTGGGGGCGTCGCAAACGGGTACCAATTTTTTACGCTGACATGATTCAATTCCTGATAATCAATACAAAGTCGCATACTCCCATCTTTCTTTTTTACGAATAGAACAGGAGCACCCCAAGGAGATGTACTAAGACGAATGAAACCGATGTCTAACAACTCCTGCAGTTGGGTTTTTAACTCTTGAAGTTCAATAGGAGCCATTCGATATGGGCCTTTGGAAATGGGTTTTGTACTAGGTTCAAGGTCAATACCAAACTCGATTTCACGCTCTAGGGGTAGGCTAGGAAGTTCTTCAGGGAATACATCAGGAAATTTATTAACAATAGAAATATCATTCAAATCTAACGTATTTTTGTTTAAATCCGTGACATGTGCTAAGAAAGCTTGACATCCGTTTTTTAATAAATGAATAGCTTTATGGCTTGAGATGATAGTGATTGACTTTAGTGGTTTGTTTACTTGAATTCGCATAATATGTTGGTTAGGAATATGAAAGTTAACCACCTTACGAAAATAATCAATTTTTTCATGATGAGTAGTTAATCAATCAATCTCTAAAATCACATCAAATGCAAGTATTTTTAAGGAAATAAGATCGACATGTAATATGAGGGTACCGATTTGAACCAAACAAGACTTATAAACATCGGATGTAATGAAGGTTTCTCCCAATGGAGTTTCAACAGATAAGTCAAAGTCTAATTTCTCCGAAGTTAAATTTAAACGTTGAGCACAAGTACGAGAAATAAAAGAATGGATAGAACCGGTATCAAATAAGGTATAGACTTCGCTAGAGTTTATGATTAGCTTAGCCGTGATAACCTCGTTCGGATTTCTCACTTTTTGGGAGGTCACGACAAACGCTCTCCCTTGAAATGCTGGCTTTGACTTCTCTGGGATGGCCTTTGGTGCCTCTATCCCAGTTGGACTTGACTTCACTGCACGACAAAATCAGGCTAGGTGACCTTCTCTTCTGCAATTATAACAGGCTTTGGATTGATGCGTACAGTTTGGAGTGATGTGTCCCTCCCCTCCGCATTTGTAACATACGATCGGTGATCGTTCTCCTTCTTTAACAACGGGTGCTGGTGCTGACGTCTTTCCATCATTATTGATCGTTCTTCTCTTCTTGAAATTTCCGCTCCTATTGTCTTGGCCATGATTACCACCGAAGTGGTTACCATTTCTGGCACGTTGATTCCCTCTATTGTCACCGCTTCGATGACTGCTACTACTGGTATTACCGTTTTGCTGGCTGCTCTCTCTTGGTTGGGTTGACTCATTATCGCTCTCCAATAACTGAGCACTATTTACAACATCTGAATACAAACACAGTTTGTGAGAAATGAGGTATTGATGTATCTCGGGTTTCAAACCTCTTAGAAACATCCGTGTCATTCTTTCCTTATTATCAACCAAGTGGGACGCAAACTGAGACAACTCGGCAAACTTAGCTTCGTATTGTGACACGGTCATATTATTTTGCTCCATCTGGATGAACTCCACCTCTTTCATATGACGAATACTTTTGGGAAAGTACTTGTCCTTGAACTGTTCTTGGAACTTCTCCCAAGACATCTTTAGTGCGGCAGGCTAAGTACGCTTTACAGATTTACACCAACAATTTGCCTCTCCTCGCAACATGAAGGTGGCAAAGGGAACCTTTTGCTCTTTCGAGCATCCCAAGACATCAAATATCTTGGTGATCTTCTTTATCCACGCCTCCTCCGTAAGTGGTTTTGGCTCTCCCAAAAACTCCGGTAGTCCCAGCTCCTTGAACTGCTTAGCGGTGACCATCCGAGAGTTGCTAGTGTTTTTACTTGTATTTTGAACAAGAATCGCTCTTGTCTGATGTTGCATGAATTGCATATAGCCTCTGAACATCCCATCGTTCATCGTTTGGTCGATGTTGTTATTTTCCTGAGGATTATTGCCTTTCTGATGCACATTATCTTGGGTATTGATCATTGGTGACTCAACGGTCTCATGTGCTCCATTGCTTATCTCAACATTTTTAGATGACATTTTCAAACACTACCACAAAACAAGGGTTAATTGACATATCACATTTTATCCCTATATTCTGACCGACCAATTAAATAACAAATAAACTTAGGTAGGTCATACTAGCGAAGGATTTCCCCATCTCTCCCCCTAGTTCTAGTCTCACATCTTAGTCAGGGATCATATCCCTAAGCTCTGATACCAACTGTGATGCCCCCAAAATAGGTATACATCACCCATTTTGAGTCGCCAAATACATGATACATAATTCAAATACAAACTTAATTTATACAATTGTTAAGTGTCGTGAAGAATACGACAAAACATAAGCTGTGAGTTTTAATACAAATATTGTCTTCTAGACAGTATTCAAACTCAAAATAAGTCCTCATTATAACTATTATCACACTATTTGACAGAATAATGAGGACTACTAATGCAAACATCTGGACCGTCACTCCGTTTCCTGACTAGTCCCAACTATATTCTCATTATCTGAAGAGAACAATTAAAGCAAAGGGTGAGCTCAACTAGCCCAGTAAGAAGTATTATGACTAAGATAATGCAGAATAAATTATCGTTAGCTTTCAATAGTGTTAAACTGATAAATTATAATAACATCAAGTTTAACTGCAGCGAAACAAGCAATCCATTAGAAGAGTCAAGTAGAGCATGATATCTACTATCTTCTATGATTTAAAAAGGTTATCATCAATTTTATCGCTGAGACTCAACTTAATAAATAATCCAGATCACTGAATTATCCATGCACAACGGGCCAAGGATATTCATTAGTATCACGACCACGAATTATACATGTATTACGGGCTAAGGATATTCGTGTTTTAACCAATGGTCATGATCATATCAACAACTGTCTATCAATGCACTAAAGGCCAATGAGGACTTTTACCACATCATTTGTAATATTACGGTCATGATTATACCGAATAATCCCTGGTCATAATCATACCAATCAATAGTCCATCTATGCACGTAAACAAAAGATGACTTTTATCACAATATAAGCATGAGGATGATGACAATGATATAAGAATTCAATTAAATGAAAGAAAAGGATAAACTTTAAAGATTTATAATTTAATGTATCTAGAATTCAATAATGTCCAAATTGTTAACATGATACTGCTTTGTGGAGTAAAATTCATGAATAACATTGTATCAAAAATGATTTGGACCGAAAAGAAATTAATTTTTGTCATGAATAGTACCCTTGGTGAATATTATTCAAGTGAATAGTACCCCATGAATAGTACTTTAGGAATAGTAACCCGTGAATAGTACCCCGACATGAAAAGATTAAAAAATATCAAGAATGCTCGGAATAATATTTCCATGAAAAGATATTGGATGAAGCGCAAATATCAATGATATTCTACTAATTTCATGGAGTATAGAAGCAATACTTATCAACATAAGTGTATAATTAGGAATATGAATTGAAATAATATTACTTACATACTATAGAGTATGGAAGAAAATATTATTTCTTACGAATATTGAACAAGAATAATATCACTTACGAATATAAAAGAAATAATAACCCTTACCTTAGTAGAAGATTGGATAATGCAATAGTGTAGTAACAAAATACTCTTCTTCTTTCTCTCTTATTCTCTCTATACTTTCTCTCTCTATATCTTGAATGAATTGGTAAAAATAATGAAGAAATGAGCTTCTATTTATAGGCTTGGCAGAGTAAGGGAAAATAGTCTTTTCGCCATAATTTATGACATCATCGCTTACATCTTCGATCGTATGGCATCATTGCTTACCTCATTGTTCCGATGACATCATTGCTTACCTCATCGTTCCGATGACATCATTGCTTACATCATTAGAATTCAAATTCAATTTGTTCTCTTCCACCTCATTTTACTTTTATACCATGAATTTACTATAATAATGCTACCATTCAAATTAAAAATCATACTATTATATAATCACATCATACTACTATAATGTAATATTATAATAATATATTTGAATGAATTATTTTATCGAAAAAGATAAAATACCAACTTTCAACCAATGTCACATGCTAAAAATTCCTCCGTTTAAATCAACATTAAATAAATATTTCCTTATCATATATATCAACAATTTATTATTCACAAATAATATTACAGAACTATAATATTGACAACTAGGTCGTTCCCAGGAAAGAGGGGGGGTTTCCGATAAGGATTTCTCCCTATTGGCGCGCAATTAGGTGACCAAACTCCTTTCCTCGACAGAACTTTCTAAACATTATCAATAATGCTATCTAATAATATTATTCAAATAATATGAATTATTGATTTGATAATTTGAAATATTGTGCAATGACAATTATTGAATCAATAATATAAAATATCAACGTAGCAATTATTGAATCAATAAAATAAAATATTAAACAATAATTACTGTACAAATAATAGAGTATAACTGAGTGACTTCTCACGTAAGCATCAATAATCAATATTGTGTGCTACTATGCAACCACACGTATTACTGTACTTTTATCACCGGGTATTTCAATATTTAATGGTAAAACTTTCGCCGTTATTTTTATAAAAAGTTATTTCTGTCATTTTCTAACTCCAAAAACAATTCCGTTGTGGGATTCACCAATGATTGTGCCGTCGTACGGATATTCCCCGACAAAATGAATATTCCACGACTAATCGAATATTTTATAACAACTTGCATACTTTGTAAAATTTATAAATATTACCCACAACTATAAAATTATATCAAAACCACACCATAATATTAAAAAATATATTTCGAGAAAAATCAATCTTTATTTATGAAAGTTGGGGTCTTACACTACGGGCCAAGGATATTTATTAATATCACGTCCCCGAATTATCCATGCACTACGGGCCAAGGATATTCGTGTAATCACCGATGGTCATGATCATACCAGCAACTGCCCATCAATGCACTACGGGCCAATGAGGACTTTTACCACATCATTTGTAACATTATGGGTCATGATTATACCGAATGATCCCTGGTTATAATCATACCAATTAACAGTCCATCTATGCACTCCGACCAAAGATGACTTTCATCACAATATAAGCATGAGGATGATGACAATGATATAAGAATTCAATTAAATGAAGGCAAATGATAAATTTTAAAAATTTATAATTTAATTTATCCAGAATTCAATAATGTCCAAATTGTCAACATGATACTGCTTTGTTGAGTAAAATTCAAGAATAATATTGTATCAAAAATGATTTGGACTGAAAAGAAATTAATTTTTGTCATGAATAGTACTCTGGGTGAATAGTACCCGAGTGAATAGTACTTTAGAAATAGTACTTCGAGAATAGTACCCCATGAATAGAACTTTATGAATAGTACTCGTGAATAATACTTCATGAATAGTACATGTGAATAATACTTTGTTAATAGTACTTGTGAATAGTACTTTATGAATAGTATCGTATAAATGAATAGTACTCATGGACAGTACTCCGGCATGAAATGCTTAGAATTTAAGAAGAATGTGCAGAAAATATCATTGTGAAACGATATTAGATGAAGTGAAAATTTCAAGGATATTCTACTAATTTCACGGAGTATAGAAGCAATACTTTAACAAAATGAGGGTATAATCAGGAATACGAGATGAAATAATATTACTTACATACTACAGAGTATAGAAGAAAATATTATTCCTTATGAATACTGAACAAAAATAATATCCCTTACCTTAGAAGAAGACTGGATACTGGAATAATGAAGTAGTAGAATACTCTTCTTCTTTCTCTCTATAACTTCTCTCTCTATAATTGCTTTTGTGAGTCTTAGTGAATTGGTGAGAATGAAAGAAGAATGAGCTTCTATTTATAGGAAAACGTAGTTTCGATAATTGCATAATTAGGGGCTCGAATTATTATAGTATAGTACCTTCATCTTTACCTCCATTTTTAATTTAGTCCTGTAAGTATTATCAATCTTGCACCACCTCCCCTAATAGTAATACATGTGAACCAATAGTTCTATACATCTGAATCAACAATAATTTGCATATGGACCAATAGCAATTAATTTCTCATTTATCTGATTAATTGCCCGTTTGGTCAATTTAACATCCAGAAATCAATTATTATCGAAAGAAATGTCGATTTCCACTAATACGAATAATCCCAACACAATGGAAATATTTTTATCAACAATTTCATCTTTAATCAACACGAACTTATTCATCATTAATATTGTAACTCACAATATATAACAACCAGATCATTCTCAGGAAAGAGGGGGCCTTCCGTTAAGGATTTCTCTCTATTAGCGCACAATTAGGTGACCAAATCCCTTTCCTCGATAAAACTTTTTAGACATCGTCAATATTGCAAATAATAATATGAATAACTTTGTCGTCTCAATTATTGATTTAATAATATAAAATATTATACAGATGATACTATGACAATAATTGAATCAATAATATGAGAGATATTATGCAGCAATTACTATAGCAATAATTGAGTATAACTGAGTGACTTATCACGTAAGCATCAATAATCAATACAATGTGCTACTATGCACACGCGTATTACTGTACTTTTACCACCGGGTAGTTCAACAGTTTAACGGTAAAACTTTTGCTGTTATTTTTATAAAAAGATATTTATGTCATTTTCTAACTCTGGCAATACTTCCGTTGTGGGTTCCACAAATGATTGTGCCGTCGTACGAATATTCCTTTTTAAAACGAATATTCTCCGACCAATCGAATATTTTAAAACCACTTGCTTACTTTACAAAATTTGTAAATATTACTCACAACTATAATATTATATCAAATCCACACCATAATATTTAAAAATATATTTCGAGAAAAATTAATCTTTATTCATAAAAGTTGGGGTCTTACAACTTCCCCTTCTTATGAAATTTTGTCCTTGAAATTAGGGTACGTACCTGGTATGTCAAAGAGGTGAGGATACCTTGACTTCATTTTAGATTGTAACTCCCAAGTCATTTCCTCAACATCGTGGTTTCTCCACAAAACTTTGACTTGAGGTATAACCTTGGAGCATAGAATATGATCCTTCTTATCCAAGATTTTAACAGGTACCTCTTCATACGTTAAATCTTCTGCTATCTCGTCCGGTTCTAATTCAATAATGTGGTTTAGGTCTTTCACATATATACGTAACATAGATATTTGAAACACATTATGAACACAAGACATACTTGGTGGTAAGGCAAGTCTATACACCACAATTCCTACTCGATCGAGGATTTCAAATGGGCCAATGAATCGAGGATTGAGCTTTCCTCTCTTTCCAAATATCGTAAATCCTTTCCATGGAGCCACACGTAACAACACATGCTCTCCAACATTGAATTCCACATCCTTTCGCTGAAGATCATCATAACTCTTTTGTCGATCTTTTGAGGTTTTTATACGTTGTCGGATCATTTGAATCTTTTCTGTTGTCATGCGTACCAAATCCGGTCCCAATAACATTGCTTCACCCACCTCATCCCAGCATACTTGAGAACGACACTTGCGTCCATACAACGCCTCGAATGGAGCCATGCCAATACTTTCTTGATAACTATTATTGTAGGAGAATTCCACCAATGGTAAGAACTTGTCCCAACTACGTTTGAAGTCAAGGACACAAAGTCTTAATAGATCTTCAAGAGTTTGAATAGTCCTCTCCGACTGCCCGTCCATTTGAGGATGGTATGCCGAACTAGATCATAAATTTATGCCCATAGCTTTTTACAAACTAAGCCAAAATCGTGAAGTGAATCTTGGGTCTCGATCAGAAACTATGGATACTGGCATACCATGCAGTCTTACAATCTCATTTATGTACGTACGAGCAAGATGTTCAAGTGAATAAGTTTCTCTTATAGGTAAGAAATGAGTAGACTTGCTCAATCTATCAACAATGATCCAAATTGCATCTATGCCTTGAGAAACCTTGGGAAGACCAGTTACGAAGTCCATGGTAATGTGCTCCCACTTCCATTCTAGAATTTCAAGTGGTTGCAATGAACCTTTTGGCACTTGGTGCTCCGCTTTGACTCGTTGACAAGTTAGACACCTTGAGATAAACTCCACTATCCCTCTCTTCATATTGCTCCACCAAAATGTATGTCGAAGATCACAATACATTTTGGTACTCCCAGGATGGATTGCAAACGGTGTGTTGTGCGCCTCCATCATGATTTTATACTTCAAGTTAGAGTCGTTAGAAACATAAAGTCTGGAGTTGACTCAAAGTATTCCTTCTTCATCGATTCTTGTTTCTGAGATAACACCTTCTTGTACTTTCTTCTTCATACGCATCAGCTCTAGGTCTGTAGCTTGAGCAGCTTTAACTTTATCGATTAAAGTTGGTTCTACTCGTATATTTGCCATCATCACATGGGTCCCTAGAGTCTTTAACTCTATTTTCATCCTTTGTAAGTCATACAAAATGGGCCTTTGCGTTTACAATATCGCACTCGTACCTGGATATGATCTTCTACTCAATGCGTCAGCTACTACGTTCGCTTTTTCAGGATGGTATTGAATGGTATGATCGTAATCTTTCAACAGCTCAAGCCAACATCGTTGCCGCATGTAGAGCTCCTTTTGGGTGAAGAAATATTTGAGGCTTTTATAATCCGTATAGATCTCCACTTTCTCCCCCATACAGGTATTGCCTCCAGATTTTAAGCGAAAAAACGACATCTGCCAACTCTAGATCATGAGTAGGATAATTCCTCTCATATTCTTTGAGTTATTGTGAGGCATATGCTATGACTTTCCCATGTTGCATGAGAACACATCCTAAACCTTTGCCTAAAGCATCACTGTATATGACAATTTCCTCTGAACCAGATGGTATTGTCAGAACAAGTGCTGAAATAAGTCTCCTCTTGAGTTCTTGAAAACTCTTCTCACATTACTTGCTCCAACTGAATTTTGTATCTTTCCGAGTCAGCTGAGTTAATGGAGTAGCGATTCGACAAAACCCTTATACCAATCTCCGATAATAACCAGCTAAGCCGAGAAAGCTATGTACTTCGGTCACTGACTTAGGTTGCTCCCAGCTTTGAATTGCTTCAATCTTTTTCGGGTCAACAGATATTCCGTGATTTGATATCACGTGCTCAAGGAATGCTACTTCCTCAAGCCAGAACTCATATTTCTTCAACTTGGCGTACATCTTGTTTTCACGAAGCTTTTGGAGTATCAGCCTCAAGTGCTGCTCATGATCTTCACAGCTTTTGGAGTAAATGAGGATGTCATCAATAAAGACGACCATAAAGTGATCCAAATATTCCTTGAATACTCAGTTCATCATATCCATGAAGGCAGCATGAGCATTAGTCAATCCAAAAGACATGACTAGGAATTCGTAATGCCCATACTGAGTTCTGAAGGCAGTCTTTGGAATGTCATCAGTTTTAATCTTCAACTGATGATATCCGGAATGAAGATCGATCTTTAAAAAGAATTTGGCGCCTTGCAACTGGTCAAACAAGTCATCAATGCGAGGCAATGGGCACCTATTTTTGATGGTGACATGATTCAACTTCCGATAATCAATACAAAATCGCATACTTCCATCTTTTTTCTTTATGAATAGAATAAGAGCACCCCAAGGAGACGTACTAGGACGAATGAAACCGATGTCTAATGATAAGTAGGTATAAATACCTACTTATCCGGTAACTATTACTTGAATTAGTTGTTTAAACCTATGTTTCTTAGTTACTTTTCATACATTTTATGTTATTTTGTAGGCTATGACGTATCATTGGCATGAAGAAGCAAGGAAAAGCAATTCAGACATCTTTTGGACTACAATATGCAAGAAAAGACAAGAAGAGAAGGATTAGAGGAGAGAAAGGATTCCATTAGATTATATTAGATCAAAACCCTAGTTCTTGTTAGTTTTGGAGATTGAAGCAACTTGGAGACCATTGAAGATTCAAAGTAGGAGCAATGAGAGAGCATCAAATCTACAGACAATAGATTATATCTTCTTATCTTCTTCTATCTTTGTCTTTTATTGTTTATTCAATTGTGGATTCTTAGTTTTAATTCAATAATCATGAAATAATTCTTTGTTTGAGATTACAATGGATCTTATTGTGTAGTTTATTTTAATATGTTTCGCTATCAATTATTATGTTCTATTGTGAGGATTTTCTATTGTTGTTTGGACTTAATTGTTTAATTGATTGGCCATCAATTACCGTGATAATCTATATGAACTTGAGAGATGAAGTATAGATTTAGATTTGATCATGATAGCATGTGTTTGTGATTTCTGCATAGATGGAATTCATGATTCGTGTTTAGGATAGAGATATGCCTTTACGCCATATGTAATCTTATAGAGAACTTGTGATTTAAATCCTTTTTAATTGTAATTCACATAGAGATATAGTGGATTAGTTAATTAGGGTGTCTTGCTTAATTCTATCATATGTGGATTTAAGTGAGTATGGGTATTATGCATCGAAAGATGGTTTTATCTGCTTTAGTATTCTTGATTAACAATTCATGATATAGAATAATTGATGAGAAGTGTGTTAACTTAAATGAAGCAATAAGTGAAGTTGTGATCTTAAATCTCCGTAATCTTAATTTAACTAGTGGAATTTAATAGTAGTTTAATTATATAATTTGAAATTCATTCGTTTAAATAAGATTGAATTGGTTATGGGTTAGTACTTAGTGATTTTTATTAAACAATTCCTCGTGGGAACGATACTCTACTTTCACTTTATTACTTGTTGACCACGTATACTTGCGTGTTGTGCATAACTAGATTTTACCTAACAAGTTTTTGGCACCGTTGCCGGGGAATTAGTTAATATATTTTTGCCAATATTAGCTTCAATCAAATTAGTCTTAATTTAAACTTTTTTTTCCTTTTTATTTAATTCTCTTCCTATTTTTCTTTCCTTTCAGGTACCATGGCGGAAGTTAATTATCAATGGCCGTATACGAGAATGACTCAGCCAAGGGGAACAGGGATGGATGATCTCAATGCATTTTCTGCATTATCAGCGCAGCTTGAGACACTTTCGAGGAGGTTGGACGTTGTTTCAGCCCAATGTAATTGAAGGA
The DNA here is from genome assembly GCA_020205605.1 of Panax ginseng. Taxonomy (NCBI): domain Eukaryota; kingdom Viridiplantae; phylum Streptophyta; class Magnoliopsida; order Apiales; family Araliaceae; genus Panax; species Panax ginseng. The sequence continues at coordinate 63,827,098 of CM035145.1, read as the reverse complement.
TAGTAGTTAATTGCAATATTGTGCTGGTAATCATTCGAGTCATCAATGCAACGCTAGTTTTGGGCCGGGACAACACGGTTGTGACGCCCCCAAAATAGGTCCAATCCACCCAACCTATTCTGAGTCACCAAATACATGGTAAAGAAATAACTACAACTTTATTACAACAATTATCGTGCAAAATACAACAACACATATGTTGTGAGTTTTGATACAAATATATACCAACTGTGACTCTCATCCCAACCTTGGATAGCACGTCACAATGGCACCTTACATAAAGGTATAGTCAAAAACTATTTTAGAAATTAAAACCTTTGGGAAGTGATCAAGGAAACCTTCGTACATGGGAGGCCATGCGTCTAGGTTATGATAGATATTATATGTCCACAGAATTATCCTTGGTTGACCCAATAGACCCCAAAGAAAAACGAGAAGATTACTATCATATTCTTTCCAATGGTGAGTCATTTCTTAACATATCATTATCTCCACTGTCTCTAATTGAGAATTATACTTTAGCAAAACACCAAGATTATATAGGTAGTGCTCTTAGATATACTCAACAAGTGGATGTGCACAACCCTGTCTTATGATAACATGAAGTCGCACATCGTTAGACATCTTATATGATAGTGGAAAAACACCCTTCCAACGTTTGGTTCGCCTCACCCTATTTGATTCACCAAATATAACTACTAAATATTGTATACAACACACTTTTCTATACTGTTTAGGGAGAACCTACACAGCTAAAGACCACCGTTCTATTCTCCTGTTACCCCCGCTCGACCCAGTTACACTCTTATTACCTGAAAGGAATTGTGAAGCAGAAGGGTGAGCACAACTAGCCCAGTAACGAATATCATGACTAAAGATAAATAAATTATCAATAGCCTTCATCAATAATAAATAAGAGATTTAGAACATATGGTAGATGATAAAAAATTTCAACCATAGTTGCAGCAGAACGAGCAATCCATTAGAAGAGTCAAATAGACCATAAAGTCTATTATCTTCTCCATGTTAAAAGTCCACCAACAATTTTTATCTCTGTAACATCAATCAATAGTTCCTGTTCACAATCATGTGAATAATTCATAATCATAATTGTGGTTCTAAATTCCTTTTTTCATCCAGGACGAAGATAATTTACATCACCTGTCTTTACCTGAAACATCAAAGATCATGGTTATACCAAATCACAGTTCCTGTTCATAATCATACTAATAAGTTCATCTTTGCACTACGGGCCAAAGATATTCGTCAATAGTTCATCTTTGCATTGCAGGCCAAAGATATTCAACAACAGATCATCTTTGCACTACTGAATAACGATATTCAACAACGGATCATCATCTTTGCACTACGGGCCAAAGATATTCAACAATGATCATCTTTGCACTACGAATGAATATATTCATCAACAGTTCATCTTTTACACTACTGAGCCAAAGATATTCATCAACATATCATATTTGCACTACATGCCAAATATATTAATATCTCAAAGAAATATATAATCATTTCAGAATTTATATAAACAATAATTATAACCATGTTGATCAATTCACCTTTGCACTTAAGCTAAAGATATTCAATTATCAATGGTCATGATCATACCAGTCAACAATTCATCTTTGCACTACTGGCCAAAGAGAACCCATAGTCACGATCATACCAATAATCTACCCATCTTTACACTCAAGTCAAGGAGAATTATCATCATTAGGGTTATAAAAAATGTTATATATGATAATAAAAACAATATAATCAACATATAGATTTAATCTCAAGAGTAAGATTCATAAATCAACGATAATTTGATCAGAAAAAGAAACCAATTTTGTTGTGAATAGTACCTGTAAATAGTAACTCGTGAATAGTAACTCATGAATAGTAACTCATGAATAGTAAATCATGAATAGTAACTCATGAATAGTAACCCCAACATGAAAAAAATAGAAATTTCACAATAAAATCCATACCAATATTTCTGTATAATGATATTGAAAGAATAACATTTCTTAAACTTATAAATAATTTATTTTAATTGTTTACATTTTACTAATTAATGCATTTAATCATCCTAAAATTCCAAACTCATAAGATTTCATCACCAATAACCAAAACTCTCATCAAAAACCTGCATATACCTTATATAGGATTCTCAAGCCATAAAATCCTATTTTCTAATTTTCTTACCTCACATAACATATTTAATTCATTTACTCATAACTAGTCTATTTTCATGAAAAATACCAAATCAAGACAAAACAAATTTTCTTTTAAAGATTTAGTAGAATATAGTCCCATATTGAACATATATTTTTCTCAAAATTTTTAAAATTCATTTACTATTTTTCATATGGCCAAAACTACCAAATATTTAGACATTTATCATAAATTGTACTTTTGTCCAAAAATTCTGAAATTTACAGAGTATACTTCTATTATATACATGTACTCCTAATAAAAATTTCACCAATTTTGGAGTTAACCACAAGGAGTTATAAAGATTTACTTTTAAAATAGTCGTTTCTCATAAAATTCATAACTCCTAATATATACATCCAAAAATCGCCATTTTTGGACTCAATCTAGAAAACTCATCAGGTTATCATTTCAAATTTTTCCAGAATTTTTGAAGGTCAGAAAAATTACGAAACTGAAAAACATAATAACCCTTAAAATCCCTTACTACCCCTTATCATAATAATGACAATATCCCTTATCTCAAAATAACAGTACTTCTGATCGGAATATCGAATATGACGTTGAAGGAAGCCTGCACTGAATAGCAACTCACAAAATATCTAAATACTCACAAAATACGCTCGATCATATAGAGAGAGAAAGAGAGAAAACTTGTTTCTGGTGTGATTTCAATTCTAACTCAACACCCTATTTATAGGAAAAAGTTAGAACGCCGAAGAAGACTTGACCTGCTATCTGATGGCTTTACCTGTTACTATTCAAGCCCACCACTTTTGAAATAAAATTTGAGCACATTTCTTCACCAACCAAAGGTGGGGCCCACTCATTCTAGAATTTTCCACCAAAAATCATTTATAAACATAATTTCCGAATCAGTCACCTCTGAAATTTCATAACAAATCATATATTAATTTTTAACGGTTCAAAATTGTGGACATATACTTAACTTATATATGTCTAACATATCCAAAAATCACAACGATCCAACAGTCGGATTAAAAATTATAACTCATGCAATATATCTCAAGAACCTTGATTTTTCGGATTATGAGTCCTTCGTACCAGTTTCATTCAAACAGTCACTATGAACAATCCACAATGGATTTTTGAGTGATTCCAATTTCTACGGTTAGATTACTTCCAGGGCTTTCTTTTGATATATGGCTAATATCCTAACTCATTATACAGAAAGAGTTATAGATTTTACAAAATCAAGTAATAAACTAATTTTTCTGAAAATTCCATATTTTGTTCTTTTTTTGACAAAATACTAATAAATACCTCAGCATTAATTCCTTCATTTATATCCATATAAAAATAAATATTTCCTTATCATATAAATCAATAATTAATTAATCACAAATAATACTACATAATCACAATTATGACAACCAGGTCGTTCCCAGGAAAGAGGGGGCTTTCCGATAAGAATTTCTCCTTATTGGCGTGCAATTAGGTGACCAAACCCCTTTCCTAGACAAAACTTCCTTAGACATTACCAATAATGCTCTCTAATAATATTATTCAAATTCAAAATTATTGATCTGATAATGGAGATACTGTGCAGTAATAATTATTGCACAACAATAATATAAAATATCAACGTAGCAATTATTGAATCAATAACATAAAATATTGAACAGTAATTACTATAACAATTATTGAGTAGTGCCTTCTTACTTAAAAATCAATAATTCAAAAATACTGTGCAATATCGTGTGTTCCTGTGCAACAATGCGTATACTTTACTTTACCCACCGGGTATGCCAACAGTGTTAACGGTAACGATTACGCCGTTATTTATAAAAACTCAAATTTGTCATTTTCTTCATCCGACAGTTATTCTGTTATGGGGCTCACAAATGGCTGCTCCATCGTACAAATATTCCTCGACAATAAGAATATTCCACGACCAACGAATATTCCCCGACAACAATAAGTATTTTATAGCCAGTTGCTTATTTTGAAAAAATTTCACATATCACCCTTAACTTTAAACTTTTATCAATTTAACCATTTACTGAATAATAATTATAAGAAAAATTGAATACTTTTATTTCATAAAATTCGGGGTCTTACAACGGTGGTGAATACCTCAACACGATTATACATATGCTAATTATCATCAAGTTTGGGGGTATCACCCGGATTCATCATGGAGCTACAACTATCAAGACCAATACTACGCTCCAAATCCAACATACACACTGAAATTCTCATATCCACATCCATTGCCACAAGAAGAAAAGTCAAATTTGGAGGAATTATTGTCAAAGCTCATAGCAAACCAAGAGGAAAGGATGATGAGTCAAGAAATATCGAGCCATAATTTTTAGAACCAAATGGAACAACTCATCATTACTTCAACCGATGGTCTTCAATACATGGATTCCAAAATTGAGACAGAAAATTCAAGGTTGGAGGAAATGTTGTCCAAGTTCATAGCATCAAATGAGGAGAGGAATATTAATCAAAAGATGGCAATTCAAAATAAAGAGATATCAATTCAAAAACTGCAGAACCAGATGGATCAAATGCTCAAAGCCTTGAACAACTATCCTCAAAACAATTGGTGTTATGAAGAAGATTATGAGATTGATGAAGTGCCCGAACCAAATCTACAACTGGATGAGACACGAGATGTTGAAAAAGAGGAGACAAGTGGGGATGAACTAACTATGAGTACTAACGAGGATGAGCCGATGTTATTAATGCCTCAAGTGCCTTCTCCACCAAAGTTTAAGGATCCTGTTAGATTTGCAAAACCTTATCCGCTAGGTAGTCATGTCGTCGGAAATACTCCTTGTGACGTAAAAATGAGTACAACTTCGAAGCCATGGTGCGATGAGCTGGAGAAGATAGAAGAAGAGATTGTTGTGTCTGACAAGCTTCAATGCCAGAATCTATTCGCAGACACAATGGAGAAAACACCTAGATGTTCGACATTCTTGAATGTGATCTTATCTAAACAAAGCATGCTAGGTGACTTTAATGCAATGTCTATCACAAATGGGAACCTACCAAAAGCTACATTATTTCCAATGGATGGAGGGTTCCTCAACTTTCGAACAGGAATTGGATAACGTTGATAAGACAAAGTCAGGCTGAAAGACTGTAAATCAAGCGCTGACTGGGAGGCAACCTAGGAATTTTTATATTTATATGTTTTACTAGTTTAATTAGTGTTGTTAGTTTGTAAAAAATTTAGGAGTTAATTTGCTTATTAAGTTCTCTTATAATCTAATCCATGTTGTATCTTATAATTGTAGGTATTGGAGGTTCAATGGATAGGAAAATGATCATCGCCGCCAACGCCACCATCACCACAAGCTTAAATGATTACAGGGAAGTCCTCGTCCACTTCATGCTTTATTTTACACTGAGGACATTGTAAATGTTAAGTTTGGGGGAGTTAATTAGTTTAGTTTTGCATGTTTAATGTAGTTGTTTTAGTTTTGCATAAGTTGTCATGTTTGTTTAGTTTTGGATTATTATATGTTTGCATTCATGTAGTGTAAGTGCATAATAGTTGGCATAGTAGAGTAGTTGTAAATAGTTTTTATTTATGTCTATAAAAAAAATTCAAAAATATTAGTTAGTTACTATGTTCATTTGCATTAATCCAGTTGTTAGATAGTTTAAGTTTATTTTTGCCAATGATGAAATTGGAATTGAGTAGATAAGTATAGTACTAATTATTAGAGCTTTGATGTGATTTCTTGTTATGAATTGAATCTTTTTCTGTTTGAAACTAGTATAATCAAGGTTAGCACGTTATAGACAACTTTGTTGACTGATTAAGTTTAAATTGATACATAATTGACTTCTTAAGGATAATACTAGTTTGAATGAATGAAAGACATGAAAAGGCGAAGATGACTAAATTTAGATAAAAACTTAAGTTTGGGGAAAAATTTGGGATATATAAGCTTCAAAAAGAAAAAAATTGATGAAAAAAAATTATTGTGGCTAGTCTTGTTTCGGGGCCTTTGTTACTTGAGCAAGTACGCCCGAGGGAGTGTCTTTACACCTAGCGCCCTAAGGTCTTTATGGTCTGGGAGTTGTTGGTCGAAAGCTCGCTAAGGGATAGCACTATTAGCCTAATGGAATGAGACATTGCACAGTCATGGTAAAGAAAAAATAATAATAAATAAAATAAAAAATAAACAAAAATAATAAGACGGGAAAAGAGCAAAAAGCCCCCGTAATGCAAAGTAAAACATAAGTATCCCAGATTGGACTCTTAAATTTGGTGGATGTTTGACTTTAGTTGGATTTAGCATGTTCGTGAATTTTGTGAGTTTTCACTGTATGATGCCTTTAAAGAGATCTATTATGTGTTGTATTTAGCATTATATCAGTTAGCATGGATGTTGAGCACACACACACTATATCAGTAATAACGGTTTAAGATTTGATGATTAATTGAGAAATTACTGATGAGTTTTGATATGATGTATTATCATGTTTACTTGATTTCTCTGAGGCCGATTGAATAGACTTATTTCTGTCATTACTGCTGGATTCGTAGGCATGTAGATTAGTTATATTTTATTGCATTGCATTATGTTTTGTGTTTTTGCTTGAGGACAAGCAAAGGTTTAAGTTTGGGGGTATTTGATAAGTAGGTTTTATACCTACTTATCCGGTATCTATTACTTGAATTAGTTGCTTAAACCTATGTTTCTTAGTTACTTTTCATACATTTTATGTTATTTTGTAGGCTATGACATATTATTGGCATGAAGAAGCAAGGAAAAGCAATTCGGACATCTTTTGGACTAAAATATGCAAGCAAAGACAAGAAGAGAAGGATTAGAGGAGAGAGAGGATTCCATTAGATTAGATTAGATCAAAACCCTAGTTCTTGTTAGTTTTGGAGATTGAAGCAACTTGGATACCATTGAAGATTCAAAGTAGGAGCAAGGAGAGAGCATCAAATCTACAGACAATAGATTATATCTTCTTATCTTCTCCTATCTTTGTCTTTTATTGTTTATTCAATTGTGGATTCTTAGTTTTAATTCAATAATCATGAAATAATTCTTTGTTTGAGATTACAATAGATCTTATGGTGTAGTTTATTTTAATATGCTTTGCTATCAATTATTATGTTCTATTGTGAGGATTGTTTATTGTGATTTGGACTTAATTGTTTACTTTATTGGCATCAATTACCGTGATAATCTATATGAACTTGAGAGATGAAGTATAGATTTAGATTTAATCATGATAGCATGTGTTTGTGATTTCTGCATAGATGGAATTCATGATTCGTGTTTAGGATAGAGATATGCCTTTACGCCATATGTAATCTTATAGAGAACTTGTGCTTTAAATCCTTTTTAATTATAATTCACATAGAGATATAGTGGATTAGTTAATTAGGGTGTCTTGCTTAATTCTACCATTTGTGAATTTAAGTGAGTATGAGTATTATGCATCGAGAGATGGTTCTATCTGCTTTAGTATTCTTGATTAAAAATTCTTGATAGATGTAAGACCCCAACTTTTATGAATAAAGAATTATTTTCTCGAAATATATTTTTGAATATTATGGTGTGGATTTAATATAATGTTATAGTTGTGGATAATATTTACAAATTTTGCAAAGTAAGCAAGTGGTTATATAATATTCGATTGGTAGGGAATATTCGTTTTAATAGGGAATATTAAATGCGACGGCACAAATTATTGGTGGACCCCTAACGGAAGTATTGTCGTAGTTAGAAAAACGATGTAATTATCTTCTTATAAAAATAACTTGGCCGAAAGTGTTACCGTTAAAAGCTGTTGAACTACCCATTAGTAGTAAAAGTACAATGATGTCTGGCATGGTTGCATAGTAGCACACCAGTATTGATTATTGATGCTTACGTGAGAAGTCACTAAGTTATACTCAATTATTGCTACAGTAATTGTTGTATCATATCTCTCATATTATTGATTCAATTACTGTCACAGTATCATCTGCATAATATGCTATATTATTAAACCAATAATTGAGACGGAAAAGTTATTCATATTATTATTTGAAATATTGACAATGTCTAGAAGTTCTGTCAAGGAGAGGTTTGGTCACCTAATTGCGCGCCAATAAGAAGAAATCCTTATCGAAAAGCCCCCTCTTTCCTAGGAACGACCTGGTTGTTAAATATTTTGAGTTATAATATTAATGATGAATAAGTTCGTGTTGATTAAAGATGAAATTGATAGTTCCATTGTGTGAGAATTATTTAGTGTTTGTGGAAATCGACATTTATTTCGATAATAATTAATGTCTAGAGGTTATATTGACCAATCGGGTAATTCACCAGATAAATAAGCAATTAATTGCTATTAATTCACATGCTTATAACTATGTGTTCACATGTGTGTACTATTGATTCACATGATTTACTATTAGGGGAGTTGGTGCAAGATTGATAATACTTACATGACTAAATTAAAAATGGAGGTATAGATGAAGGTACTATTGTAACGCCCGAGAAATTCGGATCCTTTGCAAAAATATTTGAAAGAATTAAATAATGAATAAAATGATATTATTTGTTATTATATGTGTTAATAAGATGTATGTCATTTTATAACCTAGAAATGTCGGAAGACCGTAGTATTCGAACCACGTGAGAGAATTAAAGTGTTTGAACTTCCAAGACGAAAATAAATATTTTTCGAGGAAGTGTACGAAAAACACTATTCACCGATTACCGCTCGGAAATTATTTTTGAACTTCCGAGAAATACGTAACGTTAGAATATGTAAGGGAGATTTCGGTGATTCCGAGGACGGAATCCTAATAAGGAGAGGAAAATGTAACGAATCTGATTTTTATAATTAATTAAAATATTTATTTGAGTTAGATAAATATTTTAGTTAATTTATTTATTGAATAATAAATATTTGATGTTGGTTGTTATGGCTTAATTTAATTAAACGTTATAATTTGATAGAAAATTTTATAATTGATGTGCATTTTATTATTAAAGGTTAATTGATTTTACTAATAAAATAACTTAAAATTATTTAAGTGTGACATTAGAAATATGTTATATGTCATAGTAAAGTAATAATAGTATATAATGAATAGTCCAACCATTGTGTTGGTTAACTAATGATGAAAAAAGTGAGGTTATGCTACTAAGATGGCTTAATGTGATATTGGTCATGCATTGTAAGAGTTTTGTAGCATAACTCTTATGTTATTAGTGGGGGTTACTATTATATTAATTATTAACATAACTATTACCCAAAAGAAATCCTAGAGTTTTTTAGAGCAAGAGTCTTGGTGGAAGAGAGAAATAGAGAAATAGAGAGAGAGAGAGAGAGAGAGAAATAGAGGAATTGAGAAGAGGAGGAAGAAGAAGAAGTAGAAGAAGAAGAAGAAGAAGAAGAAGAAGGTAACTTCTAAACCCTTGTTTAATCTTTGATTTTTTTTTGGTAGATTTATGTTCTAGGGTAGTAGATCACGCTTAATCTTGTTTGTATTGGTTTAATCTTGGATTATCAAGAATCAAACAAGATGATTCAAGAGAGAAACTGAAATGGAAAGAAAATTTGAAGAACAAAATTCGTAGGTTTTAAGTAATTATGGACAGATCTTGTGAAATTCAAACCTCTTTAGGTATAATGAGTTAGAAAGTGAGTCTTATATCAAATCGAAGCTATGGAAGTAAGCTATATTCTGAAAGTGGAATCACATGAAAACTCTATGTAAATTTATTGCAGTGTCTGTTTTAGTAAGGCTGGTCCGAAGGAAAACCAATCTGCCCAAAAAATCAAAATTGTTACGGTTTCTAACTTTGAAAAAATTATATAACTTCGTGTGTTTTGAATCTGAAGAAACTTTTAACTTTAAAGTTGTAGATATGGAAGTTTACTAGCTAGACGCGTGGGATTAAGCCATTTTATGGACCGGATCATGTCCGAAATAAATTGGTTAGTAAGGCTGTCCAGAAAATAAAATTTTTGGACTAGTTGATGAATTGCAGAATCTGTTTTAGATGGACAAGGGTCTGACTTTAAGGCCTAGATGAGGTTGTAGTACACTGAGTAAGGGTTAATTCTATATAAGAAGGACAAAAAACGGAAATGTAATGAAGGAGTTACGTTAAAAACGAAAACAACGTTTTGTTAAAGAAATTGTGAAGATGAGTTTTATAATTCTGTTTGAATTAAGATTTTGGGTGATGGTATATTTTGATGATTAACAATATGTTTTGACATATGTAATGAGTATAGATATGTGTTAATTCTATGCATAATTAACCATTTAAGATCAAGAGTTGAGATAAGTTAATGTGTGCACATAACGTGCTCGATAAAATGCCTAGGAGTAATAGTGTTTCTAAATTTTGGTATACAAAGTGTCTAACTAATGGCTAATATTGGATGTTATGTGCATCTGAGTATGAAAATATGATAATACAAGAATAATAATGGAAAGAAATTGAAAATGGCAATTTTTGATTTTTGAAGGAAAATTAAACATGTAAACAATGTGTTGAATATGCATTTTTGAAACCAAAGTGGTATAATAAAATGGTGTGATATACACACATTAAACTACAAGTGCGATAGTCTAGGGTGTGTAATTAAAATGAAAATAAAACCCCCAAATCCGTGTAACATCGATTCTACGGGACATGGTGCTCACGATATACGGGCATGAACATACATCATCATCTATCTAAGTAACTCTAATAATAATAATAATAATAATAATATATTACATACTACTATTCAAAATAAAGTCCCAAGTCTTTACAACCTTTAATAAAACTGAAACTTAAACTTAGCGTTTATCGCTACATCACATCATATCTTGAAAATATAATTATTACATAAATAACTCTCATCATTTCATCTTAGACTTTCCTTTGTCCTTGCAGGAGCCCTCGGCGTTATCAATATAACTGAAAGGTTTAAGCAAGAATGAGCACAAATTGCCCGAACAAGTATATAAAGTAGTTTGAGAACATACATCGAGTAAAAAAAGCATTAGTATGAATATTTCTCAACAGTTGAAATAAATATCAAGAGATAAACTGGAATATCAAGATAAGAGTTACGGAATTCTCAATAGCATACTAAGGGGTGTTAGATACCACGAACATTACTTTTTTTCATCAAAAACCATCGAGACGGTTTAACAATCAAATAGATTGTAAATAGTCTCTGCAAGTACTCGGTGATCGACTTATCGTACCTACATTGTGCACAAGTATAAAGTTTAAACGCATAAGCGTAAATGGGACTATATGCTGAGCATCGATTACCCTATTATCAAGGTTGTTCATCTTAGTATTCATCACGGGACCTCACCAAAGCAATTTGGATTGGTAAACATTAAATAGCTTCAAAGGATTTGAATTGTTTAAACAATATACTATGTTTGCATCAATAACATCTAGGCGGAGCGAAAAGCTAGAAAGCATGCTTGAATATAGTTCATTAAGGGAATACTGAACTTTAAAGTATAGCGATTGCAATAGGGCCTAATAATCATCAATAACGTTTAGCATCACAATTGAAGTTATAGAACTTTACAATAAAGGAGCTTGCACGAATGATTAATTAATCACAAGCCCAAACTTACCCTCATTTGCAATCAATGAATAAGAGTTGAATAAATTCATAATGAAAAATAGGGTAAGAAACTTGCATTTTACGTCTTCTACAATTATTGCTATCTACTAGCCCTTCACTAAACTCTATTCACATGTGTCACGTTAAGTAATTTGGTTCTCGAACACCACTTTGAAGTGTAATGGTTCCCTTTTATTTTAATAAAAGATTAAACTCACACGTATTCAAATACAATTCAATTACCTAACATGTTTGCTATATGAATAGGCCACGTGGTTAAATAAAAAAAACTAGGAAACATAAATTTGTGACATTTTTAGGACCAAAACTCTAAAAAATCTGCAAAAATATGCTAAGGGTCTCAAGTCGGAAAAATCTCATTTTCCATAATTATGACATCACATATATAATTAAATTCATTTATCCATATAGCATCATTTATATAAAAATACCAAATCAGTCCCAAAAATATTTCTTTTACGGGATTTTGTAGAATATAGTCCCACATTGAACATATAATTTTCCCAAATTTTTAAAATTCATCTACTATTTTAAATAGTCCATAATAGCCAAATATTCTCGATTTTTCATAAATCGAGATTAGCTCCAAAATTCTGAAATTTTTAGGGTTAACTCTTCTTATACACATGTACTTCCATTAAAAATTTAAATTTTTGGACTTATACACAAAAAGAGTTATTCGGTATCTTCTCAAAAGTGTCCTTTAACTGTAAAATTCATAACTCTCAAACCCATATGGCCAAAAATTCTCAAATTTTTACAGGACCTTCATATCTTCTTATATTAATACTACAAATTTTTCTAGAATTTTTAAAGTACAACACAATGGACGAAAATGCCCCCAAAAACAGACTGATCCAAATAGGTTCCCAAGAAAGACATCAAATTTTTTTTCGTTTCTTGCGACCACTTTTGCGATTTTATTCCCACTAATCTAAAGATATGATAAGACCATGATACTTGGGCACAATAAACTCCATACAGCAAGGTATTTTAAAAAAATATAACATTCATAAAACTAGCATGCTAAGACCACAAACTAATTGCATAGAAAAACGTGCTAGCACTAGATTTATACTTGGAAAAAATTTGGAAATTCCAGATTTTCTGCAGATTTTAGTATGAACATGCTTGCTTACGATTTTCATAAATTTATCATTATAACTCCGATTCTAATGAAATTTAGGCCAAATGAGACTTCATACTACATACTATTTTATAAAATTATTACATACGCTAATCGAGTCATATAAACTACAAATCCAAGGCTCCAAAAAACCCGAAAAGTCACAGATTTTAGTTTAGTTCAATTCGACAAAACTCCACGTTTTCGATTCTAGCATGCAATGGAAAGGCTCCTACTGTCCAGAACTCATATACTAACATATATGCACGTAACTCAACAATGAACTTCACGAAATTAACATGATTTGAACAAATTGACATCTAAGAGGCATAATTTCAAACACTTAAAATGCATACATGAATTCTTTGAATTTCTACGATTTTGAAACATGTAATATACCAGAATTTTTGTTTCTTAACCATCACATAGCAGAACCCAACATTAGCATGGCATTACAACCTCAAAACAAAGCATTTCCCATGATTATTCATGCACTTTTCCTCTAGTTTCTCAAAAATATAAAAAGAGACTACAAGGCTTACCTCCTTGATGAATTCTTCTTGTTTGAATACCTCTAATGATTCTCCTTGCTTGATTAATCCCCTATGAAAACTCCAGAATTCTCACAAACTCTCACACCCTCATTCGCACTATCTATTTGCTCTCTTGGGTGGAACTTTTAGGAAAGAAAGAATGAGTTTAGATGAATTGCATATATATAGATGTTATAGTCTTTTGATTTACCATGGTCATCAACTCTCCATGATCAATTATACATCATAAGTATATAATATCAAAACAATTAAGTATGGAGTGGGAGTTAGAGAAATTGAAAAGTCTAGTTAATTTAGTATGGAGTGGGAGTTAGAGAAATGGAAAAGTCTAGGTTTATTAAGGAGTGTAACTCCCTCTCCCTCAACATAATTAAATACAAGTGCATGCTCCCTCTTTGTCCCCATTTGATGGTCTCGTGGACCCCCCCAGCTGCTGCAACTAATTAATTAAAATATTATTTTAATCATGTAATCAATTAATAATCCATTTCGACCCTTTTTCCCTTCGTAACCAAACGTGTTCGATACTTATATCGGTTCTACTAAAGTCGACGTTCGGACGTCATGGAACTATCCGTTTAAATCAAAATCATCTCCAAAATTCATAGTTGACTTTTCCTCGAAAAAAAGTCAACTAGTTGACTTTGACCAAAAAAAGTCAACCGTGACACTTTTTTCGTGATTATTATCTATCGACTAATTTCGACGTTAGGACTCGAATCGCGATCCGTCTCTAAATTCCGCTCAGAACTCCAAATCATAATTTAATACCATCCCACGTAATAAATAGAATAATTCCCTTAATCAATTTAAATAGTTAAATAAAACTAAACCAACCATTTAAATACATCTCATCACATATCTTGAAATAACACATATATGTACAACACATATACATCTAATAAATGAAATCACCCAAAAGTTTCATATAAATTCGTTTATTAATAATTCTTAAATTACATAAAAAAAAATCTCGGATATTACATTCACCCTCCCTTAAAAGGATTCCGTCCCTGGAATCATTACACATCAATCAAAAAGATTAGGGTAATTTTTCATCATTTTCTCCTCGAGTTCCCACGTAGCCTCATCGGCGTTGTGGTTCCTCCATAATACCTTAACAGAAGGTATTATCTTATTTCTTAACACTTGTTCTTTTCTATCGATTATCTGCAATGGGACCTCTTCATAGGTTAAGTCCTTTTCAAACTGAATAGGTTCATACTCTATGACATGCTTGTAATCCTACTTATAGGGTCGTGGGGCGAAAAATGTGGAACACGTTGTGTATATGTTCTAACTCAGGAGGTAAGGCTATTTCATAAGCTACCTCACCCACTTCGCCTCAACACTTGAAGGGTCCTATGAATGCGGGACTAAGTTTTCCCTTCTTCCCAAATCTCATTTTCCCTTTCCAAGGTGACACTTTCAAAAACACATAAGTCTTAGCGTCTAAATCTCGTTATTCTTAGATGTTGATCTGCATATTTCTTCTGTCGATCTGAGTAGTCACTAGCCTCGCTTCGTATTATTTTGATCACATCTGCGGTTTGTTGCACCAATTACGGCCCTAGCAATTGTCGTTCTCCCACTTCATCCCGACCTGATGGCGCTTCGCATTTCCTTCCATATAAAAGCTTCATAAGGTGGCATCTGGATGCTCGCGTGATAAGCTGTTTATTATATGAAATTCTACCAATGGTAGGTGGTCATCCCACTCCTTTGAAATCCATAAAGCATGCTCTCGGCATGTCCTCTAACGTTTGAATAGTTCTCTCGCTCTGCCCATCTCTTTGAGGATGATCGCCTTCTCACCTCGATTGCGTTCCCATTCGTTCTTGAAAACTTCTCCGAAAATTTTCTTTGTGAACCAGCGGATCGCGATCGACCACAATTAATCTGGTACCCGTGCTAAAAATAATCTCTTTGATGTAAAGCTTTACCAATTGATCCAAGGTATATCGATCTTGATTGGCAAGAAATGCGTTGACTTGGTCAATCGATCAACGATCACCCAAACTTTGCATCGTAACCCTTACTGCGTGGTTGGAAGTCCTACCACGAAGTCCATCGTGATATGCTCCCACTTCCATTCCACGGAATTTCTAAAGGTTGAAGTAACCCTTTCGGTTTATGATGTTCCGCCTTAACTTCGTTGGCATGTTAAACACTTGGCGGCGCTTTTCTGCGACTTCTCTTTTCATATTGGGCCACCAATAATGTTGGCGAGAGATCTGATACATCTTTGTGCTTCTTCGGGTGAATTGAGTAACTTGAGCTATGAGCTTCCTGCAAGATTTCTTCCTTTAATTCAGACACCGTTGGCACCCAAATTCTCTTCTCAAATCTTAATAGTCCCTCACCCCCCATACTAAATTTAAGCTCTTCTCCATCTGAAATTCTTGTCCTCACCTTCACACATTCCTCATCGCTGCCTTGTACTTCCTTGATTTTGTCCAATATAGTCGGATGAGCTTTCATTGTGAACAATTTCCCCTCGGCTCTCTTGGACTTTTTATCTCGAGTTCCAATCTAGCCATCTCCTTAATTAACTCCTCTTGAAATTTATTAGCATTGCCAATCTACCACTTCCTTTTTCTGCTTGCGCATCTCTGCTACCACGTTAAACTTTCCCGGATGATACAAGATGTCGCAATCGTAATCCTTTATAAGTTCCAACCATCTTCTTTGTCTCATATTCAACTCCTTACTGCGTGAAGATATACTTGAGACTTTTATGGTCCGTGTATATTTCACACCTTACACCATATAAATAGTGCCTCCATATCTTTAAGGCAAATACTACCGCCATGATTCCGGTCATGGGTAGGATATCCCTTCTCGTAATCCTTGATTGACCGATGCATACATGATAACTTTACCATGTTGCATAAGCACACATCCAAGTCCTTTGTGTGACGCATCACTTGAAAATCACGAAGTCACACATATCGTCGGTAAAACAACAACGGTGCTTCACTCGGTCTTTTCTTGAGTTCCTTAAAACTCTCTTCACATTTCTCTGTCCGGACAAATTTTATCGACTTCTTCGTTAAATTTGTCAGCGTTCTGATATCTTTGAAAAATCTTGGATAAACCGTCTACATAATAGCTTTGCCGGTCCTAAAAACTTCTTACTTGATTCGGTGACTTTGGTTGTTCCCAATTACGAACCGCTTCCACCTTTCTTTGGATCCACGAAATTTCGTCCTTGTCGATCCGTGACCTAAATTGAACTTTCTCCAACGAAATTCACACTTGAGAATTTTGCGTATAACTTATCCTTCCTCAATGCCTCCAACACTAACCTTAAATGTTCACATGATCTTCACGAGTCTTAGAATAGATCGGGATATCATCTATGAACACAACTATGAATTTATCTAAGTATTGCTTGAATACCCGATTCATCGTATCCATAAATCTTTCTTTGGCACATTTGTTAACGAATGACATCACGGGGAACTTCGTAGTGACCATAACGTGTCTGAGCAGCATCTTAGGTACATCATCCTTCTTCCTTACCTTTAGCGGTGATATCCCGTCCTCAAGTCGATCTTGGAAAATATTTCCTCCCTTGAGTTGATCGAGCGGATCATCTATCCTAGGTAATGGATACTTGTTCTTAATCGTCACCTTGTTCAACTCTCGATAGTCGATACATAGTCTCATCGATCCATCCTTCTTTTCACAAATAAAAGCTGGTGCTCCCCGAGGAGACACACTCGGTTGAATATACTTCTATCCATAACTCCTGCATATGCAGTACCATCGGCTCCTTCATTTACTGTCGGTGCCATTACATAAGGGCTTTCAAATCGGTGTGTTTCCGGTACTAAATCTATAATGAATTCGACCTCTCGATCCGTGAAAGTCACAGGCAATTCCTCTAAAATACATCAAATTCACTCACCTCTTGTATATGTCCCATCTCTATCTCTGCTTTACCGTGTATCGACGATATGGGCCAAATATCCTACACATCCCTTTCTTAGTAACTTCCTCGCTTGCATCATCGTCGTCGAACAACTTGAGTGTCTCGGCGACCTACTTCCATAGAATGCTACCTTAGGCGATCTAGTCCAAAGGTTTATACACTTCTTTTGGCAATCTATCATTGCTCCATGGTTAAATAACCAATCCATAATCAATTAAATCCACGGGTAACTTATATCCCCTTATTTAAAAACCATTTAAAGATGTCTACAACATATTCCTAAATTACATCAAATTCTCTAATTGAATTGGAATTAAATCCACGGGGTAACTTATATCCCCGATGTCTACACAACATAATTTCTATAGACATGGCTAACGAGAATCATTTCCTTGTTAGCAACTTCTATGTTCATAGGATATTTTAATTCTTCACAGGGTAAGTTTAATCGTTGGGAGAATTCATGCGATCTGAAGGAACAAGTAGCACCCGAATCAAATAATATGTAGCGGATATATCATTGATCGAATGATACACGAAACCACGTCCACAGGATGCGTAGCATCCTGAAACCATCATGTTGAAAGTCCTTGTTGTTGGTCGATTACGAGTTGGTGGTCCATTAATCATGAGATTCCCACCGCTTGGTCCCCTTCCTTCATTTCCTCCTGTTGTGTTCTTCTTTGGGCAATTCATTGCCTGATGATCCAATGCTCCACAGTTGAAGCATCCATTTCTCTTTGGTGCGAGCAATTGGGAGAGATGTGCCCTCTCACCCTTGCATTGAAATAGACATTCTTTCCTTTTAGACATGCCCCAGTGATTCCTCCCACACTCCTTGCATGCCTCGGTTCTCTTCTTTGCTTCCCTGGTTTTCCCCAGTTTCCCAATTTGAAATTGTTCTTTACTATTGTTGTTATTGTTCCACTTCCTCTTGTTTGCACCACTTTACTTTTGCTACCTTCCCCGATTCCTCTCTTTCTTTCTTCTTCTTTTTTCCTTATTAAATTTCATCATGGCCTCACTTCCGCCCTCGTGATTATAGCTTTCTCCGGAGAGTCATGAAGCTATTAAATGTCTGTAACACACTTGAGTCTGCTATATATATAGCCATGGTTTGAGACCTGCTCAAACCTCCTCATTTTCTCTCTCTCGGTGTCGACACGGTGAGGCGCAAACCTCGCCTTGACTTCGTTGAATTTTGCGGCATATTGAGGTGCAATCATGTCTTCTTGCTTGACTCCGGAATCGCATCTCCATGCGACTCTGCATACTAACCAAAAAATAGTTCTCAAAAAGATTTTCTTAAACCCTTCCCAAGGTATCACATATTCTCCAACCACAGTGCGGTTTGCCTCCCACTAGAAGTTAGCTTCACCCTTCATCATGTAAGTGGCGAAGATTGTTTTCTGATCATCACCTACTCGGGCGATAGTGAATGCCTTTTTTATTTCCTTGACCCAAGTTTGAGCTTCGATGGGTTTAGTGGTTCCTTTGAACTCAGGGGGTCTCGCGCTCTTGAAGTCCTTGAAGTGTGCCACTTGGGCCCTTTGGAGGTTATTGGCATTCGGGGTTCGATTACGAAGTGCCCCCACTAACATGTCTACAAAAGCTAACTTGCATAGGATTGGTGGATCCCCACATTACCTTTGACCCTCGGGTGTTTGACGACGTCTTCCTCTAGCCATCTATCTATTTAAAATGAACTTAATGTTATTATCTTATCACTTACTCTATAGAATATATCATTTATAAGAAGAGAACTTAATGATCACATCACATACTTAAATAAAAACATAATTATTTAGAAACATAACACCAAAGGTATTACATCGTCTCATGGCGTTAAGCCATTTACATCACTTGAAACCAACATACTTGGTAAAAACCAAAATCAAGCTTTTTATTCATAGATAAGCGTTATAAATGCTAATAGTAAAAGTTCATTATAATAAACTAAAAGCCCTTTTAATAGGCGTCTTCATGCTCTCATCCATTATCTCGATTACCGACCCTCGGCTTATAACACGTCTAGACCGGTGCTCCTCACTTGGAAAGTGATGCACCCTATGCTGGAACCTTCCATGTGCTGACTTAAACGCGTACTTCATCTTGTCTATCTTAACCTTCTTATCTCTCACCTCTCCTTCTAACTCTCCAGTTAGCTTCTCGGCTGAACACGGTCTCTCCTCTCTTCTCCCCAGAATGTGGTGATAATCTGCTTGTCGGTTTGAAGACTCTGTATCCTCGACTCTAACCCATTAATGGTATGTCCCAAGTGGGTCCTAATAGCTTCTTTCTCATCCTTCAGCCTATCCGCCTTACAGTGCGATGCATGCACTTGTCGGCCGGATCCCCCGTTCCTAATTATCGGTGGTGCACCATGCCCCAAGCAATCTTTGCGACTTGCTTGCTCCCCACGATCTGACTCCTCCAACTCATGGACCTTGTCATCCAACTCCATAATCCTATCCATCAACTCATCCAATAAAGTATCCTCGGTGCTTCTTCTTAAGTCCTCCTCGGGCTCCTCTTCCTCTTGAGGATACTCCTGCAGGAGTGCGAGTCGACTCTTTTGCCTCGGCTATAGGCTCGAGTACAATTGTCACCAACTTGCTCACTCACAACGTGGATATCTCTAACCTCCTCTTCTCCTGACATCCTTCAAACAAGAAAAAATAACTCGGTTAGTATTTTAAAATAGATGTTTTTGTTTTAGAAAAATAGATTTGACACAACCCCTAGAACTCTACATGAGTTCATCTCCGTATTTCCTCCACTAACTTCCCTAAGGTTATAGTCTAATGTTTCCCCACCCAAAGTTTATAACCTATGGCTTTGATACCAACTTTGTGACACCCCAAATCAGGTGTAACATCGATTCACGGGACATGGTGCTCACGATATAACATACATCATCATCTATCTAAGTAACT
Organism: Panax ginseng; assembly: GCA_020205605.1. NCBI lineage: Eukaryota > Viridiplantae > Streptophyta > Magnoliopsida > Apiales > Araliaceae > Panax > Panax ginseng. The sequence continues at coordinate 63,806,719 of CM035145.1, read as the reverse complement.
CTAATAATAATAATAATAATATTAACTATTACATACTTATTCAAAATAAAGTCCCAAGTCTTTACAACCTTTAATAAACTGAAACTTAAACTTAGCGTTTATCGCTACATTTACATCATATGTGGAAATATAATTATTACATAAATAACTCTCATCATTTCATCTTAGACTTTCCTTTGTCCTTGCAGGAGAGCCCTCGGTTTATCGATATAACTTGAAAGGTTTAAGCAAGAATGAGCACAAATTGCCCGACAAGTATATAAAGTAGTTTGAGAACATACATCGAAGTAAAAGCATTAGTATGAATATTTCTCAATAGGTTGAAATAAATATCAAGAGATAAACTGGAATATCAAGATAAGAGTTACGGAATTCTCAATAGCATACTAAGGGGTGTTAGATACCACGAACATTACTTTGTTTCATCAAAAACCATCGAGACGGTTTAACAATCAAATAGATTGTAAGCGGTCTCTGCAAGTACTCGGTGATCGACTATATCGTACCTACATTGTGCACAAGTATAAAGTTTAAGCGCATAAGCGTAAATGGGACTATATGCCCATCATCGATTACCCCGTTATCCGGGTTGTTCATCTTAGTATTCATACGAGACCTCACCAAAGCAATTTGGATTGGTAAACATTAAATAGCTTCAAAGTTTGAATTGTTTAAACAATATACTATGTTTGCATCAATAACATCTAGGCGGAACAAAAGCTAGAAAGCATGCTTGAATATAGTTCATTAAGGGAATACTGAACTTTAAAGTATAGCGATTTGCAATAGGGCCGAATAATCATCAATAACGTTTCGCATCACAATTGAAGGTATAGAACTTTACAATAAAGGAGCTTGCACGAATGATTAATTAATCACAAGCCCAAACTTACTATCGCTGCAATCAACTGAATAAGAGTTGAATAAATTCATAATGAAAAATAGGGTAAGAAACTTACTTGTTACGTCTTCTACAATTATTGCTATCTACTAGCCCTTCACGTAACCTATTCACATGTGTTACATTAAGTAATTTAGTTCTCGAACACCACTTTAAAGTGTAATGGTTCCCTTTTATTTTAATAAAAAGATTAAACTCACACGTATTCAAATACAATTCAATTACCTAACATATTGCTATAAATAGGCCACGTGGTTAAATAAAAGAAACTAGGAAACATAAATTTGTGACATTTTTTGGACCAAAAATCTGCATAAAATATGCTTAAGGGTCTCAAGTCGAAAAATCTCATTTTCTATAATTATGACATCACATATATAATTAAATTTATTTATCCATATAACATCATTTATATAAAAAATACCAAATCAGTCCCAAATATATTTATTTTCTGGGATTCTGTAGAATATAGTCCCACATTGAACATATAGTTTTCCCGAAATTTTTAAAATTCATCTACTATTTTTAAATAGTCCATAATAGCCAAATATTCTCAGATTTTTCATAAATCGAGATTAGCTCCAAATATTCTGAATTTTTAGGGTTAACTCTGTTATACACATGTACTTCCAGTAAAATTTAAGTAATTTTTGGACTTACACACAAAGAGTTATTTGGGTATCTTCTCAAAAAGTGTCCTAGCAGTAAAATTCATAACTCTCAAACCGTATGGCCAAAAATTCTCAAATTTTTACAGGACCTTCATATCTTCTTATATTAATACTACAAATTTTTCAAAATTTTTAAAGTACAACACAATGGACAAAAAATTCCCCAAAGCAGTGATCCAAACAGTTCCAAGAAAGACATCAAATTTTTGTTTCTTGCAGCCACTTTTGCGATTTTATTCCCGCTAATCTAAAGATGATATGACCATGATACTTGGGCACAATAAACTTCATACAGCAAGGTATTTTACAAAAATATAACATTCATAAAACTAGCATGCTAAGACCACAAACCAAATGCATAGAAAAACGTGCCAGCACTAGATTTATACTTGGAAAAAATCTGGAAATTCCAGATTTTCTGCAGATTTTAGCATGAACATGCATGCTTACGATTTTCATAACTTGATCATTATAACTCCGATTCTAATGAAATTTAGGCCAGATGAGACTTCATACTACATACTATTTTATAAAATTATTACATACGCTAATCGAGTCATATAAACTACAAATCCAAGGCTCCGAAAAACCCAAAAAGTCACCGATTTTAGTTTAGTTTAATTCGACAAAACTCCATGTTTTCGATTCTAGCATGCAATGGAAAGGCTCCTACTATCTAGAACTCATATACTAACATATATGCACGTAACCCAACAATCAACTTCACGAAATTAACATGATTTGAACAAATTGACATCTAAGAGGCATAATATCAAACACTAAAAATGCATACATGAATTCCTTGAATTTCTACGATTTTGAAACATGTAATATACCAGAATTTTTGTTTCTTAACCACATCACATAACAGAACCCAACATTAGCATGGCATTACAACCTCAAAACAAAGCATTTCCTATGATTATTCATGCACTTTTTCTCTAGTTTCTCAAAAATATAAAAAAAGACTACAAGGCTTACCTCCTTGATGAATTCTTCTTGTTTGAATACCTCTAAAGATTCTCATTGCTTGATTAATCCCCTATGAAAACTCCAGAATTCTCACAAGCTCTCACACCCTCATTCGCACTAGTTATTTGCTCTCTTGGGTGGAACTTTTAGGAAATAAAGAATGAGTTTAGATGAATTGCATATATAGATGTTATAGTCTTTTGATTTACCATGGTCATCAACTCTCCATGATCAATTATACATCATAAGTATATAATATCAAAACAATTAAGTATGGAGTGGGAGTTAGAGAAATGGAAAAGTCTAGATAATTTAGTATGGAGTGGGAGTTAGAGAAATGGAAAAATCTAGGTTTATTAAGGAGTGTAACTCCCTCTCCCTCAACATAATTAAATACACGTGCATGCTCCCTCCTTGTCCCCATTTGATGTTCTCGTGGACCCCCCAGCTGCTGCAACTAATTAATTAAAATATTATTTTAATCATGTAACCAATTAATAATCCATTTCGACCCTTTTGCCCTTAGTAACCAAATGTGTTCGATACTTATATCGGTTCCTACTAAAGTCGACATTTCAGACGTCGTGGAACTATCCGTTTTGTCAAAATCATCTCCGAAATTCTTAGTTGACTTTTTCTCGAAAAAGTCAACTGCTTGACTTTGACCTAAAAGTCAAACGTGACACTTTTTCATGATTACATTCTATCCTGACTAATTTCGACGTTCCGGACTCGAATACGCAGTCCGCGTCTCTAAATTCCGCTTTGAATTCTAGCTCATAATTTAATACCATCCCACGTAATAAATAGAATAATTCCCTACTTAATCAATTTAAATAATTAAATAAAACTAAACCAACTATTTAAATACATCTCATCATATATCTTGAAATAACACATATATGTACAACACATATACATCTAATAAATAAAATCTCCCAAAAGTTTTATATAAATTCGTTTAATAATAATTCTTAAATTACATAAAAATAATCTCGGATATTACAGGGCTAAACGATTCCTTTATAGATCGGAGGTATATACGAACTAGCAACTCGGAACCTAGTTTGTTGGTTGGTTGTGGGAAATCATTCAGCGTACTATATTGAAACTATTAGAGACTCGATGTGTACCAAGTATAAAAAATGGATACGTATGATGAAAATGTGGAACTCGAATGAAATGTTGAGCAATGTAAATGAAGTTAAAATTTCTTAAAGGAAGAATTGTTATATAAATAAGAAAATTCAAAGAAGAATCTTGAAGATATATAAAGATAAGAATTGGGAGTTACCTAACTTTAATAGCCAAGATAACGAATAATGATGAATAGACAAAGTCTGTAAGATTAAAAGCATAAATGAAATCGTAAATGATGAAAAAGGAAAGAAAGAGGATCGTAAAATAAAACGATCACGAGTTAAGAAAATAATTTTAAGGGAGATGATTATAGAATAAGATCACAACGTGATCTGTTTAAGTTATAAAAAAATGGTCTATAATGTTTGAATAATTATAGCTTGATGATATGAAGATAATGTACTATGATATAGTACGAGATAAACTCACGAGGAGTTATAGATAATGTGATACGAGGAATTCGTATTGAGCAAGTTAAGGGCAAGTTAAGAATATGTTAAGAGTAAGGTAATGTTAGGTGGGATTTCAATTGAGGACTCATATGGTGACTAAGTTGTACAAACCTTTGTATGGGCAGAGATTTTGTGCATGTACTTGGTTTATCACATTGATAATCATTGGAATGTCTGTGGCGCGCTATCAATGTATATGTGGTGGAAAGGTGATTCTTTTCTCATGTGTATATTTGATTGTTAGAGGGTTTTAAGATTAGGTTAGATGATATTAAGATTAGCTACGGTTCTTAAAACTAATGCATATGGTAAGTTTGTGACTCATAATCATGTGGTATGTTTTAAACTCCTCAACGAATGGACACATATAGTCTGACTATGATAAGTTCTTAAACTCATATTATTGTGGCAAGTTCCTGAACTTCCAAAGTGTGGTAGGTTTGATGAACTATACTAGGTATAGAAAACTTCTGAGGTAAGAACTAAGAATTTTTGGTATGGTGAGCATTGATGGTGCTAAAAATTTGTAGAATGATTAAGTAACGAAGCAGTGGAGTAAAAATTTAAGATGATGGAGGAAAAATTGAATATTCTAAATCTTCTAGTTATGCTAGTTTTTTTGAAATTAATTGACTTCGTGTTGATGTTTGCACTTCTATTTTCTTGAAAAACATTGGATCAAATGATGGAACCAATGAGTTTTAAAAACAATATCGTTATTCGTATGTCTATGCTAATTGTTTCGGCTAGACAAAAATGATTTAAAAATATCAAAATGTATTTTGTATAATCGTGTACACCATTTAATATGGTGTAGAAATAATAAATGATGGAGTCATCAATGCAATTGAACTTGGTGTTGGATGTGATCATCGGATCGTCAGCCCACTATGGTATGATGTAGTATGACGAAGTCACAAAATGACGGAATCCTGAATCATCAACGTACTATTGAGATGGTACGGTATCATGATGTCATAAAATATTTTTATTTGGTTTTCTTTAAACTAAGAAACGTATACTAATTGAGTAGGTTAAAAATAATATGGATATATATATATATATATATATTTCGATTGATGTCCGAGTTATTGCTAGAAGTCTATGCTACTTAATTCAGCTAGACGAATATTGAAAGATGTTCATGAAATTCAAGCGTTCTTTGTCAAACTATGCCAAACCAAATTTTGTTGGTGCGGATTCATGTGTTAAGAAGTTGAGATGAACAACCCTATAAAAAGGGGACATGTTATCGGAGACAATGGTTCCGAAAGTAACGCATATAGTCGTTATGATGTTAAGATATAATACATTGTGCACGACGTAGGGGTACGATAGGCTGATCACCTAGAGTACTTGCAAAGAGTGTTTTCAGTCTGTGTGATTGCTAAACATTCTGTTAAAGATGGTTTATAGTGGTGATGCACTATTAAACCTAGAGAAGAGTTCAAGGTCTTATGACCCCTCAACATAATTTGGAATCTTTTAAATTTCTGAGTTATTCATACTACTTCCCAATTATGGAACAATTGTGGAAGATTCTTGTTATTCTGGAAGATGGAAGTGAAAATGAGAGTATTCCTTAGAAAAGAAAAGTTGGAGAATATGACATTTGGTGATGGGAGAATTGAGAAAACTATAATAAATTCGTAAACGAACTAAATAAAGAAAGAGATGAATTATATAGAGAGAATATGAAGTTCTTCGAAGAATGTGATGTGAAGATTATGGTGATGATGGGAAGATCCTTAGAGGAGGGATTTTGGTCATAGAACTCAATGAATAAATGAAGAGTAGCGTAAAATCTATTTTGATAAATCGAATGAATGAAGATTAATAAATAAAATTCAAGGATGAAATTCTTAGAAGAAGGGGTGAATGTGATATCCAGAGTGTTTATAAGTTGAATAAAAGATAATGGATGGGTTAAAGAATGTATAATACTCAGAATATAGTTAAGTCTAAGTAAATGTTATGAAATAAAAACTTTCAAGAATTGTTGAGAGGAAAAGAAAATATAAAACCTATGTTAAGGTAATGCGTTGAAGTTGTTCTACAATAGACTTCTAAAAGAGACGAGATGAAAACTAGGTAAGGGAGATTTTGGTGATTCCGAGGACGGAATCCTAATAAGGAGGGAAAAATGTAACGAATGTGATTTTTATAATTAATTAAAATATTTATTTGAGTTAGATAAATATTTTAGTTTATTTATTTATTGAATAATAAATATTTGATGTTGGTTGTTATGGCTTAATTTAATTAAGCGTTATAATTTGATAGATAATTTTATAATAAATGTGCATTTTATTATTAAAATTTAATTGATTTTACTAATAAAATAACTTTAAACTATTTAAGTGTGACATTAGAAATATGTTATATGTCATAGTAAAGTAATAATAGAATATAATGAATAGCCTAACCATTGTGTTGCTTAACTAATGATGAAAAAATGAGGTTATGCTACTAAGATGGCTTAATGTGATATTGGTTATGCATGTAAGAGTTTTGTAACATAAGCCTTATGTTATTAGTGGGGGTTACTATTATATTAATTATTAACATAACTATTACCCAAATGAGGAGTTATAAAAGAAGAAATCCTAGAGTTTTTTAGAGCAAGAGTCTTGGTGGAAGAGAGAAATAGAGAAATTGAGAGAGATAGAGAGAAATAGAGGAATTGAGAGGAGCTAGAAGAAGAAGAAAAAGCTAGAAGAAGGTAACTTCTAAACCCTTGTTTAATCTTTGATTTTTTTTGGGTAGATTTATGTTCTAGGGTAGTAGATCATGCTTAATCTTGTTTGTATTGGTTTAATCTTGGATTATCAAGAATCAAACAAGAGGATTCAAGAAAGAAAATGAAATGGAAAGAAAATTTGAAGAACAAAATTCATAGGTTTTGAGTAATTGTGGATAGATCTTGTGAAATTCATACCTCTTTGGGTATAATGAGTTAGAAAGTGAGCATTATAATCAAATAAAAGCTATGGAAGTAAGCTATATTCTGAAAGTTGAATCACATGAAAACTCCTTGTAGATTTCTTGCAGTGTCTGTTTTAGTAAGGATGCTCCGAAAGGAAAACAATCTGCCCAGAAAATCAAAACTGTTACGGTTTCTGACTTTGAAAAAATCATATAAATTCGTGTGTTTTGAATATGAAGAAACTTTTAACTTTAAAGTTGTAGATATGGAAGTTTACTAGCTAGACGCTTGGGATTAAGCCATTTTATGGACCGGATCATGTCCGAAATAAATTGGTTAGTAAGGTTGTCCAGAAAATGAAATTTCTGGACTAGTTGATGAATTGCAGAATCTGTTTTAGATGGACATGGGTCTGACTTTAAGGCCTAAATGAGGTTGTAGTACACTGAGTAAGGGTTAATTCTATATAAGAAGGAACAAAAACGAAAATGTAACGAAGGAGTTACGTTAAAAATGAAAAAAAAATGTTTTGTTAAAGAAATTGTGAAGATGAGTTTTATAATTCTGTTTGAATTAAGATTTTGGGTGATGGTATATTTTGATGATTAACAATATGTTTTGACATATGTAATGAGTATAAATATGTGTTATCATATTCTATGCATAATTAACCATTTAAGATCAAGATATGAGATAAGTTAATGTATGCACATAATGTGCTCGATAAAATACCTAAGAATTATTGTAACAACCCGAGAATTTAGAATATTTTTAAAATTTTAATTTATTGATTTAAGGTTCAAAATTAGAACCTAGACAGAAAATAAGTGTATGTGTTTGATATTTTTAAGATAGAATTTTGAGGATTTCAAAATTTTGTGAATGATTTAAGTGAAATATTCAGGATTAGGGAATAAGCGTTTATATTCTGTGTATATGTGTGCATGATGTGGTTAAGGGTCAAGGGTTGACCAGATAAACGATATCTGTAACAAACCCTAATTATATATTAAGAACGTCAACGTTCGGTTAGAAAACCCTAGTGATTAATAAGAAATCCTAGAAACTGCAGATTACGAAACCCTAATTTTAGTTAAAAATTGAAAACCATAATTAGATTATATAAAATCCTAAATTGGGAACTTAATGGCGAAAGTGTAAATAATTATAAGATTAGTTAGGGTAAAGCTTAATTAATTAGAAAACCCTAATTTTCAAATTTAGAAAAAAATTATTTTTTTCTATTAGAAACCCTAAAATCCATGATAATTTTGACCCTAATTGCTAAATTAGCAATTTTAATTAGGAAATGCTAATCCTAATTAGCAATATTTAAATTATGATTAAGAAATTTTAATATAATTAGAAAATCCTAACTATAATTTAGAAATGTTAATTTTCTATTTTTAAAACCTAAATTAGAAAATTAGAAAATTAAATTACAAACCCTAAGGGTTTTAAACCCTAAACTCTAAGGTTTTCCAAACCCTAACCCTAAACCCTAAGGGTTTGGCCAATTACTAGTATACCATTAAAATTAAAAAGAAAAAGACTAAAATGCCCTTTCTTCAAACTTAAGCAATAGATATGGCAATCTTGGTGACTCACTACTCTAATGTTTATCCCATGTGCCTTAAATCATCCAAGATCAGATTTGGGGACACCTAGCAACTAGATACATTGAATCATGCCATGTATATTAGATTAAGAGAGAGAAAATGCATACTTTCAATTTCATTTTCTCCAAGTCCCTTCTCTCTCTAACTTTTCGAAATCTAGTGTGAGAGGGAGTGAAGAGCTAAGCCATGATCAGTTTATAACTTACCAAGATCAGATCACAAAGTCAGAAATCAAAGATCAAGCTTGAAAGGTATAAGAACCCTAAAATTTGGAAATTTGTGATCTTAAGTTAATGTTGTGATTTGTTGTTTTAAGTTGTGTTAGAAGGTGTCACTTAATGATCTGGGTTGCTGTATAGAGAATCCATAACATCAAAGTGCTTGAAATAATCATTTTAAGAAATCTTGGAAAAGTTTAAAAAGTGGCCTGACAGTCATATGTCAGAACCTCTAGATCTTTATGTGTTTGATGTTTTGTGTATTTTATGTTTTGAATATGTTCTATGACATGAGGACTATGATCTGAAACTAGAAGCAGGGTTAGATCTAGTCTAGATCATCAGTTATGCTCGGTCAAACCACGTTGACCGTTCACGAAATCTGTTTCTGGGTTACCCAGAAGTTTCCCTGAATTCCTGACAAGCTTTTGCAAGCCTCTGATCTTGCAGTCATTTGATCTTTTGGTCATGTTGTTAGTTTGTGGTTGTAGAAGAGTATATTAACTACACATGTATGCTACTAGATCACTTAGATCACAACTATAATGCAATATAATCACGGTCAAAGTAGGTTGACCAAACTGCCTCATGAAGGTTTTCTGGAAAACCCAGATCTTCATTAGCCGAGTTGTCTGTCAGAGGTTGACCGGCCTTAATCTCTTAGATTCAGTGTTGTTATGATGTTCTGATTTTATGTCGTTGTACCCTGACATGTGGTCTACCTTATGGAACCAATAGTTCACCCAAACAAATTACAGAATACCAGTTATAAGGATCGAAAACTAATACCCTTGACTGTTCTTCATTTTCTGGAAAACTCAGAAATGAAGAACAGCGTTGTCAGATATTTCTGGAGCTTAGATCTCTCGGATCTGATGTTGTATAACTTATCTAGTGGTTGGAACATGTAATGTTACATTAGTACTACGATATATAAGCATTAGTTAGCTCATAACATATATGGATTGGAAATAAGAATCGGTCAAAGTGAGTACCTTGCTTCTCGATTTATGAGTTTACAGGCGACTCAAGAACACCTCTAGCGACGAATTGCGTCAGCTATAGGATTCTTTAGCGACGGTTTCTATTTATTTTAATTTACGAATTTACGAAAATTAATTAAAAATAGATAAAAATAGATTTTAATTATTAAAATACATAATAAATTTCAAAAATTTATTTTAAATTACGAAAAATAGTTTTAATTATTTTAAGTATATTTCATAAATATTTAATATTTTTGGAATATAAATGGTATTTAATTTATTTAATTATAATATTAAATAAATGATTTAAAAATAATTTTAATTCATGAAAAATTATGAAAAATAATATTATGGTATAAGAAAATATTTTAAGTGACTTTTAATATTTTAGGATGAATTTCATTAATTAATTAATATTAATGATAATTAGTTTATTTAATAACTATATTAAATAAATTAAGGAAAAATGGAATTAATGCTTTATAAATTATGTAAAAATGATTTGAGTGTTATAAAAATATTTTAAGTTATAAAATATAACTTTTTATATTTTGTCATGAAAATATTAATATTTTAATATTAATAACAATTATCGGATAATGAATTTAATTGTTTAAAAATCATTTAAAGGTAATTTTAAAGTATTAAAAAATACTTAATGATATTATAAATATATTATAATATTATGACATGTATTTCATTAATATTTGATAATAAATAAATATTAATGATAAAGTAATTATGTGGTATTTAATTTATTTAAATACGTGTTTAATGATTGAAAATTCATGATAAATAGTAATAATTACTTATATATTATTAATATTAGGTCTTCGGATAAGGCGATATAAATTGCGTAGCGGTAATCAACGGTTCAGGCAAGTTTATTTTTACTTAACTCTACTAGAGTTGTTTCATTTGGATATGCTTATGGTTAATCATTGATGATTGCCATGTATAATTGTACTCTGTACATATTGCATGTATAAGTAAGGTATGAAAGGCTGATCACCTTCATTACCCTTCGGTTCAGATATAATTATTCATGTAAAATACTTGTTCAGTCAAAATTTTGTTCCTGCTAGTTCACAATTATATTGTTGAATTATAGCCAGCCAATTATTCAAATCATTTCAATCATGATATATCGTTATATTATTGAACTTAAACGTGCTGGGCAATTTTATGCTCACCCTTGCTATATCATGATAAACATTGCAGATTAAGACGAACGCGTCGAATACAGGAAAAGATTAAAGAAAGTTCCAGCTTTAGTTTATGTATGCAATTAGAAATGTAATAGTGTAGTTTGATAATAAAGTTATGTGTTAGATAGTTATGAATTGTGTATTAAGTTAAGGTTACTCGACCTTGGGGAATAGTGTGTAATGTATTGTATAAACAATTTATGTTTATATCTTCCGCAAATAGTAATAGTTGTATAAAAGGATCGAACCGGATCCGAGGTGATTTGGGACCTGGATTCAGGGCCGTCACAATTATAGTATTTCTAAACTTTGGTATACAAAGTGTCTAACTAATGGCTAATAATGTATGTTATGTGAATCTGAGTATGAAAAGATGATAATACAAGAATAATAATGGAATGTAATCGAAAAGGTCGATTTTTGATTTTTGAAGGAAAATTAAACATGTAAACAATGTGTTGAATATGCATTTTTGAAACCAAAGTGTATAATAAAATGGTGTGAGATACACACATTAAACTACAAGTGCGATAGTCTAGCATGTGTGGTGATGAAAATGAAAATAAAACCGAGTTTCATATAAAACACAGTTAGATGTCTATAAAGACATTATAAAGGATAATAAGATAAAGTAAGGTCTTAGAATAAATTTGACCATGAGATCGAGTATTGATTTTGTTTATTATCAATCTCACATACAATGTAGGTTGTGCAAGGACGCGAAGTATTAGCGTGTTGGTAAAACGTCGGTAAAGGCAAGTCTTTCAGCTCCTTTTGTCTATGTGAACTTGATGATGAACTGCTTTAAAATTTTATTGTATGATGTATTATATATGTCCAAAGTATGAAATGTGATAGTTGTAGACACTCGAAATTTTATGTACTATTGTTACTAACATTGTAGGAGGACAGATTCGTCTTTTAAGAGAGAACCACGAAAGACAATCCATACCGGATACTACGGAAGCTTCAAGATCAACCCCGAGCCCACTGCGAGTAATGCTGCCCAACCTCGGATGTAACCACGAGGCATGCAGATCCAACCAACACCTAACACACACCGTAGAAAGACCGATTAATCTCGAGAGATAACCCCGAGGTATCCGGTCTCGGTCCCAACCATGGAATAGCCACCAACCTTGGTGATAACCCCAAGGAATGCAGTTTCGGCGATAACCCCGGAAATGCTTGTTTTAAATGCGACCAGCTTCAATCTCGGCGCTCACAACGAGATATACTGTACCAACCCAGCGATAACATCGGGAAGATAGGAACAACACAAAGATGATAATAAAGACCTTCAACAATTGCAACAGTCCAATCTCAGCGAAGTCTGAGCAACGTCTGCTTTATCAGCCCAATCCGGCGATAACACCGGTGAGGGGTGACATCGTCATCTAGCCAACGCGATGCCATGCCATGTCGTCTCAAAATCTCTACGCAACGATGTCCCATAAGACTAATCAATCCCGAGTGACTATTGTGCGGGGTAACGGATGAAAGTTGAAGCTTGAAGACCGGAGGTCATCGTCCCATCTTCAATGACTTCGTACAAGCTCTAATCCCATGCCATTGTACAACTCTCGACAACGGCAGTCCGAAATAGGTCCTGTATACCTCAAACGGATGCCCGCATTGTATTTCTGAAAGTTTGAATGGACATTACAATGCCCGAGTGCACGTACTTCGAGATGACCTGACCCGAAAAACTCGGGCCCACCCGGGTTGCCTCTGGTACACCTGCGGCTCAGCCGCATGTACACCTGTGGCTAAATTGCCTATTAATAGAGAGCTTGGGCTACCCATTTTGTAAGAAAAGAAGGCGAGGAAGCCCTGCCCAATTTGCTCTGCACTCACCCCATACAGTGTACTTTCCATTTTTAAACACATGTGAGCTCATATATAGCCCCTTTTGTATCTACAAAAGTCAGTGTTTACCAACTCTAAAGATATAGAAGTCTTCTTTGGCGTCAACCGTAAGCCTTCTCACACACTTTAGAGTCTTTCTCTTCATCTCTCGCACACACCCTTCTACACGTTGAGAGTCGTGTTGCTTGCTTTTGCTCCTAACTTCGATCCGTGGTTTCATTTCAGATCTGTATATATATATATATATATATATATATATATATATATATATATATATATATATATATATATATAAGTTAAGTTACATTTAATATATATATATATATATATATACATTTATATATATTAATCGTGTGTTTAACTTTGTTCGATGAGCCTAGACTTGATGCAGTGTGCATTTATTGCTTTAATATATATATATATATATATATATATATATATATATATATATATATATATATATATTAACTGTATATGGACTCTTGTTAGATGATGAGCCTGGATTTTACATCCGATATATATATACTTATATATATATATATGAACTGTGGTCGAACTCTGTTCGATGAGCCTGGATTTTACATCTAGTTCGTTTATTGCTTATATATATATATATTTCGTCCCACCTAGAGTTTACTTCGTGGTGGTTGATCGCTTTTACAGCTTTCTTTACGTTTCATCCTGCCTGGAGTTTACTTCGTGGCAGTTGATCTCTTTGTACAGCTTTATTTACATTTTGTCCCGCGTGGAGTTTCCTTCATGGCGGTTGACCATATTTACAGCTTTATTTACGTTTTGTCCCTCCTGGAGTTTCCTCCGTGGCGGTTGATAGCTTTTAACAGCTTTATTTACATTTCTGATCCCCCATGGAGGTGTTTCGTGGTTGGTGATCATGTCTGTATATATATATTTACAGCTTTTATATATACACCTGCTTACTGCTTTCATACAAATTACAGTATTCTATGCGCCTAGGAATCATGTGATCACAGATTCATCCCATTGAATCTAGATTCGGTTCCCGTGATGGACATTTTCAGCTGTAAGCAGCTTTTAAATTATTCGGCGTTGTCTAAATTTCCTCAGATGGTTTCCATACCCACGAGGAAGTCGGCATTATTTTGTATATTATTTTCGTACGGATGCCTCGCATCTGTCAAATAAAATCAATCAAGCCGAGCAATTAATAAAATGGGAGTGTAAAAGGTCTCAATTACTATTGAGCATCAGGGTTTAAAAAAACCTCTTTTATAAAACATCACTGCCATATCTTGCTTAAAAACTCGAATTTTACATAAATTCAAACCACAATATATATAGGTTCAATGAGGCCGCATTTACTTCCAAATAACGAAGACATTGACCCACACACACACACATTCGGATAATAGTTTCTTAAAAGGCGGTCACCACCATGGTAACACGGATGTCGGGGGGTGCCTAACACCTTCCCTCCACATAACCAAGTCCCTGGACCCTAATGAATCTCGGTTTCACCGACCCGTATAGCAGTGTCACATCACTACGTCAATGTGCAAACCTTTTCTTGGTTGTGTTGGTACAACCATTTAAAAAACCAACTGGCGACTCTTAACAGTCCATCGTCGACATTATACATGTTGGACCTTTTTCATTTGTTTTTTCAAACAAATCTCACCTAAAATGAGAACACCAAAGAACAAGTAACAAAAAGGGACATCCAAAAATCCCGACGTCGACAGGTGGCGACTCTGCTGGGGACTCCAGTAAGAGGACTTAAGTCGCTATTTCAATCTTTTCAAAACTGTTATCTGCTTGTGTGTGGATGTTGCATTTACATTTGATGAATGTGTACGAATGCATTTCCTTATTGCACTTAGTGCTTCGCACCATAACTGCTTGTGATATTAGTGCTTCGTACCATATCTGCTTGTGATATTAGTGCTTCGCACATGTCATCATTTTTCATACGGTGAGACGCGATGTATGTGAATGTATGTTGTGTGGTCCCTCCACCAGGAGGCTATCCCGTCGGTGTTTGATTACTGGACTCGTGAGAAGACTAATTCTCCGAGGCTCAGGAAAGGCACCACCCAAATTAGCTCCAGTTGAAAGACCGGATTTACTTCCCGTCAAGTAGATTGCGATGATAAACCCAAAACGGAGGAAAGTCTCTTCATGCTCTCATTTCAAATTACTTGTAAACACAATTACTTGTAATTTCATTCCATATCTATCTCCATGTAATGAGAAATATAAAGAAATGTATACACATACATACTACAAACAGTTGACATCCGTTTTGCAAGATAAAATTCCTAAAATGAACACATCACATAGCATGTTATTATACACATTCCCTAAAGACTAAACTATGCGAGTCTTTCGCAGGGAATCAATCGTACCTATTACCCGGTCAAAGTCCAAAAAGGCAACAGGCCTACAGTCAATCATATCGTCATTCGACCAGACTGAACTTAATCCAGTTTCTCACAAAGAAATCGACGGATTAAGCAAACAAATTACAGATTTGGCTGTTCTACTCAAAGAATTACACCAGTCTACACAGGGTCAAAAAATACCCGTACATGCTGAATCCTCTACACAAGGAGGAACCCAGATCATTACAATACCTGAACTATAGTTAGATACGACCAACAAAACTCATGATGCTGCCAATCCCACTGGAGATCCAGACATTGGTGACATCAAAAAGAAAGTCCTCTAAATAGAAGAGACCCTTCGTGCTATTAAAGGAATTGGAACACACGGGAGTGTTTCATATGTTGATCTGTATATTTTTCCTGGTGTTCATTATCCAGAAAAATTTAAAACTCCTGACTTTGAAAAATATGACGGGTTAGGAGATCCTTACACACATTTAAAGGTGTTTATTGGAGAACTTGGATCTTATACAGAGGACGAAAAGCTTAGAATACAATTGTTCCAAAAAAGCCTAACTGGAGAAGCCCATTCGTGGTACACAAGATTAGACAACTCTAAGATCCATAGCTGGGAAGAGCTAGCACATGATTTCCTCACTCAATATAGCTTTCAGTCTCAGATGGCTCCTGATCGGTATCAAATAACCAAGATCAAGAAACAGTCTAATGAGTCTTTTAGAGAGTATGCTCAAAGGTGGAGACGCCTGGCTGCCCAAGTTAGTCCCTCCATGACAGAATTAGAGATGGTCATGACTTTTATAGACATACAAGAAGCTCCTTTCTATTAAAGAGTTTTAGCCAAGACGGCAAAACCATTTTCTGAAATGGTCAAACATGGGGAGATGGCTGAGATGGGATTGAAGTCCGGAAAGATTCAAGACCTAGCTGCACTCAAAGCTGTTGCTGATCACATCCAATCTGGAAATTATGGGAACAACCCCCAAAGGGTCCATAAAAAGAAAGAGGAAGATGTTTCCCTGATACTACAGGGGAAAAAAGGCAATCAGAACATGCTTATTCAAAGGAGAAAATACACTCCCTTTCAAGCACAGTCTATAAACCCTCCAATACCAAAAGGTGGAGAAGTTAAACGCCCTCGAGTGTTTACACCCTTAGGGGATACCCTCGAGAACATTCTTAATCTTCTGACAACACAGAAGAAAATTACGCATCTTCTTCCACCAAATGAAATTCTAATGGACGGGGTTTCAATGTTGCTCGAAAATGTGCTTATCATGCTCAAGGGCACCGGACATGATACTCAGGATTGTTGGGCCTTGAAACACAAGATCCAGGACCTGATAGACAACGGAGAGATCGTGATAACCAAACCAGATCAGCCTCATGTTCAAGACAGCCCTCTTCCTCAACACAAAGAAAAAGAGGTTAACATGATCAATTGGAGCAACGGACAGAGTTCCAATTTTAGCTGTGAATAATCCCAAACCCTCAAAGACGGTGATGACAAATGGGATTATGCCAAGTTCCAGTTCATAATGGAACGAAAGATTAAAGCTCTATGCAAACAAATTGAATAATTGGCAGAACTGATGACTTATCAGCATCAAGTTACACGTTAATTAATCAGCCAGGAGCATACAAGTCTCCTACCTCTTGTCATGAATATTCCTTCGTCACTTTCAGAAAATGAAATACTGGAAGACAAAGTGACAAAGAGAGCAAATGCCAAAGCCCGTTGGGATTTCGCTAACAAAAGGGAATTCACCTATCTGGGCCAACCTATGGAGGAAATTCTTCATATGTTAATCAATGAAGGAAGGATCAGTTCCCTTCTACCTCCAATCAATCCCCGTTCAGGGCGATACAACTCTGATGGAGTATGTCAATATCACTCCCAGTCTCGCAGTCACATCACAGAAGAATGTTGGGCACTTCGCCACCTTATCCAAAATCTAATCGACAGTGGTGTCCTGCGCCTAGTAGACGACGATATTGTGTTACGTGCAAGTGAGAATGCAGGCCCTACTAAGTGGAAAAGTGTGGTAGCAGTCATATCCACTGAAACTGATGGGATTAATACATTACTCACAACGCCAATAATTCAACTCAAGGGAAGCAACAATCCTTTGAAAGTGGCCGCTCCCGAGCCAATGAACTTGTCGTGCAGAGCATAATATCCTATTGTTAGCTTGCTCACAGTTCCGTAGAATTATGGAGAAGGTGAAGGAGCCACCTCACATACAACTGCTACAGTGTCGAAGGAAAATCCACTATATCTTCCCCACCGGGTCATGAAGCCCACCACTAAATCAAAGGGGAAAATATCCATGGAGAAGATTGAAAAATTCCTCCGCACTATGGGTCATAACGAAGCCACGGTGGTTTTAAGCTTGAAAGAAGCTCCACAACAAATATCAATTTTGAACTTGGTCCTAACTTCCGAGAATCACCGGAAGGTCTTATTGAAGATTTTAGAAGAAGCCTATCTACCGACATCAGTTGATACGGAAAAATTTCAACATCTGGTAGATCACATTTTCAACAACAATGTGATATCCTTCACTGATGATGACGTACCGCCCGAAGGGACCGGTCATTGCAAGTCGTTGCACATTGCGGTCTTGTCCTCCGAATATATGGTAGCTGGAGTCTTAATAGATGGAGGTTCTTCTCTGAATATTTTTCCATACGCTACCTTGGTGAAGATGAATATCAATCTCAACCGAATTCGAAGCAGCCATACTATCATCAAAGCTTTTGATGGAGCCCACCGTAATTCGGTCGGAGTAATTGAGCTGCCAATCAAAATTGGTCCTCACACATTCTGCGTATCTTTCCATGTGCTCAAGATAGATTCGGGATATAACCTGCTCTTGGGACGACCATGGATTCATATGGCTGGGGCAGTCCCCTCCACCCTTCACCAACAGTTGAAATACATTATCAACAATAGCCTGGTCACGGTCAACACTGAACTAGAGATTCCTCAGCATGGAGACATGCCATTCATCAATGCCAATGCAGATGTGGAACCGGTCAGTTTTCATGCTTTGGAAATAACAATACCCAATATCATGCTATTGGAATGCCATTGCCCGAACCCAAGATTTCTGCGGAGGTAATGTCGGCTACTCAAGAAATGATGTCATTAGGTCATAAGTCGGGACAAGGGTTGGGTAAAGATTGCCAGGGTATCAAATATCCAATTCGACTAACCAAGCAAACTGGAACAGCTGGGCTAGGCTATTCTGCCAGTTCTAGTCATAGGAATCCTCATAAGCATCAGCAGATTCCTTCAGCTTCAACCATGTGGCGTTTATCTTCGCCTTTAAACTCTGAGTCCGCACAACCTCCTGTAAAGGTGCCAGCCAATGTAATGACTATGTTATTTCCCAAACCGATACCGGTAAAGGAGAAAGAAGTCTATGTTCCAGATCCCGCAATGGAAGAAGAGGAACGAAGAATCAAGCAAGACATCATCCGAATGATGTCGGGCATACGCATCATAGTTCATGATGAACATACCAACAGATACACCCCTGCATAATGATTGCCTGCATATAATGGCCATCATTCGGGACAGGGAGGATGATGACAATCCCTCCATCATCATGCGGTCCACCCGGACTTTGCCCTCGCCAATTGGAACAAAGATTCCTTGCATTGGTCAACAAGGGTAAAAGCAAGCGTAACTCTTTTTGCCTCAGAGATATAATAACCGCTTACTTTTCTCATGCAAGATTAGCGCTTTATTTTGCCAAGATATGTTAACACTGTGTATGATCAACACATTTTATATATACTAAGTGGAAGCATATTTTGTTTCAGGACTCTGAATTTAGATGTGCATGTACTTACGTCGACATAAAGGCTCTTCTCCACAAGGATTGTACCTTTTATGTAGAGATGAATTCAGCCATGGTGGACATACAGGATGACATTGAGGTGCCTCCAGAAATTCAAGAATGGGTCAAAGACAAACCCAAACCCAACCTTAATCAAACCACTTCTTTCAATCTCGGAACCTTAGAAAGCCCTAAGTTAATCCAGATTGGTTTAGACCTTACCCTAAACCAACGGAATGACATGGTTACGCTATTAATCCAATTCCAGGATGTGTTTGCATGGTCTCATGAAGACATGGTGGGTTTATCCACTGACATTGTCCTTCATCGCCTTCCCATTAAAGAGTGATTTAAGCAGTCAAGAAAAAGCTCAGGCGATTGAAACCTGAGTGGAGTTTAAAGGTGAAAGAAGAAATTGTGAAACAATTTCAAGCTGGCATCATCATGGTGTCTACATATCCCGAGTGGATATCCAACATCGTGTCTGCATTCCTAAACCTCGGAGGGAAGGTGCGAGTTTGTGGGGATTATCGGACTTGAACAAAGCTTGCTTAAAAGACAGCTTTCCCGTGCCATTTATCCACATTCTCATTGACAATACTGCGCAACAGGACATGTACTCCTTTGCTGATTGCTTTGCGGGGTACCATCAGATCATGGTTGTTGAGGAAGATCGTGAGAAAACTACTTTCATCACACCTTGGGGAACCTTTTGCTATAGACGGTTGTCATTTGGCCTCATCAATGCCGGAGCCACCTATCAATGAGCTATGATGGCTCTTTTCCACGACTTAATGCACAAAGAGATCGAGATCTACGTGGATGACATCATTGTCAAATCCCGGAAGGAGGATGACCATATAGACCATCTCAAGAAGCTATTCAACAAGTTACATAAGTACAACTTGAAGTTGAATCCAGCCAAGTGCGCCTTTGGCGTTAAATCGGGCAAGTTACTAGGATTTCTAGTCAGCCACAAAGGGATTGAGCTGGATCTTGCCAAAATCCAAGCCATCACGAAAATGCCCATTCCTCAGACAGAGAAGGAAATACGGGGATTTTTGGGAAGAATCAACTTCATTAGCAGGTTTATCTCCCAACTCACAGCAACCTGTGAGCCAATCTTCAAGCTATTAAGGAAGAACTCCTCCATGAAATGGAATGAGGAGTGTCAAAAGGCCTTCCTTACAATCAAGAAATAGCTAGTCAAAGCTCCCATATTGGTACCACCCAGGGATGATGTTCCCCTGTTTATGTACCTATCCATAAGTGACAATGTCATGGGCTGCATGCTGGGACAGAAGGACAATAGAGGCCAAGAACGAGCTATCTATTACCTCAGCAAAAGGTTCAGCTGCAGTGAACACAAGTACACTCTGATCGAAAAGACGTGTTTTGCTTTAGCATGGGCTTCCATGAGGTTACAACATTACCTCCATGGTCACACAACCCATCTCATATCCCGCGTGGATCCTCTCAAGTACGTGTTCAACAAACCCATGTTAAATTGCCGGCTGTCCAGATGGCAGTTGATCCTACAACAATTTGACATCGTATATGTGACTCAAAAGTCCATCAAAGGTCAAGGAATAGAGGATCAACTGGCCGCCGCACCTTCAGGGGATTTCAAACCCTTGGAAACATATTTCCCCGATGAAGGAGTAATGACAGTGCAGCAACACCATCAGTGCGATACATGCCAATCATGGAAGATGTATTTTGATAGAGCTATTAATATGGAAGGTTCTGGAGCTGGAGCATTTTTAGTATCCGCACGGGGAGCAGATCGGTATCTGTTGCCAGTTATTCTGCTTAGCAAGACCAATAATACTACCGAGTATGAAGGCTATCTCATGGGGCTAAAACTTGCCCGTTCAATGGGCATTAGACGATTAACTATCCTTGGAGATTCAGAGATGGTAATCAGACAATCCACCGGAATCTATCAAACCAAGGATTTGCTGCCTTACCATCGGCAGGTTTTGAAGATGGCTTTGGAGTTTGAAAAAATCTCATTTCTACATGTTCCTCGTAATAGGAATGACTTTGCAGATGCATTAGCAACTTTGGCCTCCCTGATTCGCATATCAGATAAGGAACATTTTCCAAGCATCACAATTTCCCTGCACAAGGCCCCAGCCTATGGGAATTACGTTGGAGAAGTATCAGATGAGCTACCTCCCATCCAACATCCTTGGTATCAGCATATCAAGGAATATCTACGAGATGGATCTACACCCGCTGAGGTGATCCCGACTGAGAAAAGGCGGATCCATCGACTTGCTATGAAATTCTACCTGAGTGGAGATGCGCTCTACAAAAGAGATGCAGGATTAGGTCTCCTCAGATGTTTAGACAAAGACCAAGCCCAAAGGCTTATGAATGAAATCCACGGCGGAGTCGGTGGCCCCCAAATGAGTGGCCCCCTCCTTGTCAAGAAAGCCCTCAGGACCAGACATTATTGGCTATCTATCAAAGCTGATTGCAATGACCACGTCAGGAGATGCTATCAGTGCCAGATTCATGGGAATGCTATACACGCCCCTCCAAAGGAACTTCACAATATGAGTTCACCTTGGCCCTTCTCAATGTGGGGAATGGATTTTATCGGGCCCATTGAGCCTAGAGCCAGTAATGGTCACAGGTTTATCTTCACCATGATCGACTACTTCACCAAGTGGGTAGAAGCAGCCTCCTTCCCCAGGGTTACCAAAGAAGTCATCATTGCTTTCATCGAAACAATGTCGCTTTGTCGACACGGACAACCGAGGTGATTGTGTCGATAATGCCAAGAACCTCAACAACAAAATGATGGAGGAATTATTCAGTAAATTCCACATCAAACATCTCAACTCTGTCATCTATCGTCCAAAGATGAATGGTGCGGTTGAAGCAGCTAACAAAAACATCAAGAAGATTATGCAAAAGATGTTCGCCAACAACAAAGATTGGCCTGACCTACTACCTCTGACTCTGTTAACCTATAGAACCTCAATGCACACTTCCACCGGGGCAACCCCCTACGCATTAACCTATGGGATGGAAGAAGTACTCCCCATAGAGGTTGAAATGGAATCCCTCAGAGTGTTTATAGACGCTCAGCTAGATGAAGACCAATGGGTACAAGATAGGTATCACCAATTGTCTCTAATAGACGAAAGGCGAACCGCGGCTATCTTCCATGGTCAGTTATATCAACAAAGGATCACCAGATCCTACAACAAAAAAGTCCAGCTACGGCAGTTTAAACAACATAACTTGGTTTCGAAGAAGATTCTTGACAACCAAGATCAATCTAAGGGAAAATTTGCTCCTAACTGGGAAGGCCCGTTTGTTGTCAAAGAAGTATTGACAGGGGGCGCTCTCAGATTACAAGAAATGGACGGCGATGAATTTCCACAACTCATTAACTCAAACGCCGAGAAATGGTACTATGTCTGAAGTAATTTGCAAACATCCTGGTACGGAACCATCAGATCACCAGTCATTCCGGTTCTTTAACCCTTTACCACCTACAACTTTCCTACACTTTGCCCCTCAGGGAAACATACATTTCAAGCTAGCAGCCTGGCTCTCCTTTGTGTTCCTACGACTTAGGTCATCCCACCGCGGATTGAACCTCTAGCACTTGCAGTTTGGCTACCCATACAAGGGATCAAACTTCTCATACCTACAGTTTATCCTCAACCTAGGATTAAACTTTTTCCTCCCCGCACTCTGACCTGCACATGGGATTAAGCTTTTCCACTCGCCCTGAGGGGCGAACTACGTCGACCTGATCTCCTCTTCAATAGGAGTACGTAGGAAACCATGTTACATGGCCCGGTTGTAATAAAACAAAAACAACAAAAACATTTCTACCCTTACAAAAACAAAAACAACCAAAAACATTCCTACACCATTTCTGCCATATACAGCGTAGAACCTCTTACACCAGTTCTAACTACGCAGACCGATCTCCTCTTCAATAGAGTACGAGGCGCGACCATTCATGGTGCGGTCTCACCCCTACCAAAACACAAAACCTTGTCGGTTGGTACTGGATCAAACTTCAATCCACTACATTTCATTTGGCTTCGCACCAAAGGGATGGAATTACCCAAACTCCTCCCAAATAGGAGATTCTGCGACCATCTAAGCTGTGGTCATACCTTGAAGAGAAACACCAATCCATAAGAGGTGGAATTAACCAGGCTTCTCCTAAATAGAAGTATTGGCGACCATCTGTGGTGCGGTCAATCTCAGAGAGAAAAGCCACACTCCTCTCCACATTTCCATCCGTAAACCAAATTCCCAAGACACCAAAGATGGTAGGGATACACATAGATCGATGATCCATTCTGAACTATCCAGAGACAACTCAATGTCCATCCACCCAGGAGGAATTCAGAATACATCAAGACCACAAGCCCTGAAGTAGCAGGCAAAATATTAAGCAAATAGCAAGGCATATCTAAAAGGAAAGTGATCCAAAAATATATTTCCCTGTCATATATATAATGCTGTTTGATATATATACAATGTAAACTGTACATGACAAAATGGCTAAGCTAGTCTGTGCAGGTAAATACAAGTTCATCTATAAGTCAGGGTATATGCGAGCTAACAAGCCCAACATGGCGTCCCTCTCAGAAGAAGGAGGCAAAGTTGTGGTCTCCTGTACGAGAATATCCACACGACCCAACAGATCTACAGCCATCTGTGTGGTGACCATATGATCATTAATATATGCTCTCATCTCTGCGATCATGCTAGTGGTAAGGGACCTCATTGCAGTACTATCTGTGACGGCAACATCCCGGGCAGATATAGCACTATCCCACTCGACTATCACTGCATCTCTAGCTGATCTGGCCTCATCCCGCTTAACAACAGTGGCATCTCTGCGAACTAATGCCTCGTCTCTCTCTAATAGAGTTGCGTCTCTCCCATCAAGGGCATTCAACATCATAGATCGATCCTGATCTCTCTCAAAGGTCATTAGATGAAGACTCTGCTCTAAGTACTGTGTCGAGTGCTGAATCACAACAATACTGGTATTAGGAAAATCCAGAAGAAATGATGGCAACCCAGCAGCGGGCACCTCCTCGATGTAGGAATCGATGTCCTCCAAGGGCTCTACATCATCTGACTCACTATCCGGTACTGTGGACACTACCGCATCCGACAAAATCTCTATCCCCATCCATGCGAAATACTCTGCAGAACAACCTGGATGACTGACAGAAAAAGAAGCTATCTCATGCTGATCCCAACAAGCATACACACGGATCGGGTCCTCTCACGAGAGATATCGAGAAGTCAACGCCGACCTATCGCCTCAAAAGGCCGGAAATCTCGAACCGGTCGAATCGCGACATCACTGGCGATGGGTGATAAGTAGTCATGCCCCTCAAGCCAGACAGAGGGAGGAAGTCCATGCCCGGAGCGTGAATAATGAAGCTGTATGGTGAGCAAAGCCCTGAGCACGTCAATATGCTAAATGGATCTCTGATATCTGCCAAAAATACGGACCAAGACAGAGCATCTATACACTCCGATGGCTGAAAGAAGTATGACATGGCTACATCATGAGTGAACCAATACCCATGCCGTCTAAGAGTACCAATCGGTCTCAAGTGTGACATAAACCACACATACAGCATGACTGAACTCCCTGTGAACACTCATGTCGGATAAGTGCAGCAGTAGGATGTTAACCGCAGGGTCTCTGCTACAATCATAGGTACAATGGTACAACCCTCTCTACGAGCTCTCACAGTCATGATGACACCAATGTCTATCTCGTCCATATATCGTGGCATATAGACATACGACAGTACGCACAACAATAGTACATTGACCCTGGCCAAACGCCAATGGTCCTCCGGTGCGGTGAAATCTCTGGAATGTCATGAATAGCTATCCTCCGAGCCAAATCTATCATACAGAAAATGCGGGGATATCACGTGGCTAGATGTCAGCTCATCCTGTACTACTCTACGCCGCAATCCTGTGAGAGTCATGAACCGTCTACTAATGTCTCCCAAAGATAGATGCACGCAAGGTCTGTCTAAAGGCAGCATCACCAATCGTGCATACTCCTCTAGAGTAGGAGTCAACTCATAGGTACCGAATCAGAATACCTGCCTATCCGATAGCCAATGCTCTAGCATCCCGTCCATAAACCCTGTGAGAACCTGAAACATCAATAAAGTCATGGTATGCTGCAGCAAATGATCTACAGTCACCCTTTCTGGTGGTGACATGTTATCATACCACGATCGCATACCCAATACCACCACTGACGGTGGGGTATGATCTATACGGCTAACTATCGAAGAAGACATCTGTGCGGGCCATGTCCTAAGACCATCCAGGGGTCAATACTGAATATCTCTGGACATACATACATATGCATAACATGATACATGCATAGCAGATAATAGATGGCAATATGATATAGGGAATGGAAAAACTATGCATACATTCCTAAGTATATCATCATCTAATACATCATCTCTGTACAGCTACAATTACAGGGAAATGGGGCACAGATGCCCTAGTACTAACAGAGGCCTATCAAAAGATATAGCGAGAATCGGATTTAGCCACCCAATATCTAACAGAGGCCTTTCAAAAGATATAACGAGAATACACATCAGAAGAAGACCAAGGTGTCGATGTCCACATCATCAATCCTGTCCACCTGATGTAACTCCTCCTGAGTCACTGGATCTCTATCAATAGGGATGTCAGGCCTATAAAGAGGAGGATCTGCGCCGGCAAAATCGAATGGGTCATCTGAAGGGCCAGTGCCTGAGCTGGAAGGAACAAATGACTCCGCCTCTGCTGGATCTCTACCCAAATGCCGGATAAATATATATATATGCCTGGTCCAACTGTCGGGTCAAACTATCAATCTAGGTCATATGAGTCGGATCTGGGACACAAGCTATCCAATCCATCATCATCAAGGATCCTGGAACCATATCCCTCATAAACTGTGTGGCGCGGAACTGGGCTCCAATAGTGCGAGGGGACCACCACCGCTGGAACATCTCCTGAGTACATGGACCCTCTGATAATGCAAAACCGTCAACCCCCAACAATGGGATATTAGTGATGGGTGACTGTGATACGGGCCAATGACGCCTAGCAGGAGGCAAGATCGGTATACGGATCTCCCCTGTGGTGCTCCTAATAGCACGCTCTCCTAAATAGAGCTCCCATCCTCCATCTGTGAAGAGAGGAACTCTCCTGGTGGAAATCAAGTACTCGACTCTAGTCGGGTGTCCATCCTCAAAGCCGATGGTCAAGTGTTCCCCTGAATAGGGAATCCATGTAATTGTATCAGCTGTCAGCAACTCCAGCTGTATACGGCAGTGAGTGAATCCCTCAGCTACAGGGAACTCCGACAAAATAGAATGGTGCCATCTTCGTCTTCGTGGATAGGTATCTAAACCTAACACACTCATAGGACGCAAGCATGGGAGCCTCTTATAGGCCCAAAACTGCCAACACAATGGCAAAACATTTGCTATCAGTAAACACTCTTCACCTATGAATGGGAAAAGACAAGAGAAATACTAACCAGCAGAAATGGGTAAAATCCTAGCCAAGCCTCGGTCAAACCCTGTGAGCACATACGCATGCCCCGGAGGAAATAGGCAAAGGTGTAAGAGCCCCAATCATACTCTCCAATATGGTCCACATCACGTGTGGCGCTGATCAAAGCAAATGATATCGTAGAAGAGTTATCTGCTATGAAGCAGCCTCGAATGATCATCAGGAACAATCGTCGCAGAACGCGATCCCTGATTCTGACATCATCAGGCATGGGCTCACTCAAAATCCCGCCATATAAGATCTACGCCAAAGGACCTCGAATGGCATAGTCCTTGCCTTGAGTGCCTCCGTCAGAACTCCTAACAAGGATCTGACGGTAGTAGGGGTAATATTCTCCATGCAAGGTACTGGCTCCCCTCCAAACTCCATACCTGTGATAAATCGCCAATCCATATGCATCATCATTACCTCGTAATCCAGCAGATGTAGTGACTGAGTCTGATGAAACCATCGCTCAAACAATGCCCTAAGATAACCCCAGGGACAACGACGGGGAAGGATGGAGAAGAATGCCCCGAATCCCCACTCGTGCACTACCGCTCTATAGTCAGGATGAAGCACTGCATACATGGAGTGAATGTTTGAACCAGCCCCTCGAGGTCGTAAAACTGTGAACCTGCATGAAATGCAGATCAACATCAGAACCCTTTAATCCTCATCAATAGGAAAGAAGAAAGATCAAAGTCTAACGCCATACCTCATTAGCATGCAAATACATCGAGGGACGTCTTCTCAAATCACACAGCAGCTCTGGGTTTGCCACCTGAATACTCGGGAGCTTCCTACGAGGAACATGTGCAGTAGGAGCGGGATCCTCAATCGGAATATCTGCTTCCTCGTCCTCAACTTCTGGCACATCTACCCTGATAGGATGAATCACGGCCTCCACTAACCGACGAGGCTGTCTGATAGAACGGGGACGAGGCACTTTGAAAGCCCTCCTATGTATGCCAGAAGTGGTCCTGTGAGAACTGCTCGGCTGATCCGGATCCATAATATCTGGACAACAAATCTCCAAATTACCTCAAAAAGGGTGTGGTATTTCCTTACCTGGAGCTTTCTAAAATGCATTTATGACTATATGCATGCATGCATTTACTTTAACATATAATAGAGTTAAAATGCATGACTACCCAATGCCTACATTTGGAAAAATTTTGCCATAGTCCCCTTTGAAAATAGGACTATCCACATGCACATAGGCATGTCTAGGTGGCCATTCAGTAGCACACCTGCCCCAAAGTCATATACATAATATATGCACTCAAAATCAAAATCATCATGCATAAGGTCAACCTCAATACTAGGAGTACTTTGCCTTTCTACCTTTTGCTCATTGGACCTCAAATAGGACGAAAAATAGTAGAAAAAGCTGCCAATTTGACTGTCTCAAAAGTCAAATTTTTTCACAACACTATGTTCAGTATGGTTTAATACTAACATTTACTATGTTGAATATTTTTTATCAAGTCATTTGTGCATACATAATCACTACTATGTGTTTAGATGCATTTCATGCGATAACTCACAATCCAACGGATAAAAACTGGAAAAAAATACATGCATACGTTATCAGGATAGTGTAGAACACTTTTACGGTGATGTAATTTGCGTAAAATAGCCCGATTCAAAGAGATCTGAAAGAGGCTCACGGATTTTCCTTCACGCGACAAGTTGAAAATGACTTGTGAGACCAACCTGCTTTGGAATTTATCATTTCATGATTGGTCATAGCTCTGCTCACTGCTTAAAGTAGTGCACCTACTACACCCATATGTAGGTCCCACCCCTCCGGCTTGGTCCAGTTTGAGTTGCAAAGGAGTTCTTGCGGACTAAAAAAGTCAAATCCAGAATAAAAACGCCACGCGATTGAGAAAAATAGCATGCAATCCTGGTCTTCTCAAATGAAATTTTGAGTCAGTACATCGCTCATTGGTAGTCACCCGAACAAGAGGTATACCCTGCCGATGACCTCAGTTGTCACAAATCACATACGGCAATACCTTATACAGTCCGATGCCGCCACTCTCGGTCGTTACCTCCTAAGCGAAGTCCCCACGGGTTATAACGTGAGTCCCACGGCTTTCGGGTTACAACGTGAGTCCCTGACGGGGGTTATAATGTATGTCCTCGGCGGGGGTTACAATGCATGCTCATACGTTGACACACAAATCAGCGAAGGTCAAACAGTGTTGACATCATGATAACCGAGGGAAGCAAACCCAACAGAGCATCGGAAGCCATCCGATGACCAGCCGTTGCTACACACATCAGCGATGGTTACAACGTATATCCCCGATGGGGGTTACAACGTGAAGCCCTGGCAGGGGATTACAAAGTACATTCAAGCCGTTGACACACATATCAACAAAGGTCAAGCAACCTTGACGTTATTTCAGCCGATAGCGATTAAACCTACCAGAGCTCTAGAGCTATTCGAGGATTTCATGCTCGATTGCTCTTATTCCCCAGTGGTACCCTAGCGGGGGTTATAACGCATGCTCAGCCATTTATTCACACGTCAGCAAAGGTCAAGCAACCTTGACATTATATCCCACAGGATTTTTTTTCAGCCGTTGATTCACACGTCAGTGAAGGTCAAGCAGCCTTGACAGTATATCCTACAAGATTTTTTAGCCATTGATTCACATGGCGGTGAAATACACGTCAACGAAGGTCAGGCATCCCTGACAGCATTTGTTGTTGGCAGTAAATCCAATAGAATCTTGACATGTCCTGGCGATACCAACCAGGAAAGGTCAATGTTATCAAAGAGGATAGATGATGGAATATGTTATACACATCCTCAAACAGACCAAGCTTTATCCCCACAGATCTCTTGCACATAAGAGGTACCTCTTCAGGATCAAGTCGTTATCAAGAACACAAGAATTTGGTGATAACTCCAACATCAACATCCTAACAGATTCGGCTTACACATCAAATCTGGTTACCATTGTCAATCCCCAGTTGAAGCAACAGGGATCCAACAATCATCCCCAGAATGTTGGGCTACAACCTCATACACATGAATCATAAATTTGCATCATGTTGCTACATACAGTACCATGTTTGTCTTGTTTCGTTTCAAGTGTATAGGATTCTTTATCCTACCCATGCATCGCCATGCATGAGTATGATAAAGAGGGGCATCTGTAGACACTCAAAATTTTCTGTACAATTGTTACTAACATTGCAGGAGGACAGATTTATCTTTTAAGAGAGAACCCTGAAAGATAATCCATACCGGATACTACCGGAAGCTCAGCATCAACCCCGGAGCCCACTTTAGGAGTACCAGTTCCAACCTCGGATGTAACCCCGAGGCATGCAGATCCAATACCGGAACACACACCGGAGAAGACCAATTAATCTCAGAGATAACCCCGAGGTATCCAGGCCTCACCCCAACCACGGAATAGCCACCAACCTTGGTGATAACCCCAAGGAATACAGTTTTGGCGATAACCCCGGAAATGCTTGTTTCAAATGCGACCAGCTTCAACCTCGGCGCTTACAACGAGATACATTATACCAACCCGGCGATAACATCGGGAAGACAGGCACAACTCAAAGATGACAATAAAGACCTTCAACAATTGCAGCAGTCCAATCTCAGTGAAGTCTGAGCAACATCCGCTTTCATCACCTAATCCGTGATAACAACAATCATGTGAGGGCGACATCGTCATCTAGCCAATGCGATGCCATGCCACGTCATCTCAACATCTCTACGCAACGATGTCCCACAAGACTAATCAATCCCGAGTGACTATTGTGCGGGGTAACGGATGAAAGTTGAAGCTTGAAGACCGGAGGGCATCATCCCATCTTCAATGACTTCGTACAAGCTCTAATCCTATGCCAGCGTACAACTCTCGACAACGGCGGTCCGAAATAGGTTCTGTATACCTCAAACGGATGGATTGTACTTCTGAAAGTTCGAGTGGACATTACAGTGCCCGAGTGCATGTAATTTGAAACGACCCCACCCGAAAAACTTGGGCCCACCCGGGTTACCTCTCTGCACACTCAGGCTCACCAGCACACCACTGCTGCTAAATTTCCTATAAATAGAGGGCTTGGGCTGCCCATTTTGCAAGAAAAAAAGGCGAGAATCCCTGCCCAATTTGCTCTGCACTCACCCCATGCAGTGTACTTTCCCCTTTTAAACACATGTGAGCTCATATATAGCCCCTTTTGTATCTACAAAAGTCTGTGTTTACCCACTCTAAAGATATAGAAGTCTTCTTTGGCAGTCAGCTGTAAGCCTTCTCACACACGTTAAAGTCTTTCTCTTCATCTCTGCACACACCCTTCCACACATTGAGAGTTGTGTTGCTTGTTTTTGCCCGGACTTTGGTCCGTGGTTTCATTTCAGTCTATATATATATATATATATATATATTAATTGTGTGTCGAACTTTGTTCGATGAGCCAAGACTTCGGTCTGGTGCGTTTATTGCTTATATATATATATTAACTGTGTGTCGAACTTTGTTCGATGAGCCTAGACTTCTACCGGGGCATTTATTTCTTTAATATATATATATATATATATATATATATATATATATATATTAACGTAGTGTCGAACTTTGTTCGATGAGCCTAGACTTCGATGCAGTGCATTTACTACTCTAATATATATATATATATATATATATATATATATATATATATATATATATATATATAACTGTGTGTGGGACTGCTCGATGAGCCCGGGTTTTACATCCATCGTATATTCGATTATATATATATACTTATATATATATATATATGAACTATGGTCGAACTCGCTTCGATGTGCCCGGATTTTACATCTCGTGCATTTTTTCTTTATATATATATATATATATATATTTATTTCATCCAACTTCGAGTTTACTTACGTGGTGGTTGATCGCTTTTTCTGCCTTTCTTTACGTTTCACCTCGCTCGAGTTTACTTAAGGCGCTTGATCGCTTTATATAGCTTTTATTTACATTTTGTCCCTTTGGAGTTTCCTTCGTGACTGCTTGAATCGTATTTACTGACTTTATTTACATTTTATCCTTTGAGTTTCCTCCGTATGGCGGTTGATAGCTTTTAATGACTTTATTTATATTTTTGATCCCCCATGGAGGTGCTTCGTGGTTGGTGATCATATCTCGTATATATATATATTTATAGCTTTTATATATACACCGCCATCGCTTTTTTATACAAATTGCATGATATGTATGCTTAGGAATCATGTGATCACAGATTCATCCCATTAAATCGAGATTCGGTTCCCGTGATGGACATTTTTAGTATGGCAACTTGTAAATTATTCTCGTTATTCAATTTCCTCAGATGGTTTCCATACCCACGAGGAAGTCGGCATTCTTTTGTATATTTTCGTACGGATGCCTCGCATCTGTCAAATAAAATCAATCAAGCCAAGCAATTAATAAAATAGGAGTGTAAAAGGTCTTAATTACAATTGAGCATTAGGGTTTGAAAAAACCTGTTTTATAAAACATCACTGCCATATCTTGCTTAAAACTGAATTTTTACATAAATTCAAACCTTGTGTATATAGGTTCGAACGAGGCCTCGCACTACTTCCAAATAACAGCACATTGACCCACACACACACACATTCAGATAATAGTTTCTTGAAAAGAGGTGGTCACTGTGGTAACACGGATATCGGGGGGTGCCTAACACCTTCCCTCCGCATAACCAAGTCCCCGGACCTTAATGAATCTAGGTTTCACCGACCCGTATAGCAGTGTCACATCACTGGGTCAATGTGCAAACCTTTTCTCGGTTGTGTTGGTACAACCATTTAAAAAACCAACTAGCGACTCTTAACAGTCCATCGTCAACATTATACATGTCGGACCTTTTTCACTTGTTTTTTCAAACAAATCTCACCTAAAATGAGAACACCAAAGAACAAGTAACGGAAAGGGACATCCAAAAATCCCGACGTCAACAAAAGTCAATCTATGACTATGATGATTGAGCTATAAATGTTCATTGAGTAAGGAACTCAATCTTTATAGTTTTTATGTTAGCTACGACATGTATGCTATGTTTGTTTTATGATTATTCTTGTATGTTGAGCATGTTATTATGTGTTACGTGATGTATAAAAACTGTTAGATTTTGTTGAGCTGTCGAGCTCATTCTTGCAAACAACCATTTTTGCATATTTAAGAATTGAAGGTAACGCTATGTGCTACTTGATTGATATGGATCAAAAGTGATACATGAAGATTTAATATCCTAGCCAAGTTGTTATTCTTGTAAACCATGTCTAATGTTTCGGTAAATGTATTAATTGTAATATCGTTTTGCGATGTAAACTTTTATAGTATTAAAATGATTCTGAGATATTTAGATGTAAAGGTTGAAAGTTTTGGGAACGAGAATAATTTGTAATAGAAAATTTTAATTGTTCCGCAAATTTCAATGGTTGTATTATCGTTTAATGATGTAAAATTAGAGGTTGAATGTATTGTTAACGACCGAAGTCGATAGTTGAATTGTATGAATTTTGGGATCGTTACAGTTCCTCTTCTAGTGACCCAGCTTGTTGCAATGGAAGCAGATTCCTTTGCTATCTAGATCATGTTTCTTATTATCCTTTCATTTCGACTTTCCCTTAGCCTTCTTGGATTTCTTCTTTTAAAAAGAACCTTAGGCCTTTTCCTTTTCTTGGAAGAATCATCCACCGGTAAGACTT
This sequence comes from Panax ginseng, assembly GCA_020205605.1. NCBI lineage: Eukaryota > Viridiplantae > Streptophyta > Magnoliopsida > Apiales > Araliaceae > Panax > Panax ginseng. The sequence continues at coordinate 63,773,199 of CM035145.1, read as the reverse complement.
GGTTCTTTTTTTATGGGAAGTGGCCTTCAGCAGTTTTCAACATGTTAAGTAACTCAGGCAAGCTGACGTCCAACATATTCATGTGAAAATTCACAACAAATTATGAGGAGGTGTCAAGGAGTGACTGCAAGACTAAATCTAGACTCAACTCCACATCCATGATGAACCCAAGCTGTCCAAGACGTTCAATCAAATTGATCATCTTTAGGACATGAGTCTCAACAGCAATGCCCTCAGTCATTCAAGATCAGAAGAGCTCCTTAGATATCTCATATTTAGCAGTCCTACTTTGCTCACCATAAAACTCTTGGAAGTGCGGCAATAAAGTAGGAGTGTAAGACCCCAACTTTTTATCAATAAAATCGAATTTCCTTTAATTATTATTTTGAATAATAAGGTGTTAAGTTGATATAATGCTTTGATTATGGGTGAAATTTGCAAATTTTGCAAAATAAGCAAGTGGTTATAAAATATTCATTGTTATCGAAGAATATTTGTTTGGTCGTGGAATATTTTCGCTGTCGGGGAATATTCGTACGATGGCGCAGCCATTTGTGGGCCCCATAACAGAAAATTATAAGACCCCAACTTATTATAAATAAAGGTAAATTTTCCTCTATTCATTATTCTAAATTAATAAGGTATTAATTTGATATAATGCTTTGGATATGGGTGAAATGTGAAAATTTTGCAAAATAAGCAAGTGGTTATAAAATATTCATTTTGTCGGGGAATATTCATTTGGTCATGAAATATTCTTTCCGTAGGGAATATTAAATGCGGCAAGTATGACCATTTATTTCAGGCCCCATAACGGATAACGATCGGATGAAGAAAAACGACAAATTTGAGTTTTTACAAATAACTGTAGAAGTTGTTATAAGTTAACAACGTTGGAATACCCGGTGGTTAAAATACAGTAATACGCGTGGATGCACGGTATTTTTGAATTATTGATTCTTACGTAAAAAGGCACTACTCAATAATTGTTACAGTAATTACTGTTCAATATTTTATTTTATTGATTCAATAATTGTTGTGTTGATATTTTATATTATTGTTGTTTCAATAATTATCATTGCATAGTATTTCCCATTATCAGATCAATAATTCATATTATTTGAATAATATTATTAGATAGCATTATTGGCAATGTCTAGAAAGTTCTGTCAAGGAGAGGTTTGGTCACCTAATTGCGCGCCAGTAAGGAGAAATTCTTATTGGAAAGCCCTCTCTTTTCTGGGAACGGCCTGGTTGTCATAATTGTGATTCTGTAATATTATTTGTGAATAATTAATTATTGATTTATATGATAAGGGAATATTTATTTGATGTGGATATAAATGATGGATATATTTATTTTTATGTGGATAAAAATGAAGGAATTAATGTTGAGGTGTTTTATCGAGATTTTGTTTGCAGTAGAGTATTAAAAATCATCGGTTTGTGGATTTCGGATATTTTATGTTTGGAATTTGGAAAACTCAAAGCTATAAAGTTGTAGAGAATTCGATTTCAGACAGAACGGACATAAAATTCGTATTTTTCTGATAAACCAGCTATTTTCTGTGAATTACTGTAGTTTCGGAAAATAAAATGATTTTTATTAAATTATGGGTGGGACCCACTTTTGTTTAACACATCTGGGCTGCCAAATTTTGTTCAAAGATGGCTGGTGGCTGAGCTTGGTCAAAAAGCATGCGTAGAAAATAAGAAATGAAATATTAATTGTGAGACCCCAAATTTTATGAATAAAGATTTAAATTTCTCGAAATATTTTTTAAAATATTATGGTGTGGATTTGATATAATGTTATAGTTGTGGGTAATATTTATAAATTTTACAAAGTATGCAGGTTGTTATAAAATATTCGTTTGGTCGGGGAATATTCTTTTTGTAGGGGAATATCCGTATGATGGTACAATCATTGGTGGACCCCACAACGGAAGTATTGTCGTAGTTAGAAAACGACATAATTATCTTTTCATAAAAATAACGACGGAAGTTTTACCGTTAAAACTGTTGAACTATTCGGTAGTAAAAGTACAGTAATACGCGTGGTTGCATAGTAGCATACGGTATTGGTTATTGATGATTACGTGATAAGTCACTCAGTTATACTCAATTATTGCTAAAGTAATTGCTACATCATATCTCTCATATTATTGATTCAATTATTGTCACAGTATCATCTGCATAATTATTATTATTATTAAATCAATAATTGAGACGACAAAATTATTCATATTATTATTTGCAATATCGACAATGTCTGTAAGTTACATCGAGGAGAGGTTTGGTCACCTAATTGCGCGCCAATAAGGAGAAATCCTTATCGGAAAGCCCCCTCTTTCCTGGGAATGACCTGGTTGTTAAATATTGTGAGTTATAATATTAATGATGAATAAGTTGTGTTGATTAATTAAAGATGAAATTGATTGTTCCATTGTATTGGGATTATTAGTGTTAGTGGAAATTGACATTTATTTCAATGATAATTGATGTCTGGAGGTTATATTGTTCACTCGGGTATTCGGAGCACTTTTTCGTATCGGAGTACTATTCACGAGTTACTATTCACGAGTTACTATTCACGAGTTATTATTCACGGGGTGCTATTGATTCACATTCTTATACTATTAGGGGGGGTGGTGCAAGATTGATAATACTTGCATGACTAAGTTAAAAATAGAGGTATAGTTGAAGGTACTATACTGTAATTAATTTTTTCACATGATTATACTATTTATTCACATGATTATACTATTTATTCACATGATTGTACTATTAATTCACATGATTTACTATTAGGGGAGTTGGTACAAAATTGATAATACTTGCAGGACTAAATTAAAAATGAAAGAAAAGTTGGAGGTATTGTACTGTAATTTTTTGAGTCCCAAAACGTGCAATTATCGAAACTATATTTTCCTATAAATAGAAGCTCATTCTTCCTTCATTTCTCACCAATTCACTAAAGCTATAGAGCAATTATTATAGAGAGAAATTATAGAGAGAAAGAAGAAAAGTATTCTGCTACTTCATTACTTCTATATCCAGTTTCTTCTAAGGTAGGGAGTATTATTTCTTTCTTTCATCTTCATGAAGAGAACTTCTGTTATTCCATTCTTTGTTATTATGTTGGAATAACCTGTCTATGCGAAGTACCGCATACTTGGTGAAATTCTTCTATTATTCCATTCTTTATTATTCATTGGAATATCCATGCATGCGTTCTCTCGCCGGACTGATTTCGCCTTTATTATTATTACTCGTTGGAATATCATGTCTGCATGCGTTTCTACTTAACCTAGTTCTGTTATTTTATTATTCTTGGAATAACTTTTTCTACATGAAGTAATCGCATGCATGGTGATTTATGTTGTTATTCTATTCTTTATTATTCTGTTGGAAAATCATGTCGGTGCGAATTTCGCTGACCTGGTTCCGTTATTATTATTCTGTTGGAATATCCTGTCTATGCGAAGTACCGCATGCATGGTGATTTCTTTTGTTATTCCATTCTTTATTATACTCAGTTGGTTAAAGTTTTAACTTCTATACTCCATGAAATTAGTGGAATATCCTTGATATTTGCGCTTCATCTAGTATCTTTTCATGGACATATTCTTCTGAGCATTCTTGAATTTTACTCTACAAAGCAATATCATGTTGACACTTTGGACGTTATCAGTTCCTAGATAAATTAATTCTTAAACTTGTTTTATTGAATTCTTATATCATTGTCATCATCCTCATGTTTATATTTTGTTGAAAGTCATCTGTGGTCTGTAGTGCATAGATGGACTTGGTATGATTATGACCAGGGATTATTCGGTGTAATCATAACCGTAATGTTACAAATGATGTGGAAAAAGTCCTCATTGGCCCGTAGTGCATTGATGGACAGTTTTTGGTATGATTATGGCTATGGATTCTCTTTGGTCAGTAGTGCAAAGATGAATTGTTTTATGGCATGATCGAACCGCTGATGATGAAAACATGATTATCTTTAGCCATAGTGCATGAATAATTCGTGGTCGTGATACTAAAGAATATCCTTGGCCGTAGTGCAGGGGTGATTCGATGATGTGGATTATTTATTAAGTTGAGTCCCAGCCGATAAAAGTGATGAAAACCTTTTAAATCATAAAAGATAGTAGATTTTATTCTCTACTGACTCTTTTAATGGATTGCTTGTTCACCGCAGCTTAAACTTGATGGTTGTTATATTGTATCGGTTTAACATCATTGAAGGCTAACGATAATTTATTCTGCATTATCTTAGTCATAATATTTTTACTGGGCTAGTTGAGCTCACCCTTTCTTTCACCGTTCTCTTCTTGAAATGAGAACGTAGTTGGGACCGGTCGGGGAAGCAGTGATGGTCCTAGATGGTGCATTAGTAGTCCTCACTATTCTGTGAAATAGTGTGATAATAATTGTAATGAGGACTCTTTTTGAGTTTGTATACTCTCTAGTAGGCAATATTTGTATTCAAACGCACAGTTTATGTTTTGTCATATTATACACGACAGTTGTATTATTAGTTTGTATTTGAATTCTGTACCATGTAAGTGGCGACCCAAGATGGGTGATGTATACCTAATTTTGGGGGCGTCACATTAATATTCTATTATTTTAGTCTCCTATTGCGTTCTAACATTTTCCTATAAATAGACGCTTAGGTTAGAATTGAAAATCACACCAGAAACAAGTTTTCTTTCTCTCTATATTGTCGAGCGTATTTTAGTGAGTATTTTGATACCTTGAGAGTTGTTATTCCGTGCAAGTTTCTGTTGGCTCTATATCCGAAATTCAGTCAAAAGTATGGTTATTTTGAGGTAAAGGATGTTAATTTCTTCATAAATGATATTATTTCTTTCGATATCATTATGCCAAAATATTGGTTTGAACTTTTTATCAAATTTGGAACTTTTTGTGTCGGGGTTACTATTCACGTATACGGCACTATTCACGTATACGGCACTATTCACGAATACGACACTATTCATTGAAAAATGAAATTTTCTTCTTTTTGCCTAAGATGTCTATTATGGTTACTATCTTTGATTGTATCCATGTTTTGATCTTTATTCTTGAATTTTGCTTCAAAATTGGTTATTATGGAGTATTATTGATCTTGGATAAACTGCTTATACTTAATCCCTACTATTTGTCCTTCATCTCAATTTGGATTCGCTTTCTTTAAAATATTTTTCATCATCCTCGGTCCTAAATGATGATATTCTTGAATATCTTTGGCCCGTAGTGCAAAGATGAATGATTAATCGATGAATATCTTTGGCCCGTAGTCTGCAAGATGATGAACAGTGTTGAGATGAACATGACCAATCGGTGATACAAATGAATATCTTTGGCACATAGTGCAAGATGAATATTTGATTAAAGATGTATATTGATTGTTGTTATAGGGATAAAATATTGATGATGGACATTTAAATCTTAGAAGATAGTAGAACTCATTCTCTACTTGACTCTTCTAATGGATTCTTTATTTCACTGCAGCTTGTTGATCTAAAACTTGTTGTCTATTATATTTTATCAGATTTTTCCCTGTTGAAAACTAATGATAATTTGAGTGTGGATATTGTCTAGAAGACAATATTTGTATTTAAACTCACAGTATGTTTTGTCGTATTTTGCACGACAATTGTATTATTGAAGTTGTAGTTTGATTTCTGTACCGTGAATTTGGCGACTCAGAATGGGTGTTGTATACCTATTTTGGAGGCGTCACAGTTGGTATCAAAGCTTAGGGATATGGTCTCTGGCGGAGATCGGGGAATAGAACTAGGAGAGGAGAGATGAGTAAATCCTTCGCTAGTGTGTCCTATCTAAGCTTATTTGTTGGTCAGTCATAATATAGGGATATTATGTGATATGTTAATTTGTTTAATTAACCTTTGTTTTATGGCAATATTTAAGAATGGTTGCTAAGAACGTTAACAATGGAGTGTATGAGACTGTGGAACAACCTTTAGTTACAAACCAGGAGAACGTGCAACAGGAAGGCAATATTCCTCCTGTAAACAACACTACCGAGCAAACGATGAATGATGGAATGTTTAGGAGCTTTTTGCAATTCATGCAAAATCAGACGAGGGAGACTCGTGTACAAAATACGGGTGGAAGTGATACCAACGTGCGGTCTGTCATAGCCAAGCAGTTCAAGGAGTTGGGACCACCATAATTTATTAGAAAGCCGGATCCAATCAAGGCGGAAACATGGGTTAAGCAAATTACCAAGATATTCGATGTCTTGGGATGCACGGAGGAACAGAAGGTTCCATTCACCACCTTTATGTTCCCGCAGTGAGACAGACTACTGGTGGGAGTCTGTGAAGCGTACCCAGCCTGCCGCACTCAACATGTCTTGAGAAATGTTTCAGAAACTATTCAATGACAAGTACTTTCCTGAAAGTATTCGTCATATGAAGGAGGTAGAGTTTATCAGACTGGAACAAAACAACATGACAATGTCCCAAAGATGAGGCGGTAAGTTATTTGAGTTATCCAGTGCTCACCTCATTTGGTAGAGAATGAGGAACGAATGACAAGGATATTTCTGAGAGGTCTAAAACCCGAGATTCGTCAATACCTTATCTCTCATAAATTTTCTTTGTATTCAGATGTTGTCAATAGGGCTCAATTATTAGAGCGAGATAGTGAGTATGTTCAACCGAGGGACCACAACCAGGGTCATACCGGTGACAACAGTCATCAGAGCGATGATAACCAACGAGGAGGAAAAAATACGAACAAAGGCGGTAACCACTCGGGTGGTCATCGTTAGCCATGATAATATGGGAGGTGAGTCAAGTGGAAATTTCGAGAAGAGGAGATTCAACAATGACGGAAGACATCAAAAGAAACACCAAAGACCAAAGACCAACAACAAATTCTAGGGAGGAGAACGACCGCCAGTTAGATGTTACAAATGCGAGAAAGAGGAAAATATCAGCCCAAACTGTCCACAACAATCCAAGGTATGTTACAACTGTGGAAAGGAAGGCCACATAGCTCAGGATTATTCTGTATGGTGACTCCAAGGGCTGTCCCAGATAAGTCAAAATCAGTGGTTCCTGGAAGAGCGTTTGTCGTGACTGGCCAAAACGTGAGGAACCCGAACTAGGTGATCACGGGTAAGCTAATCTTGAACTCTTGCGAAGTTTATACCTTATTAGATAACGGTTCTACCCATTCTTTTATCTCTCCTGCTTGTGCTCAACGTTTAAACTTGACTCCGGAGAAATTAGACTTTGACTTATCTGTTGAAACTCTGTTGGGTGAAACCTCCGTTACATCTACAGTTTATAAATCTTGCATGATCCAAGTTAGCACTATACAAATTACCTATTGATCTTATCTCTTTAAAGATACTTGCTTTTGATGTGATTTTAGGAATTAATTGGTTAACCACTCATCATGCTAAAATTGATTATTTTTGTAAGGTTGTTAGTTTTCATATTCCTAACCATCTTGTCATACGAATTCAAACAACTAAACCACTAAAATCAGTCACTGTCATATCAAGCCACAAAGCTATTCATTTATTAAAAAATGGATGTCAAGCTTTCTTAGCCCATGTTATGGATTTGAACAAAGACAAGTCAGATTTGAATAATATTTCTGTTGTTAGAGAATTTCCTGATGTATTTCCTGAAGAGCTTCTCGATCTACCCCCAGAACGTGATGTTGAATTATTTATTGACCTTGAACCGGTACAAAACCCATTTCTAAAACCCCATATCGAATGGCTCCTATTGAACTTCAGGAGTTAAAAGTCCAACTACATGAGTTATTAGACATCAGTTTCATTTGTCCTAGTACATCTCCTTGAGGTGCTCCTGTTTTATTCGTAAAAAAGAAAGACGGGAGTATGCGACTTTGTATTGACTACCGAGAATTGAACCATGTCACCATCAAGAATAGGTATCTGTTACCTCGCATTGATGACCTATTCGACCAGTTGCAAGGAGCACAATTCTTTTCAAAGATCGACTTTCATTCTGGATATCATCAGCTGAAGATTAAAACTGAGGATATTCCAAAGACTGCCTTCAGAACTCGGTACGGGCATTATGAATTCTTTGTCATGTCTTTTGGATTGACTAATGCTCTAGCTGCTTTCATGGATATGATGAACCGTGTATTCAAGGAATATTTGGATCAATTCGTTGTTGTCTTTATTGATGACATCCTCATCTATTCGAAAAGCCGTGAAGACCATGAGCACCATTTGAAGCTGATACTTGAAAGGCTTCATGAAAAAAAGTTTTATGCCAAGCTGAAGAAATGCGAGTTCTGGCTTGAGAAAGTAGCATTCCTTGGGCATGTGGTGTCAAAACATGGAGTATCTGTTGACCCGACGAAGATTGAAGCAATACAAAGTTGGGAACAACCGAAGTTGGTGAGCGAAGTGCGTAGCTTTCTAGGCTTAGCTGGTTATTATCGGAGATTCGTGGAAGGATTTTCTCGAATCGCTACTCCGTTAACTCAGCTGACTCAAAAAGATACAAAATTCGTATGGAGCGAGGAATGCGAGAAGAGTTTCCAAGAGCACAAGAGGAGACTCATTTCGACTGTTTCGCAATACCATCCGTATGATGGATTTGTTATCTCACAATGATGCTTCAGCAAAGGGTTAGGATGTGTTCTCATGCAACATGGGAAAGTCATAGCCTATGCCTCACGACAACTCAAAGAATATGAGAGGAATTATCCTACTCATGATCTTGAGTTAAGCAAAGCAATCAGATTCGCGTTGAAAATTTGGAGACACTACTTGTATGGGGAGAGAAAGTGGAGATTTATACGGACCATAAAAAGCCTCAAATATTTCTTCACCCAAAAAGAACTCAACATGCGGCAAAGACATTGGCTTGAACTATTGAAATATTACGATCACACTATTCAATATCATCCTGGAAAAGCGAACGTAGTAGTCGACGCATTGAGTAGAAGATCATATCACGAAACGAGTGCGATATTGTCAATGCAAAGGCCCATTCTCAGTATGACTTGCAAAGGATGGAGGTAGAATTAAAGACTCAGGGACCCACATGATGATGGTGAATATACGGTAGAACCAGACTTTTAATCAATAAAGTTAAAGTCGCTCAAGCTACTTGACCACAGGGGCGCACGTATGAAGAAGAAAGTGGAAGAAGGTGCTATTCCAGAAGCGAGAATTGATGAAGAAAGAATACTTAGATTTAACTCCAGACTTTGTGTTCCTAATGATTCTGACTTGAAGCATAGAATCATGATGGAGGCACACAACACCCCGTTTGCAATCCATCCTGGTAGTACGAAAATGTATCATGATATTCGACATACATTTTGGTGGAACAATATGAAGAGAGAGATCGTAGAGTTTATCTCGAGGTGCTTAATTTGTCAACGTGTAAAGGCGGAGCATCAAGTGCCAAAAGGTCCATTGCAACCACTTGAGATTCCGAAATGGAAGTGGGAACACATTACTATGGATTTCGTTACAGGTCTTCCCAAAGTTTCTCAAGGCATAGATGCGATTTGGGATATTGTTGATAGATTAACCAAGTTTGCCCATTTCTTACCTATACGAGAAACTTATTCCCTTGAACGTCTTGCTTGTATGTACGTGAATGAGATTGTGAGATTGCATGGCATTCCAGTATCCATAGTTTCGGATCGTGACCCAAGATTCACTTCACGATATTGGGTTAGCTTGCAGAAAGCTATGGGCACGGATTTATTTATTGGGCCGCATACCATCCTCAAACCAGACGGACACTCGAGAGAGGACTATTCAAACCCTTGAAGATTTATTAAGACTCTGTGTTCTAGATTTCAAAAGAAGTTGGGATAAGTACTTGCCACTGGTGGAATTCTACTACAACAACAGTTATCAACAAAGTATAGGCATGGCTCCATTTGAGGCGTTGTATGGACGAAAGTGTCGCTTCTCCAAAGATCTTTGGGATGAGGTGGGAGAAGCAACGTTGTTGGGACCAGAATTAGTACGCATGACTACAGAAAAGATCCAAATGATTTGATAACGTATTCAAACCTCACAAGATCGACAAAAGAGTTATGCTGATCTTCATAGAAAGGATGTGGAGTTTAATATTGGAGATCATATACTGTTATGTGTTGCTCCATGGAAGGGAGTTACAAGATTTAGAAAGAGAGGAAAGCTCAATCCAAGATTTGTTGGTCCATTTGAGATTCTTGACTGAATAAGAAATGTGGCCTATAGACTTGCATTACCTCTAAGTATGTCTCGTGTTCATAATGTTTTTCACATATCCATGCTTCGTAAATATGTGAAAGACCCGAACCATATTATTGCGTTAGAACCAGATGAGATAGCCGAAGATTTAACGTACGAAGAGGTACCTGTTAAGCTCTTGGATAGGAAAGAGCATGTCCTACGCACCATGGTTATACCACAAGTTAAGATTTTGTGGAGGAACCATGCTATTGAAGAAATGAGTTGGGAGTTGGAATCGGAAATGAAAGCAAGGTACCCTCACCGCTCAAACACACCGATGCGTCGTCAATTTTGAGGACGAAAATTTTATAAGGAGGGGAGGTTGTAAGACCCCAACTTATTATAAATAAAAGTGAATTTTCCTCTATTCATTATTCTAAATTAATAAGGTATTAATTTGATATAATGCTTTAGATATGGGTGAAATGTGAAAATTTTGCAAAATAAGCAAGTGGTTATAAAATATTCATTTTGTCGGGGAATATTCATTTGGTCGTGGAATATTCTTTACGTCGGGAATATTCGCATGCACCAGTGCAGTGACCATTTCAGGGCCCCATAACGGATAACGATCGAGGATGAAGAAAACGACAAATTTGAGTTTTTATAAATAATCAACGTAGTTGTTACTGAATTAACAATCGTTAGAATACCGGTGGTTAAAATACGATGTCTGGCATTGGATGCAATGATTTTTTGAATTATTGATTCCTACGTAAGAAGGCACTACTCAATAATTGTTACGAAGAATTACTCGCTCAATATTTTATTTTATTGATTCAATAATTGCTTCGTTGATATTTATATTATTGTTGTTTCAATAATTATCACTGCATAATATTTCCCATTATCAGATCAATAATTCATATTATTTGAATAATATTATTAGATAGCATTATTGGCAATGTCTAGAAAGTTCATTCAAGGAGAGGTTTGGTCACCTAATTGCGCTGCCAAGAAGGAGAAATTCTTATTGAAAGCCCTCTTTTTTTGAAGGAACTACTTTGGTTGTCATAATTGTGATTCGTAATATTATTTGTGAATAATTAATTATTGATTTATATGATAAGGGAATATTTATTTGATGTGGATATAAATGATGGATATATTTATTTTTATGTGGATAAAAATGAAGGAATTAATCTTTGAGTGTTTTATCGATATTTTGTTTGCAGGTAGGTATTAAAAATCATCAGTTTGTGGATTTCTGGATATTTTATGTTTGGAATTTGGAAAACTCAAAGCTATAAAGTTGTAGAGAATTAGATTTCGAGCAAAATGGACATAAAATTCAGTATTTTCCGATAAATGAGCTATTTTCTATCAATTCTTTGAAGTTTGAAAAATAAAATAATTTTTACTAAATTATGGGTGAGACCCACTTTTGTTTAACACATGTGGGGTACATAAATTTTGTTCAAAGATGGTCATGTGGTGAGCTTGGTCAAGAAGCATGCGTGAAAATAAGAAATGAAATATTAATATTCTATTATTTTAGTCTCTCTGTATGGCGTTCTAGCATTTTCCTATAAATAGACGCTTAGGTTAGAATTGAAAATCACACCAGAAACAAGTTTTCTTTCTCTCTATATTATCGAGCGTATTTTAGTGAGTATTTTGATACCTTCAGAGTTGCTATTCTGTTCAAGTTTCTGTCGGCTCTATATCCGAAATTCAGTCAGAAGTACGGTTATTTTGAGGTAAGGGATGTTAATTTCTTCATAAATGATATTATTTCTTTCGATATCATTATGCCAAAATATTGGTTGGAACTTTTTATCAAATTTGGAACGTTTTGTGTCCTCAGGTTACTATTCACGTACTAAGACTATTCACGAATCTGAGACTATTCACCGAAAAATAAAATTTTCTTTTTTTTGTCCAAGATGTCTATTATGGTTACTATCTTTAATTGTATCCATGTTTTGATCTTTATTCTTGAATTTTGCTTCAAAATTGGTTATTATGGAGTATTATTGATCTTGGATAAACTGTTATACGAATCCCTACTATTTGTCCTTCTGTCTCACTGGATTCGTTTTCTTTAAAATATTTTTCATCATCCTCAGTCCTAAATGATGATATTACTAAATATCTTTGGCCTGTAGTGCAAAGATGAATGATTAACTGATGAATATCTTTGGCCCGTAGTGCAAAGATGAACAGGTGTTGAGATGAACATGACCAACTGGTGATACAAATGAATATCTTTGGCCTGTAGTGCAAAGATGAATATTTGATTAAAGATGTATATTGATTGTTGTTACAGGGATAAAATATTGATGATGGACTTTTAAATCTTAGAAGATAATAGAACTTATTCTCTACTTGACTCTTCTAATAGATTGATGTTTCCGCTGCAGTTGTTGATCTAAAACTTGTTGTCTATTATATTTTATCAGATTTTTTCCTGTTGAAAACTAATGATAATTTGTTGTATATTATCTTAGTCATAATATTCTTTACTGGGCTAGTTGAGCTCACCCTTTTCCTTTTTGTTCCATTTTTCTTCTTAGGAGGTGAGAACATAACAGGATCTAGTCGGGGTATGGAGTGATGGTTTTAGAAAGATGTTTTAGCAGTCCTCACTATTTCTGTAAAATAGTGTTTGAATAATTATAATGAGGACTTATTTGAGTGTGGATATTGTCTAGAAGACAATATTTGTATTTAAACTCATAGTATGTGTTGTCGTATTTTGCACGACAATTGTAATATTGAAGTTGTAGTTTGCTTTCTGTACCATGTATTTGGCGACTCAGAATGGGTGTTGTATACCTATTTTGGGGGCGTCACAAAAACGGTCGGATGAAGGAAAACGACAAGTTTGAGTTTTTACAAATAACGGCGTAGTTCTTACCGTTAACACTGTTGGAATACTTGGTAGTTAAAATACAATAATACGCTGCGTGGTTACAAGAAGATATTACCGCATCGTGTTACGCGATATTTTGAATTATTGATTCTTACGTAAAAGGCACTACTCAATAATTGTTACGACGAATTACCTGCTCAATATTTTATTTTATTAATTCAATAATTGCTACGTTGATATTTTATATTATTGATGTTTCAATAATTGTCACTACACAGATTTCCCATTATCGGATCAATAATTCATATTATTTGAATAATATTATTAGATAGCATTATTGGCAATGTCTAAGGAAGTTACTGCCTCAGGAAAGGGTTTGGTCACCTAATTGCGGCAAGAAGAGAGAAATCCTTATCTGAAAGCCCCATCTTTCTTGGGAACGACAATTTTGTCATAATTGTGATACAGAATATTATTTGTGAAAAATTAATTATTAATCTATATGATAAGAAAATATTTATTTTTATGTGGATATAAATGAAGAAATTAATGTTGAGGTATTTTATCAGTATTTTGTCAGAATTTAGGTATTAAAAATCGTCCGTATGTAGATTTCGGGCATTTTCTGTTTGTAATTTAGAAAAACTTTCTTCTACAAAATTGTAGAGAATTAAATTTCCTATGGAATAGACATGAGATTCGAATTTTTCTGATAAAAGAGCTATTTATTATGAATTATTAAAATTTTGGAAATAAATATTTTTATTAAAAACATGGTGGGCCCCACTTTTGGTTGTTGAGAAATGTGCTGAAATTTTATTTCAAAAGTGGTGGGCGTGAATAGTAGCAGGTAAAGCCATCAGGTAGCAGGTTAGTCTGCTTTGGCGTTCTAAGCATTTTCCTATAATCACACCAGAATCATAAACTTTCTCTATCTATACTATCGAGCGTATTTTGTGAGTATTTAGATACTTTGAGAGTTGTTATTCAGTGCAAGTTTCCTTCAGCTTTATATCCGATATTTCAGACAGAAGTACTATTCTTTTGAGGTAAGGAATGTTATTTTCTTCGTAAATGATGTTATTCTTTCAATATCATTATATAGAAATATTGGTATGAATTTTATTATGAAATTTTTACCTTATCATGTCGAGGTTACTATTCACGTATATGGTACTATTCACGAGTACTATTCATGAAGTATGATTTTTCTTGTGGAATTTCTATATTTTCGTGTCGGGGTTACTATTCACGTATACGGCACTATTCACGAATACGGCGTTATTCACAGAAAAATTAAATGTTCTTTTCTTTGTCCAAGATGTCTATTATGGTTACTATATTTGATTGTATCCATGTTTTGATCTTCATTCTTGAATTTTACTCCACTATGGTTTATTATGGAGTATTTTTGAACTAGAAGAAACTAAATTACAAATCCCTGATCATGTCTTTTATCTCACTCTCGTTCTTTAAAATATTTTTTTATCATCCTCAGTCTTAAATGGTGATACTTGATGAATATCTTTGGCTTGTAGTGCAAAGATGAATGACTACCTGATGAATATCTTTAATTTGGCCCGTAGTGCAAAGATGAGCAGGTGTTGAGATGAACATGACCAACTGGTGATACGAATGAATATCTTTGGCCCGTAGTGCAAAGATGAATATTTGGTTCAAGATGTATATTGATTGATGTTACAAGGATAAAATATTGATGATGGACTTTTAAATCATAGAAGATAGTAGATTTCATTCTCTACTTAACTCTTCTAATAAATAGTTATTTTCGCTGCGAATATTGATCTAAAACTTGTTGTCCATTATATTTTATCTGATTTGTTGAAGGATAACGATAATTTATTGTTCATTATCATTGTCATAATGTTCTTTACTGGGAGCTCACCCTTTTCCTTTTTGTTCCATTGTTCTTCTCAAGAGGCGAGAATATAGCGAGAACTAGTCGGGGTGTGGAGTAATGTTCTCATTCAGTTGTTTTAGTATTCTTCACTATTTTGTAAAATAGTGTTTCAATAATTGTAATGAGGACTTATTTGAGTTTGAATACTGTCTAGAAGACAATATTTGTATTTAGACTCACAGCATATGTGTTGTCGTATTTTGCACGACAATTGTAATAATGAAGTTGTAGTTATTTTCTGTAGCATGTATTTGGCGACTCGGAATGGGTGATGTATACCTATTTTGGGGGCGTCACAGTTGGTATTAGAGCTTAGAGATATGGTCTCTGGTGGAGATCAGGGAATAGAACTAGGAGGGGAGAGACGAGTAAATCCTTCGCTAGTGTGTCCTACCTAAGCTTATTTGGTATTTAATTGGTCGGTCAGAATATAGGGATAATATGTGGCATGTTAATTTGTTTAATTAACCCTTGTTTTATGGCAGTATTTGAGAATGGCAGCTTAGAATGTTAATAATGGAGTGAATGAGACCGTGGAGACGCCTTTAATCACCAACCAGGGGAACGTGCAACAGGAAGGCAATATTCCTCCTGTAAATAACACTACCAAACAAACGATGAATGATGGGATTTAGAAGCTTTTTGCAGTTCATGCAAAATCAGACGATGGAGACTCGTGTATAAAATACGGGTGAAAATGATAGCAACATGCAGCTTATCACAGCCAAGCAGTTCAAAGAGTTGGGACCACCGAAATTTGTGGGAAACCCGGATCCGATCAAGGCAGAAACGTGGGTTAAGTAAATTACCAAGCTATTTGATGTCTTGGGATGTACGAAGGAATAGAAGGTTCCATTCGCCACCTTTATGTTCTGTGGTGAGGTAGACTACTGGTGGGAATCTTTGAAGCGTACCCAGCCAGCTGCACTTAATATGTCTTGGGGAACGTTTTAGAAACTGTTCAATGACAAGTACTTTCCTGAAAGTATTCGTCATATGAAGGAGGTAGAGTTTATTAGACTAGAACAGAACAACATGACTGTGTCCCAGTACGAGGCTAAGTTCGCAGAGTTATCCAGGTTTGCAACCCATTTGGTAAAGAATGAGGAACATATGACGCGGATGTTTCTGAGAGGTCTGAAACCTGAAATTCGGCAATATCTTATTTCTCACAAATTTTCTCTAGACTCAGATGTTGTGAACAGGGCTCAATTATTAGAGCAAGATAATGAGTATGTTCAATCGAGAGACCATAACCAGGGTCATACCAGTGGCAGAAGTCATCGGAGCAATGACAACCAGCGGGGAGGAAAACATCCGGACAAAAACGGTAACCACTCTGGTGGTAATCGTGGCCATGATAGTAGAAGAAGCGAGTCGGGAGGAGATTTCAAAAAGAGAATGTACAACAATTACAATGTGAAGACATCAACACCAACATCAACTATTCCTAAGGGAGGAGAATGACCATTGGTCATATGTTATAAATGCAGGAAAGAGGGACACATCATCCCAAACTAACCACAATAATCAAATGTGTGTTATAACTGTGGAAAGGAAGGTCATATAGATAGAGATTGTCTTGTAGTGAAACGAAGTCAAGCGGGAATGGTGACTCCAAAGGCTGTCCCGGACAAGACAAAGTCGGTGGTTCCTGGAAGAGCGTTTGTCGTGACTGCCCGAAACGCGAGGAACCCAAACGAGGTGATCACGGGTAAGCTAATCATAAACTCT
The DNA here is from genome assembly GCA_020205605.1 of Panax ginseng. NCBI lineage: Eukaryota > Viridiplantae > Streptophyta > Magnoliopsida > Apiales > Araliaceae > Panax > Panax ginseng. The sequence goes on along the minus strand of CM035145.1, from coordinate 63,756,450 downwards.
TGTGAAGTTTATACCTTATTAGATACTGATTCTACCCATTCTTTATCTCTCCTACTTATGCTCAATGTTTGAACTTGACTCTGAAGAAATTAAACTTTGACTTATCTGTTGAGACTCCGTTAGGAGAAACTTTTATTACATCCACTGTTTATAAATCTTGCTTGATTCAAGTAGGGACCATCATGCTAACCACTCATCATGCTAAAATTGATTGTTTTCGTAAGGTTGTTAGTTTTCATATTTCTAACCAACCTGTTATGCGAATTCAAGCAACCAAACCACTACAGTCAATCACTTTCATAACAAGCCATAAAGCCATTCGTTTATTAAAAAACGGATGTCAAGCTTTCTTAGCCCACGTCATGGACTTGAACAAAAATACATCAAATTTGAATAATATTTCTGTTGTTAGTGAATTTCCTGACGTATTTCCTGAAGAACTTCCCGGTCTACCCCCAGAACATGAAGTTGAATTCTTTATTGACCTTAAACCGAGTACAAAACCCATTTCTAAAACCCCATATCAAATGGCTCCTATTGAACTTCAGGAGTTAAAGGTCCAACTGCAGGAGTTGTTAGACATAGGTTTCATTCATCCAAGTACATCTCCTTGGGGTGCTTCTGTTTTATTCATAAAGAAGAAAGACGGGAGTATGCGACTTTGTATTGAATATCGGGAATTGGACCATGTCACCATCAAGAATAGGTATCCGCTACCTTGCATTGGTGACTTGTTCGACCAGTTGCAAGGAGCACAATTCTTCTTAAAAATCGATCTTCGTTCCGGATATCATCAGCTAAAGATTAAAACTAAGGATATTCTGAAGACTGCCTTTAGAACTCGGTACGGGTATTATGAATTCTTAGTCATGTCTTTTGGATTGACTAATGTTCTTGCTGCTTTCATGAATATGATGAACCGTGTGTTCAAAGAATATTTGGATCAGTTCGTTGTTGTCTTTATTAATGACATCCTCGTCTATTCCAAAAGTCGTGAAGATCATAAGCGTCATTTGAAGCTGGTACTTCAAAGTTCACATAGCAAATAGGAACTGAAAGACTTGCCTTTATCATTGTTTACCAATAACAGTTTAACAGCATACAGCTATCTGCACTTCACGTGCCCTACACAATTATATAATCATGCACATCAACTATTAGTCACATAGCAATATATAGTAGTTGTAATGTAAACTTTACTCTATATTTGATAACCCTTCCTATCATCAATACACAATGTTCAATTTGATTGTGTTAACCTTTGACTTACATCTCACTATATTACTTCTTAGGTCATACACGAAGTTCATTCAAGTGTTTAAGTTTTGCTAGGAATACTTATTGGTTTTATATTAACCTCATTCCATATCTTATAATATTCATTTCATTTGACTTAAAACACCTTTTACGTTCATTAACACTTGTCACGGCGTTTTGACGTTCATTCATCACACGCCCAATTTGTCTCTCGTGTATGCTTAGTATGCTTATACAACTTATCTAATACATCACTTATTAATGTTAAGCATCATTATATTTACTAACATTCATGTTTCTAACTTAGAACAAAATCTTTTATCGTCAAAAGCACTACACTTGCATACGTGCATGCCCGATGCCCTCCGATTGTCCCCAAAAACACAACAGTCCTAAAAATGGACATTTTGACCCCTGTTACCGACCTCAAATTGAAATACTTAAAGAATGAAAGTTGTAAGTCTATTCTTTCTTGTTCCGGATCATCTTGAATCTCCTCAATCGAAGTTTGTATGAAAAGGTTATGCCCATTTTAATAAAAACATGCTAGGTCAGATTTTCTAAACATTTGTAAGTTAGACCCCCCCCCCCCTCCCCCGCCGGGGTGGGGGTACCTTCTGCAGTTCGTGAACGAACACTGCAGAAAGCCAAGTTAGGCCTAAAAACTCTTTTTCTAACAACCATACCAACTTACCCAAGTTGTAATATATTTACAGAAACATAAACTAATATTTCTAACACATTTCCAACCACATAAAAAACATAAACATCAAAATTACAACATTTAATTTCACTATTTCTATTCTTTCTTCTTCTTTTGACATTCATAGCAAAATTCCTCACTGTAAATTCGTTTATTAACCAAATTGATTCATTCAACTTGCGTTCTTTTCATTTTTAAATGTGTTAACAACATCCATCATCAATTTAAGGTTTCCATCATGATTTCATAGCTAATATTAGTCTCAAAATTGACCAAAACTTATATGTATTTCAACAAAACTCTAATTTCTCATCTTTAACATGTTCTCATGATTTTGATAACCCCAAAAACCAATTATAGATTACTCATAATAGATTTTATATATATATATATATATATATATATATATATAAACATATATAACCATCACAATCAAATTTCCCAACTTATCTTCATAGAAAACTTACAAAAATCAAGAAAACTCAAATAAGGGTTTTTACCTTTTAATTTCTTCTTGGACTAGTTAGAAGATAGGAATTGCTTGATTAATCCTCTTCTTCTCCATTGAATTCTCAAAGTTTCTCTCCAACTTCATAGAGAACTCTCACCTCTCTCAATTTCTCTCTCCCTCTCTGTTCCCTGTTTTCTTTGTTCTTCTTCCCTTCTATTCTCAGGCTTAGGCCAATCCTTTTTACGTAAAGTAACATAAAACAAACGCAACCCCAAACCAAAACATCTAAAACCGACGTTCGAATAATTATAATAATTACTTATCAGTTATAAAACATTTAATATATTTTTATTTTATTTTTATTTTTTAATTCAAATTCAAATTCAAAAGCCATAAGGCTTTGTTTGGCAAAACACTTTTAAAATAAAGACTTAATATTTTTAAGTCTTGTTTGGTAAACCCATTTAAAACTACTTAAATTTTTTTCAATAAATTATTTATACTATAGTTTATAGTCCCACATTATTTATTTGGATTTCCATATCCAAATTAAATAAACAAAATTAATTACCACAAAATTATAATTTTCATTATTATTTTACCTATAAATTAACATATCACTTTAATTATTAAATTAAATTAAAACAACATTCTAGCAAACCATATAATCCTTAATAACTCTCTAATTTAGTTATTAATTTAAATTAGAGTATTATCTCATAAATTTAATTCATCACTCTTTTATCTTAATTAAGTTAATTTCTATAACTCATGAATTATTTACTTACTAATAAATAATCCAACAAATATCCACTAAACAACAAACACATCAATTAAAAATATTTATTTAATTCAATAAATATTTAAAATTATAAATAAAATTCTGGATTGTTACATTCTTCCCCACTTATAAGGATTCCGTCCTCGGAATCACCGAAACCCTACCTTGCTCAGGTTTTCATCAAATCTCTTCGTTGAATAACTTCAACACCTTACCTTAATATAGGTTTTATATTTTTTATTCCTCTCAACAATTCTTGAAAGTCTTTTTTTCATAACATTTACTTAGACTTAACTATATTCTGAGTATTATACATTCTTTAACCCATCCATTATCTTTTATTCAACTTATAAATACTCGGGATATCACATTCACCCCTTCTTCTAATAATTTAGTCCTCAAATTTATTTATTTTTTAATCTTCATTCATTCAATCTATCAAAATAGATTTTACGTTAATACTTTATTCATTCCTTGAGTTCTATAACCACTTTCTTTCCACAAAGATCTTTCTATAATTATTAACTTTTCTATTAAAAGTTTTACATTATTCTTCGATAACTCATCTCCTTCTCATTTCAAAATTTCTTTTCTCACTTATTTAATATATTCATCATTCAGTGTCGCATTCTACGACTTACTTCTTTCTAAGGAATATCATCCTTACCACATTTGCCTTTTAGAATAACAAGAATCTTCCACAATTACTCAATAATTGGAAAGCAGTATGAATAACTTAGGAGTTTAAAAGATTCTCGAATCATGCTGAGGGGTCACAAGACCTTGAACTACGTCCACGGTTATAAGAATTTATTTCAACTTAAACCTAAACAGTTATTAGACTGTAGGGACTCCCTTACTTATGGTGTTAAGCCCTTCGTACGATGTATTGTGCACAAACATCTAAACGCATCGCGTAAAATATGTCCAAGGTTACAAGTAATCTTTCAACTTTAACCTAAATAGTCATAACTGTAGGGACTCCCCGTACTTAGGGTGTTCAACCCTTCGTACCATGTATTGTGCACAACCATCTAAACGCTTACGCGTAATCCCCTATAAAAGGGTTGTTCATCTCAGCTTTTCAACATCTGAATCCGCACCAAAATAATTTGGTTTGACATAACTTCTCAAGAAACGCTTCAACTGCATAGACATCTTTCAATATTTGTCCAGCTGAATCAAATAGCATAGACTTTTATCAACAATTCGAACATCAATCGAAATAATTTTATCCAATTCATATGGCACATCTTTCTTAGTTTAAAGAAAACCAAAAATCTTTTTTTTATGACATGATATCGTACTATCTCGATAGTAAGTTGAGGATTCAGTCATTATATGACTTTGTCATGCTACATCATGCCATAGTGGGCTGACGATCTTATGATCACATCCAACACCAGGTTCAATTGCATTGATGACTTCCTCGTTTGTCAAATCAGCATTATATTTAGTGATGCCTTAATGACTACGGTAAAAATAATAATTACATTTTGATATTTTTAAATCATTTTTTGTCTAGCTGAAACAATTAGCATAGATATACGAATAACAGTATTTTTTTTAAAACTCATTGGTTCCATCGTTTAATCCAATGTTTTTCAAGAAAAATAGAAGTGTAAACATCAGCACGAAGTCAATAAATTTTGAAAATCTAGCAAAGCTAGAAGATTTGGAAAACCTATGTCTCCACCACCAACCCCTCTCTCTATACTGATCCATTGCTTAACAATTCTATCTATTCCTATAATCCTCAATTCCTCATTCACAACTTATCTATACCCCAGTATAGTTCATCAAACTTACCACACTTTGGAAGTTCAAGAGCTTGCCACAATAATATGAGTTTAAGAATTTATCCTAGTCAGACCATAGGCGTCCATTCGCTGAGGGGTTCAAAACATACCATATTATTATGAGTCATAAACTTACAATATGTATTAATTTTAAGAACCGTACCTAATCTTAATATCGTCTATCCTAACCTTAAAAGCCTCTAACTATCAAATATACACATGAGAAAAGAATCACCTTTCCACCACATATACAATGATAGCGCGACACCGACATTCCAATGATTATCAATGTGATAAACCAAGTACATGCACAAAATCTCTGCCCATACAAAGGTTTGTACAACTTAATCACCATATGAGTCCTTAATTGAAATCTCCACCTAACATTACCTTACTCTTAACAACTTGCCCTTAACTTGCTCAATATCTATAACTCCTCGTGAGTTTATCTCGTACTATATATATCATAGTACATTATCTTCATACCATCAAGCTATAATTATTCAAACATTACAGACCATCTTTCTTTTATAACTTACAAATAACGCCAAGAAGTTATTACCAATTAATCTTTGTTGGAATACCAAATTGTTAAAATACAATAATACGTTGTTGTTGCATGTTAAGAAGCATATCACCATTACACAAAGATTTTTAATTATTAATTTTTACGTAAGAAGGCACTACTCAATAATTGTTACAGTAATTATTGTTCAATGTTTTATTTTATTGATTCAATAATTGCTACGTTGATATTTTATATTATTGATGTTTCAATAATTGTCACTACACAGTATTTTTCATTATTAGATCAATAATTCATATTATTTGAATAATATTATTAGATAGCATTATTGGCAATGTCTAAAGAAGTTATGTCTAGGAAAGTGATTTGGTCACCTAATTGCGCGTCAGTAAGGAGAAATTCTTATCGGAAAGCCCCCTCTTTCCTAGGAACGACCTGGTTGTCATAATTGTAATTTTATAATTAATATTATTTGTGAATATTTAATTATTAATCTATATGATAAGAAAATATTTATTTTATGTGGATATAAATGAAGGAATTAATGTTGAGGTATTTTATCAGTATTTTGTCAGAATTGAGGTATTAAAAATCGTCCGTATGTGGATTTTCTATTTGGAATTTAGAAAAACTTTCTTCTACAAAGTTGTGGAGAATTAAATTTCCTATGGAATAGACATGAGATTCGAATTTTTCTGATAAAAGAGCTATTTTTATGAATTATTGAAGTTTCGGAAATAATTTTTTTTAAAAAATATGGTGGGCCCCACTTTTGGTTGGTGAGAAATGTGCTGAAATTTTATTTCAAAAGTGGTGGGCGTGAATAGTAGCAGGTAAAGCCATCAGGTAGCAGGTTAGTCTGCTTTGGCGTTCTAAGCATTTTCCTATAAAAGGGGTGCTTAGTTAGAATTGAAAATCACACCAGAATCATAAGCTCTCTCTCTATATTATTGTGCGTATTTTGTGAGTATTTAGATATTTTGAGAGTTGTTATTCAGTGTAAGTTTCCTTCAGCTTTATATTCGATATTTCAGACAGAAGTATTGTTCTTTTGAGGTAAGGTATGACACCCCAAAAATAGGTATACATCACCCATCTTGAGTCGTCAAATACATGGTACAAAATTCAAATACAACTTAATTATACAACAGTCGTGTAAAATACGACAAAACATAATCTAAGAGTTTTAATAAGAATATTGTCATCTAGACAATATCCACACTCAATGGAGTCCTCATTATATTTATTATCACACTATTTAACAGAATAGTGAGGACTACTAATGCTATCATCTGGACCGTCACTCCGTTCCCCCCTAGTAGTCTAAACTCGTTCTCATTTCCTAAAGAGAACAATGAAAGAAAGGGTGATCTCAACTAGCCCAATAAGAAATATTATGACTAAGATAATGCAGAATAAATTATCATTAGCCTTCAACAGTGTTAAACTGATAAAATATATTAAACAGCAAATTTAACTGCAGCTAAACAAGTAATTCATTAGAAGTGTCAAGTAGAGAATAAAATCTACTATCTTCTATGATTTAAAAGGTTTTTCATCACTTTTATCGCTGAGACTCAGCTTAATAAATAAACCACATCATCCCTGCACTACGGACAAGGATATTCATTAGTATAACGGCCACAAATTATCCATGCACTATGGGCCAAGGATATTCGTGTATTCATCAATGGTCATGATCATGCCAACAACTGTCCATCAATGCACTACGGCCAATGAGGACTTTTACCACATCATTTGTATGACAACCCGAGAATTTTGAAAAAAATTTAAATTTTAATTAATTAATTTAGGGTTCAAAAATAGAACCTAGACAGAAAATAAGTGTATGCGTTCGTTATTTTTAAGAAGGAATTTTGAAGACTTCAAAATTTTGTGAAGGATTTAAGTGAATTATTCAAGATTAAGGGAATAAGTGAATATGTTCTGTGTAAATGTTATTATATGTGTTCAGTATGTGGTTAAGGGTCAAGGGTTGACCAGATAAACAATATCTGTAACAAACCCTAAGTATATATTAAGAACGTCAACGTTCGGTTAGAAAACCCTAACGATTAACAAGAAACCCTAAAAACTGGTTCTGAAAACCCTAATTTCAGTTCCGGGAATCCGAAACCCTAATTCGGTGTATAAACCCCTAAATTGGGAACTTAATGGCATAAGTGTAAATAATTATAAGATTAATTAGGGTTAATATAAACAAATTGGTTAGAAAACCCTAATTTCAAAATTTGAAACCCTAATTTCAAATTTAGAAAACTCTAACTTCGGGATTTGAAACCCTAATTTATAATTAGGGAAAACGAAAGTGTTAATTTAATACTTTTAATGTTAATTAGGAAACCTTAATCCTAATTTTCAAGTTATAGGTAATTAGAAAACCCTAATCTAATTACGAAATCTAATTTCTAAATTAGAAAATTATTTTTATATTAGAAACCCTAATTTTTGGGTTGTAAACCCTAATCCGTGATTTTGACCATAATTGCTAAATTGCCGATTTTAATTAGGAAATGCTGATCCTAATTAGCAAGATTTAAAGTATGATTAAGAAATTTTAATATAATTAGAAAAAATTCTAATTATAATTTAGAAATATTAAATTTCTATTTTTAAAACCAAAATTGGAAATTTTAGAAAATTAAATTGCAAACCCTAAGGGTTTCAAACCCTAAACCCTAAATGCTCTAAACCCTAAACCCTAAGGGTTTGGCCAATGTCCAAAATGCCATTAAAATTAAATGAAAATGACTAAAATGCCCTTTGTTGAATAATTGAAGGTTTCTTGCAAATCTTGCCAAGTGTGAGTTGTTCAACCACCCTAGATCAGCCATATGACTATATCTCAGCCATTCCAGCCGAAATCATCAAGCCAACATACATTGCATTATTACATAAATAGATTAAGAGAGAGAAATTACCTATTTTATTTCTCATTCTCTCCAAGAGCTTCTCTCTCCTCAAATTTTGAAATCTAGAGTGAGAGAGAGTGATAAACAAAGTTAGCATCAGTTCATAGCAAACCTATAACAGATCAACAAAGTCAGAATCAAAGATTATGCATGAATTAGGTATAAACCCTAATTTTTGTAAATCTTGTGTTTTGATGTTAGTTGTTGGTTAGATATGTGTTAGAGGGTGTCATTTGATGATCTGGGTTGTCAAAACCTAGATCCATATCATCTAGATGCTCGAATTTAAAGATTTATCAAATCTGGAAAAGTTGGAAAAATTCGTCTGACAACCATATGTCAGACCTCATAGATCTGTGTGTTAGATGTTTAGTGTTGTTATTGTTTTGGAACTGTTCTCTGCCATGTGGTCTTTGTTCTGAAACTGGAATCAGGGGTTTATCCTGTCTAGATCTCAAGATATAGGTGGTCAAACATGGTTGACCGACCATGGGAGACTGTTTCAGAAAACCCAGAAACCACAGTTTAGGTCTGACAAGCTTTTCAATGCTTCTGATATTGCTTATATTATGTGATTTTCTCTTGTGGTTATTATATATGGGTATACTGACATGTGTACTACACAATCATGTTATTATATCACTCAGATCTTGCATAGAATCAAAGTAATGAGCCGTCAAACCATCGTTGACCATCACAACCGGAAGAAGATTCTAGGTAACCCAGATCTTCAACGGGCTTTTTCTGACTACCAGCTTGACCGGCTCGAATCTGTCTTGTGTGATGTTATTGTTATAATTTAGTGTTATAAAATTGTACACTGCCATCAATACTACATTAATGAATCAATCAAGCACCCTACACAAGCCGGAGATGTGTAGATTAAAAGGGCCAAAGTAGCACCTACGTTTGTTCTTCATTTTCTGGAAAACCCAGAAAATGAAGAACAGCGTTGTCAGGTTATTTAGAGGCTCAGATCTTCGAAGTGTAAAGTTGTATTGCCGTGAACTTAGTTTATTGTTGTAGTATGACATAAGTACTACAAGCTTAGCATGAATTAGAAGCCCGAATCAACAAGAACATAGATTAAAAATCCACCGAACCTAGTACCTTTAACTGATCGACATTATGCTTACAGGCTCAAGAAACGGTTGAAGAACACCTATAGCGACAGTTTGCATCATTATAGGCCTTTAGCATATGTTTTTTATTTTATTTTAATTTACGATTTTAAAAATTATTTAAAAATAGATAAAATGGTTTTAATTATAAAAAATACAAAATAAATTCAAAAATTATTTTAAAATCAAAATATAGTTTTTAATTATTTAGAGTATATTTCATAAATATTTAATATTTTTGGAATATAAATGGTATTTAATTTATTTAATTATAATATTAAATAAATTATTTAAAAATGATTTTAATACATGAAAAATCATGAAAAATAATATTATGGTATAAGAAAATATTTAAAGTTATTTTTAGTGACTTTTGATATTTTGTGATGAATTTCATTAATTAATCAATATTAATGATAGTTAACTTATTTAATAAATATATTAAATAAATTATGAAAAAATAGAATAAATGATTTATAAATCATATAAAAATAATTTAAGTGTTATAAAAATATTTTAAGTTATAAAATATTACTTTTGATATTTTGTCATGAAAATATTAATATTTTAATATTAATAGTGATTATCGGATAATGAATTTAAGTGTTTAAAAATCATATAAATAATATTTTAAAGTATTAAAATACTTTATATTATTATAAATATATTATAATATTATGACATGTATTTAATTAATATTTAATAATAAATAAATATTAATGATAAAAAATTATGTAGTATTTAATTTATTTAAATACAATATAAAACTATTTTTTCAACGCTTTGGCAAATCGAATTATATTGTTGCCAAATCAAAATTTGACATTCTTTTGTGTACCGACCGCTCTCAATGTCCCCATCCCATGTAAATAATGACAAAAATATAAAAACTAAAATATTATTAACTTAATAAAATCATCCACTACATAATCATTCATTATCTTTACAATTAACCATCTAAAACTACCACAGTTCTTCAATCAAAGTATATATCTACATATATAGAGAGAGAGTACACTTCATAATTTCGTCCCTTATCTTCCGTAAACGTAGCACGGAAATTTGATACCCAATATTGTAAGGCAGGTCGTAGAAGCAGTCTTCCTGCACATATTTAAAAATAATAGCAAAGTCAGGAAAATGAAGCAAATAGGTCACCAGAGGCAAACTATTTAAATTTAGGTTGGGAAGTTCAAATACAGACACAAATTTAATTGAGTAACTGACAAGCTAACCTTTCTTCACTTCACCAAGTCCTCTGGCCATAGCAAGGAGTTCCTCTCTGTTCTTTCCCATTACATGAGACATGTCCTACAAGCATATAGCATATTAGCAATTTATTCTAACAGATTCATATCTATTAAAAGAAAACTATTACATTATAACGTCATACCGGAAGAGGGAAGCACAGCGAGTTCATATATATAGTGTTGTAATGTGGTCGACACACAGAGATCTACTTTTTAAAATGAGATTTTTAAGACATTAAATGCAAGACAAAATCAATTATAATATATAAGAGTAATCCATGTACTCACTCTGATCTGACAGTATAACTCTTTTAAGTCTGTTCAGTCTCCATCCTGAAATGAACAGAAGAATAAATGATGATTATACATGAGAGAAAGATTGGTCTACTACGAAGAACCATCTTTATAGTCATGTGACAACAATAATGGCAGTAAAAATGAACATGGCTGATTATATATCAATTGGGTCTCAGCAGGTGGAGTACTGCTACTACTAATTGATAATGAGAGTACATAGATGGCAGTTATATATTTGATGTTGCTATTAGTGAGAAAGTTAGAAATTGAGGTGATTAGATTGTATGGAGTATATTAGGAGGTGGTGCACCTATTTGTTTGGTTATGCCTATGATTCTAATGAAAATGAGATGGCATTAGTAATATCTGTACGATCTATTTGTACTGGTCATGGTGATGTTAATGGTACTAATTTTATATTGTCTCCTAAATGATGGTGATGGATGCCAATGCAAAAACTCTGACACGCAAAATAATGTAAATTTAAAGTTGCATCACCAATCTTAAATTAAGATTCTCCCAAATGAATATATTGAGTATTGCTACAGATACATAAAATAACATACAAAATAATGTGTCAAAATATGATTAGTTGATGATTTATAATAAATAGATGGTTCCAATGATTATAGCCTACCACAACCATACACATCATTTTGTATCCAATTTTAATATCAATTCTTTATTCATCAAAGCACTATTGTAATATATTAAATATTCACTTATCAATTTTTTTATTAAAATATAAATACCAAAGTATGTTGGTGGCCTAACAGCAGGGTTGGAAATGATTATGTGTAGTATTTCAGTTCTACTCAGGTAGCTAGTGAAAGAAAATCTAACTTGATGTGTCAATTTCCTTACCATGGTCTTCTTCATTTATATGTCGCCTTAACCTTCTTAGCCATATTTCACAATCCATAGGATAAGGGGTCCCACAGAGACTGTCAACATAATCAGCAAATGCTTTCACTACAGCAGAGATGTCCCCAAGCTTTTCATGTCATACTACATGCAACAAGAAGTACAATTATTCGTCATTAATCAAGATAGTAATGTGGCAGGATGGTTTGAATTCAATATTGAAAACTATAAGCCTATATCCACAATCAGTACAAATCTAATCATCATTAACTTGCACTAAAATGTAAAAACCATCTGTCAGGCACAAATTAAGTATCAGTCTTATGCCTGTCTGCACATCCACCCTCGCTTGCAACCCATAGTCCCCTGTGATCTTTCCATAAGCTCTCAACAATATAATCCACCACAACCCTGTCAAAGTAGCCAATAGTTGTCTTTCAGTGAATGCTCAGTGCATAATTTCACAGTTATTGAAAAAAAATGCTTTACTGACAACAAAAGTAAAGTATACATTAACACCAAACTAACACCCAGAAATTAAACACCCAAGGAACAATTATAATTAAGTACCAGCTCATTTAAAGGTGAAACAATCAACAGTATATACAATATACAGCGTGGCCTATCTTTCCAAATCAACTCAGGTTAGAAAACAAAACATTTTTGGAAACAGTAAACGAACACCCAACAAAATTAGCTAAACAACAATTGGCAATAGATCCCTCAGTTCATTTATATGAAAATCAGCTGACAGTGCATAGAGTTTAAATGTGGCCTAGCTTACCAGAATCAACAGGAGCAACACGCCCTATGGATGATTCACCAAAATCTGGATCCAAAACATCCTCAAATTCTCCAATTTTTCCATCCAGGGGCACATTTCTAACTTTAAAACTTGCAGGCATCAACCCTTGCCCAGGGCTGTGGCAGTCGACGGTTTTTCCCAACTCTGAATAACGAACAGCAAAAATAACAAAGTTAAATTTGCAGATGGAAAATTGACAGAGGCAACCGAGGTCACATTATGCTAAGCAAACTATTTTCCACAAATCATAACAAGGTATGATAAAAGAAATAATCCCCTTGGTAGCTAAGATGCATGGACAAAGTTACTGCAGCATATTAGACACGTCCTATGGCATTTCAATATATTCCCCCTTAGTTTCAAGGTAACATCTGAGGAGAACTACTTTTGAACATAATAACCACAATCACAAAGAAGTATGCCACTACTTCTCTTTAGACCACCTGGACATCACAATATTCTGTGCTCAGCTCCATTGTGATAAAAATAAGTTTCTAGGATAAACTAGAAAATTTAGCTGCAAAAATACACCACACTGTCTCTGTGTCACTGTTTGAACAACCTTGAGACTAAATCAATATCATCTATGTTTATCCTTATCACACCATACCAAAATGACCTTAAACTAAACTGCTATATAGAGCACAATTGAGTAACATATTGTGCATTTGATGACCAAAACATTGACTTATACATGCAAGAAGTTTACACCGTAGCAAAAAAAAATCCCAAAATAGATATTATTTATGGTAAAGATAATGAGATAAGTAAATTACATACTAATTAGGAAAACCATAGGGTTAAATAAGATAGAGCCAAAGTATTGATAAATACCTATAATTGAAGTGTATTAAGCAGAAAGTTCTTCACAATCTCTCCTTCTCAATTAAGCAAGAATGCAAGAGCTGATGGGACAAAATCACGAATGAAGACCTGGTCATAGTTTAAAGGTATCTTTTCAGGTGGATCACTAGCTGCAACAGTCCCAACCGGATTCCCACAATAATCCACAATCGCACCTCGAAGTAGCTTCCACGCCTCCTTTTCAATCTCAGACACCTCGCTCTCATTGGTCAAAACCTTAGACCCGTTCAAATCGTGGACAGAGTTTTTTCTCATTAGTGCGTGAACAGAATTGACGAGATCGGGACGGATTGGGGCCTTCATGATGTCCGATAAAGGGAGGGAGTTGGTGGCGTCTGGGCCGTCTATGGCCATGTCGGATTCAAGGGTTGACCGATCATGGAAGACTGTTTCCGGAAAACCCAGAAACCACGGTTTAGGTCTGACAAGCTTTTCAATGCTTCTGATATTGCTTATGTTATGTGATTTTGTCTTGTGGTTGTTATATATGGGTATACTGACATGTGTACTTCACAATCATGTTATTATATCACTCAAATCTTGCATAGAATCAAAGTAATGAGTCGTCAAATCATCGTTGACCATCACAACCCGAAGAAGATTCTAGGTAACCCAGATCTTCAACGGGCTTTTCTGACTACCAGTTTGACCGGCTCGAATCTGTCTTGTGTGATGTTGTTGTTATAATTTAGTATTATAAAATTGTACACTGCCATCAATACTACATTAATGAATCAATCAAGCACCCTACACAAGCCGGAAATGTGTAGATTAAAAGGGTCAAAGTAGCACCTACGTCTGTTCTTCATTTTCTGGAAAACCCAGAAAATGAAGAACAGCGTTGTCAGGTTATTTAGAGGCTCCGATCTTCGAAGTGTAAAGTTGTATTGCCGTGAACTTAATTTATTGTTGTAGTATAACATAAGTACTACAAGCTTAGCATGAATTAGAAGCCCAGAATCAACAAGAACATGGATTAAAAATCGGTCAAACCTAGTACCTTTAACACTGACATGGGCGTTCTGGGCAGCTCAAGAACAGCTGAAGAACACCTATAGCGATGGTTCTGTCGCTATAGGGCCCTTTAGCGACTGTTTCTATTTTATTTTAATTTTTGATTTTCTGAAAATTATTTAAAAATAGATAAAAATGGTTTTTAATTATAAAAAATACAAAATAAATTCCGAAAAATTATTTTAAAATTTTAAAAATAGTTTTTAATTATTTAGAGTATATTTCATAAATATTTAATATTTTTGGAATATAAATGGTATTTAATTTATTTAATTATAATATTAAATAAATTATTTAAAATGATTTTAATACATGAAAAATCATGAAAAATAATATTATGGTATAAGAAAATATTTAAAGTTATTTTTAGTGACTTTTGATATTTTGTGATGAATTTCATTAATTAATCAATATTAATGATAGTTAACTTATTTAATAAATATATTAAATAAATTATGAAAAAATAGAATAAATGATTTATAAATCATATAAAAATAATTTAAGTGTTATAAAAATATTTTAAGTTATAAAATATAACTTTTGATATTTTTTTATGAAAATATTAATATTTTAATATTAATAGTGATTATCGGATAATGAATTTAAGTGTTTAAAAATCATATAAATATGATTTTAAAGTATTAAAAATACTTTGTGTTATTATAAATATATTATAATATTATGACATGTATTTAATTAATATTTAATAATAAATAAATATTAATGATAAAAGAATTATGTAGTATTTAATTTATTTAAATACAATATTAATGATTGAAAAATCAAGATAAATAGTAATAATTATTTAAAAATTATTACGAGCTTACGAAAAATATTTTGACTATTAATAAATTATATTAGATAATGGTTAAGTGTTTAATGCAGAGTTTAATTGAACTTAGACTCGATAAAAGTCCGACTAGACCGTCGGGACGTCAGATTTGTGTCAGGTTCAACTCAGGCTGTAAAAGTTTGACTTGATACCGAGTTCTATGTGTGTTGTAGACTGATAGGGTTATGTGTTATGTGTTATGTGTTTAGGTTATTCTGTGTATGTATATATATATTATAGTATTATATTGTGATGATATTATTCTAATATTGGAGATCTATATTACTAATATTAGGTCTTCGGATAAAGAGATATAAATTGCGTAGCGGTAATCAATGGTTCAGGCAAGTTTGTTTTTACTTAACTCTACTAAAAGTTTTTTCATTCGGATAAGCTTATGGTTAATCATTGTTGGTTGCCATGAATTGTATTCTGTACATATTGCATGTATAAGTCAGGTATGAAAGGTTGATCACCTTCATTACCAGTTGGTTCAGATATATTTATTCATGTATAATACTTGTTCAGTCATAAGTTTGTTCCTGCTAGTTCATAATTATATTGTTGAATTATAGTCAGCTTATTATTTAGACTCTTTCAATCATGATATATCGTTATATTATTGAACTTAAACTTGTTGGGCAATCCTTATGCTCACCCTTGCTATATCATGATAAAACATTGCAGATAAGGTGAATGCGTCGGATACAAGGACAGGTTAAAGACATAAGTTCCAGCTTAAAGTTAATGTGCGCAATTAGTTTTGTAATAGTATAGTTTGATAATAATGTTATATGTTAGTTAAGTTATGAATTGTGATTAAGTTAAGGTTACTCGACCTTGAGAACAGTGTGTAATGTATTGTATAAACAATTTATGTTTATATCTTCCGCAAAAATAGTAATAGTTGTATAGAATGATCGAACCAGATCCGCGGTGATTCGGGACCTCGGATTGAGGGAAATCCACATTAGTATCAAAGTCATGAGGTTATGAACCTTAGGTAAGAATACACGAGACTAATAACCGCATGATGATTAGGATAAGATCTAACTCACATAGAGAGTTAGTTGGTGAGTGAAGATTCAAAGCGAATCTCGGTGAGTTAAAAATCTGAGTTCCCTAACTCGATAATAAAGTTGAACACGAGTAGTGGTGAATAGATAGAGTCTAAAAGAGACTAAAAGTACGGGGTAGGAGATCGTAAAACAAAACGATCATAGTATAGAAATAAATCGTAACATATCGATGAGATCACTCAAGTGATCCGATAAAGTGATAAGATGGATAAGAATCAATCTAATGATTGAAAAGTTTACAAAGAAGATTCATTGGGTGTCAATTGTACTATGAATTGGTACATATTCAGAAATGATTATGAATCTGAGTTAAATGAAATTACATTATTGAGAAGGGTGTTAGTGTTAGGTGGGGATTCAATTGAGGATTCATGTATATGGGCAAGAATCGAGTTGTATGATTCCTTGTGTGGGCGGGGAATTGTACTTGGTGTAACAACTACTTAGTTACGATAATGATAATCATTGAAATGTTTGTGTGCGCTTATTTGCTATATCGCATGTTAAGAGGGTGATTCATTTCTCATGTGTATATATATGATAGATAGGTCATAGGTAGAGGATATAAGGTTAAGTCTGAGTTCTTAAAACTCATACTTATGTGACATACTTGACTCATAGTTATATGAAATGTTTATGAACCCCTCAGCGAACGGACGCCAAAGGTCAGACTAGGATAAGTTCTTAAACTCATATGATTGTGGTAATTTATGGACTCATAAGTGTGGTTTGACGAACTGGGTATAGTTGTGTGTAAACAGAATATTGAGGATTATAGAGACAGATAGATTGTTAAGCAACTGATTATTAGTGGAGACATAAGTTTTCCAAAACTCCTAGCTATGCTAGACTTCAAAATTTTGACATCAAGCTAAATACGCACTATGTGCTTTTAAAATATATATATATATATATATATATATATATATATATATATATATATATATATGTAGACTCGTAATCATTTTTGAAATTGTTTAAAGTATATGCTACTTATTTCAATTTAGACGCAAATGATTTGAAATATCAAAATATATTTTATTTATCACTCATGTACCATGTAACCTGGTGCAGAGATGATAAAAAGTTGATGGAGTTGTAAATGCAGGAATACTTAGTGCGAATTCGATCTGAAAATCATTGTTTCACTATTGTATGATGTCTTATGATAAAGTCATATAATGACGACATCCTCAAACCAATTTGTTAATACAAGAATGACGATCATCATGGCGTCATTCTCAAAAATATTTTCAAAAAATTTTAATTTGCTAACGGGGTTTGGCTACACTTAAATAATTCAATTGAATTGAATTATTGATATGAGTCTATGTTATTCGATTCAGCTAGACAAACATTTATGAAAACTCTAAGTGTTCATTGAAAGAAATTTCCTGAACCAAATTGTTTAGGTGCGGAATCCTATGATAAGACTGAGGTGAAGTATGTTGTTTGGATAAATAATCAAATCAAGTAGCGTAAATATTCGCTAGACATGATTAATACGTTATGCATGACGTAAGAGTACAATAGGCTAATCACCTAAAGTACTAGCAACGGTAGTTTACCTTCTTCGTGATTGTAAACATACCAAGTAATTTATTGTTTTGCGGTATGAATACCGTTAAAACTATGTGTTCATGGTCTATATGACCCCTCAGCACAATTTGAAAACTTTTAATCTTGTGAGTGGTGTATTGGGTAGCATGTGATGATATGTGTGAATGATGTAAGCAGTATGGTGTAAGGTGTAAGGTGTAAGGTAAATTTCAGGGACAAAATTTTTAGAAGAAGGGGTGAATGTGACAACCCGAGAATTTTGAAATTTTTTTAAATTTTAATTAATTAATTTAGGGTTCAAAATTAGAACCTAGACAGAAAATAAGTGTATGCGTTCGATATTTTTAAGAAGGAATTTTGAGGATATCAAAATTCTATGAAGGATTTAAGTGAATTATTCAGGATTAAGGGAATAAGTGAATATGTTCTGTGTAAATGTTATTATATATGTTCAGTATGTGGTTAAGGATCAAGGGTAGACCAGATAAACGATATCTGTAACAAACCCTAAGTATATATTAAGAACGTCAACGTTCGGTTAGAAAACCCTAACGATTAACAAGAAACCCTAGAAACTGATTTTGAAACCCTAATTTCAGTTCCGGAAATCCGAAACCCTAATTCGATGTATAAAACCCTAAATTGGGAACTTAATGGCGTAAGTGTAAATAATTATAAGATTAATTAGGGTTAATATAAACAAATTGGTTAGAAAACCCTAATTTCAAAATTTGAAACCATAATTTCAAATTTAGAAAACTCTAACTTCGGGATTTGAAACCCTAATTTATAATTAGGGAAAACGAAAGTGTTAATTTAATACTTTTAATGTTAATTAGGAAACCTTAATCCTAATTTTCAAGTTATAGGTAATTAGAAAACCCTAATCTAATTACGAAATCTAATTTCTAAATTAGAAAATTATTTTTATATTAGAAACACTAATTTTTGGGTTGTAAACCCTAATCCGTGATTTTGACCCTAATTGCTAAATTACCAATTTTAATTAGGAAATGCTAATCCTAATTATCAAGATTTAAAGTATGATTAAGAAATTTTAATATAATTAGAAAAAATTCTAATTATAATTTAGAAATATTAAATTTCTATTTTTAAAACCTAAATTGGAAATTTTAGAAAATTAAATTGCAAACCCTAAGGGTTTTAAACCCTAAACCCTAAATGCTCCAAACCTTAAACCCTAAGGGTTTGGCCAATGTCCAAAATGCCATTAAAAATTAAATGGAAATGACTAAAATGCCCTTTGTTGAATAATTGAAGGTTTCTTGCAAATCTTGCCAAGTGTGAGTTGTTCAACCACCCTAGATCAGCCATATGACTATATCTCAGCCATTCCAGCCGAAATCATCAAGCCAACATACATTGCATTATTACATAAATAGATTAAGAGAGAGAAATTACCTACTTTATTTCTCATTCTCTCCAAGAGCTTCTCTCTCCTCAAATTTCGAAATCTAGAGTGTGAGAGAGTGATAAACAAAGTTAGTATCAGTTCATAGCAAACCTGTAACAGATCAACAAAGTCATAATCAAAGATTAAACATGAATGAGGTATAAACCCTAATTTTTGTAAATCTTGTGTTTTAATGTTAGTTGTTGGTTAGATATGTGTTAGAAGGTGTCATTTGATGATCTGGGTTGTCAAAACCTAGATCGATATCATCTAGATGCTCGAATTTAAAGATTTATCAAATCAGAAAAAGTTGGAAAAATTCGTTTGACAACCATATGTCAGACCTCATAGATCTATGTGTGTTAGATGTTTAGTGTTATTTTTGTTTTGGAACTGTTCTCTGCCATGTGGTCTTTGTTCTGGAACTGGAATCAGGGGTTTATCTGTGGGGTTTAAGACGAAACGCACAAATGAAATAAAATTTTAAAGCAATTTCAAAACCCTAAAAGCAGATCCATGCGAAAAATTCAATTTTCGTGAGGTTAAAAGTATCTGGATTAAGAAACCAAATTGATACGATCGAATCTCCAATGCAATCCACGAATTAAGAAACTAGAATTGATACGATCGAATCTCCAACGCAATCCAAACGAGCTGCGTCTCTACGGTATCCACACGAACGCTTCGTGAATCGTCTTACGATCTGCAGAAGAAGGAACCACTACAAAAAAATGTGGCTTCAGCAACAACCGATTTTCGTTGCTAAAGGTGCCAAATTTCGTTGCAAAAGGGTTTTGGCAACGACTTTATTGTCGTTGCGTCTTTCTTGCGCAATGAGCGTTGCTAATTGTTCCGCAACGAACGTTTTTTTTTCGTTTCAAAAAGTAAGGCTTTTTACCTTTTAATTTCTTCTTGGACTAGTTAGAATATATGAATTACTTGATTAATCCTCTTCTTCTCCATTGAATTCTCATAGTTTCTCTCCAACTTCATAGAGAACTCTCACCTCTCTCAATTTCTCTCTCCCTCTCTCTTCCTTATTTTCTTTGTTCTTCTTCCCTTCTATTCTCAGGCTTAGGCCAATCCTTTTTACGTAAATTAACATAAAACAGACGCAACTCTAAACCAAAACGTCTAAAACTAATGTTCCAATAATTATAATAATTACTTATCAGTTATAAAACATTTAATATATTTTTTATTATTATTATTTTTTAATTCAAATTCAAATTCAAAAGCCATAAGGCTTTGTTTGGCAAAACACTTTTAAAATAAAGACTTAATATTTTTATGTCTTGTTTGGTAAACCCATTTAAAACTATTTTAATTTATTTCAATAAATCATTTATACTATAGTTTATAGTCCCACATTATTTATTTGGATTTTCATATCCAAATTAAATAAACAAAACTAATTACCACAAAATTATATTTTTCATTATAATTTTACCTAATAAATTAACATATCACTTTAATTACTAAATTAAATTAAAACAACATTCTAGCAACCATATAATCCTTAATAACTCTCTAATTTAGTTATTAAGTTAAATTAGAGTATTATATCATAAATTTAATTCATCACTCTTTTATCTTAATTAAGTTAGTTTCTATAACTCATGAATTATTTACTTACAAATAAATAATCCAACAAATATCCACTATACAACAAACACATCAATTAAAAATATTTATTTAATTCAATAAATATTTAAAATTATAAATAAAATTCTAGTTTGTTACATTAAATATTCAATACTTTATTTTTTTTCTATCATGCTAGAAGGCAACGTTTGATATTCCAAATATGTTTGAATGTTACAACTTAATATAATTTCTTTGAGGGATTTGTTATTATTTGTCTCATCTTGTTTAGCGCGCATGCACACACACACACACACACACACACACACACACACACACACACACACACACACACACACACACACACATATATATATATATATATATATATATATATATATATATGCGTCATATTATTTTACATGCAAAGCATGGTGCATAATATATATATATATATAGAGTCCCGATGATCCTGCTCAGACTCCCGGACAGGACTAAAATGCGGACCCCAAATTTTATTTTATTTTGCTTTTTTTTTAATACAACTAAAAAAAATATTTAATATTTTATGGAATTAAAATTTTTTTCATAATACAGTGTTTTGGACGTGATTTGGGTACGTATAACAACACATGTATGTACAATTATGTGCGCATCTGCACCACCATTTTTGGTATAAGTATTCAAATCACCCCCAAAACATTGTATTATGGAAAAATTTCAGTTCCATAAAATATTAAATATTTTTTTTTAGTTATTTTTAAAAAAAAAAGCAAAAAAAAAATAAATTTGGGATCCGCATTTTAGTCCTCAAAGTCCTGGACAGATCTACTGTATATATATATATATATATATATATATATATATATATATATATATATAGTATAAGCATGCATATAGAATACTATATTCTACCGGATTGATTATGAACTTTTATTCTAGTTTGGTTCACTAGAGCCACCAAATGAACTAAAAGGTCAAATCCTAGGGTGAAAGAATTAACATTTAAATATAACTATTACATTTAAACACGGGTTCCATTACAAACGGGTCTTGAAGCGCTCTTTGCTCCTTGATCTTCGGTTCTTCGAGAAATTCTAACTAATCCTATTACATAAACTATTTAATTTAAATAGAAATCTTGATCAACAGTCAAGGGGAAGTACATAGGAGAGAGATAGAATTTACATCAAGAAGGAAACCAGAAAAGACGAGGTACGCAGACCTCATTTAATAAAACACATACATTCAAGCATCTAACGAAAATAAATTCAATATCATTTGTCATTAGTCCATAATCAATCTCATTTATTATCATACATATCACCATATGTATCAATAAATAAAACATTCATTTTATGAATAATAAACATTTAATGTATATATTAATATCAATTTAATGGGAAAATTTAATTAACATCAATTTCAATTATGATTTAAAATTAACTCCTTTATTTAATCAACATGAAATTATATTCTAAATACAAAATAAACAACTTTATTTTAATTTAGAATTTCTCGAAAATATGAAATCCAATTTTTAATTTAAATAAACCTTTTATTTTAATTAAAAATTAGATTTTATAAATAAAAATATTTTTTATTCCTTTTCGGTACCTGTGCAGCAAATATTTCCCAAATGTATTGAGTTTCAAGCGTTGCAATACTGGATCACCCATTTTCCTAAACGGTCATAATTTGCATCGCTGAGTTTATATCACAAGAAAATGCTGTATTTCAGATTAGCATGTTTTGAAAACCCGACCACATTTGAATGGCCATCATAAATCTATTTTCGATTCGCGAATTCTGCAGTTTTTCTCCAAAAAATTAATTCTAAGCTAATAAGTATGCCCAGAAAATTTGTACAAAACACATATCAATCATATATATCAAATCAAAATAATTAATAATTGCATAAAGGTTTGACTCTGATACCACTGCTTAGTTTTGTGAGAATCAAAGACAATCAAATTACAAAATAAGCAAAAGCATGGCAAAATTAGATTTAAAAAATTTTAACAAATCAATCACCCGAATCATTCTTTATGCATGTTATTAATTAAAACGAAGGATAAAAAGTTATGGAATCAAATCCTTGTAGATTCGAGCTTCCACATGTACGAGTTTAACTCCTAGTTCTCCGTGATCTCCTTAAATCTCTGGGATTGATTCCTTCTTTTGATCAACGTTAGTCACCCAAGTGTTTGGCCTCTAAAGGTGATCCACCAAGGAAGAATGATTATTCAAGAAGGAGGGTAGTTGACTAAACCCTAGTTTTTTTATCTCTGTAGAAAAAAGGAGTTCTCTCCAATAATTGGAATTACGTCTACTGATATCTAGTATAAGACTCCTCTTATAGATATTAGTCAACCCTTCTAATCTAATTAAAAATAGAGTTTATTTAATTAATTAAACTCCCTAATCTTATTAGGGATAATTAATTAAACTCTTTTAATTAATTTGTCTCCTAATCTTATTAGGAATAAATGAAAGTACTTATATTAAATTAATTACCAAACTTCTTTATAAATTAAAATAATAATAATTGTAATAATATTAATAAGACTCCTCTTATTAATTTATATTTAATATTTCCAAAATATTAAATAATAAATATTATGCTATTTAATTCACTCTATTAACATATATTAAATTAAATATATTTAACATATTATTACGATTATGCCATTAACTTCTTAAATAATTATTCTTTCTTTTATGGTATGATAATTTAGGTTCTTCATATTAAATCGATTGTAATTAAATCATTTAGAAAAATTCTAATCTTATTTAAATAAATAAATTAAACTAGTAATATATTTAAATAAATAATATTTATTCTACAATAAGGATAAGTCTCCTTAGTTATCAACGACTTTTCAGATAATATAGATTTCAACATTAATCATAAAAGAATCTTTGAGTAAATAGTTTTCGTACAATTCAATCCTTCAACCAAACAATGCCCCAATTAAATATAAGACATGAAATTACTGTCAAGCCTTATTTTATTTAATTATTTGTATTTCGATTTCCAAATGCATAACTCCGAATGAATGCAAATTAGAAACTCCTTTCTAATTTCATTTCACCTTGGCCAAGGATTCCTAGGTTGTCATTTATCGAATCACATAGGACATTTCTCTTCTTTTATTAGAAGTGGTTATTGATCATTCATTATCTCTATATATAACTAATTAAACCCAAGCATACCCTTTGATATACCCTAAGGGTCTTAAAGAATAAGTCAAAGTATAATTCATTATACACAAGATAATATGATGATCTCAAGTCCAAAGATCACTTGTACTGCTATCACTACATGAATTCATATTGACAGACAAGTAAAACTCGATTAGGTATTCCTTAGAGAGCCACGTTCAGTGAACTTATTCTCCAATAAGCACATACATACTTGCTTTAGTGTCTCCACACAAATGATCATGAGATCAATCATCATCATCCAATGAGCAAGCAACGTATGTACCAATTTATCCGGATTCACTAATCCCCTTTTTAGTATTCCAATGATTGGGAACATTTTAGTTTTTAAGTTATCTAAGAATTTAGATCTCATTACCATGATCTCATCATGATTCTAAAAGCATTGCTTAAAACTATGGGTTTATCACATATTATTAAAACAGCACCATGTAGATAATTATATGCCTTTAGTAAATAAATACTTTTATTAATAAATAAAAAAATAAGATTATTTATAAAGTATATGTTCTATCATCATACATGATTGGCTTGTATGCATACTACTTTGAGTAAGGAGTCTATGCTGATTATTTTAGCTGGACAAATGGTAAGATAGTAATTAAGTTTAAGGTATATGTGTAAGGTGTTTTTTAATCGTTAGCTTGTAGCAATCGAGTTAAATAAATCCTTTGTGTGGGCAGAGGTTTAAGATGAATCAGGAACCGATCTAACTCACTGCGAATACAGTGTAGACGAGACGGGATACTAAGTCATTAGTTTTCGGTGGGGAGCCACTATGTTTACTATCTTGATAACTATTGAAAACTATGTTGTATTGTTGTTTATAAATATATATGTCGAAAAGGTGATTCTTTTCACATTTGTATTTGTGTATGATTGAGTTGAGTCTTAGAAGTGTTATAAGAAGTGTTAATGGTTATAAAAGGATAAATGTTAGTGATGTTTTAAATGATAAGAATCTGAATTATTCCTGTTTATTCAAGCTGATTCATAACTATTGTACAGTTATTGAAGTTTTCTAAAGAAAAAATATTTGATTCTTGATCATGTTGTTTTTCAACTGCTATAACTTGTTAGGCAATTGAATGCTCACACTTGCTTTAAAATAAAATATTTTCAACGAAGTAGAGGAATTGAAGAATCTGGTGAAGATTGAAGGAAAAGATCAAGTTATCGACTTGAAGTCTAATTAGTTAAACTTTTATGTATCTGTTGTGACGGATGAAAGTCACAATTATAGTTAATGAATAAAGTAATTATCATTGCATGTAATGTATTAAAGATTTTAAGGTAATAGAATCTAGGATTTGAAGAAATATATCATTATATTTAAAGTTTATTTATATCTTAAATATATAAAGATGAATGTATGGAATGAGAAGCATCGTAACGCACCAGATTCAGGTTTTCAGGTAGACTCGGATTTGGGGGCGGCACAAGATTCAACCTTAAGTTCCAATGCCAATGAGCAGATTTCGATGGTGCCCCATGTGCCTCTTCCACCAAAGCTTAAGGATTCAGGAATTTTTTCAATCTCTTGCACAATTTAGAAAGAATTTTTCGTCGGCATCATAAATTGGAAGTCATGGTGGGATGAGAGAAACGAACATCTAAATCGGCAGCTAGGTTTGAAGGAGTCTATGAATGTTAAATTGTACCTGGTGAACTTGTTCCTCAATTTTCAATAGGGAATTAGATAAGAGATAGTGAAGTCGGGCTGACGACTATAAACCAAGCACTTCTTGGGAGGCAACCCAAGTTTAATTTTTATTTTAGTAGATTGAATTTTAGTTATGTTTAATTTTCTTTATGTTTAGTTTTATTGCATTTTAATTAGTTTTGTTAAATGTTTTCAGGAATCAAGTATCAAACAAAATAGAATATGCTCCAAATTCAGTGGACATCGAGGACGTTGAAGTAGTCAATCAGTTGGTTCTCAGTGAAGTTATATGCCTTAATTTCTTCTATCTTAACCATTGATGACAATGTCTAGTTTAAGTTTTGGGGTGTGTTTTTATTTTTTTGTTTTATTTGGCATGTTAGTTAGTTTTTAACTTTAGCAATGGGTTTGTTGTATTTGATTATTGGTCGATAATAAAAATAAAAAAAAATTATATTTTGTAAAATTAAGAAATATGTAGGTTATATTTTGACTTTTTAGTGGGCTTACATTGTTTGTGATCCTTTTTCACTTTAAAGCACATATTCATTTGTTTAGCTAATTATGGCTTAGAAAATTTTATATTACTTGTGAAAGATATCTTTGAAACTTTAAAATTTTATTTGAGCATCATTTGAAGCGAAATTTAGTCATTAATATAAGTTTGGGGGAGATTTTATATTATTTAGAAAAAAAATTGAATTTTGAACCTTCGCGAGTTGAAATAATGGATCAAGTAGTGGGTTGAGATGGAGCGTAAAACGCATTCACCCATAAACACAAGTGCAAAATGGAGCGTAAAACGCACTCGTGTGAGAGAAAATGAGATGGTGTGTAAAACGCACTCATTCAAAAGAAAGTGAGAAAGAGAATAAAATGCACTCACTTAAAAGAAAAAAATGTGGTTTTCAAATACTTGGGAAGGGTTCATGTGTGCTTAAATGTTTAAATATCCGTTTCATCCTCTAAATTTATGTTTTGCCTTCATTAGCAGAGATGATTATGAAAAGTAAGTTTCAAGAGTTGATATTGAAAATCTTTTATGAAGTATTTGATTATATGATATTATCTAATTTATTATTAGTGTGGACATTTGGATGAACACACGCACTTAAAGGATCATGAGTAGTTGTGGAACTGATGTTTAGGTTAAAATTTTAAGATTTGTGTGTTCCTAAAATTTTGCTTGAGTTATTGTTTAAATGAAATTTTTGAGGCCAATATGCAATTCGTATTGATTTGTTAATCAAGGTAGTTTCTATTCAGAGTTAGTTATTTTGCTTGTGTCTTAGTGTTTTGCTTGAGGACAAGCAAAGATTAAAGTTTGGGGGTATTTGATTAGTGAATTTTATACCACAATTTTAGTACTTTTAGCTTAATGAAATTGCGTGTTTTGAGTATTTTTTTTTCTATTGCTTTTTATGTGATTTTATTTGTTTTTATGTAGGAAAAGGAAAAATAGAAAAAAGATATGAAAATTGAAGTGAATTGCATGAATTCATGTCAAAATGGAGCTAAACAATCACAAGTTAGGCCGACTATGCATCGGCGTGTGGCCATGTGTGTCATGCATTGGTGTGTGACAAGGAATTAGCATGGATGGCTAGGTATTGGGAAAGACAAGAAGAGAAAACAAACAAGCAAAGGCAAGAAAGGAAAGTAAGCAAGCAAATGCACGATGGGATAATTAAGAGGCTTATAGCACTAAGTTTGATACGTGTCATTGAGATAGAACTTGAATATTATTGTAGAGCTCATCGAGAGCTTCAACTTGATAGGTGGTACGTCCCCTAACTACTCCCGGATTTAAATTTATTGTCTTATTACCAATAGACGTTGAACCAGCAAAGTGGCATGCACCTAGGCGCAAGGACTCATGTGTCGCGATGCTTGGAAGCATAAGGGATGCGCCTAGACGCAAGGATTCATGTGTTGTAGGGCATGGAAAGCAATAGAAGCACCCTACATGAAGCGTCTCAGCGCATGGAGGATGCCCAACTACTGCATATTAAGCGCCTCAGCGCTTAGTTCATGTGTTGCAATGCTAGGGACGTGGCCAGACCCATTTTTGACGCATTTTTGCATAGATTTTTTACTTTCAATTGGATTTTTTTCCTTCTAAGCTAGGAATTTGACTTGTGACCTATAAATACAGATCAAAACACATAATTTGAGTCTATTTTACATCTAATCTAAATTCACAATATATCCATTAAAACTAGGGTTTTCATCAGATTTGGAGAAGCAAGCAGGAAGAACACAAGTGGACAAGGATTGATGGCTGAGATTGGAGAGCAGAGGTCGTGTGACATAGATTCTTTTCTCTATTCTTTTCCTTTAATTCTTGTGTATTTAACGATGCTATCTAAATTGATATTAATTTTTAGTTTAAATTGATTTTCTCTCGTTTTGATTATTATTGATTATATTTGAATCGATTATCATATTTGGTGCTCATTGATGATTGTCTAGCTAGCAATTATATTTGATAACCTATATGAAATTGAAAGATGAATTCTAGGGTTAGATCTAAATATGATGGCATGCGAAAGCTTATTCTTCTTAGGGTGATTAACAAGATTTGCATATAGGATAGGAATATATCTATATAGTGACATGTGTCGAGTTAAATATTCATAAGATTGAGTATCTTGCTAGTGTATACAATAAACATATACATATATAATGCATGTAATCTTCATGAGAATTTGATCTTAATGAATCTATTCTTAATTATTTCACATAAGAATATAGTGATTTTATTAGATTATATATTTTTACTTAACTATCGACAGAGGTTGGGTAAGTAATTATGAATTCTCGATTAACGATTTGATATGATTGATTAATTGAAAAGAGAGTAAAGAGATTTAAACGACGCATTGGAGGAAATTGTAATATTAACTTTTAAATCTGATGTTAATCATTGCTTAGTTATTTAGTATTTTAGTTTTAATAATTACTTTTATAATCTTTATTCACTTGTTTAAATAAGATTGAATTGATATAAAGTTAGTACCTGGACAATATTATTAGCATATTCCCCGTGGGATCGACACTCTACTTATCACTATATTACTTGTTGATCGTGTATACTTGCACATAATTGTCAGTATCATATTCGGACAACAAAAGACAACCTTAAACTTAATTGTGGCCCAAAAAGATGTTTCACGAATTTGATCCCCAAACCTTGTGGTTGAGGTTTTGGCTATGAGACCAACCGAACACCCTGTTCATAGCTACTTAGATTACCCAAAGAATAAATTATATACTAAATCAATGATTTCCCCCAGTAGGATATTAAAATACAAACATACCCATGTTAATTTAAAACATCTCCATATTCATCTCTCTTCTTTATTTCAGTATTTTCAGATTGTTAGAATTTGGAGTTTGCTAAATTAAGAGGAAAAATTATGTAAAATTGAGAACATTCAAAATTACAACATCTTGATCATCT
Organism: Panax ginseng; assembly: GCA_020205605.1. Lineage (NCBI taxonomy): Eukaryota > Viridiplantae > Streptophyta > Magnoliopsida > Apiales > Araliaceae > Panax > Panax ginseng. The sequence continues at coordinate 63,726,965 of CM035145.1, read as the reverse complement.
CAAAAACTATCACTATTATCATATTTTGTGTATAAAAGTTATCATATCAAAAATCTGTGATGAATAGAAAGAGGAAAGCTACCTAAAGAAAGTATCAACCTAAAGGTTGGAGACAGATCAATATCTACTAGAGTCAATGAAATTTTATCCTGGAAGTATTGTGGGTGTGGGGTACGAGTAAGAATTTGTACCTCTTCAAAGGGGAAAACTATAGAGAGGAAGTTTTATGGTTGTTCAAATTATTGTGTAAGTTCTTGTATTTACAATGGTATAAATTTTTAATTATTTACATAATTTATTATCTTCATAATTGTTTGTTTAATTTTGTACAGACACAATCATTTTGTGGGTTTTTTCAATGGATTGACTCTATCAACATGTTAGAAGATGCTAAGATTTGTTCGAGTCTGTTGAATTTGAAGAACACTGAAATTGAACTAAAGATGATGAAGGACAAAGCTCGTGACTTAGAAGTGTAAGTATCCAAATTGAAAAAAAAAGTCAAATTGAAAAATGATTTGAAGTGTTTAAAAGAAGAAATAAGGAATTTATAAACAAGGGAGAAGTGGTTGATACTTGTAATTGGGGCATTTTTTGTTTTATTTTTGTGCATGTTAAAAAACATATTTTAGATGTATTGATGTTTGGAAAAAATTTAGAAAAACTTGTGACTTTATAATGGAATAGAATGGGAATGCATTGGGCATGTTTTTGTTTCAAGATCATTTATAAAGCAAAATTTGAGTTCAATTCCACCCACAACGATGACAACAATACGATGTTATGAATTTCTAATCGTAGAGTTTCATGGTGATTGTAAAGTATCTGGCTCAGCTGACTCTATGATTTATAAGCTCTACGATCTTTGATGTGCTCTATGATCTTTGGCTTACTCTACAATCTTCAATATGCTTTACGATATCTTGGCATACTCTACAACTTTTCTTTTGCTTTACGATTTCTTAGTAGACTTTGCTATCTTTATTTTGCCTTACGATCTCTAAGCAGACTCTGCGATCTTCATTATTGTTTACGATCGTTTGATCATCTAAACAACTTTACAATCGTTTAAAGTCTATACATTCAATTCATTCAATAAATCAACCTAACAAGCTTGATCTTTTACTCTAAGTCATTTTACATCGATTTTATTTTAATAACTTCACAAAAGCTACTAGTTACAAATATACATTATCTCATCATCATCAAATCAAATATTTATTCTTCTGAATTCAGGTGCACCAGAATGAAATACTTGATACAAATCAATTGTAATCCCATAATTTAACCTTCTTAATTCTTCAATATATTTATGCAACTTGGCATAATTTTCTTTCATGTTCACCATCAACTCTTGCAAAGCAAACTATCTAACCTTATAACATTTGTCTACTGACACATTAATTTTCCATTTGTTCTTCACATAAGTTTGAATATCAATAAGTCTCCAATTCTTGAATTCCTTAAGTTTTGTGTTCAAATTCTTTGTTAACCACTTAGTATTAACACATGTATACTCACTAAAGTTTTTGAACATATGTGTCTTTTCCTCATTGTTCTAAGCTAAAAAGTTGGTTGAAACTGAACTTTACTTCTCCACACTTTAACGGGACAACTTTTGTTATTCATACATCTCCCTTTGACCCTATATTTTTTTCACTTTTCACATATTTTAAATCAAAACTTTTGTCAATGACCAATTAATAACTACAGTCTTGAATTCTTTCTTGTTTACAAATAACATTCTCAGCTCTAACTTTGTCCCCATGATATCAATGTTGGGGTTATACACTTGGAAAGGGTTTTCCCTCCATACAAGTGTATCATCCTCAGAGTCAGCTTCCTTAGGGCTATCATTTTCACCATTTGTTTCACTATCATCAGTACCATCATCATCACTACCCTCATTCCCAAAACCTTGGTTCATGGTTGTTTTTATTTTAATGTTGCTAAATGTTTGGTTCATCATTAGATGGTCTTTTTGAAGTGGCAATTCTTAGTAGTTTTAATTTCTTCTTTAGCACTTTATATTCTCTAATATTTTTTCTTGCCTCAATTACTTTTTCATCATCAGTTAGAAACATTTCTTCTTCCTCCTCATCAAGTATGTAATTATCATCAGAAGAACTTAAGTCATGATCCCCATTTTCTTCCACCACATCACCATCATGACCATTATCCTTACCTAAACTAACCTTTTTAGCCTGTTTATCCCCTTCACAATCATGGTCAAGATATATCTCAACATATTTATGATCTGCAATATCATTTAACAGTATATTAAGGTCATCATCATTTGCAAGATTTTCATAATGCCCACAAAAAATAGTTCTAGACAATTTGTAATATAAACATATAATGTCATTGTACCCAAAACTCTCACACATTGACTTCAGCTTTTCAAATGTCAGTAGAAAATAAGGGGTTTTAAACTTATCGATTTCCCCTACATCGGATAAGTAGGTTTTATACCTACTTATCAGGTATCTATTACTTGAATTAGTTGCTTAAACCTATGTTTCGTAGTTAATTTGCATGCATTGTGTTAATTTCATACATTTTATGTTATTTTGTAGGATATGACACAACATTGGCATGAAGAAGCAAGGAAAAGCAATTCAGACATCTTTTGGACTAAAATATACAAACAAATGCAAGAAGTGAATATTGCAGGGCTTTTAACACCAAGTTGGATGCATGTTCTTGGTTTGGAACTTGGATTTTATTATAGATCTACTTCTTAGATTTCTAGAACATCTTGAATCATCCCAATTGGAGCTCGGATGCGAGAGTTAAGGCCTTTTTATCAACAAAGATCAAAGCGAAGAGTTGTCATGCTTGCCATTTACATAGCAGCTACTTCAAGCCCAATTTCAACATTGATTTGATAGGTGGCAGGCCCTGTAACTCCTAGCGGATCAAAGGTTATGCCTGTTTTATCAAAGGACGTCACAGCAAAAAATAAAGCGGCGCGGGGCGCGCCAGAAGCGGCGTGGGCGCGCCAAACCATCAGATTTTTTGCTACTATAGCGCGGGGCACACACAAATTAGTTTAGGAGCAGCGCTGGGCGCGCCGGTCAGCGGGGAGAGAGTTGATTTAAGTGTTATGTTGTCCAAGTTGAGCCAGAATAGGGTTGTTAGTTGTCTAACTTGCTAGGGTTTCCATTAGGACTATAAATACATTATTATAACTTGGATTGGGGAGGATTCCATTAGATTAGATTAGAGTAGATTAGGACCAAAACCCTAGTTCTTATGAGATTGGGAGATTGAAGCAACTTGGAGACCATTGAAGATTCAAAGTAAAAGCAATGAGGGAGCATCAAATCTGTAGACAACAGATTCTATCTTTTTCTCTTCTTTTATTTTTGTCTTTTAATGTTTATTCAATTGTGGATTCTTGATTTTAATTCATTAATCATGAACTAAATCTTTTGTTTAAGATTACAATGGAGCTTATTGCATAGTTTATTATTAGTATGCTTCTTTATTAATTATTGTGATTATTCTTGGATTGTCTATTATGATTTGCCCTTAATTGCTTAATTGTCTAGCTAACAATTACCGTGATAATCTATATGAACTCGAGAGATGGATTATAGATTTAGATCTGATCATAATAGCATGTGATTGTGTTTTCTGCATGGCGTTCATAATTTATGTTTAGTATAAAGATATATCTATACATCGCAATGTAATCTGATAGAGAACTTGTGCTTAAAATCCTCTTTAATTATAATTCACATAGAGATATAGTGAATTTGTTAATTAGGGTGTTCTACTTAATTCTATCATCTGTGAATTTAAGTTGATTTGAGTATGATGCATTGAGAAATGGTCATATTTACTTATGTGTTCTTGATTAACAATTCATAATAGTGAGCATAATTAATAAGAAGTGTATTAGTTTAAGTGAAGCAATAAGTGAAGTTGTGATTTTAAATCTCCATAATCTGATTTTTAACTAGTGGTAATTAGAATTAGTTTAATTAATTAATTAAATTCATAACCTTAAATTGATTGTTTAAATAAAATTAATTTGGTTAAGAGTTAGTATTTGGTAATTTGTATTAATAATTCCTCGTGGGAACGATACTCTACTTACACTATATTATTTGTTGACCACGTATACTTGCGTGTTGTGCGTAATTAAATTTTACCCAACAACATCATAATGCAAATCAGGATGTAACCCAAATAAACCCCATGGTGGAGTTCAATTACCACGAACAAACAATAAAAAAAATAAACATGTATTGAAAAATATTTTTATTATTATTATAACATGTATAAAGACTAAAAATATGTTTGACTACAGAAACAAAAGATAACAGGTACAGATACAAACAATATATAATAATTATCTAGACAATACTAGGACCACAACATGAGACCTAATAATAAACAAAGAACAAAAAAACAGAACAAAACAGACAAATAAAAAGGAATAAATATACGACATCTGTGAAAAAAAAATAGACAAATAAAGAAGAATTTTGAGACACTTGCATAATTTCCAAATATTTTTTCCTATCCTTCAATTATTACTTCAAATGGCACCAGTACAAACCCCCAAATTGAGGGTGTAATCCTAATTTCTTTGTTTGTGCAGGTGAGATGATGAGAAAGTGTAAAGAGTACAGTGAAAAGTGTGAAAGAAAAAGATGGGTTTGTCTTTTAATATTCTATTAGGGGAAATCAATTCATTTAATATATGATTTATTCTTTGGGTAATCTAAGTAGCTAGACCCGTGGTGCGAGTGGTCTAATGGCCAAAACCTCAAACACGAGGTCTTGGGATTAAATTCGTCTCGTGTTCAAGTTTTGGGATTAAATCCGTAGAACATCATTTTGGAATTTAATTGAGTTTAAGTACACATCAGTGGTGTCACGTGTGCCACATAGGCAAGTCAATGCACATGTGACACTTGAGGGTTCACTATCTAAATTTTTTGACAGAAACGGGTTCCTTTCGCGATGACTAATACAAAAGGGCTCTCAAAAACACCTAAAGTTCTTGCAGTAACAAGTGTAAACACTAAGAATTTAGTTGAAACTGTTTAATATAACATCTTTTTGGGATTTAATTGAGTTTAAGTATACATCAGTGGTGTCACGTGTGCCACATAGGCAAATCAATGCAAATGTAACACTTGACGGTTCAATATATAATTTTTTTGACAAAAACGGCTTCGTTTCGCATTAACTAATATAAAAGGTCTCAACACTTAAAAACACCTAAAGTTCTTACAGTAACAAGTTTAAACACTAACATTATAGTTGAAACGGTTAATATTAAAATTGAAAAAACAACTAAAAATTGATAATAATGTTTTGGGTGTCTGAATGTTTAAACTAATACTAGATATGTTAATCAAGGTAATTCAAGCCAATTAACACAAACAAAACAAAACAAACAAAATTAATTTTTAGAATTTTTAAAAATATATATATATTGACCGAGAAGATCAAACAAAATATGGATTAAATTGTGAGTGTTGTAGTTTTTGGAAAATATGTTATGGGTAATGTGTGTATGACTAAAACGAGTAAGATAGAAGTGATTAATACCTTATATAAGTGACGGATAAAATGTAAAGTCGACCACTGGACTTTAATAATTTTTGGGTATTGAGCTCCTTTCTTCCGGGCAACGCAAACTAAGCCCCTTTCTATTCAAAAATTTGGACTTTGAACCCCCAGACCATGCGTCACATGTGCGTTGACCTGATGACATGTCACACGTGGCGCCTACGTGGCAGATCTGATGTGGTATTTTATATTGTAATTTTACATGTGAGCATTGCTGAGATGGCTTCTTTTGAATTTTTTTTATAAAATTACCTCACGTTTAAAACTTTGGTCATATGACCACCCGAGCACCACGGACCTAACTGCTAATAATTCGCAAAGATTAATCTTTATATCAAAACATTTTATTTCTCCCAAAAAAATTAAAATACTTCACAGATCCTTCAAACAAATATAAGATTCATTTCGTTCTTCACCGTCGTTCACAAACCTTAAGCTGGAGTTTGATACATGTCATCTTAGCTCCTAATCCTTAATAATGATGTTATATTTTTTAACGGAGTTTGATACATGTCATCTTAGTTCTTAAATGGTTGGTTAACAATATTTTGAAAACCAAAACCAACTCATAACCATATTTTTGCCACGTCTACTTGAATCTAGCTACTAGTTTGAAGATGATGCAACAGCATATTAGGATTAGCACGAAGATATAAAGATTAATCCTTGCCAAGTATTAGTAATTAGGCCCGTGGTGCTCGGGTGGTCATATGACTAACGTTTCAAACGTGAGGTTGCGAGTTTGAATATGTGCAGAGGCAATTTTTCAGAAAAAATTCAAAAGAAGCCACTTCAGCAATGCTCACATGTAAAATTACAATATAAAATACCACACGTGTGACGCTGGGAGTCTAAATTTTTTAATAGAAAGAGGCTCAATTTGCGTTAACCGAAAGAAATGGCTCGATACCCAAAAATTATTAAAGTTCAGTGATCGACTTTGCATTTTACCCTGTAAGTTACTAATCACTTAAATTTGTTGAGTTATAGTATTCGACAAAAATAGAGCCTCCGTGATAACTATTTCTGCTACTTTGATGCTAAAATCTAGAATTATTGTTATTGTTTCTGGTCTGGTTACAAGTAGTGTTTGAAGAGTAAAAGAGGGTAGAAGAGAGATTTCAATTTGGGTTCGTAGAATAGAAGAATTTAGAACTGGAAGATAGACGAACAACGAGATTAGAAGGAAGTATATGATAATTTTGAATAGAACCGAGCTCAAATACCAATTTGTCAGCTCTTGTTGTCGCCTAACCAAAAAATAAGAAGAAAATAGAGATATAAAGAGAAACAGAGACGGAAATTAGAGAAAAAATAGAGAAAGAATGATAGAAAACTCAATAATTCTTACCAAGTTCGTGAGATAACAGAGAAATGATTAGGAGAAAACTTAACAAACTTCACTTCATTTCATTCACATAATTCTTAACATTAAAACTTGGGGAATACTCTTCCCTTTACACAAACATATACAAATGCTACAAAATAAATCCTACTAACCTACACCTCTCTCTCATCCATCACTCACATGCTAACAAACTATCCACGTGCTTACATATACACCAAAATATATTAATACTAGATATACCATCTATTTCAGTTATGTCCAGTTTACAATTTCTTGACAGATGACTTGCCGGTGAAGATGTACATAAAATTACTTGTAAAATATAACCCAGAACAATCAACTACCAAATGTAACAAATAATTCATGAATTTTAACAGAGGATTATTAAGTAAAAAGAGTTCCCAATTCATATATAAACAAAAGTAATTTTACAGGCAAAACTCCAAATCCCTCTAATTTGGAGTAAAGAATGGGACAAAGATGACACAGCCAGCCCAGAGGCATTACACTAACAAATCAACTATAATAAATTAGTGTAATAAAACCATTTCTATTGCATTTGTGAATGAAAAAGCTGCTGGAGTAAACAAAACAATACCTAATATCACCAGTGTCAAACTTACGAAGATGACAGGTCTGCATTATGCCTATGCAATTGCTGATAATATTGTCTCAACCTCTGTGGGACGCCATGATGATTTTTGTACACATAGCAGTCCCTCGTTTTCCTTTGAGTACGTTAACTGGATCTTCCATTGAAGAGACTTGGCCATGTTCTCTATCTCAGTTATGGTCTCTACATTGTCACGCACGATCAATGTTCCTTTCGGCCTCAAGATCCTATCAACTTCGGCAATCATTGCTTCTAGCTTGCATCTGTAAGAAAACTGATTACTGAGAATTGATTTGATTAGGACTAGAAAGAAATTGGGTATTAGGAAATATAACAAGGGAGTGACTACTTCCTCCAAAATTTTGCTAGGTCCACTAAGTCCCCTTGTGTGACAATGGGACCTATTTACTATTCAACCTGGTGGAACTAGCAAAATAATGGATGGAAATAGTAATTCCCTATACAAACCTCTTCTTGAGATCTGAGAAAAGATGATCTGCATGAACAAGATCGTAAGTTCTAGGGTAAGTGCTGAATGATTCACACCAATCATGATAGATCCCAAATAAGCCACGTTCATATATTATTGGAAGTGTGTCAGATGAAGTAATCGGCACGACATTCATAACCCACACTTTCAGGTCTTTCAATGCTGCAGCAAATCTACAAGTATAGAAATAAAGCATAATCAAGATACAAAAAAACTGGAGACATGAAAGGAAAAAAGAACACAACGATAGTGATATGGTTCAGAATTTTATTTTGGAAAAAAGAGAGGAAAATATTACATCCTCCAAGGTCATGATCTCATAATTCATTGATTTCCTAGAAGATGCCATGACAGAGTTAAGGGCAAAGGCTGATCAATTTACCGAACACAAATGACTTTTATTAAATGGAACTCAAATGAAATAATAAATTATAGTCCTAAAAGTTAAATATTGCTAAGAAGATCATCGTAATAATAAAAACTATATTTAAGTGTCTCATATGCAAACCTTTACTCTCGGGAAAAAAGAAAAGTCAACAAAAAAAATACTCTTTTTAGGACGGATGGTATATAAGAAAAAGTATGAGAGATCTGAGATTAGGAGCTGGAAAAGATTACAACTTTCATCTTGATAGTTAAAGAACGAATTCAGATGCTTACCCTCCGTACACAGCCTTCATGTCCATGACATTCCTCACAGAAGACCAGTCGATCCCTAAACCATTCAAATATGACGCAGACACAACACGCTTCCAGTGCTCATAATCAGTAATGAAGTCCTCTGGGGCTGCTTTGCCATAAACTCCAACCTCAGAACTTGTCAGCCAGTAAGGTGCTTTGTCCAACCTTTTTGGCCATTCCTCTGGCCACTGATTACCACGTTCCACTGCATTTTCTGGCACTTTGTGCATGCATGCTTGAAGCTGTACATTCCTGATAATGCAGCACGTAAAGCAACTAAGGACATTTGGTTAAGACAATTAATGTATTGTTCGTATCATTGATGTCAGGAACTTCTAAAAAAGAAACGTTCTTCAGAAACAGAAGATAAAAGGCATTTTTATCAAAGGCAAATTGCTATTTCCATCTAAGAAAAGGCAAGAAACATGCACTAAGAAGTTTATTGCGTGTGTTTCCACTTTTCCTTAGAATTTTAGTATGCAAGCCCAGAAAGTCTAGGACTAAAGAGAATATAGTCGCACTTTTTGCTTGCTTCTCAGAACATAAATAACATAGCCAGACGGTCGTAGTACCATATCTATTTAAACAACCATCTCCTACATCCTCCAATTCATATTTGCTTAATTACAAAAACTTTGGAGTGTAAATGGATTTAAACTACTATCTCCTCTATCCTTCACCACCAACCCTCTCTTAAGCATGAACTAAACCACACACATGCACCAAACACCCTCTCAGGTTCTCATTCAACATAAACAATTAGCCAATTAGGAATTTGATAGTTTAATATAAAATAGCCAATTGACAGAAGTTGTAGCACATCTGGTAAACTTCTTATTTGATAATGTCCTTTTAAAATCTAAAAAACTTTTGTTTAGAAAAATCTAACATTTTTGTGACTTGTAAACTCTTACTCCCTCTATTTCAAAATATAAGATCATTATTGACTCCTTGGAAGTCAAATTCAGACATTTATAAATTAAATATTGATATGGTTCATTTAAAATTACAAGACAACAATCATTATAATTAGTAGTAACTTTTAGATAGTTTACAAACGCATCATTGTATTGAGTAAAGATAGATGAATCAGTATCAATTTTATGTTTCAAAGTGTCTCAAATTGACTTTTAAAAAGTCAATAATGATGTTATATTTTTTAACGGAGGGAGGGAGTATCATTTATGCTTATAACAAGGAATATCAACAATTTTTAGTGATACCAGGACAGCATGACTATTACCAAACCTAAAAAATACAAGCTTCAAGAATAATACCAGACTGCATCAGGGTCATCTTCTTTGTTGCAGAGTGGTGGTTCATCTTGTTGTCTTTTCTCATAGCACTCATTGGAAGTCGGTTTTCTGAATATTGCTGCTCCTACTCCATTCAACTGATCATTGTTCACCTTTACTAGGTCCCAGCACATGGACTTTGTCAGCTCAGACATAGCTACACGAAATTTGAGTAAAGAATGAGACGGACAGGCATTTCAAATCTAATATGCAATTCATTTTCCTCACAAGGAACAAATAAACTAGGAAACTGGCACTCTACCTTTCCATATGCCAACATCTTCAGAATCATTTCGGTAAACTGGAGTAGCAGACCACACAAAGTAACCGGCAGGTCGTAGAACACGATTAAGCTCTAAGAGAAGTTTACCACCTACAAAGCATCATAATTTGTAACTGTAGGCCCTAAAGAATCCTTCCTCAAGCAAAGGTATTGTTTGTTGCAGATACAAGCATTACCTTCAATGTGCCAAGGGACTCTACAGCGTGCGCAATGAACAATATCAAAGACTTTACTTGGGAACGGTAGTCTCTTGGTACCCATAACAGCTGATATGGAGGGAATTCCCCTTTCAAGTGCGAACTGCACTTGAGCTTCATGCTCATCCTTGGGCGCAAATGACATTGCAAGCACATCTCTTTCAAAAAGATAACCCCCCAAGCTGGCCACTCCACAACCTACATCCAAAATAACGCGGCTCCTTTTCCCCCATGCAATTTCAGGAAGAGACTGCATTGCAAATATTCAAATGTTAGCCATAGAAACAGAATTAACTTTGCAAAAAGCATTCTTACATTTTGCGATTCCTGATATTTAGACAGTCTCAACAGTCACAACACTCAGATTAGGGTAACCCTATTTCCAAATAATATATGTCCTACAAAAGACAAGATAAAAGGAATGACGAGGAAAAATTAACAAATCAGCACAAAATGGCAGTGTGGCAGAATTCCAAATGAGAAAGACTCACTTGTTGGATGAAATCAATGTAATGAAGAGCACCACGGATAAACTGAGTCCCTCCACCAGGAAAAGTTAAGTGATCACCAGTAACTTTCACCCAATTCTGATGCCCTTTAACCTCTGCAAGCTTGGTGTGGGGGACATTATAGTACCATATCTGCACATCAGCAAAGTCTCTTTTAGATTGAATAAACACCAATTACAAGCGGCATTGATATGAACCAGCCATATAAAATATACCTGCTCCCTGCTTTTTGGCCACTTGACTGACTGTCTGTATCCTTCAGGAAGAGAAACAAGGCAGGTTGGGGCTTCATCTGGGCAGTGCCTTTCTCGATGTTGATAGTGGTTCCTATGTGGAAGCTTATTAATAGCTTGCACATTATCAAGACACGGAATATAGTCTGCACCGGCAGTGACATTACAAACTTTCCATTTATACTGACTTGTATCCTTGGAAACTTTAGATTTTTGTGATTCCTTTTCACTTTCTGACTCTGCCGCTTGAGTTGACCAAGCCCCACTCTCGGTGGTAGTTTCTTTTAAAATCTCAGACTGGGCCCCAGCAGGAAACTCCTCCTGCACCTGGTCTTCCATCTTCTTTGGTTCGTCCACGCTTTCCTCAGTATCTGGCTTATCACCACCCTCATCTGGATTTGATTTAGTCTCACCTGTGCCATCCTCGGATTCAGCTTCTCCTTTTGATTCCCCATTTCCCTCATCTTCGCCCGCTGTTTTGGAATCCTCATCACCCTTGGTGTTTCCTTCAGAACTTTCCTGCACAATCTTTTCTTCCTGAGTTTCAACAACAGTATTGTCAGACTCTTTGTCAGGTGAATTTTGAGTGTCATTGTCCTCAGAATTGCTCTCATCCCGAGCATCAACAGGGTTTCCTCTTCTTTCTTCCATCCTCTGCTAGTTCACCTGAGCTGTCCTCAAATTGCTTAGAAAATTTATCAACTACCTTATCTTTAAGATCTGCTTTAGAATCCCGAGAAGACAACTCTGTGTTTTGAACAGGAACTACAGATGATGACATCAACATCCAAACCCCAACTAAACAAAGACCAACAAACACCACAAGAGTAGCCGTTGAACAATAACTTGTTGACTTCCTGCCATCAGCCCGAGAAGACTTTCCCACAGCCATGTTTTAGATATAGTATTCCTTTATTGTATACCTGAAAGAGGGAAAAGCATAACATTGAACAGACCGAAACAAATAACTCAAAACAAACATCCAAAGCTTGATTCTTTTGATTAATTGAACTTAAAGAGAGAAACAGAAGCAATAATAGAGACAATACAAACAAGTAGAAATTAGGAGCACTAACTAGAATACAGACAGGATGACGAGCGGGCAACAAAGTGAACCAACTCAGTGATGAGCTTGAGACTACTTCAACCAAAAAGAACAATTTCGAGAGAGAAAATTTTCATAATTAGAAGCCTCTAAGAAGGCAATTAGTCATATCCATAAGAAGTAGCATACCAGCATACATATATGTGTACATATATAGTTCACACTATATAAATAATGAAGTCAACAGAACTCTTGTACAACTTCTAGCACAAAGCAAATATTCATTTTTCAAGAGGACTTATTAATTATCACAAGAGTACCAATCCCTAAGCTGAGGAATGCGAAGTTCATGATTGCCATTTTAAATCAAGGTAGGCAGCATTCAATGGATCTTTAAGATAGTAAACTAATTTTCCACACATTAATTATCCATATGAATAACATCATATACTTCAAATTTTAACTTGTAGACACATGCACATTTGTGTGCTCATGTTTATGCTTCATATACAAGAACTCATATGTAAATCAATTTTTGCTACTATTTCTATTCTTGTAAGCAAACAAGACTGCAAAAGAAGCAGTTCTCACCCCTACTCACAAAAAGGAAAAAGAAAACAAAGAAGGGAAAGCAATATTACATGGGCATAAAATATTAACTACCACTAGTTAGACATGGTTGTTTACAAAAATATTATTTTCTTCCGTTTGATTTTCTAAAGTAGGGAAAACAAGTATGCATATAATACTAACGTATATGCACACGCCCCTTGAAGACGAGAAAACTTAAAAACAAGTTTCAAAAGCCAACAGTTATACCTATATTGGAGAAGGAAGTCATAGGAACAACTAAATTAATTTCAGATTCGTCCCAAAACACTTGCCAGATCTGAAGAACCTGAAATTTCTATTATCTAATGATCAATCCAACTAAATGATATCATGCATCTTGATTTCCAATCAAATAGTATAAAGTTGGTTTTGGATGTAAGGATTTAAAGTGTAAAGATCTGTACTTTGTCAATTAAAGACCAAGTATAAAATCAGATTAGCATTTAATAAATTAAAGTGGTCAAGCTGAATAAGCCAAATTTAGAGCTTGAAATTGATGGATTGAATATCTCTCCCACCTTTACTTGATCTTTCCCTCTGATCTCCTGATCCAACTCCAATAATGATTCCCTATTTGTCAGTTTTAAGTATCCAACTCCAATATCAACTCCCTGTTTGTAAATTTTGAACATCAAACATCCTAGGTATAAATCCATCCCAATCTAAAATTTAAATCCATAATGAAAACATAATAAGATTTTTCAAATCCAAGCTGCAATTTTCAATAAACCCATGACATATTTTCTCTGAATTTGTCCACCCAATTCAACTAAGAAGAGAAAATGCACATCTGATTCACTTGCCAAGCATATTAACATTAAATCACACTAGTTAGTTACCCACAGAACAAACCTTCATAGCTTCTTGAAAACTACAAGACCCATCAACTAAAAACTAACAAAAGTTTAGTTTATAGTTCCAGTAAAAGATCTGGCCCAATTAAACACATCACAAACAGCACTTAACCAAAAACTTAGTACAACTAGTATTTACAAATAAAGGCAAAAGGAATTAAAAAGATAGCCAATTGTGGTTCAAATTTAAGAAGAGAAGGCTCGAGAGTAGAGAAAACGAGTACCTTTGTGCTGGGTATTCTGGATCTGAGTAAAAAACTAGCTCTTAGAGCTCATTTTTGCGAGGAATGTAGGGACTGTGAAGATATAGCAGAGCCAAAAGCAAAAAAAGGTTGTTTTTCAGATCTCTTTTTTATGAGTTAATTATATAGGGATGGATTAAGGAGTAGTGTAAATCAGTGGAGAGTGACAGTCTTAACAGAGTTGTGATCCAACAGCCAAAGATTCCGCGAAAAGGTTATGAGAACAGAGGGTAGCATCGTAAATAGTGGAAATATTAGTGGCTTAAAGTTGCTTTTGTTTCTTTATTTCTTAGTATTTGTTTTGTCGGTGGATTATAAGTCCAATTTCTTTAAATTAGTACTCTAAACTATCATATTCTATTTCGGTAATCCACCTTTTAATTTTGTCAATTAAATAATTGAACTATTAATTTTTTTTAATTTCATTCAATTTGGTCTGCCATGTCATAAATTGCTGACGTGGCATGACCACGTGACAATACAGTACTTATGTGTTAAAAGAAGGCTAATTTTTAAATTGTTTTATTGATTTTAAAGAGCAAAAGAGTAATATAACATTTTATATTAATTAAACTAAATTTAAATAAAAATAAAACCCAAACCGATCATATCTTCCTCCATCACACTAGTCCATCTCGGGCTTTACAATCATATGAAATTAATACGATTTCAACAGCTACCATTAAAAGTAAAAATCAATTATTGCAATGAATTACCGGTAATTAACTAAATAAAGAATCAAACTAAAACCTGCAACTGCTTGCTAGAATTGGGTGGAGTCAGTTTTTTAGTAGAATAAGAGCCATCTCGGGCCTTATCTTCAGCTCGGGCCAGAAGCCCATTCCGGTGCAATGATAACAATCTGGATTGAGTGAGAAGGGTTGGGGTGGTGGAGGAGAGAAAAAAGAGCGTCAGCGAGGAGGAAGGAGACGACACCAACGATTTTTTCTCCGTCAATTTCTTCTCCAATTTTTTCTCTGTGATTTCCTAAACAAATCACAGAATCTTTTTCTTTTGAATTCAAACCCATAAAATTCCTCTCCATCTCAATATCACAATTTAGCCAATTAATTTTTTGAACACCCCAGATTTTGAAAAGAAAAAACAAATTATAGATGGCAGAGTAAGATCCAAGAAAAAGGTATCTACTTGCTCAACAACAAACCCAAATACGCAATTTTTTTACAAAGATTGATGGAGATAAAGAAAGAAAATAGATAGAGAGAGAAAGTGTAAACTCTGTTAGTTTTCGGAGGCACAATAGTTATCTAGAAGGGGGTTGAATAGATATTTAAAATTTTTTTCGAAATACTTTTTTAGTTGTTAACGATTTAAACACAGCGGAATTATGATTTGTTTAATCTCCTTTTTAGATATGGTGAGTTAATGAGAGTGAGGCAGTTATAACAGTTATAGCAAGAATTTAAGAGACACAACAGTTTTAAGTGGTTCAGAGCACTTAAAGCTCCTAGTCCACTCTTCTACTCCTCGAGTAGAAATCCACTAAGGATATCTTCTACACTTTCCGAATCTCACAGATTCCTTCTGACCCAGCCAGCTCTGAAGCACTTCTTAGTTCACTCTTGAACTCTTCAAGTACAGCAGACTTGGTTCTTTACAGTTCACTTAGAACTCTTCAAGTCCTTCTGACTTGGAACTTCTTTCTTCACTTGATTGGTAGTTGATGAGTTCTTGGTTGGTGCTACTGTGACGCCCCAAATCCTGACCGCCACTTAGTCACTCGAATTTGGTTCATCACTGTAAGACCCCAACTTTTATGAATAAAGATTAAATTTTCTCGAAATATATTTTTAATATTATGGTGTGGATTTGGTATAATGTTATAGTTGTGGGTAATATTTATAAATTTTGCAAAGTAAGCAAGTGGTTATATAATATTTGATTGGTCGGGGAATATTCGTTTTAACAGGGAATATTAAATGCGGACGACCAAATCATTAGTGGACCCCACAATGTAAGTATTATAAATAGTTAGAAAAGCATGTAATTATCTTTTATAAAAATAACGGCAAAAGTTTTACCGTTAAACCGTTGAACTACTTTCAGTAATAAAAGTACGATACGCATGGTCAGTTGCATAGTACACACGATATCGATTATTGATTCTTACGTGAGAAGTCAATCGGTTTATACTCAATTATTACTACAATGATTGTTGCGTCATATCTCTCATATTATTGATTCAATTATTGTCACAATTATCATCTGCATAATATTTATTATTATTAAATCAATAATTGAGACGATAAAGTTATTCATATTATTATTTGCAATATTGATGATGTCTAAAAGTTACATTAAGGAGAGGTTTGGTCACCTAATTGCGGCTACCAATAAGGAGAAATCCTTTATCGGAAAGCCCCTCTTTCCCGAGGAGCGACACTTCGCTTGTTAAATTTTGTGAGTTATAATATTAATGATGAATAAGTTCGTGTTGATTAAAGATGAAATTGATAGTTTCATTGTGTTGGGATTATTAGTATTAGTGGAAATCGACATTTATTTCGATAATAATTGATGTCTGGAGGTTATATTGACCAATCGAGTAATTAATCGGATAAATGAGCAATTAACTGCTATTATTTCACATGCTTATAACTATTTATTCACATGTGTGTACTATTGATTCACATTCATGTACTATTAGGGGAGGTGGTGCAAGATTGATAATACTTGCATGACTAAGTTAAAAATAGAGGTATAGATGGAGGTACTATACTATAATTAGTTTTTTTCACATGATTATACTATTAAGTCACATGAATGAACTATTAATTCACATTATTTACTATTAGGGGAGGTAGTGCAAGTTTGATAATACTTGCAGGACTAAATTAAAAATGAAGAAAAAGAGGAAGGTATTATACTGTAATATTTTGAGCCCCAAAACGTGCAATTATCGAAACTATATTTTCCTATAAATAAAAGCTCATTCTTCCTTCATTTCTCACCAATTCACTAAAGCTATAGAGCAATTATTATAGAGAGAAAGAAGAAGAGAAGTCTGCTACCTCCTCACTATTCCAATATCCAAATCTTCTTCTAAGGTAAGGGGTATTATTCTTTCGTATTCATGAAGAGAGTTATTTTCTTTCAATACTGTAAGGGTTGTTATTCCATCCTTTATTATTATGTTGGAATAACTTTGTCTATGCTAGTACCGCATACATGGTGAAATTCTTCTATTATTCCATTCTTTATTATTCTCATTGAATAACTTTGTTTGTCTTGATCTATCGCATGCAGGTGAATCTCGTTGTTATTCCATTCTTTATTATTACATTGGAATATCACATGCATGCGGATTACGCATGACACGGTTCTATTCTTTATTATTACATTGGAATATCCTATCTCATGCAAGATTCATGGCACAGTTCCATTCTTTATCATTCTGTTGGAATAACTTTGTACATACGGATTACGCACGCCTTTGTGAATTCTTCATTATTCCATTCTTTATTATTACATTGGAATAACTCATACTATGTGGATTATCGCATGCATGGTGAATGATCCTTCGTATTCATTCATTATTAAATTGTGGAAATGATCTGTCAACGTGGATTATCGCATGGCGGGCAAAAATCCATTTGCAGTTTCATATATTCTATTATACTTAGTTGGTTAAAGTTTTGGCTTCTATACTCCATGAAATTAGTAGAATATCCTAGATATTTGCGTTTCATCCAGTATCTTTTCATAGAAATATCCTTCTGAGCATTCTTGAATTTTACTCCACAAAACAGTATCATGTTGACAATTTGGACGTTATTGATTTCTGGATAAATTAAATTATAAATCTTTAAAAATTTATCTTTGAACTTGTTTTTATTGAATTCTTATATCATTGTCATCATCCTCATGTTTATAATATGTTGAAAGTCATCTGTGGCCTGTAGTGCATAGATGGACTTGGTATGATTATGACTGAGGATTATTCGATATAATCGTAATCTAGTAATATTACAAATGATGTGGTAAAAGTCCTCATCATTGGTCGTAGTGCATTGATGGACAATTGTTGGCATGATCATGACCATTGATGAATACACGAATATCCTCGCCCCAAAGGTATGGATAATTTATGGTCGTGATACTAATGAATATCCTTGGCCATAGTGCGGGGATGATGTGGTTTATTTATTGTTTGAGTCTCAAATGATAAAAGTGATGAAAAATCTTTTAAATCATAGAAGATAGTAGATTTTATTCTCTACTTGACTCTTCTAATGGATTGCTTGTTCCGCTACAATTAAACTTGATGTTTGTGATATTTTATCAGTTTAACACTGTTGAAGGCTAGCGATAAATTATTCTGCATTATCCTAGTCATAATATTTCTTATTGGGCTAGTTGAGCTCACCCTTTCTTTCACTGTTCTCTTCAGGAAATGAGAATGTAGCTGGGACGAGTCGGGGAACGGATTGACGGTCCAGATGGTTGTTTTAGTAGTCCTCACTATTCTATAAAATAGTGTGACAATAAATATAATGAGGACTCCATTGAGTGTGGATATTGTCTAGATGACAATATTCTTATTAAAACTCTTAGATTATGTTTTGTCGTATTTTAAACGACTGTTGTATAATAAAGTTGTATTTGAATTGTGTACCATGTATTTGGCGACTCAAGATGGGTGTTGTATACCTTTTTTGGGGGCGTCACAGTTGGTATCAAAGCTTAGGGATATGATCTCTGGCTAAGATGTGAGACTAGAACTAGGAGGGGAGAGACGGGGAATTCCTTCGCTAATATGACTTATCTAAGTTTATTTGGTATTTAATTGGTCAGTCAGAGTATAGGGATAATATGTTACATGTCAATTAACCCTTGTTTTGTGGCAGTATCTGAAAATGACATCCGAGAATGTTGAGAATAGCAATGGAGCACAGGAGACCGTTGAGTCTCCACAGATCAATAATCAGGATAATATGCATCAGGAAGGTGACAATCCTCATGCAAATAACAACACTGACCAAATAGTGAACGATGGAATGTTCAGAGGCTTTATGCAATTCATGCAACATCAGGCGAGAGCGGCTCCTGTCCAAAATATAGGTAGAAACACCGAAACTCTCGAGGATCGTCCACCGCCAAACAGTTCAAGGAGCTGGGACCACCAGAGTTTATTGGAGAGCCAAAACCACTTAAGGCGGAAGCGTGGATAAAACAGATCACCAAGATATTTGATGTCTTGGGATGCTCCGAGGAGCAAAAGGTTCCCTTTGCCACCTTTATGTTGCGATGAGAGGCAGATTACTGGTGGGAATCGGTAAAGCGTACTCAACTTGCCGCACTGAAGATGTCTTGGGAGAAGTTTCAAGAACTATTCAACGACAAGTACTTTCCTAAAAGTATTCGTCACATGAAAGAGGTAGAGTTCATCAAGTTGGAGCAGAACAATATGACCGTGTCGCAGTACGAAGCTAAGTTTACCGAGTTATCCCGTTTGCGTCTCACTTGGTTGACAATGATGAGAGAATGACGCGGATGTTTCTAAGAGGTTTGAAACCCGAGATACGTCAATATCTAATTTCTCATAAACTGTGTTTGTATTTAGATGTTGTAAGTAGGGCTCAGTTATTGGAGCGCGATAACGAGTCAACGCAACCAAGAGAAAGCGAACCAAAAAATGATAATACCGGTTAGTAACGATCATCAAGCGGTGACAACAAACGTGGAGGGAATCAACATGCCAGAAATGGTAACCACTTTGGTGGTAATCATGGTCAAGACAGTAAAAATGGACATTTCAAGAAAATGAGATTCAACAATGATTGAAAGACGCGTAAGACCAAAGACCACCGTTGTTAAGAAAGGAGAACGACCACCTATCATATGCTTCAAATGCGGAGGGAGGGACATATCACCAAACAAGCGCGATGCGATCAAAGCGTGTTATAATTATGGAAGAGAAGGTCACGTAGCCCGATTTTATCGTGCACCAAAGACAAGTCCAGCTGGGATGGAGGCACCAAAGGCCGTCCCAGAAAAGTCAAAGCCGGTAGTTCAAGGGAGAGCGTTTGTTGTAACCTCCTAGAAAGCAAGGACCCCAAACGAGGTCATCACGGGTAAGCTTATCATAAACTCTAGCGAAGTCTATACCTTATTTGATACCAGTTCTACCCATCTTTTATTTCTCCTACTTGCGCTCAACGTTTAAATTTGACTCCGGAGAAATTAGACTTTGACTTATCGGTTGAAACTCCGTTGGGAGAAACCTTCATTACATCCACTATTTATAAGTCTTGTTTGATTCAAATCGGTAACCGCATGTTACCTGTCGATCTTATTTCTTTAAAAATACTTGCATTTGACGTGATTCTAGGGATTTATTGGTTAACTACTCATCATGCTAACATTGATTGTTTTCGTAAGGTTGTTAGCTTTTATATTCCTAATCAACCTATTATGCGAATTCAAGCGACCAAACCATTAAAATCAATCACGGTCATCTCAAGCCATAAAGTTATTCATTTATTGAAAAACGGATGTCAAGCTTTCTTAGCTCATGTCACAGATTTAAACAAAAATACGTCAGATTTGAATGATATTTCTATTGTTAATAATTTTCCTGACGTATTCCCTGAAGAACTTCCTGGCCTACCCCCGGAGCGTGAAATCGAGTTTGGTATCGACCTTGAACCCGGTACAAAACCCATTTCCAAAGCCCCATATCGAATGACTCCTATTGAACTTCAGGAGTTAAAAATCCAACTACAAGAATTGTTAGACATCAGTTTCATTCGTCCTAGTACGTCTCCTTGGGATGCTCCTGTTCTATTCGTGAAGAAGAAAGATGGAAGTATGCGACTTTGTATTGATTATCGGGAGTTGAATCATGTCACCATCAAAATAGTATCCGTCAGATTGCCTCGTATTGATGACTGTTTGATCAATTCAGAGAGCCAAATTCTTTTCAAAGATTGATCTTCATTCCTAATATCATCAGTTGAAGATTAAAACTGATGACATTCCAAAGATCGCTTTAACTCCTAGATGCGGGCATTTCGAATTTCTAGTCATGTCTTTTGGATTGACTAATGCTCTTGCTGCCTTCATTGATATGATGAACCGACACTACTACAAAATTATAAATAGACAATACTTAAATCACAACGTTTTTTATAAAAACGTTATGGTATTTTTTTTATAACGTTTTAAAAAAAAACGTTATAGATATATATGTAAAAATGTTATCTATTTAAAAAAATATTTTTTTAATTTTAACTAGATAACGTTTTAAAAAAAAAACGTTGTATATTAAAAAAACACGGAGCTTGAAATTAAAAGACGGAGATCTTTTTCTCTCCTAGCCTTCCAACATCGCTTCCAACATTTGAAGCAGTTCTCTGCTCTTCCAAATCCCAATCTCTACACCCTCGCCTATCTCTCACTCATCTTCACTCTCTCACCTCAATTAGATCGAAAAACAACATGGTAGGCTTTGAAATCGGCGCCGTCCCCTTCAACCCCGACGGTTGGGGACCGGTTAAACCCTAGAAGCCGAAAAAAATTTACGGATTGTCGTGCGGTTGTATTAATTTATCTGATTTCACCCCAAAAAAATTTAGCTTCCCTCCATACCTTTTTAGTTCCCCCACTCTGCAAACGATTTTCCTTTTTGTACGACCTGATCTGTTCTTTCTCCTCTCTGGTAATTTTGTATCTTCTACTTCTAATTCCACTAATTTTGAAATTATGTATCACTAATTCTGTATCTTCTTCTAATTTCTACCTCCAATCAGCCCTAATTCCTTTTTGAAAAACCTGATTTGTTCACGGTCTTCCTCTCTTGCCCTAGTTCTATGATTTAGGGTTTTTTAACTTTGGACTGTACAGATTCGATGAGGATAAGAAGAGAGAATAAATAGCAGATCACAGTGTTTGGCTACAGGTAATAAGAAGCAGATCTCGGGCTTCTTTTAGGTAATCAGAGAATGATTATAGTGAAGCTGGAAGAATGGAAGAACGTTTGAGGAATCTCCGACAGTTTTTAGAAATAGAGAGAAAGTTTTGGTCACTTGTTCACGCCGCATTAATTACAGGTAGTAATTGATTTATCTGATTCTTATGTTGGAAATATTTTTTGTGACATTTGAAAAATTAGTTTGTTTTGTAGTTTGTGGTTAATGGGTATTGCAATTTTTAGGTATTGGCCTTTTGATGTTGAATGTGGTATCAATTTTGCCTCATTGTAAGAAAGAGAGCAAAGTTGAGTCCAAGGCATGACTAAAGGTGCAACCCTCAATGAGCTAGTTGAGCTCAAGAGCTGTTCCTCTTGTCTCTTTTTTGAGGTTAGTTTCATGGATGGTTGTGACTATCTTGTTTTAGATTAACATGGGGAATATGCTATTGGTCATTGATAATTATGTTATTTGAGTTAAAATCTTTCTACCAGTTGTAAAATGTTTTCTAATGATATATGAAGTTGTGCTCAAGGCATGGTGTTTAAACGCAGAAAAAACGGAGCAGAGTTTTGATTTATTTTCTTAGGTTAATGTATGAATGTATTTTGTTTTCTCATTCCAGTGTCGCAAACACGACGACCTTTATTTATGGATGGCAAAGTGTCCCAGTGGTCCATCTGTGAAATTTTTAGTTAACGCTGGTGATTTTTTTTTCTGGTACAGACAATTTTTGGATGATGCTTATAAATATTTGTTTTTTGTTCCAGTAGATATGATCTAATTATTGAAATTTCATATATTTCTTAAGTGCATACAATGGAAGAATTAAAGCTTACTGGAAATCATCTGAATGGTTCACGCCCTCTTTTGTCCTTTTCAACAAACTTTGATAAATGACCCCCACTGGAAGCTCTTGAAAGAGATGATCATGCAGGTATTTAAATCCTTATCCTTGGTAGAATCCTTGTGTGATCTATCTTTTTACAAGACATATTGAGCTTCTTTCTTTTGCGATACTTATTTTGAGTGATGCAAGGCCTGAATTCCCTAATTTCTTTTCAAGTTCTTCAGTAATGTAAACTACACAGTAATATAGTGCATAACTCTGCAAAATTTTCATTAATTTCATCCTCTTTTTGAAAGTTTATTTTCTTACAAAATTGGATATTTTTTTTGTATGTTTGAACTCAAAAAAAATATAATCGGAGCTATCATTAATATTATAGTTTTGGCTGTAAAACTGAAAGTTTGAGGCATGATTTAATGTAAGGAAGCATATACTGCATTGTCTCAGCTATGGCTTAATGTTGCATTGGCATGGTTAGATAATCTTTCTTTAAAGATTTACAGTACTGTGTTCCTTCAAAATCATCAAATGGACGAAATTTATTGCTCTTAACAATATATTTCATTCTCCTACATATATATAATCTCAAAACCGAAATTTTTTACGTGATTCTTAATTACCAGATTGTCAATTAAGGGAGTCCATGTTGTATAGGCTGTAATGTTTCTTAGCCAAGCTCTTCTGACATTCTTGTACATTTTTACTTCCCTTTTGTTATATCCAGATATTTGGAACTCCCAAGGATCACAGGAAATCAAAGCCTTACCATGATCATGTATTTGTTTTCTCAATTGTTGATGACCACATATGGTTCTGGAATTACCAGGTTGGTCTAATGCCAAAAGCCAAATCTATTCTAACAATGGTAATTTGTGCAATATCTTTTTGAGACGAGAAATGATGTACTAGTTATGCCTTGTGGTCACCATTCACAGGAACTGCATGAAAGAGATGCAGAAACACTATCAGTGAGTGAAAGCATTGTACTGCTTATATTTATTTATATTTTAGTAATTCTAAAACTTGATAGTTTCCAAGTACTAATTAATCTATTGGAACAGATATTCCTGTCCTCTCTGCTCCAAGTCAGTTTGTGATATGTCAAAGGTTTGGGAGAGGTATGACATGGAGATTGCAGCTACGCCCATGCCAGAACATTACCGAGACAAAATGGTGACTCTTCCTCTGTTATGCTTTCCCTCCAGCAAAAAGCAATCCTGATATTATGGCAATTGATATCAGGTAAGTAAATAAAAGCTCGCCACCTATACTTCTTTCTCTTTTCCGACTTGCAGATATATACTTCATCTTCCACTCCTAAATCTATAGTAGGACCTCTCTGAAGTCTTCAAAGATTCAGTTTCAATTTCTTTTTTCGTTGTGATAGAAGAAAGTACTCTACCTTAATATTTCTACCTTATTATGTACTGTTATTTGTCTTATAATTTCCAGCTCAGAATATAAAAAGTGGGCTATATTAAAATTTGGAAGAAGTGAATAGGTATACAAGAAGAACAAGAACATGCTCTATTGATTGACTGATGCAATTCTCTTTGTGTGGTCTGATTGATTATATTTTCTATATTCTGGCTTCAAACTGCTGGATTGTAGACTTTCTTTCATGTTCTTACGGCTGTTGTGTTTATCTTCATAACTTACTACCAATTTTTCCCCTATGCTTGATTGTATGATCTTGTGCATATAAGTTGGCAAGAAGTTCAGTAGAAAGTGTCTTTCTATTTCCCAGTGAACTGCAGTTAATGATCTTGTGTATATACGCTGTTTGTAACATTATTAGAGAAATTTCTCTAATAATGTTACAAACAGCGTATATACACGCTAATCTTTCTCCAGGGATGCCAATAACTCACTAATGTAAGATATTTATTTTTTACTGCAGTCTTACATGGACTCGGAGATTATGGCTATTATGTCACAATACATGCCTCTTGACGGCCAGCATCATATAATCAAGTTATTCAACATCAAGTTGTCACAATACATGCCTCTTGCAGGAATTTGAGTTTCAATCAACTGAAATCCTTTGGTTCTGAATTAGAAGACTTGGTAAACCTTCAAATATTGTAAGTTTCAGCTCCATTTGATTCAGAAGAAACTTACCCTGAATGGTTCTGCTGCTTCTTGCACTTTTACAGAGATTCTTAATTTTATGTACAAGATAACATTAAAGATTGTTTCTTCTGAAGTAACGATAGACTAATTTTAGGAAAACAAAGCAAGTAATTGGCAAAATAAATTTCTTTAATTCCCATTGTTTAGAAAGAACAAAAGGGGGAGGAAAAAAGAAGAATGTAAGAAGCAAAAGCATGATACCAACTATAAATGACTACTAGTCTTAGCACTGATGGGGTTATCCCTATTTTATTTTTTATTAAAAAAAATAGTAGTAGTAATATTTTTTGTTATAGGAGGACCACTATATACTATTGCTTTTCTGTCTAAAAGGATGGGGTTCGTTCAATGGTACTGTGGCTGATCATCTGTTTTTGGGGCTGATCACATTTGGTTGCATGCTGCAGGTCTCCATTGGAGATGTGTACAAGGTTGGGGACTCTGCTGGCTGGACCATCATTGGCAATGTTGATTACAAACAGTGGGCTGCTCCTAAGACCTTCCAAGTTGCTGATGTCATTGGTAAGCTAGCTAGCTTTTTCTCCATTTCCGACTTCCCATTCCCATATATATTATGATCCACAACCAACAGCTAGGCAAACAAATTAATTAATTATTTTATATTTATTTATTTTCCTATATAGTAACTTAGTAGATAAAAAATAAAGATATGGTTGTGTTTTTGTTGGTTTATTTGGGTTTAATTAATCTTGCCATGTTGATACAACCCCAGATTGCAGATTGCCTTTGTTTACTAAACTAAGCTACAAAGCAAAAAAAAAAAAACTATTTTAATTCTCTGTTATGTTTTTGCAGGCAGTGGAAGAATCTCTTAGGAGTGTTAATCTTTTCAATGGAGGAGTTGCTGACAAACAGGCTGGAAAGTACAGTGGAGGTATGAAGAGGAGGTTCAGTGTTGCCATATCACTAATTGAAGAGGAGGTTCAGTGTTGCCATATCACCAATTTAATTTCACTTGTATTTTTTAATTCATGTTATTTCATAATTAATGCTTGAGACATTTGAAACTGTAAACAAATGGTATTATTGGGATGTATTTTAAATGGTTGATGCATTTTGGTTTTAAATTTAAATGAGAATTTAGACCTTTTAGCTATATATCATGGCATTGCAGGTGCATTGGTAATAAAGGTGAATCACAATATTTTTTTTTTATCTACAACATTTTAAAAATGTTGTATAAATTGGTTAAAAACGTTGTCTGATATACTAAACTACAACGTTTTTATTCAGAATACGTTGTGGAATCATACCTACTACAACGTTTTTAAACATCTGCTAATTTTTGAAAAATAAATTTAAAATGTTTAAAACGTTGTGTAAGGGTGTCAAATAGATGACACCCTTAACCGACGTTTTCCTGACTGAAACCACAACGTTTTTTTCGCGTTGTCTATTTACTGTTTTCTGGTAGTGCGAGTATTCAAGGAATATTTGGATCACTTTGTGGTCGTCTTTAATGATAAAATTCTCATTTACTTCAAAACCCGTGAAGACCATGAACAACATTTGAGGTTGATACTCCAAAAGCTTCGTGAAAACAAGCTATATGCCAAGTTGAAGAAATGCGAGTTCTGATTTGAAGAAGTAGCATTCCTTGGGCACGTGATATCAAATCATAGAATATCTATTGACCCAACGAAGATTGAAGCAATTCAAAGCTAAGAGCAACCAAAGTCAGTGACCGACGTACATAGCTTTCTCGGCTTAGCTGGTTATTATCGGAGATTCGTGGAAGGATTTTCTTGAATCGCTACTCCATTAACTCAGCTGACTCGAAAAGATACAAAGTTTGTTGGAGCGAGGAATGTGAGAAGAGTTTTCAAGAACTCAAGAGGAGACTCATTTCAGCACTTGTTTTGACAATACCATCTGGCTCGGAGGGATTTTGTCATCTACAGTGATGCTTCAGGCAAAGGGTTAGGATGTGTTCTCAAGCAACATGAGATATTTGAATGGGGCTAGGTACAAACACTTATACACATTGGGTTAAACATTAGTCTACCAATTCAAATTCTTGGGCTAAACTCCCAACTATGCAAGTATGTTACATTAATAATGTTGGGCTTAGATTTATCCTAGATCCAACACTTCATTAAGTTATCTATCAATTAATCTCATTAAGAAATTAATTATACCACAAAAGGCTTAACACTTAAGCTTAATCAATCATAACCAAGCTTATCAACATTATCAATAAATTTCTTAATCCTTTCATACATGATTCAATTAAATTTTAGTTCTCACATTTCATGACACACCAAAATATATATGTGTCCAAAATAAATATTTAAACACTTTTATTTCTAGTTTATAAAAATCTCGGGTATTACATCCTCCCCCCCTTATAAAAATTACGTCCCAAAATTACTACAAGGTTACACAAATAGATGGGGATAGTCCATCCTCATCTTATCTTCTAACTCCCACGTTGCCTCCTCGACATCGTGGTTACGCCAAAGTACTTTTACAGAAGAAATGACTTTGTTCCTTAAAGTTTGCTCTTTCCTATCCAGAATCTGGACAAGAATTTCTTCATATGCTAAGTTCTTCTCCACTTGAATGGGTTCATAAGAAATCACGTGCTTGTAGTCCGCTTGCATGCTGACGCAACACCTGATATGTAAAACGTTATGGATGCGCTCCAACTCGGGTGGTAGTGCAACATTATATGCTACTTCGCCCACTCGCTTGAGTATCTTGAACGGTCCTATGAATCTTGGACTCAGTTTTCCTTTCTTGCTGAAACGGATCTTTCCCTTCCATGGAGATACCTTCAAGAATACAAAACTGCCGATTTCAAAATCTCGGTCTTGCCGATGCAAATCTGCATACTTCTTCTGACAATCTTGAGCTGCCACTAGTCTAGCCCTTATCACTGTCACCACATCCGCAGTTTGTTGTACTAACTCTGGTCCGAGTATTCGTCGTTCCCCAACTTCGTCCCAACATAATGGCGTTCTGCACTTCCTCTCGTAAAGAGCTTCGTACAGTGGCATGCCGATACTCGCATGGTAACTATTATTATACGCAAATTCGACTAAGGGTAGGTGGTCGTCCCAATTTCCCTTGAAGTCCATCACGCAAGTTCTAAACATGTCCTCTAACGTTTGTATTGTCCGCTCACTCGTCTCGTCTGCATCACGAGGATGATAAGCGATTACTTAACCTTAATCGTGTTCCCATCCTCTCTTGCAAGCTTTTCCGAATTTTGACGTGAAACGGGTCTCGATCGAAATAATCAATCGATCTTAAGACTCCATGTCGTGAAACAATCTCCTTTACGTATAGGCTCGCTTAATCGATTCAAACTCATAATTCGATCTTGATCGGTAGAAAATGTGCGGTCTTTGTAAGTCGATCCACGATAACCCAAATGGCATCCAAATCTTTCTGCGTGACTGGAAGTCCTACCACGAAATCCATCGTAATATGCTCCCATTTCCACTCTGGTATTTCCAACGGCTGAAGCAACCCACTCGGCCGTTGATGCTCTGCTTTTTACGCGTTGACAAGTTAAACATCTACTAACGCACTCTGCGACTTTCCATTTCAAATTGGGCCACCAAAAATTTTGCCTCAAGTCTCGGTACATCTTAGTGCCTCCCGAATGAACGGAATATGTCATATTGTCTGCCTCATGCAAAGTTTCTTCTCTTAACTCGGGTACTGCCGGTAGCCACACTCTCCCCTCGAATCTTAAGATACCGTCTTTATCTATTCGAAATTTTTCTTCCTCATTTTTTGTGATCCTTTTCCTGATTTTCTCACACTCTCCATCTTTCTCCCGTGCTTCCTTTACTCTATCCAACAATGTCGGACGAGCTTCCATTGCAAATAACTTCTCTTCAGACCTCTTGGGTCCCTTCACCTCTATTTCCAACTTCTCCATATCTCTTATTAACTCCTCCTGAGTTGTTAGGTGAAACAATTTCTCCCTTCCTTTTTTGCTCAGAGCGTCAGCAACTACGTTTGCCTTCCCCGGGTGATAAAGAATCTCACAGTCATAATCTTTGATTAATTCTAACCACCTTCTCTGACGCATATTCAAATCCTTCTATGTGAAGATATATTTCAGACTTTTGTGGTCCGTGTATATCTCACATTTCTCTCCGTACAAATAATGCCTCCATATTTTTAACGCAAAAACTACTGCCGCTAACTCTAAGTCATGAGTAGGGTATCGTTTTTCATAATCCTTCAATTGTTGTGACACATACACAATTACCTTGCCATGTTGCATCAGCACACAACCCAGTCCCCTATGCGATGCATCACTATACACCACAAATCCTCTCGTATCATCTGGTAAGGATAATACAGGCTCCTCACTTAATCTCTTCTTCAACTCTTGAAAACTCTCTTCGCATTTGTCGATCCATACAAATTTTACCGTTTTCCTCGTCAGATTAGTCAACGGGGTTGCTATCTTAGAAAAATCTTGGATGAATCTTCGATAGTACCCTGCTAACCCTAAGAAACTTCTTATCTCCGTCGGTGTTCTCAGTTGTTCCCAATTACTTACTACTTCGACCTTTTCGGGGTCTACTGAGATTCCATTCTCATCCACCACGTGGCCTAAGAATTGAACCTTCTTCATCCAAAATTCGTATTTTGTAAACTTCACATACATCTCCTCCTTTCGTAGTGCCTCCAAAACAATCTTCAGATGTTCGACATGTTCTTCCTCTGTCTTCGAGTAGATCAAAATGTCATTGATGAAACTACTATGAATTTATCCAAGTATGGCTTGAAAACTCGATTCATCAAGTTCATGAATGCTGCTGGAGCATTAGTTAAAACGAATGACATTACCAAAAACTCGTAATGTCCATAACGGGTTCGAAACGCTGTCTTTGGTATATCTTCATCCCGCACTTTCAGTTGATGATATCTTGTTCGTAAGTTGATCTTCGAGAAACATTTCGCTCCCTTTAGTTGATCAAACAAGTCATCTATCCTTGGTAGCGGATATCTATTCTTGATTGTTACTCTGTTCAATTCTCGATAATCGATACAGAGCCTCATCGATCCGTCCTTTTCTTTACGAATAAAGACTGGTGCTCCCCGAGGAGACACACTTTCGATCGAATGTAACCCTTATCCAAAGAACTCTTGAAGTTGTACCATCAATTCCTTCATTTCTCTACCGGCTCCATACGATACTTGAGCTTTCAAAATCGGTCTTTTAGTTCAAGTCTTGCTAAGTCTATTACGAATTCGATTTCTCTGTCTGGCGGAAGTCCAGGCTGATCGTCCGAAAATACGTTTCGAAATTCATTCACTGCGGGTATATCTCTAATCTCCACTCCCTTTTTCTGAGTATCTACAATGTAAGCTAAATAACCTACACATCCTTTCCTAAACAATTTCTTGGCCTACATCATTGTAACACAACACGATTGCTTAAGCGATGAGCTACTATGAAACACTACCTTAGACTTACTCGGAGTATGAAGGTTCACACACTTGTTTCGACAGTCAATTATCGTTGCATGGTTATATAACCAATCCATTCCCAGTATTACGTCAAATTCTCCCAGTCTAATAGGAATCAAGTTTATGCTCAGTTCATGTTCTCTAATATTTGCGCGACAATTTTGATAAACGTATTCTACATGGATTATTTCCTTATTTGCAACTTCTACGTTTAAGGAATCTTCTAAACGTTCTCGGGGTATACTAAATTTACTAGCAAATTCTTCAGATATACAAAAGAACAGGTGGCACCCGAATCAAATAATACATAAGCATTTATATTATTGATTGGGATTATACCTGACACCATATCCTTCGCAGCCACTGCGTCATGGACGGTCATGTTAAAGGTTCGAGCGGTCGATCAGTTGGGTTGTGCAGGTCCACCAATCATTAACTTGCTTCCTCCTCCCTGGCCTCCGCCAGCTCCACCGCTTCCTTTCTTCGGGCAATCCTTTATCTGGTGCTCTGTCGATCCACAAGAAAAACATCCTCTGATCTTCTTTGGCTTTGGGAAATTTGGCGAGATGTTCCCCTCTTGGCCGCAATTATAGCAAGTGGTCTTCCCCTTCCAGCATTCCCCCTGATGGCTCCTTCTACACTTGTTGCAAGCTTCGGTCCTCTTCTTGAAGTTCCCCTGGTGACTTCCACCTTGGTTATTATTTCTGTTGTTGTTGTTGTTGTGGTTGTTGTTTTCTCATTTTCTCTTTCCAGAATTACTCCCTCCGCTGCTGCTTCCTCCACGATGTTCATTACCGGTGTTCTTGTTCTTCTTCTCCTTATGATATAGACTTAAGGCCTCACTGCCACCTTCCGCAATGACTGCCTTTTCTAACAAGGGCGTAAAGGAATCAATCTGGAAGACTGATACCTTATTATACAACCACGGCTTCAATCCTTGCTCGAAGCGTCTCGCCTTCCTTTCCTCATCCCCAACTTGGTGTTCTGCAAATCGTGCTAGTTCATTAAACTTAGCAGCGTATTGCGCCATCGTCATATCTCCTTGTTTCAACTCTAGGAAATTTACTTCCATCCTACTCTTCATACTCTTCAAAAAATAATTCTCAAAAAACAGTGTTGTAAACCTCTCCCAAGTTATCGTCATTCCCCCGCTCTCTGCTGGTTAGTTTCCCACCAATAGTTTGCTTCGCCCCCGTCATGTATGTGGCAAATACGGTCTTCTGGTCTTCACCCACGCGAGCTATAGTGAAGGCCTTCTCGTTCTCCTTTATCCAGGTCTGCGCAACTATCGGGTCAGTAGTTCCCATGAACTCTGGGGGTCCTACACTCTTAAAATCTTTGAAGGTTGTTACTGGGATAGCTTAGGGAACGAGTGGTACGGGTTTGTTTCTTCCCCTTAGAGCTTCTCCCAATAAATCCACCAGTCGCTGTATCGGATCTACTGGTCCTCTCTCATCATTAACTGACTCTTCTGGGACAGTTATTCTACGTCTGGGCGACATTCTCTATATCACAAAATTTTTCATCTTATTATCTAACTATCATATTTAGATATTTCTCAAATGAAAGAACTAAAAGTTTATAACACGTTTCTGAAATAAGGTCATTTATATTCATATGTCAAATGGTTACAATACACGTTCTTTTCTAGTATACTGCTATAAATGAAAACACATATCCCATAATATCACAAAAGATGGGGACAACACTATCTTACTACCCCTTTAACATTTTTCAAAAATATTGGGGTTACCATTATCTCACATCTTACACAAAAGATTGAGATTACAACAACATATTAACAACACATAATTAAACTATTACACTACTGAGCTTTTCCCCCTAGACTCAATCTAACATCCCACGCTCCACGGCGCTCTGATACTCCTTCTGTGTGATGTGTGCCACCATATCCCGACTTATGGTGTGCTAAAGTCCGCATCCTTGCTTAATGGATAGTGATTTACCCCATCGATCAACCTCTCCATAGCCCTGCGTAGAGCATAGCCCATCTTGTTCATCTTCCTCCTCTTGCACCGCACCTCATCTTCTAGATCCCCCACTCTGTCATTAGAATCCTCCCACTTCTCCTCGAAGTGAATCCTATCCATCACTTCCATCTCTAACTAAGTTCGGAGGGCCTCTTTCTCCGTCCTCTCAGTCAAAACCCTATGTTCCAATTCTTCTAACTTTCCTGCTCGACGTTCCTTGCCACTGATCGGTGAAACAAGGCCCCCATCTGGATCCCTGCCTCCTTACGGTGAGCAATTTCCACCTCCATCTCCTGCATCACTAGTTGCCTCTCAAGAGTCTCAGTCTCTAGCTCTTCGACTCTACTTCCTAATTCCAAAATCTGTTCTTTATACTCCCCTAACATCCGATCCTCGAAAGTAGTCCCGTCTGAGTCCTCCATGGGCTCGGGTTCCTCCTCCATAGGCTCCTCCTCCGGATTAGACTCCTCGGGTAGAGGCACCATCTCCTCCTCCTCATCATCATCATCAATAGGGGCAACTACCGATATAGGCTCCGCTATCAAGGGTGCCTCATAGACTACGTGGATATCACGCAGCTCCTCCTCTACTATTCTGCTAGGTCCTCCCATGTCAGTCATCCTAGAATCACCAACATAAGATAAGACAAACAACAACTCCATCAAAATGTTAAATAAACATAAGTTCATTGTATGGAATGAAGTTACATCTCATAACACACTAAATCCCTCAAGGAAAATTTTACATGAGTTTTATCCCCTTCCTAACTTCTAAGTTTTTCTAAGTTATAATCTAAGGACTCTCGTTCCTAAGGTTTATAACTATAGCTTTGATACCAACCTGTGACGCCCCCAAATCCTGACCGCCACTTGGTCACTCGAATTTGGTTCATCACGTTCTCATGGTAATACCATAACAACTAAAATCATACATTTACAACGAAAGATCTCATTTAGAATAATATACAATGTTTTATTATAATTATTCCCCCAAGTCTCGCAACCTACAGTGCTTAATGGATTACATAATAGTATCGAATAAAGACTTATTACATAATCCTACTTAAGCTTAAACATAGTCTGAAAATAGTCTTAATGCAACATAATAAATTTAAACATAAAAGGGACAAGCTAGTCGGTAGCCTTGCCCTTGTCTTTCCTAGAGACACCTCCCTATTCCGCCTTAACTGAAAGGTTTTAAATAAGCAAGAATGAGCACAAATTGCCCAGCAAGTAATATACAACAAGGGTAAGGAGTTTTATAACACGAGTTTGAATTATCGAAGTATCATCTCGAAGATAGTTCAGGGTTTTAGAATAATATCATGAATAACGACTATCAACAATTCTTGAATCAAATCCTTTGGAATATGAATGATAATTCAATATAGATCAACATATATATAAGAATTCAAAGGTTATCAACGTATCCAACTGGATAAACAATTTATATTGAGTAGTCACCAAGGACTATTGAACATCTACTGGAATCATCAACATTAAACTGATAACCCAAAAGAATTAAGTACGATAGATGATCAGTCTACCATACTCTATGTTATGCATAACTACACAGTACTATTCACGCGTGTGTTGGGGCTTACAACAATATCCACTCCCCTTACCATAAGGGTTGTTCAACTCAGTTTTCAAGATTTCCGCACCAGTCAATTGGTTTGGACAGTTTTATAAACATGCATATAGTCTAGTCGAATCAAATGGCATAGACACTTTCACAATATTCAAGAACAATACCAAGTTCAACATGAATAATATTTTTCTCAAGAGTTTAACATACTAGCTCAATTGAACGAGTAAATAAGATAACTTGCATTTAAAGAGATAAGTTTTGCTTACGACATTCGTCGAATAAAGTAATGCAAGGGTTTAGGATACTTGCCTTAAGCATTGATTACCACTTATAGCGTAAAATCACCTCAATGAACTATATTATCCTATTTATGTATGTATAGGTACTCATTAGTCACATATTTTGACATAAATCTCAACATGCATTTATCACACATATATCTATCCATACACATTAAAACTCATAGATGTATAATTCATAATGTTCTTACTTTTAAAAACCTTAAAAACATTTTAGCAAATTTTAGTCTCATATACTCATTCCATGTTTGTATACGTGAAACATTACTTGAGTTACGCACTAGATTATGTCGTTCACACATACGTGTCAAGGAACTTTTAAACTAAGTTTGGTCTTCTTTATTTACTTTTAATAATCGTTATTGTTTACTCATAACATTTCTATTTCACAAGTTAAGAAAATTTATTGCATCAAAGATTAACCATAATATTTATTAAACCACATAACAATTCTAAATAACTTTTTCAAACCATGCTTACATATATTAGGTTTATTCAAACGTAGCAAGTATAACTCACTACTTAGAAATTTAGTTTAGTTCATGCGTGGGTAACATATATCAAATTGATCATATTTATCAATTAATCCAGTCTTTTCCAAAGTCACGACGCTGTTTCCAAATCCGAAGACATCCCGCCACGTTTGAAGCCGAAGATATCTTTCGAAGTTGAAGATATCATTCTCCGAACCCGAATACATCTCTTCACGTCCGAACCCGAAGACATCTTCTGAAGCCAAAGACATCATCTCCGAACCCGAAGACATCTCGTCACGTCCGAACCCGAAGTCATGTCGTCACGTCCGAACCCGAAGTCATGTCGTCACGTCCGAACCCGAAGATATCTTCCGAAGTCGAAGACATTATCTCCAAACTCGAAGACATGACGTTGTCTCGGATTCCGAAGACATCAGAAACAACTTGAGACAATACTTTATTTACTACAAATAAAATAACCTTCTATCATTTTACTTGTTTAATCAATTTTTCACTTTATTTTATTTATCCATGTCTCATTACATAAATAAAGTATTCTTACTTTACTTATTATTATTATTATATTTTATCTTGTTATTAATCCTATTTTATCTAAAAAAACAAGCCTTGACCCATTTGACCCGACCCGAACTGGACTGACTCAACACAGAAAATGGCCTAGCGCCTAGGCGCTTGAAATAAGCCTGGGTTAAGCGCCTAGGAGCTTCCCAGCAGAAGCCAAAATCCAATTTTTTCAACATTTTGAGTTTTGACCCTTTTTGATTCAATCTTTCATAACTTGCTCATTTCATATCCAAATGAGTTCAAACCACTTCCACTATCTCATAAACTTACATATCTTCAATATTTGATATCTTGAACAATTTTCCAAAATATTTATTTAATCAAATTATTTACTTTTCCAAGCTAAGGTTCTCATGTTAGCTTGTCTTATCAATTATTTTGCTATGAGTTCGTCTTATGCCCGAATCCGATGATTCAACTTGGGTTATGATCATATTTCCTATATTCTTAATATAACATTTTAGAATTACACATATCTCTTACACATTTTAATCACAATTATCAAACTTTCAAGCATACTAAGCTAGGTTTCATGCTCACATGCTTTTACATGATTCATTTTAACTTAGATCACATACCAAGACATATAAATCACATATTCTCCTTCCAATACTCATCCTTATACTTTTAGATCCATCATTATCACACAACACATAAACTTCCCACAATCAAGCATGCATTCTTACTAATATCTACATATACTAACTTAGCTTAACAAAAATAAAGCTAGATTATGAACTTACTTCTTGAAGGCTTTCTTCCTCTTATCCTCTTAGCTAGAAACCTTAAGTAGTTCTCCACCATTGCTTCTCCTTCTTGAACTCCTCTTGAACCATCAAAATTCAAGAGTTCCTATAGGTTTCTTCTACTTCCCTCAATTTCTCTCTAGCTCTTACTATACTACTAATACTTATGAAATTTCAAGTAAATGAAGCAATGAACTAGGATGGGTTATATTTATAGGCAAGGTCTATGTATAAAATACATGTACTAATACTTGGTATAATACTTGTATTTGTACACCCAACTAGTTAATAACCATTGGTAAAAGGTGATTAGGTAAAAAGAATTACCAACTACTTCACCAAATATGTCCTCCTTCATCATGAGCTCACATGGGATTACTTGTAAGCATTTTTCGGCAACAAAAATCAGCACTTAGGTTTAATAGGGCCAAATTTTCGATCATGAGGGGTAGCATCAATATGTTGCACTTTCATTTTATCATTTGTACAATATGCTAGCTTATTGTTACCTTTACACATACATCTCTATACCTATATATATTCCTATATATATAAGTATACTTATCTTATATATGTATTCATATAATCTATGTACATTGAGTTTGTCCAAATTAATATTTGAATTGGGCTAGGTACAAACACTTATACACATTGGGTTAAATATTAGTCTACCAATTCAAATTCTTGGGCTAAACTCCCAACTATGCAAGTATATTACATTAATAATGTTGGGCTTGGATTTATCCTAGATCCAACACTTCATTAAGTTATCTATCAATTAATCTCATTAAGAAATTAATTATACCACAAAAGGCTTAACACTTAAGCTTAATCAATCATAACCAAGCTTATCAACATTATCAATAAATTTCTTAATCCTTTCATACATGATTCAATTAAATTTTTGTTCTCACATTTCATGACACACCAAAATATATATGTGTCCAAAATAAATATTCAAACACTTTTATTTCTAGTTTATAAAAATCTCGGGTATTACAGCTACTCAGTTGCCGTTAAGCACTTGTTCGAAAGAACTGAGTAGCTGAGCAAGCTTTCTCTTTTTCTTAGATCGTAGAGTTGAGCGTTGAGTGTTCTTTAGCATTTTGTTCAATGCTTGCTTAGTTGAATCATCTGCAGATGTTTTGCATATATGTGATTCTTGAAATCTATCCGTTGAAGCCATCCGTTGGACCATTAAATGTGTTAGACATTTTTGAACTTTGATGGAGACTTTTCTGCACATCTTCTGAATTGCATTCTTGCCCACTGACACAGCAGACTGCTTTCTCACCTAACACCTGAAAAGGTGTTTTCCTCTTACCCATGGTCCTTTCCTTAGCTTCTTCAATACATTTCCTTCGTTGTATACTAAGGATATCTTTTGTGCCATTGGGACTGGTGAGGACTTCAACATTTATAACCCATTCCATATTTGTTGGAATTTATCTTTAAACAAATGGTCAAGGCTCAATGCTTCTGACACAGGCAGATGATACTCTACGATTCAGATCGTGGTGTCTTGCCACCTTGGTGCTTGATTCGATGCTAGCAAACGAGAACACTACAATTTCTTTTAAGGATTGGCACACTACGATCTTCACTTGCTTGTCTTGCAGACTCTATGTTTTTGAGAGCACACTACGATCTCTGAGTTGGCTTTGGAAAACGTCTGGACCACTCTACGATTTCTGAAGAGGCCCTTCAAGGCAGACACACTACGATCTTCGATGCTCTACGATTCTGCCTTGGCTTCTGCAATCTCTTGATCAGCTCGATAGACTACGATCTTATTGAAGCCTATCTATTACATTTCAAGACATAGATCAACCTAACATCTTTGATCTCTTTATCTATACATTCATTTACAGAATGATAAACATTAAAAGCTTAGATCAACCTAACAATTTTAATCTATCACTAAGTCCTTGTACATATATTCCTTTAAGGACTTTACATATAATCATGAGCATTTACTTTAAACATCAAATCAAAATATGAACTCTCCCAACAATCTCCCCCTATTTGATGTTGAGATAACCAAGGAGATTTGTTGTCATGATTATCAAATTCTAGATGCAATTGCTAGAAAGTAAATATGACTTAATATTTCAGTGAGCAGTTGAAATTTCTAAAGAATAAGCATGAATTTATTGATATTTGAAGATAGATATTATATTTAAGTTCAGTTACATCAATAAGAATTAAATTTCAACTTATCTCTGTTTCTTTGACCTTTTACCTGGTGGAGGATAGGCATATTCCTCAGCTCTTCTTTTCCTGCTGGCTTCATCTCTCTTGGCTAGATCTTCCAGCTCGCTTTGACTTAGTCTTGGATTGTGATCATGCCTATTCATAAATGCAGGATCTCCAATTGGCATTCTTAGACGTGTGGTGGTTACTTCTTATGAGCTGGGAGTTGGCCCTTGACTCCTTAATGGTTGAGCCATGATAATTTGCTCCTGATCAGATCATTGAGTTTGATGGCCAGATCATGGAGTCTGTTGGTGATACTACCTTGGAGGAGGACTCCTTGATGATTGAGCTAAGAATGTGCCTCTGCCTTTGCCTTGATCTCCTTTCCCTTTATTCTCCCCCTTTATGTCAGCATCAAGGGTTTGAATGTCTTCTGAGAGGCGAGTCACTCCTTGGACAAGCTCGTTGAGTTGACTTTGGGTTTGAGCAATGTCCTCTCGATTCTCTTTGATTAGAGCATCAGATCGAGCTTCCCTTCGTTGGAGGATGTCTAGGACATTGTCAGTCTGCTTTCCTTGGCTTATGAAAAATTCTTGGAATTCTTTTACGGCAGTTTGTAGATTAATGATGTTGTCCAACATAAGTTTGTTCTGGGCCTCTTGAGTCATCTGTAAGACAAGAACAACATCCCTGTGTCTTTTGGCTGCTTGAAAGTGGATCTGATCCCTGTCATTTATGCTCTGAAGCATTTCTTTGATGATCTCCCTAAGCTTCTTTGTGAGCTCAGAGCTTAGGGTGCTTGAGAGACTATTGGCAACATTGATCATTTTAGTCAGTCTCATTTGAATAAGTTCAGTGTGAGCTTCAAGACTGTCATCTATGTCCTTGATCACTTTCTTCGACAAGTCTGACAACTCAGTTTTGGTGGGCAGATCTGAAAGGAGTTCACTGAGTTATGGAATGTGTGGAGGAGGAGGTGCTCTTGTGTATTGATCTTGCAAGGTGTAGACAGCAAGATCAAGGTTGAAATATTCATTTGAGGACGAGGAGGGAATATCTGATGGAGGGGCTTGTGTTTGGGCTTCTTGAGTAGGTGGCTCTACGATTTGAGCGTGTGACTCTACGATTGGGCTCGAGTCAGTAATCGTAGAGATGAGAGGAGATGGGATCAAAATGAAGTTGGGCATATTTGGTTCATCAGCTACAGAATGTTGGGATTCTGCAACTGGGAATTGATTTAGTGCATTGAGGATCACTTCCAACCATTTTGGGAATTCATAGAATTAACTGAAGAATGATGGCGGACTGTGATTAACTTTGAAAGAGATTGGTATAGATAGTACCTCATGCTCATTCCTTGAAGAAGGGCCATTTGTGATTAGCTGTTTGGCAAAGTTGAAGTTGCCTGGAAATCCATGAGGTAACACTGAGATTGCAGGATATGCTTTGAAGCTCCAGAACATGTGATCCCAGGAGTTGAGAATTTGAGCTCTATAGAAAGGCATCATGGGTAGATAGGAGAACAACTGATTGTAGTTAGCTCTCCTATACCCATTATAGCCCACAACTATAATCTCGACCTCATCATCATCTTCTTCTTCTTCTTCTATATCTTCTTTCGAGGATTCCACTACATCAATGACTTCTTTGTGACTTTCTTGCTCTGGTGCTCTCTCAGTTTCTTCAGGAGCAGCTTATGACATAAGTATATCATGAGGCTCCCCCTCAATATAATCATCAAATTGTATTTCAAATAGCTTCCCCTCAGCTGGAGCATTCTCTAGAGTGAGAAATTCATATAGCT
The DNA here is from genome assembly GCA_020205605.1 of Panax ginseng. NCBI lineage: Eukaryota > Viridiplantae > Streptophyta > Magnoliopsida > Apiales > Araliaceae > Panax > Panax ginseng. Next base: position 63,686,910 of record CM035145.1, on the reverse strand, counting down.
CCCCTTCAACTGGAGCATTCTCTAGAGTGAGAACTTTAGGTAGCTCCCCCTCAGCTTGAGCAGTGTTCTCTTATCTTGCTTCGGATATCCCCTTCTCAGTGGCTATCTTTTTGTCTTCTTTTTTAAGTACTCCTTCATTGACAAGGATGTACTTTTTGACCAACTTTTTTCTAGGTTTCCTAGGCTTAGCCACAGCCTTAGAACTCTCTTCATCTTCAGCTCTGAGTGGTCTATCAGTCTGAGAGTCTGTTGCAGCAGCTTCTTTGTGAGAGGCGTCCAGTCTGGTCTCTACAATCGATAGAGACTCTACGATCGAGGAAACAGAAGGACTTTTGGACTTGTGACTATTTTTATTCTTCTTCAGCAGCTGAGAGATGGTAACTTTGTCTTCATCTGCCTCAACCAGTTGTTCTTTCCTTCTCAAGATCCTCAGAGTTTCAATGTTAGAAAGCTCTTGAGGTATATCAGTGGTTGACCCCTGGGGTTCTTCTGCTATTTGAGCCTTCAGCTTTCTTTTACCCTTGCTATTTCTGACTAAAGAAGTGGGTTCTTCCTTATTGATTTCTTCTTCGTCTTCTTTAGTTTCCTTAACAACAGACATGTTTTCCAGAATTCCTGACTCCTTTGCATCAACAGTCCTACCATTGAACTCAAACATCATTCGTACATTCTCTGCTGGATTCCTTTTTTTGTTCTCGAACAGTTGCTGGGTCATTCGTCTGTTCAGATTGATGGACTCTCCTTTATCATCCCCTATTTTATCACCCAGAGCAAACTGTAAGATGATACTTATGAATCGCCCGTAGAGCATCTTTCTAGAGCCCTTTGACTTCTTCGAGCTAAGAATCCATTTCCCAATCCATTCAAGTAGTAGGGCTCCATAGTTAAGCTGTATCCCACAACTGATGGCTGTTATGAGCTTGAGCTGCACTTTGTTTACAAAGTCATGGTCGGAGCTCTTGCAGCATAAAGACTTAACGTATGAAGAAATTCTGATTCAGATTATTGATAGGAAGGAACAAGTCTTGAGAAATAAAGTAATACCTTCAAATAAAGGTAATTTGGAGTAACCACGATCTTCAAGAAGCAACGTGGGAGCTCAAAAAGTAAAATGAAGGAAAAGTTTCCTCATTTGTTTATGTAAGAATAAGCGAGATTCTGGATGACGTAATCCTTATAAGGAGGGAAGAATGTAACGCCTTTAGAAATTTTGGATTTTTAATGAATTAAATTTTTATTTGATTATGTGGATTAAATGAATTTAATTGAGTTATTATGTAAATAAGATACTTGAAGGTCGTTCTATGACCTAGAATGTGTGGATGTGGTTAGTATTCTGGCTTTGTGCTAGAATTAATTGTTGTGAACTATCAAGACGAGAACGAAGGTTTTCTGAGAATGTTTGCGTAAAAATACTATTCATCCGATTTCATTCGGATCTAGGATTTGAGATTCTAAGAAACGCGTAATGTTAGAATATTACGATAGTATGGAATATCCAATAATAATTCCGTTATGGCAAACGAAGTTTTCGCCTGTGGACTTAAAACCTAAGGGTTGAGTATATTGATTTTCGAGAAGGAAATGAAACGTGTGGAAGAAATTGCGTTAGGGTTAAGGCATGTGTTATACAATTAAGATATTATTTAGTATCTATGTATAATATGATGAGTCAATACGGAGTACAATACGATAATCATACTAGTATTATATGGAAAGAATACATAAAGTATACGTAGGGAATACGAGTTATATTCTAGAATTAAGTTAAGACTTAATGTTAATTCATTTGGTTGGATTATGTTTAGCCCAATCAATTGAATGACCAAGCCCAAGGGATTAAGTGGTAAGCCTAAGTCAAGGCCCAATATTAGATTGGTTAAGCCCACTGCAAGAAAATCGAACCGTGGATCAAACTGGTGGGTCACTGAATGGGTAAAACCCATGGGACAACCCATGGGGATGACCCATGGGCAAGATGGGCCGGCCACTTGGTGTGCAAGGCAAGCACATCACTTGGTCACCAAGTATTTTACTTGGTGACAAAGTGGTAAATAAGTAAGGAGGTGGGGAGATGGACAATTTTGCCCCTCATTTGGTTTTCTATGTATACAAAGCTAGGTTGGTCATTTGAAGTTTTTACAAAGCTTGTCCAACATATTTGAGAGAGAGAAAAGAGCTAGAAACTTATAATCCTTCTACTTCCAAGCAAACCATTAGACGTTTATCAAGAACGTTAACTACTTCAAAGGTAAATTCTCATAAACCGTAATCTTCATCTTTTTCGATTTCTTTCTCATAGAAGAATCGTAGATGGGTGGAGCATGTTTATTGAGGAGAGATAAGGATGCCTAGTAATGACCAAATCATTGATAGGTCATGACCAAATAGAAATTGTAAGTGGTTACGTGAGTTAAAACCATAAAAAGTATTGAACGTAAACTTAGTTTTGAATGAACATTTAAGAATTGATATAGCTAAGGAATGTGCCTATTGCTTGGTTAGGATGTAGATATGAAGTCCATGGAGTATTCCATGTGATTTGGCTTAGAGAACATTAGTAACGATGTTATGGCGGATTTTGTGAAAATAGACGTTAAACGTCGAAAACGTATAAAGTCCGGATTAAAGGTCAAAAGTTGCCGTGTGACTTGAAAACGTTGGTTTCCAATGTCAACACGTGAGATAAGGTAATTAAGAGTCGTTGGCGAAAGAATCGTCGCATTCCGACTTATAACGAAGGAAACGAGTATTGAACGGACGAAAACGTTAAACGAACGCTTAAAAATGAACTTAAAGGTGAATTCCGAGTTAACGGATTCAAAAAGGTAAAATTCTTATACGAACATGTAAATGATGTAATTTGTGACTTGTAGGAATTCGAATGGATCAATTCGGATGAAAAATGAACAAATTAGGAAGCCGGGAGTTTCGTTAGGAAACCAAACTATTTTGGCCAATCGGTGCATGGTTCAGTTAGCATGACTAAAACCCAAAGTTTTTACGCGCCTTACCATAGCCGCTTGATTATGGCCGAGAGAAAATAAAAAGGTCTGGAGACTCGTGCCATAGCGCAAGAGTTTGTACATAAAAACTCATGGCCATGCAAATAGCCAAGTCCGTCAAACCTCTCGGAGAGTGGTGCCGTGAACGCCACTAGAATACATAGGATGTCGCATGTTGTAGCCTTGGTGATGAAAAAATGTTGACCAAGTTTGGTTTTATTCCAATTTGGATGTAGACCTAAAGTAAGATATGGGAGGTACTTAATATACATGATAAGACTTACCTTAGATCACTTATAAGTTGTTAAGGTAAGAAGATCTAGTAAGGTTTAATAGAAATTACGAAGAATGTGAAAACGGTATACGTGCACCGGGAATAATGTTCAACTTTGGTAGTTCACCAATAATGATCGAATGTCGGTTTAATAATGACGTAAGAACGTTAATGAAATGTAACGAAATATAGAAAGTTAAATCGACTTTATTAACGGAGTTAATTCAAATAAAACGTAGAAGAGAAAGAAGTTGGTTAGAACCATAAAGTTAGTTTGTTTGATAACTAATTACAGTGTGCTATGTGAATGTATCATGTAGATCCTGTAAAGACTGAGAATAGTTGAATTGTATATTCGAAGACGCTTGAAGGCAAGTCTTTCTTAATGTGAGACCCCAAATTTTATGAATAAAGATTTAATTTTCTCGAAATAATTTTTTAATATTATGGTGTTGATTTGATGTAATGTTATAGTTGTGGGTAATATTTACAAATTTAGCAAAGTAAGCAAGTGGTTGTATAATATTCGATTGGTCGGGGAATATTCTTTTTGTCGGGGAATATCCGTACGACGGTACAATCATTGGTGGACCCCACAACAGAATTATTGTTGGATAGAGAAAACGACAAAAAATACTTTATGAAAATAACTACGAAGGTGTTACCGTTAAAACTGCTGAACTACCCAGTAAAAAAATACAATGAATACGCCGTGTAGTTGCACAAGAGAGACACTGCAGTATTGATTATTGATGCTTACGTGAGAAGTCACTCAGTTATACTCAATTATTGCTACGAGAAATTGCGCATATCTCTCTCATATTATTGATTCAATTATTATTACGATCATCTCGCATAACATGATATATTGTTCAATCGGGTATTCAGGACACTTTTCGTGTTGGAGTACTATTCATGAGTTACTATTCACAAGTTACTATTCATGAATTACTATTCACGAGTTACTATTCATGAGTTACTATTCACGAGTTACTATTCATGAGTTACTATTCACGAGTTACTATTCATGAGTTACTATTCACCCGTAAGATATATTTATTTTCGATCCAAATCATTTTTGGGTACAATATTATTCCATGAGGAGATGTGCTAATTTTTCAGACCGTTGGTTGAAGATATAATAGTAAATCAATATGGACCGCTGGTGGAAGTTATAATAGTAAATCAATATGGATCGCTGGTTTAAAGTTTTAATAGTAAATCAGTATGGACCGTTGTTTTAAGTTTTAATAGTAAACCAATATAGACCGTCCATTTAATAGTAAATCAATCTGGACCGTTCATGAATTAGTTACTATTCATTCCATTTTTCTATAAATAGAAGCTCATTCCTTCATTATTTCTTACGAATTCACTAAAACTCTAGAGAGAGAATTATAAGAGAACCTATAGAAAAGTATTCTTCTACTTCCCTACTCTTATATTCAGTTTTTTTTACAGTAAGGGATATTATTTGTTGTACTCGTAAGGGGTATTATTTCTTTTGTATTCATGAAGAGAACTTCTGTTATTCCATTATTTATTATTCTGTTGGAATAACCTGTATACGTGGGCTACCCTATACATGGTGACATTCTTCTAATATTCTGTCTTTATTATTCTCGCTTAATATCCTCGTCTGCAAGCGCTTACGCGGACTCGATTCCATTATTTATTATTCTCGTCGAATATCCTCGCATGCATGCGTTCTGCAGGACCCGGTTCCATTATTTATTATTATGTGGAATATCCTGTGCATGCGTTTATGCTTTAACTCGGTTCCATTATTTATTATTCGCATTTAATATCCTCATGCATGCGCTTACGCCGGGACCGTTCCATCCTTTATTATTCTCATTGGAATAACTCCGCCTGTCAAGCGATCTATCGCATGCATGGTGATTTCTTTTGTTATTCCATTCTTTATTATACTCGATTGGTTAAAAACTTTGACTTCTATACCCATGAAATTAGTGGAATATCTTTGATATTTGCGCTTCATCCAAATCTTTTTCATGGAAATATTCTTCCGAACATTCTTGAATTTTACTCTACAAAGCAAAGATCATGTTGACACTTTGGGCGTTATCGGTTCCCTAGATAAATTAATTCTTGAACTTGTTTTATTGAATTTTTATATCATTGTCATCATCCTCATGTTTATATTTTGTTGAAAGTCATCTCATGGCACATAGTGCATAGATGGACTTGGTATGATTATGACCGAGGATTATTCGGTGTAATCATAACCGTAATGTTACAAATGATGTGGAAAAAGTCCTCACCGCCCGTAGTGCATTGATGGACGCTTTTTTGTATGATTATGGCTATGGATCCTCTTTGGTAGTAAAGAAAGATGAATTGTTTTATGGCATGATCGGGATCGCTGATGAAAACATGATTATCTTTGGTAGTAGTGCATGGATAATTCATGGTCGTGATACTAAAGAATATCCTCGGTAGTAGTGCGAGGGTGATTCGATGATGTGGATTATTTATTAAAATCGAGTCCCAAAGAATAAAAGTGATGAAAACCTTTTAAATCATAGAAGATAGTAGATTTTATTCTCTACTTGACTCTTTTAATGGATTGCTTGTTCACTGCAGCTTAAACTTGATAGTTATTATATTTTATCGGTTTAACATCGTTTGAAGGCTAACGATAAATTATTCTGCATTATCTTAGTCATAATATTTCTTACTGGGCTAGCTCTGCTCACCCTTTCTTTCACCGTTTTCTCTTGTGAAATGAGAACGTGGCGGACTAGTCGGAGAACAGAGTGATGGTCCTAGATGGTGCATTAGTAGTCCTCACTATTCTGTGAAATAGTGTGATAATAATTGTAATGAGGACTCCTTTTGAGTTTGTATAATCTCTAGTAGACAATATTTGAATTCAAACTCACAGTTTATGTTTTGTCATATTGTACACGACAATTGTATTTTTAAGTTGTATTTGAATTCTGTACCATGTATCTGGCGACTCAAGATAGGTGATGTATACCTAATTTTGGGGGCGTCACACTTAACGCTTGCCTAACCTTCATGTTAGCTAAGTTTTTACGTGATGCATGTTATACAATGCATGAATGGTAAATAGGAAAGAGTCGATGCCTGTTTTATTCTGGCTAGACAAGTATTGGAGAGTTGATTGATTTGTTTACAAGTCTATTGATATAGAACTGTTAACGCTATCCTATGCCAAGTATTTGGTATGGATGAGAAGGTAAGTTTGTCTATGTACAAACAAAAGTATTTTCATCGATTATTCGATGGGCACACGAGGTTGCCAAATGTTGAATGTAAATACGTTTAATGTAAGAGTGTTGATCAATATAGAGTATAATAGGCTGATCACCTAGAAGTGCTCGTAAGTAAAGACGGGTGGATGGCCTTAGTGCCGTATATCATTTTCAAGTATGAAAACGAAAAGAGTATGTACCTAGTCTATTGACCGATTCATCATTCCTAAGCTAATATTTATGCTCTGGAATTGCTGTATGAGAAGTATTAGTCAAATGTTTCATAATGCTTCGTAGATAATTGTTCAGATATGGAAATAAAGCATGTATTTGTTGATGTAAAATTCATATGATTCAGTGTTAAGACTTGCTGAGCTAGTTATGCTCATTCTTGCTTGAACCATATGTTTGCAGCTAAAGCCCAACGAACTGAGAGTTCTAAGAGAGATAAAGGCAAGGCTAAGATGGATAATTAATCGTCCTATAATAGACTAGAATATTTGTATGTAATATACTTATAAAGAGCAACGAATGTATTCGGTTATGAACCTGGGGGAAAGGATTTATTACAAATGTAATACAAAGATAGTAATTACACTCATTTTGTTGTTATCTTAATGGAATGATTGTATGGATTGTAGTATCGTGGAGCAGCATCTGTCGGGTTGGAAGATACTCGGATTTGGGGGCGTCACAACTACCGGTTTGTCTTGTCTGGGATGACCTTTGATGCCTCCATCCCAGCTGGACTTGACTTCGGTTCACAACAAAATCGGGCAAGGTGACCTTCTCTTCCACAATTGTAACACGTTTTGGACTGCTGCGCATAGTTTGGACTGATGTGTCCCTCCCCTCTGTATTTGAAGCATATGATAGGTGGTCGTTCTCCTTCCTTAACAACGGGTGTTGTTGTTGATGTCTTTCCATCATTGTTGAATCTCCTCTTCTTGAAATGTCCATTCTTATTATCTTGGCCATGATTACCACCGAAGTGGTTACCATTTCTGGCATGTTGATTCCCTCCACGTTTGTTGTCACCGCGTCTATGACTGCCACCACTGGTATTATCATTTTGTCGGCTGCTTTCTCTTGGTTGGGCTGACTCGTTATCGCGCTCCAATAACTGATCCCTATTTACAACATCTGAATACAAACACAATTTATGAGAAATTAGAAATTGACGTATCTCGAGTTTCAAACCTCTTAGAAACATCCGCGTCATTCTCTCCTCATTATCAACCAAGTGAGACGCAAATCGGGACAACTCGGCAAACTTATCTTTGTACTGTGACACGGTCATATTGTTCTGCTCCAACTTGATGAACTCTACCTCTTTCATGTGACGAATACTTTCGGAAAGTACTTGTCGTTGAATAGTTCTTGGAACTTCTCCCAAGACATCTTCAAGCGGCAGTTGAGTACGCTTTCTACCGATTCCCCACCGAATTTTGTCTCTCCTCGCAACATAAAGGTGGCAAAGGAACCTTTTGCTCCTCGGAGCATCCCAAGACATCAAATATCTTGGTGATCTGCTCTATCCACGCTTCTGCCTTAAGTGGTTTTGGCTATCTAATAAACTCCGGTGGTCCCAGCTCCTTGAACTGTTTAGCGGTGACCGTCCGAGAGTTTCCAGTGTTTCCACCTACATTTTGGACAGGAGCCGCTCTCGCCTGATGTTGCATAAATTGCATAAAACCTCTGAACATTCCATTGTTCATCATTTGGTCAATGTTGTTGTTTGCATGAGGATTGTCGCCTTCCTGATGCACATTATCCTGATTATTGATCTGTGGAGACTCAACGGTCTCCTGTGCTCCATTGCTATTCTCAATATTCTCGGATGTCATTTTCAGATACTGCCACAAAACAAGGGTTAATTGACATGCAACATATTATCTCTATACTCTGACTGACCAATTAAATACCAAATAAACTTAGGTAGGTCATACTAGCAAAGGAATTCCCCGTCTCTCCCCTCCTAGTTCTAGTCTCACATCTTAGCCAGAGATCATATCCCTAAGCTCTGATACCAACTGTGACGCCCCCAAAATAGGTATACATCACCCATCTTGAGTTGCCAAATACATGGTACAAAATTCAAATACAACTTAATTATACAACGATGTGTAAAATACGACAAAACATAATCTAAGAGTTTTAATAAGAATATTGTCATCTAGACAATATCCACACTCAATGGAGTCCTCATTACATTTATTGTCACACTATTTTATAGAATAGTGAGGACTACTAAAACAACCATCCGGACCGTCAATCCGCTCCTCGGCTTGTCCCAAATTATATTCTCATTTCAAGAGAAAAACGGTGAAAGAAAGGGTGAACTCAACTAGCCCAAGAAGAAATATTATGACTAAGATAATGCAAAATAAATTATCCTTAGCCTTCAACAAAGATAACAACCGATAGAATATAATAGACAACAAGTTTTAGATCAACAATCTGCAATGAATAAGCAATCCATTAGAAGAGTCAAGTAGAGCATAAAATCTACTATCTTCTATGATTTAAAAAGTTTTTCATCAACTTTATCGCTGAGACTCAGCTTAATAAATAAAAATCGAATCATCCCTGCATCACGGCCAAGGATATTCATGTAATCATCAACGATCATGATTATACCGAATAATCCCTGGTCATAATCATACCAATAATTGTCCATCAATGAACTACAGGCCAATGAGGACTTTCACCACATCAGTCGTCACATTACGGTCATGATTATACCGAATAATCCTTGGTCATAAGTATACCAAGTCCATCTATGCACGTAAGCCAGAGATGACTTTCATCACAATATAAGCATGAGGATGATGACAATGACATAATAATTCAATAAAATAAGTTCAAGATAAATTTTAAAGATTTATAATTTAATTTATCCAAAAATCAATAACGTTAAAATTGTCAACATGATATTGCTTTGTGGAGTAAAATTCAAGAATGCTCAGAAGAATATTTCCATGAAAAGATACTGGATGAAGCGTAAATATCCAGGATATTCTACTATTTTCATAGAGTATAGAAGCCAAAACTTTAACCAACTGAATATAATAGAATATATGAAATCGCAAAATGGATTTTTGTCTATCATGCGGTAATCCACGTGATGCATCATTTCCACAATTTAATAAGGAATGCATACGAAGGATCATTCACCATGCATGAGGTAGTCCACATAGATGTGTTATTCCAATGTAATAATAAAGAATGGAATAACGTAAGAATTCACTGTGCATGCGAGTCTCAAGATGTAGACAAAGTTATTCCAATGTAATAATAAAGAATGGAATAACAAAAGAATTCACCAGTACATGCGATAGACCGCATGCATACGAGTTATCCCAACGAATAATAATAAAGAATGGAATAATGTAAGAATTCACCGTGCATGCGATATACCGCATGCATAAAGTTATCCCAATGTAATAATAAAGCATGGAATAATGTAAGAATTCACCAGCATGCGATAGATAGATCGCATGCATGTTATCCCAATAGAATAATAAAGAATGGAATAACAACCCTTACGAGTATTGAAAGAAAATAACTCTCTTCATGAATACAAAAGAAATAATACCCTTACCTTTGAAGAAACCGGATCTTTGGAATAAATGAGGTAGCAGACTTCTCTTCTTCTTTCTCTCTATAATAATTGCTCTTGTGAGACTTAGTGAATTGTTGAGAATGAAAGAAGAATGAGCTTCTATTTATAGGAAAATATAGTTTTGATAATTGCACGTTATAGGGCTCGAAATATTACAAAGATAATACCTTCCTCTTTTCTTCATTTTTAATTTAGTCCTGCAAGTATTATCAAACTTACACCACCTCCCCTAATAGTAAATAATGTGAATTAATAGTTCATTAATGTGACTTAATAGTATAATCATGTAAAAAACTAATTACAATATAGTACCTTCATCTATACCTCCATTTTTAATTTAGTCATGCAAGTATTATAAATTTTGCACCAACTCCCCTAATAGTAAATCATGTGAATCAATAGTACACACATGTGAACACATAGTTATAAGCATGAGAATTAATAGCAATTAATTGCTCATTTATCCCAATTGAATTACCCGATTGGTCAATATAACCTCTAGACATTAATTATTATCAAAATAAATGTCTATTTCCACTAACATTAATAATTCCCACACAATGGAACTATCAATTTCATCTTTAATCAACACGAACTTATTCATCATTAATATTATAACTCGCAATATTTAACAACCAGGTCATTCCCAGGAAAGAGGGGGCTTTCCGATAAGGATTTCTCCTTATTGGCGCGTAATTAGGTGACCAAACCTCTCCTTGACAGAACTTCTAGACATTGTCAATATTGCAAATAATAATATAAATAACTTTGTCGTCGCAATTATTGATTAAATAATATAACATATTATGCAATGATCTTCGTGACAATAATTGAATCAATAATATGAGTGATATGATGCATCAATTCTTCAGAGCAATAATTGAGTATAACTAAGTGACTTCTCACGTAAGCATCAATAATCAATACCGCAAGTGTGCTACTACGCAACCACGCCAGACATCGTACTTTTACTATCGGGTAGTTCAACAGTTTTAATTGGAAACACTTTTCATTTATTATTTTTATAAAAGATAATTTTGTCATTTTCTAACTACGACAATACTTCCGTTGTGGGGTCCACCAATGATTGTGCTTGCCGCATTTAATATTCCTTGTTAAAACGAATATTCTCCTACCAATAGAATATTATATAACCACTTGCTAACTTTGAAAAATTTGTAAATATTACCCACAACTATAACATTATATCAAATCCACACCATAATATTCAAAAATATATTTCGAGAAAATTATTCTTTATTCATAAAAGTTGGGGTCTTACAATGCATGCTAAACAAGATGAGACAAAAATAACAAACCCCTCAATGATTTTATATTAAGTCATAAGCGTTCAAAGATATTTGGAATATCGAACGTCGCCTTCTAGCATGATAAAAATAATAGAGTATCAATTAATTATTATATGTTGTGTTACCACAAGGGTTATCTTAATTTTTTGAGATGTTAATTTTATCACATTTGATGCTTATAAAGAAAATTGAACAATGTTGTTTTGTTGTGTCACCACAAGGACAATATTTTTCTTTTTTGAATATATGGAAGTGCTAGGTTGGACTTAACTTAGATAATTTTGATTCGGATGTGCCACCACTTGATCAAAATAATGTAAGAGGCAAAATAAAAGGAGTTGCATGATGATGTAATTAACAAGAGTTGTCTACCTATTTATTTATATATAATTTGTTGGGTCACCACAAGGCTATATACATTTGAAATGGAATCTTTATTCTCACTAGCAAATCTTTAATTAGATTTTGTCGAACTATATAAGTGGGGGTAATATAGTTTGATGAAAATAGTGGGAGATACCAATTTAAAAAAAGACCTAAATTTATCTTGGTAATTAATTAAAGAATGTATGCTAAAATGTTGTTAAATTACAAATTCATTTACAGAATTTTACAATGTCTAAATTACTATCACTGCGAAGTATATTAGATGCTAAATTAATCGGACCAAATTAAATGGATTGGTTAAGGAATTTGAAAATAGTTCTCATGGCTGAAAAGCTATCTTATGTTCTTAATACGCCAATCCCTGCAATGGTTGTAGACAATGCCTCTGAGGAAGTGATTGTAACTTTTAGAAAGTGGCAAGATGATGCATAATTGGCTCAATGCATCATGCTCGCATCCATGAGTAACGAGCTTCAGTATAAGCATGAAAATATGGATGCTCCTACTATACTCATGCACATCAAGTAGTTGATGGTGAGGAAAGTAGGACTAATAGATATCAGATATCTAAGGAGCTCTTCCGATCTAGAATGACCAACGACACTACTGAAGATGCACACATGTCCTAAACATGATCAATTTGATTGAACAATTAGGACAACGAGTTTTGTCATAGATGGAGAGTTGAGCCAAGATATGATCTTATAGTCATTCTCAGACTCATTCTCACAATTGTTATGAATATTTCATACAACAAGCTAGATATCAGCCTCGCTGATTTGCTTAACATGTTGAAAATGCTGAGAATCACTTTCAAACCAAGAAAGACCAAGTCTTATTGGTAGGGGCCAAGGATCTTCTTAAAAGAAGAACGTTTCAAAGAAGGTAAATAAAAAGGTAAAAAACAAAGGATAATAAGAACAAAACGGATCACGGATAGCAAAGGAGTTTGCTTCCCTTTGCAATAAGCCCAGACACCTTGAAAAGAAATTACGAGAAGCATCTTGCAGAGCTAACGTATAGAAGCATAGTGAAGTTTCGATTATAAATACAATTTTGTACATAATTAAAATAAATTTTATTTAAGTCAAAGTTCTACTTAGGTATTGGATACCACTTTGGTTATCATAAATATAGATTTATTTTTTTTTTGCTTAAATTAGATCAATTAAATAAATAAAAGATGGAGTACAAAAACCGCATGGAAGAAATACCCAACCGAGAAAAAAGCAAGGACATTATAGGACGAGACCTATGATGTAAAGACAATAAAAATTACAGGCGGATGCTGACAAGATAGCCAAAAGACGAAGGAAAAATCGCATCGAACCACGAAAACAATTGCTCAACCACTTAGCTTGACGAAACACCATCCGAAGCCACCTGTGACCGAAGCCTAACATGACGAAGCCATGCCAGAGCCGAAGCCTCATAATAAACCATCTGGTCGAAGCCCCTCATCCGAAGCCTCCCTTTGCCGAAACTCGAACCTGACCGAAACCACAGAAGCCCACCTAGCCGAAGCCCCAACTGGCCGAAGCCTCAATTTGCCGACTGCCATGCCGAAGCCCCACCCTCTCGAATCCCCACCTAGCCAAAACAGAACCGAAGAACCCCACCTGGACGAAGCCACAGAAACCCCACTGGGTCAGTAGTTCCACCTAGCCAAAGCAGTAACCGAAGAGATACCATTGCTAGACCACCATTGCCGAAGCAGCACCAAACATTGATGGACAAAAAAACAAAGACCAAACAGTCCAAAACTTGCAGATCCAACCAGATAAAATTGCAACAGTAAGACTGATTATGATTACAATATAAGATGATGGAAGCAAGCCTTAAATTTAAGCTTTTGAAATATAACATGATTGTGGAGGCGACATTTTATAATATGGATAATATCACGAAGAATGACCTAAATAGGAGTAGCCTTGTTAGAGAAAATCCTAGAATTACGCTCTTGCCAAATCAGATACACAACAGTAGCAAAGCCAAAAAGTAATAAACCATGCTTGAAATTGGGGCCAGAGCTACAACAAAGAAAATCAGTGATTGAGGATTAACTTCAACTCATCCCTCTCCAGCCACAATGCCTAAGGATAGCGACCAAAAGCTGAAAGGAAAATCTACATTGGAAGAAGAGGTGATGAAAGGTTTCCCTCTCAGTAGAACAAAGGACATAAAGGGGGTTCACTTCCATACCAAACATGATAAGCCTATCAAGAGTCTGAAGCCCTTTATGGAAAGCAAGCCAAAGAAGGAAGGAGTACTGAGGAGGCACCATGCTATGCCACACCATATTATGTCACCCCACAGTCAAACCCACTTTGCGAATAGAACACCAAAAATTAGAGGTTTTAATATCCTTAGCCCTGGTGCCATCCCAGAGAATACCATCCTGAGTATCAAAGTTATATATCCTAGACATATCAAAAGAATTTCGAAAATCAATAAGATTATTATGGTTGGATGAGGGGAGGACCCAACAAGAGTTAAGGATGATTCGGTTGACTGAGGTAGCAGGACCAAGGTCTGAGTTAATAATTAAGGGAGAGTGAATAGAAGTAGCGAGAGGAGAATGACTTAACCATGGATCAAACCAAAGACTAGTACGAGCACCATTACCAATAGAAAAGGAAATGTACTTGCATGCAATAGTATGAAGTTTGAGAACTTTCCTCCAAATCTAAGAACAATCCAAGGTGTCAGGAATAAGCATGTGAATGATATTCCTATTTATATATGATTTGATTTTGATATATATGAATGAATATGCAAGTATGCTTGCATTAAGAAAACCTGTAAAGTCCTTTGATAGATAATAGGAACATATGTACAAGGACTTAGAATGAATTGATCAAATGTGTTAGGTTGATCCTACATAAGCAAAACAGCTTTGTAAAGTCCTTAAAAAGAAATGATGTACAAGGACTATAAATGTAGAAAGATCAAGCTTGTTAGGTTGATCTTATAATGTAATAGATAGAATTGTCGATCGTCGAAGCCTGCACTGTAAATCGTGAGTCCGCCAGAAAAGTCAAGGAAAACTCGAGAGCTATCAAGGCGTAATCGTGATGCTGCAAGATAGTAGATCTCGGAGTTAAGTAGAGACCCGCCGAAGAAACGAGGAAGGATCATAGTGTGTCGAGAAGAACTTTCTCGGAGCCGTAGTCTGCTAAAGAAGTTATGTTCAGAATCGTAGAGACAGTCTGTCTACGAGCCGACCGAGCATCTGCCGAAGCCAAGTCAAGAATCGTAGACTACACTCAGAGTCGTAGAGTCTACTGATCATATCAAAGGCAGAGATCGTAGTCGATCAAGATCAGATGAAGACAACTAGCATAAAGAAAGAAATTATAGAGTGTCAAGATCTAATCTCGGAGTCGTAGTGTATACATGCACGGTAGAAGTTGAATCGTAGAGTCTTGCGAAACTAAGGCCTCAACAGATGTGCTCATAAAAGAAAGAATCATAGAGTAAACAGATTCTCAACAAATGAGCACTCCCAAATATCAAAGTATGAAGCCTCTAGTCTAAGGCAGTAGTTACATCCAACTGAAAGGAAACCGAGAGAGCTCAATGAATGGCATGAAAGCTAATAGAAGATCTAAGCACTAACCCAATCGACTTTCGATTGAGTTGTGAAGCCATTCAAGTTGAAGTCTTCCACAAGCTGATCAGAAGAAGACTTCAATCAAAGTAACTGACAAAGGAAAGTCAACAAGTGCAGTAGCTGTCAAGAAAATAGAAGACAACAATCTTGGAAGTATCCAGGATCGTAGTGTTTTCCAAACAAAGAAGAAACTGATAGAGTGTACACAAAGATACTGATTAGCCTATGAAGAACAAGGCTAAAGTGATTAAGCATTGGGTCACTCCATTGATGATAAGTGAACGTGAGATCATAAGGAGAAAGCAAACTGGGCATACCACAAATTTGAAGTGTCTTTCTTTTGAAGGGCCGAAATAAGGAATCAAGACATCGATGATCGATAGCATTCGAGGCAAACACTAGTATTGAAGCACTGCACAATAGAAGGAAGAGGTGTTCTACATTGAAGATCAAATGAACACTCTTCAGGATCGTAGTGTTGTCTCAACTTGTCAATGAGCAACATTCAACAAGACTACAATCAGGTCTAAGAAAATATGCATCAGAATTGTAGAGTTTGTTCAACTGGAGATTGAAGCATTGGCAATAGTTCAATCTGAAGATTGATATTCGAACAGAGCTTGTTGAGAGCATCGATGCAAAAGGACAACCTTTGATCTAGAAATCAGAAGGATGAAATAAAGTTGATTACATGCCCGAGACATCAAAGTGACATCTCTGACGGGGTAGGTGAAATAGTAGATTACAGTGTCAGAAAGTCATAAAGGAGATGTCATGTCACATCTGCAGTTTACAGAAATAACTCGAGATCTGCGAAGCAATTCAAATAGCTTTCAACGGCTATATACCAACGGGAAGATTTGGAAGGAGTATAAATCAACAAGAGATTCAAAGATCAAAAGTTGGTGATGATTGGTAAGTTGCAGAATCGTTGAGTTGTTAGAATGCTATTGTTGACTCTACGAGTTCCACCAGAGCTTAACAGAACAAGTCTCAGTGATAGTGAGACTACGAAGGTGGAAGTGAAGCAGCTTTGAAGAATGACTTGAACAGATTAAAGCTTCACTCACCAAAGATGAGAATGCCACTGAAGATGGCAGCTAAGCTGAGAGCCGAGAAGGACAAGAAGATAGCATTCAGAAGAGTGGCAGAGCATAGAGAAGATCTAGAGAGCCACTCTACGAATCACCATGGACCTAAAGCTGAACCAGAACAAGTGCAGAACCATGTCTGCCAACCAGTCAAGAAGGGTTCAGGGAATGGTGATGGTGCACAGCTGACATCAAATGAAGATGAGTAGAACAAAATGAAGATCAGCTGCACCAAAGAAGATGTGATCTAGACTCGAAGCAAAATGAAAAGAGGACCACACCAAGATGCTAAGTACAAAAGATGTTCAAGCTTAAAGACATCTTAACAACTCAGCACCAACAACAATAACATTAACAACAACAAGAAGTCAGGGCCTGAGGGGTCCTTGTCCGGAGGGACTAAATGAAGTTCCAAGCCTGCTGGGCTTTAAGAGTTCCTAGGGAACTAGAGGAGTTCCAAGGCTGCTGGCCTTGAAGAGTTCTTAGTGAACTGAAGTTCCAAGGCTGTTGGCCTTGAAGGAATCTTAGTGATTCAGGGTGCTGCCATTCCTTAGTGGAAATCCTGCTAGTTGAAAGTAGAAGAGTGAATTAGGAGCTTGAGTCTCTGAACCACTTAAAATCCCTTGTGTCTTTTACTTTATGTTATTTACATTATGTACTTAACTGCTATAACTGCTATGCATATATTAACTATTTACAACTTAACTAACTCTAAGAACAATGTATATATGATTATGAATATATCAATAAGGGTATCTTTTATTTATTCCGATATGCTTGGAAAGATTCTTATTTTTATCATATGCTAAATCATTAGCAATACAAAATAAATGAGAAAAGTATTTTAAAATAAAAAGGATCTATTCAACCCCCTCTTCTAGATCTATTGTGTGCATACTGGGAACTAACAATTGGTATCAAAGCAGGTTCTCATGCTATATTCAAAAATTAATCGCTTTGAGTTTGATCCCAGGCAAAAACATTGTTCTAAACTTAGTTTAGTAGTAAGTCACTTGTAAATGCAGATGAGCTCACACGTTGGAAATATTGTGTACAGGTAAATGTGTGTATACACCTGAAGCTACTTAGATTGGTCCATGTTCTTAAATGCTATGACAATAAGACCAATCCTTGTCCGTAGTCAATCTTGCAGTCTGAAGACCAGGTGAGAAAGCTCAAGAGACATCAATAGCAAAGAGTCAAACATCCACCAGCCTGAAAGATGAAAAGGCCATATATGCTAAAATGTGTTTATCCAAAGAAGAAAGAAGAACTTTTCAAATATGTATTTGGCCAACCAGTAGCTGGATGTGAACCCTGTGGAATCAAGGATGTCAAAGAACTAAATATGCCAAGATTCTATTAGCCTACATCTTCAAGACCATGATTGATTGATTGAAGGACAACTGGAGCAACAAGATGTCAGGAGCAAATGAAAAACTATGCACATCAATGCCTAACCTCAGTATATCTAAGTTAAATGACTGTTAAGGAACTGACAGTAGAAAGGTATGATTCCTCATTAATATAAATGTGTACATCATGTTGCATCACCTTATGCACTATAAAAATATTCTATCAAGAGACCATACTCTACCTAATAAGGGGAAGAGAGAAAGTACACTGAGGTTGGAAAAACAAATGCTAACAAACTTTCTCTCCAATCCAAGTTTTAGGTTGAAGATTACATCTTAAAAGAAGTCTGAAATAGGTCATAAGCATATCATGATTTAATTAATCTTAAGTGGAGTAATCTTTGCTGATGGGTTAGTATGTATGTACAAACCTATTTTCTAGGTTTTTGATAACACATAGAGTATGATCAACTCTACAAGAGTATCTTGAAGATTTGTAGAAACTAATAACCTCCACGAATCAACTAGATACAAATAAGTCATAGAGTTGATTCTCACTCTGTGAACATTTAAACTCTGTGAACATAACCAAGCAAATGATGAAACCATCAAAGGAAAAAGAGTGGTTTATTAAAATGATTAATCTTATACACACTCATCATCACGCATCTTAAGATATCATATCTAAATTGGATACATGAATTAATATGATTATTGGTGATCAATATGATGATTATTCAAATATATGAGGAACATGGATTTTGAAAACTAACTTGGCAGGACCAACTCAACTGTGGGTAACACAAATAGAAATCTATCTACCCTGTAGGTGCTTGGTCTATCTGACCACACTAAGGAATGCTAAAGTAGAAAACTTCAGTCAGGAATATTCAACCAACAGAAGGCTTAAGATCATTCATAAATGATTTTGATAAAATTCCTATATGTCAAAAAGCACGTCCTTGAAGACCCATTGAGCTAACTTTGAATGAAGCTCATAGCTCTTGATCTTTATATGAAAGCGAAGCTATTTAATCTAAGATGAAAAGGGTCTTATATGCTCAATCATGCAAATTATATCATATGAGAAGAATCCTCAAGGAAGTTCACATTAGAGATCATCGAGCATTAATCACGAGGAACTCATTATGGAAGTAGAACACCACAAATACACACTGACAAGGAAGACTACATTCGTAGTGCTGTTAAATGATCGTAGAGTTATCAGTCCTGAAGATATCCATGTCTATGATATAAGGAGATTTAATTGATAGTGATGATTCCAGTCAGAAGGAGATATGCAAGACTGCCTTCTGATACACATGAAGAAGAAGAACTCACATCTCTCTGAGAAGACAGTATCAACCGTGGGTGTGCAGTGATCTGCTAACAAAGAAGCAACACTAAAATATCAGAAATATACTATAAAGCAATGTACCAGTTACAGAGTCCCAAAACTTTGTGGCTGATAAACCAAATGAAGAACCATAGTCAGTAGGAACATCTCAAAACATACTACTGATAACCTTGTCAGCCACCCAACTCAAAATCATGAAGCGCCTACAAATTAAACACATGATCGTAGTATAAGAGCAGGAGGACACCACCACGATTACAGCCAATGCAAATGTCTAGAGTTGGTTGATGAACTCCTCAGCAGAAAAGGTTAAATGAGATATCAGTGCTAACCAGTTCTATAGTTTTTCATCTGGAAAGTGCCTCAGGGACAAACCTGACCCTTAGTTCACTCTAAGAGGTTAGCCCTTCCTGAGCTACCTTAACCAGAAGGAATGTTTAGTAAAGTTCATCTCAAGGACCAAGACAGTCAACGACTGAAGAGTGAGTTTAAAGAGAACTCAACGATTGTAGTGTCTCCTCAACGATCATAGTGCGACCTCAACGATCGAAGAAGCAGACTCGATGATCGCAGACTTCCCAGAGGGTACACTAGCTCATGAGGAGCTCTGAAGAACTAAACAAATGCTCAACTATTCAGATCATGAGGAGATAAGTTCGAATACTGGTTGGAAAGATGTCATGCAGACTCACCCTTAAAGAAGAGTGCCCAAACCTTCATAGAGTACATCAGTGGATGAGCTATGCAGTTTTAAGATAAGGATTAATGACAAACCATCCACTGCAGCATCTGTCAGAAGAAGATCCTTGAGTTAACAAAGAAAAATATAGAGTACATATCTACCTCACCAAGCTACTCTATTAACCAAAAAGGTCAACGGTCAATCCACGTCATTGATGCCTATTTTCTTAAAAGAAATATCAAACTAAAAAGTTTATGGGGAATTATAGTTTATTACTGGGCATCGTGCAACCAATGGCTGGTTGACACATCACAGCTAATGCAGAGTCAGAAGGAACTGCCATAAAGATAAATTTAAAATCTACAAACAGTTATCAAAGGCTGTCGAACCTCTCTCCCTATCTTTCTCAAACCCTAGAATCCTCTTCACAACCTAAATTAATTAACTCTCCAGAGCCTTACCCAAATCACATTCAACTATCTCTCATAAAACTTCCTAAATCAAATACCCATATTCTTGAACTCTTCAAATGGCAGATTAAGCGAGTAATCATTGAAATTAAATTTCGAACTAAGACGTTTGAGAAATCCAAAAAAGAAATTCAATGATATTCTTGAATTAGTGAAGAAGGCTAAATTCTCGTAATGTCTTGAGGCAACACTCGAATATATACTCAACTGGTTAAAGAGTTTTACTCAAAGGCATCCATAAATTTCAAAACCCTTTCTACCAAGGTCAAAGGTCAGATTCTAAAGCTGAAATCGTCTAACATCAATCAATGCTTAGGCCTTCATGACCTAGGACTGAAAAGCCTTGATGAGATCGACACTGAACAAGCAAAGAAGATTATGGTATACAAAAGAAACCCTAGTTTGAAAGACATGAAAAAAGGAGTTTCCTGAAGAATTTGAGTTCCTTGCTAAGATAGTGGGCAAATGTATACTATGCAAGGATACCACACATGACACTGTGATTGATCAACAACTAAAGATTATGTCTGCAATAGTTCTGAAGAAGCGAATAAACTTTGAAGTTATCTTACTCGATCAAATTTTCAAATGTATGGAAAAGGCTGAAATGAAGAAGTCTATAGATAAACCCCTTACAAAGGTTTTTCATGGAAGACACTTGAGCATTGTGCTGAAGAAGAAATTGGGAAGCAAAATCAAAGATGATGAGGGAGAACCACTAAACATCCATAAAATCATGTCTCCACAGCTGTTTGTAAACTGGAAGAAAAGTCCCAAGAAAAATAGGAGGCTAATAACAACTGGGAGCAGCAGCAAGGTCTCTGCTAAGAAGAGGAAGGCAAAGGAGGTGGAAAGCTCTCAATATGATGACTTTGTACCAGTAGTAGTCACACCAGTAAAGAAGAAGTCCAAGGGTGTGAAGAAAACAGAGGCTCCACCAAGAAGTCTCTCCACTGACAACAAGGAAGCAGAGAAGAAGGGGTCTGAACTGCAGAAACCCCAAAGAGAAGAAGTAGCAGACTACTCCAAGGGCCATCCAAAAAGAAAGCAAAGGTGATAAAGAAGTCAGCCCCAGTCCCCCAAGAAAGTCCGTCTAGCAAAGAAGATGACGTAAAGTCAGAAGATGAGAAGAGATTTGAAAGCCCCAAGATTGAACTCTCAAAGAACAAATCCAACAATGAGGAAGAAGCTGTATCTATGGAAGAAAGAGCTAAATTTAATGGTGAAAAAGAATGTACAAGTCCTGTTGCTAACACTCAGAGTTGCCACTCTGCTGATGAAGAAAGGTTGCAAGATAACACAATTGCATCCCCTACTGATAATGCTCCAATAAGCTCACATGATGGCTCAAAAGATGTTGAGTCCGAAGAAGAAGGACATGCCCCTACTGTTGCTGAACATCAAGGAAGTCTGTCTAATGATAAAGAAGCCTTGGATTCTGAAGAAGAAGAAAAGTCTGACTCTCCTATAGCTGAACCTCCAAGGAGAAGAAAGAGCAACAGACTGCTTGCTAAATATGTCCCAAAGAAGCAAGGAGAACCCTCCACTGCAATCATTGAAGTGAGTGATGATGAAGTTGAATTCAAGGGAGAAGATGCTGAAGAAGGTACTGATGATGAAAATAAGCAAGAAGGATTCACTGATGAATCTGATGGAAGAAGTCAGCATGGTTCAAGCTCAAAAGGTGAAGAAATGGAGAAAGATTTTAGCTCTAAAAATAAGGAATCAGAGGGAAGTCTACAAAGGTCTAACTCCAGTTCAGAATAGAGAGAAGGTGGAAGAGACTCCATGTCCGAAGAAGAAGAACCAAAAGATTTTCATATTCCCCACCTTGTTCATCACAAGAGAAGAGTTGTAGTGGAAGTTGATGAAGAACCATTAGTGGTGCTTCCTGGAAGATGGATTAATCATGGAGATGGAAGGTTAAATGTGGTAATGATGACCTCAGAAAACTTGCTCAACAATCGTAGAGCTATGAAGCTAGACACTTCAACTGTGATATATGAGCCTGAAACTAAGAATCATGCCATAATATTGTTTTACTCTCATATGCCATGGGTAAAGGCATCCCCAACTAAAGACAACAACTATCTCACATGGGTCTTCTCTCACCTTCCCAATATAGAGCTGGTGGAACAGAACTTCCCAAGAGTAAAGAAGTTTGCTACAATGATGATCAAAGATCAGCCTCACTACAAAGTCTATCGACATGCTGGAAATCACTACATTCCTTATGATCATAGAGTGGGTTCTGATGGCAGAAGGATCATGGCTAAGGGGATGATCGTAGAATCTTCTCACTCCACCATTGAAAATGATCAAGTTCAGTTTGAGAAGCTTCCCTCTGCCCAAGCACAGTTGTCTGATATTCCTTCATCCTCCACCAATGATTGGCACTCAACGATTTATCAGATTCTCACTGCTTTCAAAAATCTGTCCAAGAATGAAAATCGTAGAGTTTAATCTGGTGCTCAACAAGAGGCTGCCCAAACACATGACCATCCTCCTATGGAGCAGGAGTTACTAAAGAATTCTAATGAGTTGGTCAAGAAGATGTCTATCATCACTGAAGAGGCCAAGATGTTGACCGAAGCAGGAGAAAATGCAGTTCAAGACATACTTCAAGCCACTATGTCTGATATGTCTTTCAAACTCAAAGAGAGAGAGATCAAATCTATCTGAATGCTATAAATGATTAGAAGGCAGAAGCTCTACGAGCACAGAAGGCTAATGAAGAGCAAATCCAAGCCCTCTTTGACAAGATTGACAATCTGAATCAGTCTTTCTCTCTACAACTTGAGCTGAGCCAACATGAACTCAAGATTGAGGTTGGTAACTCATCTTACATGTTGGAGCAACTTATGTCCAACATGGAGCAGCTTTCACAAGTGATTAATGAAAAAAAGGGGGAGAAAAATAGGCATAAGAAGAGGCATTCAAGGAAGAGCAAGGAGAGCAGAAGAAAAGAAAACAAGAAGGCCAAGAGAAAGGCAAAAAAGAAAATAGCAGCTACAAAAGCTGAATCATCATCTGAGGGGGAGCCAAAGGATGATGATCCTATGAATACAGAGTTTGAGGGGGAGCCAAAAAAAGAAGAAGTGCATGAGAAAAGAAATGAAGTCACCATCCCAGGGGAGCAAGAGCAAAAAGATCAAACAGATAAGTAACCAATCAACAGACATCTTGGAAAGAGGCATGGAGCCAAATATGTACATCTCTAACTAATTATGTATGACAACGAATTTTATGAAATAAAAGTATTCAATTTTCTGATAATTGTTATTCTATTTAGTAAATGGTTAAATTGATAAAAGATTAAAGTTAAGGGTGATATTTGAAAAATTTTCAAAGTAAGCAAGTTGATATAAAATATTCGTTGTGACAGAGAATATTCGTTTGGTCGGGGGATATTCTATTTATCAGGGAATATCCGATGCGACGCGACACAATCATTGGTGGACCCTATTAACGAAAAAGTATTGTCGTAGTTAGAAAACGACAAAATTATCTTTTTATAAAAATAACGACGAAAGTGTACCGTTAAAACCGTTGAACTTCCCGGTAGTAAAAGTACAGTAATACGCGTGGTTGCATAGTAGCATACGGTATTGATTATTGATGCTTACGTGAGAAGTCACTCAGTTATACTCAATTATTGCTACAGTAATTGCTGCATCATATCTCTCATATTATTGATTCAATTATTGTCACATTATCATCTGCATAATATTTATTATTATTAAATCAATAATTGAGACGACAAAGTTATTCATATTATTATTTGCAATATTGACAATGTCTAGAAGTTATGTCAAGGAGAGGTTTGACCACCTAATTGTTCGCCAATAAGGAGAAATCTTTATCGGAAAGCCCCCTCTTTCCTAGGAACGACCTGGTTGTTAAATATTGTAAGTTATAATATTAATGATGAATAAGTTATGTTGATTAAAGATGAAATTGATAGTTCCATTGTGTTGGGTTTATTAGTGTTAGTGGAAATCGACATTTATTTCGATAATAATTGATGTCTGGAGGTTATATTGACCAATCGGGTAATTTATCAGATAAATGAGCAATTAATTGCTATTATTTCACATGCTTATAACTATTTGTTCACATGTGTGTACTATTGATTCACATTCATGTATTATTAGGGGAGGTGGTGCAAGATTGATAATACTTGCATGACTAAATTAAAAATGGAGGTATAGTTGAAGGTACTATACTTTAATTAGTTTTTTCACATGATTATACTATTGAGTCACATGAATGAACTATTAATTCACATTATTTACTATTAGGGGAGGTGGTGCAAGTTTGATAATACTTGCAGGACTAAATTAAAAATGAAGAAAAAGAGGAATGTATTATACTTTAATATTTTGAGCCCCAAAACGTGCAATTATCGAAACTATATTTTCCTATAAATAGAATCTCATTCTTCCTTCATTTCTCGCAAATTCACATAAGCTATAGAGCGATTATTATAGAGAAAAAGAAGAAGAGAAGTCTGCTACCTCACTATTTCAGTATCCAGTTTTTCTAAGGTAAGGGGTATTATTTCTTTCGTATTCATGAAGAGAGTTATTTTCTTTCAATACTCATAAGAGTTGTTATTTCATTCTTTATTATTCTGTTGGAACATCCTGTTTGTGCGGATTACGTATGACCTGGTTCTATTCTTTATTATTCAGTTGGAACATCCTGTTTGTGCAAGTTACGCATAACCTGGTTCCATTCTTTATTATTATATTGGAATAACTCATCTGCATGCGGATTACGCACGCTGCTGAAATTCTTACATTATTCCATTCTTTATTATTACATTGGAATAATGCATGCATACGTGGATTACCGCATGGCGGCAAAAAATCCATTTGGTTTCATATATTCTATTATACTCAGTTGATTAAAGTTTTGGCTTCTATACTCCATGAAATTAGTGGAATATCCTTGATATTTGCGCTTCATCCAGTATCTCTTCATGGAAATATTCTTCTGAGCATTCTTGAATTTTACTCTACAAACCAGTATCATGTTGACAATTTGGACGTTATTGATTTCTGGATAAATTAAATTATAAATCTTTACAAATTTGTCCTTGAACTTGTTTTATTGAATTCTTATATCATTGTCATCATCCTCATGTTTATAATATGTTGAAAGTCATCTGTGGCCTGTAGTGCATGGATGGACTTGGTATGATTATGACCAGGGATTATTCGGTATAATCATGACCGTAATGTTACAAATGATGTGGTAAAAGTCCTCATTGGCCGTAGTGCATTGATGGACAGTTGTTGGCATGATCATGACCATTGATGAATTAATACACGAATATCCTTGGCCCATAGTGCAGGGATAATTTGTAGTCGTGATACTAATGAATATCTTTGGCCGTAGTGTAGGGATGATGTGGTTTATTTATTAAGCTGAGTCTCAGCGATAAAAGTGATGAAAAACCTTTTAAATCATAGAAGATAGTAGATTTTATTCTCTACTTGACTCTTCTAATGGATTGTTTGTTCCGCTGCAGTTAAACTTGATGTTTATTATATTTTATCAGTTTAACACTGTTGAAGGCTAATGATAATTTATTCTGCATTATCTTAGTCATAATATTTCTTACTGGGCTAGTTGAGCTCACCCTTTCTTTCACTGTTTTCTTTAGGAAATGATAATGTAGCCTGGACTAGTCGAGGAACGGAGTGACGGTCCAGATGATAGCATTAGTAGTCCTCACTATTCTGTTAAATAGTGTGACAATAAATGTAATGAGGACTCCATTGAGTGTAGATATTGTCTAGATGACAATATTCTTATTAAAACTCTTAGATTATGTTTTGTCGTATTTTACACGACTGTTGTATAATTAAGTTATATTTGAATTTTGTACTATGTATTTGGCGACTCAAGATGGGTGATGTATACCTATTTTGGGGGCATCACAGTTGGTATCAAAGCTTAGGGATATGATCCCTGGCTAAGATGTGAGACTAGAACTAGGAGGGGAGAGACGGGGAATTCCTTCGCTAGTATGACCTACCTAAGTTTATTTGGTATTTATTTGGTCGGTCAGAGTATAGGGATAATATATGACATGTCAATTAGCCCTTGTTTTGTGGCAGTATTTGAAAATGACATCCGAGAATGTTGAGAATAGCAATGGAGCACAGGAGACCGTTGAGTCTCCACGGATCAATAATCAGGATAATGTGCATCAGGAAGGCAACAATCCTCATGCAAACAACAACACTGACCAAATGATGAACGATGGAATGTTCAGAGGCTTTATGCAATTCATGCAACATCAGGTGAGAGCGGCTCCTGTCCAAAATGTAGGTGGAAACAATTGAAACTCTCGGACGGTCACCGCTAAACAGTTCAAATAGCTGGGACCACCGGAGTTTATTGAAGAGCCAAAACCACTTAAGGCGGAAGCGTGGATAAAGCAGATCACCAAGATATTTGATGTTTTGGGATGCTCCGAGGAGCAAAAGGTCCCATTTGCCACCTTTATGTTGCGAGGAGAGGCAGATTACTGGTGGGAATCGGTAAAGCGTACTCAACCTTCCACACTGAAGATATCTTGGGAGAAGTTCCAAGAACTATTCAACGACAAGTACTTTCCCAAAAGTATTCGTCACATAAAAGAGGTAGAGTTCATCAAGTTGGAGCAGAACAATATGACCGTGTCACAGTACGAAGCTAAGTTTGCCGTGTTGTCCCGATTTGCGTCTCACTTGGTTGATAAAGAGGAGAGAATGACGCGGATGTTTCTAAGAGGTTTGAAACACGAGATACATAAATACTTAATTTCTCACAAACTGTGTTTGTGTTCAGATGTCGTTAATAGGGCTCAGTTATTGGAGCGTGATAACGAGTTAACTCAACCAAGAGAAAGCAGCCGACAAAATGATAATACCAGTGGTAACAGTCATCGAAGTGGTGACAACAAACGTGGAGGAAATCAACATGCCAGAAATGGTATCCACTTTGGTGGTAATCATGGCCAAGACAGTAAAAATGGACATTTCAAGAAAAGGAGATTCAATAATGATGGAAAGACGTCAGCACCAACACCCGTTGTTAAGGAAGGATAACGACCACCTATCATATGCTTCAAATGCGGAGGGGAGGGACATATCAGTCCAAACTGCGCGATGCAGTCCAAAACGTGTTATAATTATGGAAGAGAAGGTCACCTAGCCCGATTTTGTCGTGCACCAAAGACAAGTCCAGCTGGGATGGAGGCACCAAAGGTCGTACCAGAAAAGTCAAAGCCGGTAGTTCAAGGGAGAGCGTTTGTTGTAACCTCCCAGAAAGCAAGGAACCCGAACGAGGTCATCACGGGTAAGCTTATCATAAACTCTAGCGAAGTCTATACCTTATTTGATACCGGTTCTACCCATTCTTTTATTTCTCCTACTTGCGTTCAACGTTTAAATTTGACTCCGGAGAAATTAAACTTTGACTTATCGGTTAAAACTCCGTTGGGAGAAACCTTCATTACATCCACAGTTTATAAGTCTTATTTGATTTAAATCGGTAACCGCTCATTACCTGTCGATCTTATTTCTTTAAAAATACTTGCATTTGAAGTGATTCTAGGGATTGATTGGTTAACTACTCATCATGCTAAAATTGATTATTTTCGTAAGGTTGTTAGCTTTCATATTCCTAATCAACCTATTATGCGAATTCAAGCGACCAAACCATTAAAATCAATCACGGTCATCTCAAGCCATAAAGCTATTCGTTTATTGAAAAACGGATGTCAAGCTTTCTTAGCTCATGTCACAGATTTAAACATAAATATGTCAGATTTGAAAGATATTTCTATTGTTAATAAATTTCCTGACGTATTCCCTGAAGAACTTCCTGGCCTACCCCTAGAGTGTGAAATTGAATCTTTTATCGATCTTGAACCCGGTACAAAACCCATTTCCAAAGCCCCATATCGAATGGCTCCTATTGAACTTTAGGAGTTAAAGACCCAATTGCAGGAATTGTTAGACATCAGTTTCATTCGTTCTAGTACGTCTCCTTGGGGTGATCCTATTTTATTCGTGAAGAAGAAAGATGGAAGTATGTGACTTTATATTGATTATCGGGAGTTGAATCATGTCACTATCAAAAATAGGTACCCATTGCCTCGCATTGATGACCTGTTTGACCAGTTGCAAGGTGCCAAATTCTTTTCAAAGATTGATCTTCATTTCGGATATCATCAGTTGAAGTTAAAATTGATGACATTCCAAAGACGCTTCCTAACTTCGATGACGGCATTATGAATTCTTAGTCATGTCTTTTGGGTTGACTAATGCTCCTGCTGCCTTCATGGATATGATGAACCTAGTATTCAAGGAATATTTGGATCACTTTGTGGTTGTCTTTATTGATGACATCCTCATATACTCCAAAACCCGTGAAGACCATGAGCAACACTTGAGGCTGATACTCCAAAAGCTTTGTGAAAACAAGCTATATGTCAAGTTGAAGAAATGCTAGTTCTGGCTTGAGGAAGTTGCATTCCTTGGGCACGTGATATCAAATCATGGGATATATATGGACCCGACAAATATTGAAGCAATTCAAAGTCGAGCAACCTAAATCGATGGATCAAAATCGTAGCTTTCTCGGCTTAGTTTGGTTATTATCGGAGATTCGTAGAAGGGTTTTCTTGAATCGCTACTCCATTAACTCAGCTGACTCAAAAAGATACAAAATTCGGTTGGAGCGAGGAATGTGAGAAGAATTTTCAAGAACTCAAGAGGAGACTCATTTCAGCACCTGTTCTGACAATACCATCTGGCTCGGAAGAGAAGTCTGCTACCTCACTATTCCAATATCCAGTTTTTCTAAGGTAAGGGGTATTATTTCTTTCATATTCATGAAGAGAGTTATTTTCTTTCAATACTCGTAAGGGTTGTTATTCCATTCTTTATTATTCTGTTGGAACATCCTGTCTGTGCGGATTACTCCTGACTTGGTTCCATTCTTTATTATTCTGTTGGAACATCATGTCTGTACGGATTACGCATGACCTGGTTCCATTATTTATTATTCTGTTGGAATAACTCATGCATGCGGGATTATGCACGCTTTGGTGAAATCTTCATTATTCCATTCTTTATTATTACATTTGGAATAATCATACACGTGGATTATCGCATGGCGGAAAAAATCCATTTACGATTTCATATATTCTATTATACTCAGTTGATTAAAGTTTTGGCTTCTATAATCCATGAAATTAGTGGAATATCCTTGATATTTGCGCTTCATCCAGTATCTTTTCATGGAAATATTCTTCTGAGCATTCTTGAATTTTACTCCATAAAGCAGTATCATGTTGACAATTGGACGTTATTGATTTCTGGATAAATTAAATTATAAATCTTTACAAATTTATCCTTGAACTTGTTTTATTGAATTCTTATATCATTGTCATCATCCTCATGTTTATAATATGTTGAAAGTCATATGTGGCCTGTAGTGCATGGATGGACTTTGTATGATTATGACCAGGGATTATTCGGTATAATCATGATCGTAATGTTACAAATGTTGTGGTAAAAGTCCTCATTGGCCGTAGTGAATTGATGGACAGTTGTTGGCATACATGATCATGACCATTGATGAATACACGAATATCCTTGGCCCGTAGTGAAGGGATAATTTGTGGTCGTGATACTAATGAATATCCTTGGCCGTAGTGCAGGGATGATGTGGTTTATTTATTAAGCTAAGTCTCAGCGATAAAAGTGATGAAAAACCTTTTAAATCATAGAAGATAGTAGATTTTATTCTCTACTTGACTCTTCTAATGGATTGCTTGTTCCGCTTTAGTTAAACTTGATGTTTATTATATTTTATCAGTTTAACACTGTTGAAGGCTAATGATAATTTATTCTGCATTATCTTAGTCATAATATTTCTTACTAGGCTAGTTGAGCTCACCCTTTCTTTCATTGTTCTCTTCAGGAAATGAGAACGTAGCCAGGACTAGTCGGGGAACGGAGTGACGGTCCAGATGATAACATTAGTAGTCCTCACTATGCTGTTAAATAGTGTGACAATAAATGTAATGAGGACTCCATTGAGTGCGGATATTTTCTAGATGACAATATTCTTATTAAAACTCTTAGATTATGTTTTGTCGTATTTTACACGACTGTTGTATAATTAAGTTGTATTTGAATTTTGTACCATGTATTTGGCGACTCAAGATGGGTGATATATACCTATTTTGGGGGCGTCACAATTATCGAAACTATATTTTCCTATAAATAGAAGCTCATTCTTCCTTCATTCTCACCAATTCATTAAGACTCACAAGAGCAATTATAGAGAAAGAAGCTATAGAGAGAAAGAAAGAGAAGTCCAGTAACTTCACTATTCCAAAGATCCAGATCTTCTTACGAGGTAAGGGTATTATTTATTTCATATTCTGAAGAGAAATTATTTTTCGTATTCGTATGAATATTATTTTCGTTTAATATTCATAAATGGTATTATTTCTTTCGTATTCATGAAGAGAGTTATTTTCTTTCAATACTCGTAAGGGTTGTTATTCCATTCTTTATTATTCAGTTGGAATAACATATCTATGTGGACTACTGTATGCATGGTGAAATTCTTCTATTATTCTCATTGGAATAACTCAGATATCGCGGACTCACTGTGTATACATGATGAAATTCTTTTGTTATTCCATTCTTTATTATTACTGTTGGAATAACCTATCTCACGCGGACTCACCGTATGCATGGTAAATGACCATTCGTATTCATTCTTTAATAAATTGTGGAAATGATCTGTCTACGTGGATTACTGCATGGCGGGTAAAAAATCCATTTGCAATTTCATATATTCTATTATACTCGTATGAGATATCATTTCTTTTGTACTCGTCATGGAATATTGTTTTCTTTTGTATTTTCCTTTTATGAGTACTATTCACGGAGTAACATTCATGAGTTACTATTTACGGGTTACTATTCACCCGGTTACTATTTACTCGAATATTATTCACTCGGGTATTCGTGACACTTTTCGTGCCGAAGTACTATTCATGAATTACTATTCATGGGTTACTATTCACCCGATTATTATTTACTAGAATATTATTCACTCGGGTATTTGGGGCACTTTTCATGCTGGGGTACTATTCATGAGGTACTATTCCCGAAGTACTATTCACAGGGTATTATTCACGGAGTACTATTCACCCGAAAAATATATTTCTTTTCTGTCCAAATTATTTTTGATACATGAATATTATTCTTGAAGTTTACTCCACAAAGCAGTATCATGTTAACAATTTGGATATTTTTAAACTCTGGATAAATTTAAAGTCTTTAATATTTATCCTTGATTTCGTTTGATTAATGCTTATATCATTGTCATCATCCTCATGCTTATATTGTGATGAAAGTCATCTTTGGTTTACGTGCATAGATGGACTATTGATTGGTATGATTATGACCAGTGATCATTCGGTATAATCATCATGACCGTAATGTTGCAAAATGATGTGGTAAAAGTCCTCATTGGCTCGTAGTGCATTGATGGATGCTTTTTGGTATGATCATGACCATGGGTTCTCTTGACCAAGGTGCAAAGATGAATTATTTTATGGCGTGATCATGGCCGTTGATGAAAACACGATTATCCTTGGCCCGTAGTGCATGGATAATTAGTGGTCGTGATACTAATGAATATCCTTGGCACATAGTGCATGGATAATTCGGTGATGTGGATTATTTATTGTCTTTGAGTCTCAAATGATAAAATATTGATAATAAACTTTTAATTCGTAGAAGATAGTAGATATCATGCTCTACTTGACTCTTCTAAAATACAGTTTCATGTCTTTGACCTGTAATGCAAGGATGAACTATTAATGAATATCTTTAGCCCATAGTGCAAAGATGACTTTATTAGTATGGTTATGAACATGAACTGTGATTTGGTATAACCATGATCTTATATGTTTCAGGTAAAGACATGTGATGAAAATTATCTTCATCCTGGGTGCAAAAAGGAATTAAGAACCACAATTATGATTATGAGTTAATCACATGATTGTGGACAGGAATTGTTGATTGATGTTACATGGATAAAAACATTGTTGGTGGACTTTTAACATGGAGAAGATAATGTATTTATGGTCTATTTGACTCTTCTAATGGATTGCTCGTTCCGCTGCAACTATGGTTGAAAAGTTTTATCATTTACTGACGAAGGCTATTGATAATTTAATTATCTTTAGTCATGCTATTCTTTACTGGGCTAGTTGTGCTCACCCTTTTGCTTCACAATTCCTTTCAGGTAATAAGAGTGTAGCTGGTTCGAGCAGAGGTAACAAGGGTTTAGAACGGTGGTCTATAGCTATTGAGGTTCTCCTTAAACAGTATGACAATAATTTTATTGAGAACTTTAGATAAGTGTGTTGTATTTTTATGCGACATTTAATAGTTATATTTGGTGAATCAAATAGGGTGAGGCGAACCCAACTTTGGAAGGGTGTTTTGCCACTATCATACGAGATGTCTAATGATATACGACTTCGTGTTATCATAAGACAGAGTTGTGCACATCCACTTGCTGAGTATATCTACGAGCACTACCTATATAATCTTGGAGTTTGGTTGTAGTATAATTCTCAATTGGAGATAATGGAGATAATTATATGTCAAGAGAAGACTCGTGAATAGTAACTCGTGAATAGTAACTCGTGAATAGTAACTCATGAATTACTACTCATGAATAGTAACCCCGACATGAAAAAGTTCCAAATTTGATAAAAACTTCAGATCAATATTTCAGCATAATGATATTGAAGAAATAATATCATCACGAAAAAAATAATATCCCTTACCTCGGAAAGACAGTACTTCTCACTGGAATACTGGATATAGGCTATAACTTGAACTTGCACCGTATAGAAATACTCAAAGTATACTCAAAATACTCACAAGAATACGCTCGATAATATAGAGAGAGTAAACTTCAGTTTCTGGTGTAATTTTCAATTCTAACCTAAGCACCCTATTTATAGGAAAATGCTTAGAACACCAAAGTAGAAAATTGAATATAATATTAATATATTTTTCACATTTTCCTTAGCCCACCTTAGACAACTGATCTCAGCCCATTTGAATCACATGTGAGGCAAACTTAGTTGCAAAAAACGTTTTTCTCAAAATAATTAACTAAAACTCCCAAAAATTAATTATTTCGGAACTTCGGAACTTCAATAATTCATAATAAATAGCCCTTTTATCGTAAAAATTGAATCTTGCAAATTTTTATAGGAAATTAAATTCTCTACAACTTTGCGGAAGAAAGTTTTTCCAAATTCCAAATGCAGTGACCAAAATCCACAAACTACCGATTTTACGATCTATAATCAATTTTCGGTCAAGAAATGGGTCCACCAACACACAAAATATGTGTTAAACATTTAATCCAACAAAAATACTTTTCCTCCTCGTATACTCATATATCCCACATTCATTGTAAAAATATCATCATTATTATATTATTAAAATATAAAAATATATATATTTAAATGAATTATTTTATCAGAAAAAGATAAAATTTCAATTTTCAACAATTGTCACATTAAAATTTTCTCCATCTATATCCACATAAAATCAATATTTTCCTCATCATATGAATCAATAATTAGTTATTCACAAATAATATTATGAGAATCACAATATTGACAACCGTGCGCCCCTCAGAAAGAGGGGGCTTTCAATAAGAATTTCTCCTTATTGGCGCGCAATTAGGTGACCAAACCTCTCCTTAGATAGAACTTTCTAGACATTGCCAATAATGTTATTTAATAATATTATTCAGATAATATGAATTATTGCTTCGATAATGAAAAATACCGTGTAATGACAATTATTGAAACAACAAAGAATATAAAATATCACGCAACAATTATTGAACCAATAAAATATTGAACGAAGAATTATCGTAACCATTATTGAGTAGTGCCTTCTTACGTAAGAGTCAATAATTGGTGCAATACTGTATTAATATCTTGTGCAACAACGCAGACATCGTGTGTTTTAACCAATTTAGTATTCCAACAAAGGTAAATCTACAGAATAACTACTACTGTAGTTATTTTTAAACAACTTATATTTGTCATTTTCTTCCTCCAATCGCTTTCCGTTATGGGGCCCACACATGGCTGCGCCGTCGTACGAATATTCCCCGATAGTACGAATATTCCACGACCAAACGAATATTCCCCGACAACAATGAATATTTTATAATCACTTGCTTATTTTAAAATATTTGCGTATTTTACCCATAACTATCCATCAACCCTTACTATTTCAAAATAATAATTAGAGGAAATTAAATTTCATTTATTAACTATTTGGGGTCTTACAGATTTTAATTTCTAAAACAGTTATTGACTGTACTTTTATGTAAAGTACCATTGTAAGGTGTTGTGATCGAGACACCATGAGAGTTACATATATTTGTATTAAAACTCATAGCTTATGTGTTGTCGTACTCTGCACGACAGTTCAACAGTTGTATAAATGAAGTTTGTATTTGATTTCTGTAGTGTGATATCTGGCGACTTAAGATGGGTCGTGTGGACCTATTTTGGGGGTGTCACAAATTAGGTATGTTCTGGATCCAGGATGTAAAGTGTCATAGCTTATGAAATTCCATATTTTTATCAATGACATTCATGATTATCTGTTTTAGAAATACAGTTGCTCATTGTATATAAGACTCATTCATATCATGGATATGCACTTATTATTTTTGTCATAATCAAATAAGGGGAGATTGTCAGGAATAAGCATGTGAATGATATTCCTATTTATATATGATTTGATTATGATATATATGAATGAATGGACAAGTATGATTGTATTAAGAAAAACTGTAAAGTCCTTTGATAGATAATAGGAACATTTGTACAAGGACTTAGAATGAATTGATCAAATGTGTTAGGTTGATCCTACATAAGCAAAATAGCTTTCTAAAGTCCTTAAAAAGAAATGATGTATAAGGACTATAAATGTAGAAAGATCAAGCTTGTTAGGTTGATCTTATAATGTAATAGATAGAATTGTCTGATCGTCAAGCACTGCACCAGAAATCGTAGTCTGCCAGGAAAGTCAAGGAAAACTCGAGAGCTATCAAGGCAGAATCGTAGTCTGCAAGATAGTAGATCTCGGAGTTCGTAGACTGCCAGAAGAAACGAGGAAGGATCATAGTGTGTCGAGAAGAACTTTCTCGGAGCCGTAGTCTGCTAAAGAAGTTATGTTCGAATCGTGAGAGACAAAGAGCTTCACACTGAGCCGAAATAGAGCATCTGCCGAAGCCAAGTCAAGAATCGTAGACTACACTCAGAGTCGTAGAGTTTACTGATCATATCAAAGGCAGAGATCGTAGTCGATCAAGATCAGATGAAGACAACTAGCATAAAGAAAGAAATTATAGAGTGTCAAGATCTAATCTCGGAGTCGTAGTGTTCACACAAATGAAGTTGAATCGTAGAGTCTTGTAACTAAGGCCTCAACAGATGTGCTCACAACGCCAAGGCAGAATCGTAGAGCAAACACGATTCTCAACAAATAAGCACTCCCAGAATATCCAAAGTATGAAGCCTCTAGTCTAAGCTGCAAAGTTACATCCAACCTAAAGGAAACCAGAGAGCACTCAACGAATGACATGCAAGCTAATAGAAGATCTAAGCACCAACCCAATCAGCATTCGGATTGAGTTGTGAAGTCATTCAAGTTGAAGTCTTCCACAAGCTGATCAGAAGAAGATTTCAATCAAAGTAACTGACTAAGGAAAGTTAGCAAGTGTAGTAGTTGTTAAGTAAACAGAAGACAACAATCTTGGAAGTATCCAGGATCATAGTGTTTGCCAAAGAAAGAAGAAACTGATGGAGTGTACACAAAGATACTGGTCAGCCTATGAAGAACAAGGCTAAAGTGATTAAGCATTGGTTTAATCCATTGATGATAAGTGAATGGGAGATCACAAGGAGAAAGCAAACTTGCCATGCCACAAATCTGAAGTGTCTTGCTATTCAGAAGGGGCTAGAACAAGGAGTCAAGCCATCAAATGAGAGAGCAGTCGAGGAAAATAGAAGTATTGAAGCACTGCACAAGAGAAGGAAGATGTGTTTTACATTGAAGATCAAATGAACACTCTTCAGGAGGATTGTAGTGTTGTCTCAACTTGTCAATGAGCAAAATTCAACAAGACATTACGATCGTGTCTAAGAAAATGTGCATCGTAATCGTAGAGTTCGATCAACTACATCTTGAAGCATTGGCAACAATGCTTAAATATGAAGATTGATATTCGACAGAGCTTATTGAGAGCATCGATGCAAAAAAAGACAACCTCGATCAAGAAATTAGAAGGAGGAAATAAAGTTGATTACCGCTTTGAGACATCAAAGTGACATCTCCGACGGTAGGTGAAACAAAGAGATGAAGCAAAGATGTCGAAAAAAGTCATAAAGGAGATGTCATGTCACATCTCCAGTTGTCTACACCAAATAACTCAAGATCTGCGAAGCAATTCAAATAGCTTTCAACGGCTATATACCAACATGAAGATTGGGAAGGAGTATAAATCAACAAGAGCTTCAAAGATCAAAAGTTGTTGATGATTGCTAAGTTGCAGAATCGTTGAGTTGTTAGAATGCTATTGTTGACTCTACGAGTTCCACCAGAGCTTAATAACGTTAAAGATTTATAATTTAATTTATCCAAAATCAATAACGTTAAAATTGTCAACATGATATTGCTTTGTGGAGTAAAATTCAAGAATGTTCGTAAGAATATTTCCATGAAAAGATCTTTGGATGAAGCGTAAATATCCGTGGATATTCTACTATTTTCATAGAGTATAGAAGCCAAAACTTTAACCAACCTGAATATAATAGAATATATGAAACGCAAATGGATTTTTGTCCATCATGCGGTAATCCACGTGAATGATCATTTCCACAATTTAATAAGGAATGCATACGAAGGATCATTCACCATGCATGAGGTAGTCCACATAGACAAAGTTATTCCAATGTAATAATAAAGAATGGAATAACGTAAGAATTCACTGAGTACATGCGGTAGTCAAGCAGACGAAAAGTTATTCCAACAGTAATAATAAAGAATGGAATAACAAAAGAATTCACCAGCATGCGATAGACCGCATGCATAAAGTTATCCCAATGTAATAATAAAGAATGGAATAATGTAGAATTCACCAGCATGCGATATACCGCAGCATGCATGTGTTATCCCAACAGAATAATAAAGCATGGAATAACAGAAGAATTCACCAGGCATGCGATAGACCGCACAGACAGGTTATCCCAATAGAATAATAAAGAATGGAATAACAACCCTTACGAGTATTGAAAGAAAATAACTCTCTTCATGAATACAAAAGAAATAATACCCCTTACCTTTGAAGAAACTGGATACTGGAATAGTGAGGTAGCAGACTTCTCTTCTTCTTTCTCTCTATAATAATTGCTCTTGTGAGACTTAGTGAATTGTTGAGAATGAAAGAAGAATGAGCTTCTATTTATAGGAAAATATAGTTTTGATAATTGCACGTTATAGGGCTCGAAATATTACAGTATAATACCTTCCTCTTTTTCTTCATTTTTAATTTAGTCCTGCAAGTATTATCAAACTTACACCACCTCCCCTAATAGTAAATAATGTGAATTAATAGTTCATTAATGTGACTTAATAGTATAATCATGTAAAAAAACTAATTACAATATAGTACCTTCATCTATACCTCCATTTTTAATTTAGTCATGCAAGTATTATCAATTTTGCACCAACTCCCCTAATAGTAAATCATGTGAATCAATAGTACACACATGTGAACACATAGTTATAAGCATGAGAATTAATAGCAATTAATTGCTCATTTATCCGGTGAATTACCCGATTGGTCAATATAACCTCTAGACATTAATTATTATCAAAATAAATGTCTATTTCCACTAACATTAATAATTCCCACACAATGGAACTATCAATTTCATCTTTAATCAACACGAACTTATTCATCATTAATATTATAACTCGCAATATTTAACAACCAGGTCGTTCCCAGGAAAGAGGGGGCTTTCCGATAAGGATTTCTCCTTATTGGCGTAGTAATTAGGTGACCAAACCTCTCCTTGATGTAACTTCTAGACATTGTCAATATTACAAATAATAATATGAATAACTTTGTCGTCGTAATTATTGATTAAATAATATAACATATTATGCGAAATGATCTTTGTGACAATAATTGAATCAATAATATGAGTGATATGATGCATCAATTCATCAGAAGCAATAATTGAGTATAACTAAGTGACTTCTCACGTAAGCATCAATAATCAATACCGTGCAGCTACTACTTTATGCAACCACGGCAGACATCGTTGTTTTTTTACTATCGGGTAGTTCAACAGCTTTTAATTCAGTAACACTTTCATTTATTATTTTTATAAAAAGATAATTTTGTCATTTTCTAACTACGACAATACTTCCGTTGTGGGGTCCACCAATGATTGTGCCGTCGTACGAATATTCCCTGTTAAAACGAATATTCTCCTACCAATAGAATATTATATAACCACTTGCTAACTTTGAAAAATTTGTAAATATTACCCACAACTATAACATTATATCAAATCCACACCATAATATTCAAAAATATATTTCGAGAAAATTATTCTTTATTCATAAAAGTTGGGGTCTTACAATGCATGCTAAACAAGATGAGACAAAAATAACAAACCCCTCAATGATTTTATATTAAGTCATAAGCGTTCAAAGATATTTGGAATATCGAACGTCGCTTTCTAAAGATGATAAAAATAATAGAGTATCAATTAATTATTATATGTTGTGTTACCACAAGGGTTATCTTAATTTTTTGAGATGTTAATTTTATCACATTTGATGCTTATAAAGAAAATTGAACAATGTTGTTTTGTTGTGTCACCACAAGGACAATATTTTTCTTTTTTTTGAATATATGGAAGTGCTAGGTTGGACTTAACTTAGATAATTTTGATTCTGGATGTGCCACCACTTGATCAAAATAATGTAAGAGGCAAAATAAAAGGAGTTGCATGATGATGTAATTAACAAGAGTTGTCTACCTATTTATTTATATATAATTTGTTGGGTCACCACAAGGCTATATACATTTGAAATGGAATCTTTATTCTCACTAGCAAATCTTTAATTAGATTTTGTCGAACTATATAAGTGGGGGTAATATAGTTTGATGAAAATAGTGGGCGATACCAATTTAAAAAAAGACCTAAATTTATCTTGGTAATTAATTAAAGAATGTATGCTAAAATGTTGTTAAATTACAAATTCATTTACAGAATTTTACAATGTCTAAATTACTATCACCTGCAAGTATATTAGATGCTAAATTAACCTAACCAAATTAAATGGATTGGTTAAGGAATTTGAAAATAGTTCTCATGGTCAAAAGCTATCTTATGTTCTTAATACGCCAATCCTCGCAATGGTTGTAGACAATGCCTCGAGGAAGTGATTGTAACTTTTAGAAAGTGGCAAGATGATGCATAATTGGCTCAATGCATCATGCTCGCATCCATGAGTAACGAGCTTCAGCATAAGCATGAAAATATGGATGCTCCTACTATACTCATGCACATCAAGTAGTTGATGGTGAGGAAAGTAGGACTAATAGATATCAGATATCTAAGGAGCTCTTCCGATCTAGAATGACCAACGACACTACAAGATGCGAGGCACATGTCCTAAACATGATCAATTTGATTGAACAATTAGGACAACAGTTTTGTCATAGATGGAGAGTTGAGCCACGATATGATCTTATAGTCATTCTCAGACTCATTCTCACAATTGTTATGAATATTTCATACAACAAGCTAGATATCGCCTCATTGATTTGCTTAACATGTTGAAAATGTCGAGAATCACTTTCAAACCAAGAAAGACCAAGTCTTATTGGTAGGGGCCAAGGATCTTCTTAAAAGAAGAACGCTTTCAAAGAAGGTAAATAAAAGGTAAAAACAAAGGATAATAAGAACAAAACGGATACGGATAAAGAAAGGAGTTTGCTTCCACCGCAATAAGCCTGGACACTGAAAAAGAAATTACGAGAAGCATCTTGCAGAGCTAACCAGAAGAAGCATAGTGAAGTTTCGATTATAAATACAATTTTGTACATAATTAAAATAAATTTTTATTTAAGTCAAAGTTCTACTTAGGTATTGGATACCAGCTTTGGTTATCATAAATATAGATTTATTTTTTTTGCTTAAATTAGACTGAATTAAATAAATAAAAGATGGAGTACAAAACCGCATGGAAGAAATACCCAACCAGAAAAAAGCAAGGACATTATAGGACAGACCCTATGATGTAAAGACAATAAAAAATTACAGGGCAGATGCCCGACAAGATAGCCAAAAGACAGAAGGAAAAATCGCACGAACCACGAAACAATTGCCTGAACCACTTAGCTTGACGAAACACCATCCGAAGCCACCTGTGACCGAAGCCTAACATGACGAAGCCCTGCCAGAGCCGAAGCCTCATAATAAACCATCTGGTCGAAGCCCCTCATCCGAAGCCTCCTTTTCAAAACTCGAACCTCGATCAAACCACGTAAGCCCACCTAGCCGAAGCCCCAATCGGTCAAGCCTCAATTTGCCGATCGCCATGCCAAGCCCCACCTCTCTAATCCCCACCTAGCCAAAAACAGAATCAAGAACCCCACCGGACGAAGCCACGTAAACCCCCACCGGGTCAGTAGTTCCACCTAGCCAAAGCAGAATCAAGAGATACCATTGCTGCACCACCATTGCCGGGCAAAGACCAAACATTGATGGACAGGCAAACAAAGACCAAACAGGTCCAAAACTTGCAGATCCAACCAGATAAAATTGCAACAGTAAGACTGATTATGATTACAATATAAGATGATGGAAGCAAGCCTTAAATTTAAGCTTTTGAAATCTAACATGATTGTGGAGGCGACATTTGATAATATGGATAATATCACGAAGAATGACCTAAATAGGAGTAGCCTTGTTAGAGAAAATCCTAGAATTATGCTCTAGCCAAATCAGATACACAACAGTAGCAAAGCCAAAAAGTAATAAACCATGCTTGAAATTGGGGCCAGAGCTACAACAAAGAAAATCAGTGATTGATGATTAACTTCAACTCATCCCTCTCCAGCCACAATGCCTAAGGATAGCGACCAAAAGCTGAAAGGAAAATCTACATTGGAAGAAGAGGTGATGAAAGGTTTCCCTCTCAGTAGAACAAAGGACATAAAGGGGGTTCACTTCCATACCAAACATGATAAGCCTATCAAGAGTCTGAAGCCCTTTATGGAAAGCAAGCCAAAGAAGGAAGGAGTATCCGAGGAGGCACCATGCTATGCCACACCATATTATGTCACCCCACAAACCAAACCCACTTTGCGAATAGAACACCAAAAATTAGAGGTTTTAATATCCTTAGCCCTGGTGCCATCCCAGAGAATACCATCCTGAGTATCAAAGTTATATATCCTAGACATATCAAAAGAATTTCTAAAATCAATAAGATTATTATGGTTGGATGAGGGGAGGACCCAACAAGAGTTAAGGATGATTCGGTTGACTGAGGTAGCAGGACCAAGGCCTGAGTTAATAATTAAGGGAGAGTGAATAGAAGTAGCGAGAGGAGAATGACTTAACCATGGATCAAACCAAAGACTAGTACGAGCACCATTACCAATAGAAAAGGAAATGTACTTGCATGCAATAGTATGAAGTTTGAGAACTTTCCTCCAAATCTAAGAACAATCCAAGGTGTCAGGAATAAGCATGTGAATGATATTCCTATTTATATATGATTTGATTTTGATATATATGAATGAATATGCAAGTATGCTTGCATTAAGAAAACCTGTAAAGTCCTTTGATAGATAATAGGAACATATGTACAAGGACTTAGAATGAATTGATCAAATGTGTTAGGTTGATCCTACATAAGCAAAACAGCTTTGTAAAGTCCTTAAAAAGAAATGATGTACAAGGACTATAAATGTAGAAAGATCAAGCTTGTTAGGTTGATCTTATAATGTAATAGATAGAATTGTCTGATCGTCAAGCACTGCACCAGAAATCGTAGTCTGCCAGGAAAGTCAAGGAAAACTCGAGAGCTATCAAGGCAGAATCGTAGTCTGCAAGATAGTAGATCTCGGAGTTCGTAGACTGCCAGAAGAAACGAGGAAGGATCATAGTGTGTCGAGAAGAACTTTCTCGGAGCCGTAGTCTGCTAAAGAAGTTATGTTCAGAATCGTAGAGACAGTCTGTCTACGAGCCGACCGAGCATCTGCCAAAGCCAAGTCAAGAATCGTAGACTACACTCAGAGTCGTAGAGTCTACTGATCATATCAAAGGCAGAGATCGTAGTCGATCAAGATCAGATGAAGACAACTAGCATAAAGAAAGAAATTATAGAGTGTCAAGATCTAATCTCGGAGTCGTAGTGTCTGCACAGCCGAAGTTGAATCGTAGAGTGCAGAACTAAGGCCTCAACAGATGTGCTCATAAAAGAAAGAATCATAGAGCAAACATGATTCTCAACAAATGAGCACTCCCAGAATATCCAAAGTATGAAGCCTCTAGTCTAAGCTGTAAAGTTACATCCAACCTGAAGGAAACCAGAGAGCGCTCAATGAATGGCATGAAAGCTAATAGAAGATCTAAGCACTAACCCAATCAGCTTTCAGATTGAGTTGTGAAGCCATTCAAGTTGAAGTCTTCCACAAGCTGATCAGAAGAAGACTTCAATCAAAGTAACTGACAAAGGAAAGTCAACAAGTGCAGTAGCTGTCAAGAAAACAGAAGACAACAATCTTGGAAGTATCCAGGATCGTAGTGTTTTCCAAACAAAGAAGAAACTGATAGAGTGTACACAAAGATACTGATTAGCCTATGAAGAACAAGGCTAAAGTGATTAAGCATTGGGTCAGTCCATTGATGATAAGTGAACGTGAGATCATAAGGAGAAAGCAAACTGGGCATACCACAAATTTGAAGTGTCTTTCTTTTCAGAAGGGGCCAGAACAAGGAATCAAGACATCAGTATCTGATAGCATTCGAGGCAAACACTAGTATTGAAGCACTGCACAATAGAAGGAAGAGGTGTTCTACATTGAAGATCAAATGAACACTCTTCAGGATCGTAGTGTTGTCTCAACTTGTCAATGAGCAACATTCAACAAGACTACAATCAGGTCTAAGAAAATATGCATCGTAATTGTAGAGTTTGTTCAACCGAGATTGAAGCATTAGCAATAGTTCAATCAAGATTGATATTCAACAGAGCTTGTTGAGAGCATCGATGCAAAAGGACAACCTTTGATCTAGAAATCGGAAGGATGAAATAAAGTTGATTACATGCCCGAGACATCAAAGTGACATCTCCGACGGGGTAGGTGAAATAGTAGATTACGATTAATGTAAAGTCATAAAGGAGATGTCATGTCACATCTGCAGCTTACGTAAATAACTCGAGATCTCGCTAAGCAATTCAAATAGCTTTCAACGGCTATATACCAACGGGAAGATTTGGAAGGAGTATAAATCAACAAGAGATTCAAAGATCAAAAGTTGGTGATGATTGGTAAGTTGCGTAGAATCGCTGAGTTGTTAGAATGCTATTGTTGACTCTACGAAGTTCCACCAGAGCTTAATGTAACAAGTCTCAAAGATAGTGAGACTACGAAGGTGGAAGTGAAGCGACTTTGAAGAATGACTTGAAATGTAGACTAAAGCTTCACTCACCAAAGATGAGAATGCCATCAAGATGGCAAAATAAGTCGAGAGCCGAGAAGGACAAAAGATAGCATTCGTAAGAGTGGCAGAGCATGTAGAAGATCTAGAGAGCCACTCTACGAATCACCATGGACCTAAAGTCAAATCGTAATAAGTGCGTAACCATGTCTCGCCAACCCGGTCCAAGAAGGGTTCAGGGAATGGTGATGGTGCACAAACGACATCAAATGAAGATGAGTAGAACAAAATGAAGATCACCGCACCAAAAGAAGATGTGATCTAGACTCAAGCAAAATGAAAAGAGGACCACACCAAGATGCTAAGTACAAAAGATGTTCAAGCTTAAAGACATCTTAACAACTCAAAGACCAACAACAATAACATTAACAACAACAAGAAGTCGTATTCTGAGGGTCCTTGTCCCGAGGACTAAATGAAGTTCCAAGCCTCATTGGCTTTAA
Organism: Panax ginseng; assembly: GCA_020205605.1. Taxonomy (NCBI): domain Eukaryota; kingdom Viridiplantae; phylum Streptophyta; class Magnoliopsida; order Apiales; family Araliaceae; genus Panax; species Panax ginseng. The sequence continues at coordinate 63,642,160 of CM035145.1, read as the reverse complement.
GAGTTCCTAGGGAACTAGAGGAGTTCCAAGGTCACCGCCTCAAGAGTTCTTAGTGAATCAAGTTCCAAGGTCATTGGCCTTGAAGGAATCTTAGTGATTCGTGGTGCCGCCATTCCTTAGTGGAAACTCGCTAGTTGAAAGTAGAAGAGTGAATTAGAGCTTGAGTCTCCGAACCACTTAAAATCCTCGTGTCTTTTACTTTATGTTATTTACATTATGTACTTAATCGCTATAATCAAGTATGCATATATTAACTATTTACAACTTAACTAACTCTAAGAACAATGTATATATGATTATGAATATATCAATAAGGGTATCTTTTATTTATTCCGATGTGCTTGGAAAGATTCTTATTTTTATCATATGCTAAATCATTAGCAATACAAAATAAATGAGAAAAGTATTTTAAAATAAAAAGGATCTATTCAACCCCCTCTTCTAGATCTATTGTGTGCATACTGGGAACTAACAATTGGTATCAAAGCAGGTTCTCATGCTATATTCAAAAATTAATCGCTTTGAGTTTCATCCCAGGCAAAAACATTGTTCTAAACTTAGTTTAGTAGTAAGTCACTTGTAAATGCAGATGAGCTCACACGTTGGAAATATTGTGTACAGGTAAATGTGTGTATACACCTGAAGCTACTTAGATTGGTCCATGTTCTTAAATGCTATGACAACAAGACCAATCCTTGTCCGTAGTCAATCTTGCAGTCTGAAGACCAGGTGAGAAAGCTCAAGAGACATCAATAGCAAAGAGTCAAACATCCACCAGCCTGAAAGATGAAAAGGCCATATATGCTAAAATGTGTTTATCCAAAGAAGAAAGAAGAACTTTTCAAATATGTATTTGGCCAACCAAGAATGGATGTGAACCCCAATGGAATCAAGGATGTCAAAGAACTAAATATGCCAAGATTCTATTAGCCTACATCTTCAAGACCATGATTGATTGATTGAAGGACAACTGGAGCAACAAGATGTCAGGAGTAAATGAAAAACTATGCACATCAATGCCTAACCTCAGTATATCTAAGTTAAATGACTGTTAAGGAACTGACAGTAGAAAGGTATGATTCCTCATTAATATAAATGTGTACATCATGTTGCATCACCTTATGCACTATAAAAATATTCTATCAAGAGACCATACTCTACCTAATAAGGGGAAGAGAGAAAGTACACTGAGGTTGGAAAAACAAATGCTAACAAACTTTCTCTCCAATCCAAGTTTTAGGTTGAAGATTACATCTTAAAAGAAGTCTGAAATAGGTCATAAGCATATCATGATTTAATTAATCTTAAGTGGAGTAATCTTTGCTGATGGGTTAGTATGTATGTACAAACCTATTTTCTAGGTTTTTGATAACACATAGAGTATGATCAACTCTACAAGAGTATCTTGAAGATTTGTAGAAACTAATAACCTCCACGAATCAACTAGATACAAATAAGTCATAGAGTTGATTCTCACTCTGTGAACATTTAAACTCTGTGAACATAACCAAGCAAATGATGAAACCATCAAAGGAAAAAGAGTGGTTTATTAAAATGATTAATCTTACACACACTCATCATCACGCATCTTAAGATATCATATCTAAATTGGATACATGAATTAATATGATTATTGGTGATCAATATGATGATTATTCAAATATATGAGGAACATGGATTTTGAAAACTAACTTGGCAGGACCAACTCAACTGTGGGTAACACAAATAGAAATCTATCTACCCTGTAGGTGCTTGGTCTATCTGACCACACTAAGGAATGCTAAAGTAGAAAACTTCAGTCAGGAATATTCAACCAGCAGAAGGCTTAAGACTGTTCATAAATGATTTTGATAAAATTCCTATATGTCAAAGCCTGTCCTTGAAGACCCGCTGAGCTAACCTGAATGAAGCTCACATGGCTACTGATCTTTATATGAAAGCAGGCTATTTAATCTAAGATGAAAAGGGTCTTATATGCTCAATCATGCAAATTATATCATATGAGAAGAATCCTCAAGGAAGTTCACATTAGAGATCATCGAGCATTAATCACGAGGAACTCATTATGGAAGTAGAACACCACAAATACACACTGACAAGGAAGACTACATTCGTAGTGCTGTTAAATGATCGTAGAGTTATCAGTCCTGAAGATATCCATGTCTATGATATAAGGAGATTTAATTGATAGTGATGATTCCAGTCAGAAGGAGATATGCAAGACTGCCTTCTGATACACATGAAGAAGAAGAACTCACATCTCTCTCGAAAGACAAAAGATCAACCGTGGGTGTGCAAAGATGATCTCGCTAACAAAGAAGCAACACTAAAATATCAGAAATATACTATAAAGCAATGTACCAGTTACAGAGTCCCAAAACTTTGTGGCTGATAAACCAAATGAAGAACCATAGTCAGTAGGAACATCTCAAAACATACTACTGATAACCTTGTCAGCCACCCAACTCAAAATCATGAAGCGCCTACAAATTAAACACATGATCGTAGTATAAGAGCAGGAGGACACCACCACGATTACAGCCAATGCAAATGTCTAGAGTTGGTTGATGAACTCCTCAACAGAAAAGGTTAAATGAGATATCAGTGCTAACCACTTCTATAGTTTTTCATCTGGAAAGTGCCTCATGGACAAACTCCGACCCTTAGTTCACTCTAAGAGGTTAGCCCTTCCCGAGCTACCTTAACCAGAAGGAATGTTTAGTAAAGTTCATCTCAAGGACCAAGACAGTCAACGACTGAAGAGTGAGTTTAAAGAGAACTCAAAGATTGTAGTGTGACCTCAACGATCATAGTGCGACCTCAACGATCGAAGAAGCAGACTCGATGATCGCAGACTTCCCAGAGGGTACACTAGCTCATGAGGAGCTCTGAAGAACTAAACAAATGCTCAACTATTCAGATCATGAGGAGATAAGTTCGAATACTGGTTGGAAAGATGTCATGCAGACTCACCCTTAAAGAAGAGTGCCCAAACCTTCATAGAGTACATCAGTGGATGAGCTATGCAGTTTTAAGATAAGGATTAATGACAAACCATCCACTGCAGCATCTGTCAGAAGAAGATCCTTGAGTTAACAAAGAAAAATATAGAGTACATATCTACCTCACCAAGCTACTCTATTAACCAAAAAGGTCAACTGGTCAATCCACGCTATCGATGCCTATTTTCTTAAAAAAAAGAAATATCAAACTAAAAAGTTTATGGGGAATTATAGTTTATTACTGGGCATCGTGCAACCAATGGCTGGTTGACACATCACAGCTAATGCAGAGTCAGAAGGAACTGCCATAAAGATAAATTTAAAATCTACAAACAGTTATCAAAGGCTGTCGAACCTCTCTCCCTATCTTTCTCAAACCCTAGAATCCTCTTCACAACCTAAATTAATTAACTCTCCAGAGCCTTACCCAAATCACATTCAACTATCTCTCATAAAACTTCCTAAATCAAATACCCATATTCTTCGAACTCTTCAAATGGCAGATTGGCGAGTAATCACTGAAATTCAGCTCAGAACTAAGACGTTTGAGAAATCCGAAAAGAAATTCAGTGATATTCTTGAATTAGTGAAGAAGGCTAAATTCTCAGAATGTCTTGAGGCAACACTCGAATATATACTCAACTGGTTAAAGAGTTTTACTCAAAGGCATCCATAAATTTCAAAACCCTTTCTACCAAGGTCAAAGGTCAGATTCTAAAGCTGAAATCGTCTAACATCAATCAATGCTTAGGCCTTCATGACCTAGGACTGAAAAGCCTTGATGAGATCGACACTGAACAAGCAAAGAAGATTATGGTATACAAAAGAAACCCTAGTCTGAAAGACATGAAAAAAGGAGTTTCCTGAAGAATTTGAGTTCCTTGCTAAGATAGTGGGCAAATGTATACTATGCAAGGATACCACATACATGACAATCGTGATTGATCAACAACTAAAGATTATGTCTCGCAATAGTTCAAGAAGCGAATAAACTTTGAAGTTATCTTACTCGATCAAATTTTCAAATGTATGGAAAAGGCTGAAATGAAGAAGTCTATAGATAAACCCCTTACAAAGGTTTTTCATGGAAGACACTTGAGCATTGTGTCAAGAAGAAATTGGGAAGCAAAATCAAAGATGATGAGGAGAACCACTAAACATCCATAAAATCATGTCTCCACAAATTGCTTGTAAACCGGAAGAAAAGTCCCAAGAAAAATAGGAGGCTAATAACAACCGGGAGCAAAGAAGAAGGTCTCTCTAAGAAGAAGAGAAGGCAAAGGAGGTGGAAAGCTCTCAATATGATGACTTTGTACCAAAGAGTAGTCACACCAAGAAAGAAGAAGTCCAAGGTGTGAAGAAAACAGAGGCTCCACCAAGAAGTCTCTCCACTGACAACAAGGAAGCATGAGAAGAAGGGGTCTGAATTGCAGAAACCCCAAAGAGAAGAAGTAGCAGACTACTCCAAGGGCCATCCAAAAAGAAAGCAAAGGTGATAAAGAAGTCAGCCCCTATCCCCCAAGAAAGTCCGGTCTAGCAAAGAAGATGACGTAAAGTCAGAAGATGAGAAGAGATTTGAAAGCCCCAAGATTGAACTCTCAAAGAACAAATCCAACAATGAGGAAGAAGTCAGATCTATGGAAGAAAGAGCTAAATTTAATGGTGAAAAGAATGTACAAGTCCTCATTGCTAACACTCGTGAGTTGCCACTCATTGCGATGAAGAAAGGTTGCAAGATAACACAATTGCATCCCCACCGATAATGCTCCAATAAGCTCACATGATGGCTCAAAAGATGTTGAGTCCGAAGAAGAAGGACATGCCCCTACTGTTGCTGAACATCAAGGAAGTCTGTCTAATGATAAAGAAGCCTTGGATTCTGAAGAAGAAGAAAAGTCTGACTCTCCTATAGCTGAACCTCCAAGGAGAAGAAAGAGCAACAGACTGCTTGCTAAATATGTCCCAAAGAAGCAAGGAGAACCCTCCACTGCAATCATTGAAGTGAGTGATGATGAAGTTGAATTCAAGGGAGAAGATGCTGAAGAAGGTACTGATGATGAAAATAAGCAAGAAGGATTCACTGATGAATCTGATGGAAGAAGTCAGCATGGTTCAAGCTCAAAAGGTGAAGAAATGGAGAAAGATTTTAGCTCTAAAAATAAGGAATCAGAGGGAAGTCTACAAAGGTCTAACTCCAGTTCAGAATAGAGAGAAGGTGGAAGAGACTCCATGTCCGAAGAAGAAGAACCAAAAGATTTTCATATTCCCCACCTTGTTCATCACAAGAGAAGAGTTGTAGTGGAAGTTGATGAAGAACCATTAGTGGTGCTTCCTGGAAGATGGATTAATCATGGAGATGGAAGGTTAAATGTGGTAATGATGACCTCAGAAAACTTGCTCAACAATCGTAGAGCTATGAAGCTAGACACTTCAACTGTGATATATGAGCCTGAAACTAAGAATCATGCCATAATATTGTTTTACTCTCATATGCCATGGGTAAAGGCATCCCCAACTAAAGACAACAACTATCTCACATGGGTCTTCTCTCACCTTCCCAATATAGAGTCAGTGGAATGTAACTTCCCAAGAGTAAAGAAGTTTGCTACAATGATGATCAAAGATCGCCTCACTACAAAGTCTATCGACATACGCCGAAATCACTACATTCCTTATGATCATAGAGTGGGTTCGATGGCGTATGATCATGGCTAAGGGGATGATCGTAGAATCTTCTCACTCCACCATTGAAAATGATCAAGTTCAGTTTGAGAAGCTTCCCTCTGCCCAAGCACAGTTGTCTGATATTCCTTCATCCTCCACCAATGATTGGCACTCAACGATTTATCAGATTCTCACTGCTTTCAAAAATCAGTCCAAGAATGAAAATCGTAGAGTTTAATCTGGTGCTCAACAAGAGGCTCTGCCCAAACACATGACCATCCTCCTATGGAGCAGGAGTTACTAAAGAATTCTAATGAGTTGGTCAAGAAGATGTCTATCATCACTGAAGAGGCCAAGATGTTGACCGGAGCAGGAGAAAATGCAGTTCAAGACATACTTCAAGCCACTATGTCTGATATGTCTTTCAAACTCAAAGAGAGAGAGATCAAATCTATCTGAATGCTATAAATGATTAGAAGGCAGAAGCTTCTACGAGCACGTATACAATGAAGAGCAAATCCAAGCCCTCTTTGACAAGATTGACAATCTGAATCAGTCTTTCTCTCTACAACTTGAGCTGAGCCAACATGAACTCAAGATTGAGGTTGGTAACTCATCTTACATGTTGGAGCAACTTATGTCCAACATGGAGCAGCTTTCACAAGTGATTAATGAAAAAAAGGGGGAGAAAAATAGGCATAAGAAGAGGCATTCAAGGAAGAGCAAGGAGAGCAGAAGAAAAGAAAACAAGAAGGCCAAGAGAAAGGCAAAAAAGAAAATAGCAGCTACAAAAGCTGAATCATCATCTGAGGGGGAGCCAAAGGATGATGATCCTATGAATACAGAGTTTGAGGGGGAGCCAAAAAAAGAAGAAGTGCATGAGAAAAGAAATGAAGTCACCATCCTGTGGGGAGCAAGAGCAAAAGATCAAACAGGATAAGTAACCAATCAATGTACATCTTGGAAAGAGGCATGGAGCCAAATATGTACATCTCTAACTAATTATGTATGACAACGAATTTTATGAAATAAAAGTATTCAATTTTCTGATAATTGTTATTCTATTTAGTAAATGGTTAAATTGATAAAAGATTAAAGTTAAGGGTGATATTTGAAAAATTTTCAAAGTAAGCAAGTTGATATAAAATATTCGTTGTGACAGAGAATATTCGTTTGGTCGGGGGATATTCTATTTATCAGGGAATATCCGTACGACGACACAATCATTGGTGGACCCCACAACGAAAGTATTGTCGTAGTTAGAAAACGACAAAATTATCTTTTTATAAAAATAACGACGAAAAGTGTTACCGTTAAAAACTGCTGAACTTCCCTTAGTAGTAAAAGTACAAGAATACGCTGCGTGGTTGCATAGTAGAGCATACAGTATTGATTATTGATGCTTACGTGAGAAGTCACTCGCTTATACTCAATTATTGCTACAATAATTGGCCGCATCATATCTCTCTCATATTATTGATTCAATTATTGTCACATTATCATCTCGTGCATAATATTTATTATTATTAAATCAATAATTGAGACGACAAAGTTATTCATATTATTATTTGCAATATTGACAATGTCTAGAAGTTATGTCAAGGAGAGGTTTGACCACCCAATTGTTCGCCAATAAGGAGAAATCTTTATCTAAAGCCCCTCTCCTCCTAGAACGACTGGTTGTTAAATATTGTAAGTTATAATATTAATGATGAATAAGTTATGTTGATTAAAGATGAAATTGATAGTTCCATTGTGTTGGGTTTATTAGTGTTAGTGGAAATCGACATTTATTTCGATAATAATTGATGTCTGGAGGTTATATTGACCAATCGGGTAATTTATCGTATAAATGAGCAATTAATTGCTATTATTTCACATGCTTATAACTATTTGTTCACATGTGTGTACTATTGATTCACATTCATGTATTATTAGGGGAGGTGGTGCAAGATTGATAATACTTGCATGACTAAATTAAAAATGGAGGTATAGTTGAAGGTACTATACTTTAATTAGTTTTTTCACATGATTATACTATTGAGTCACATGAATGAACTATTAATTCACATTATTTACTATTAGGGGAGGTGGTGCAAGTTTGATAATACTTGCAGGACTAAATTAAAAATGAAGAAAAAAGAGAATGTATTATACTTTAATATTTTGAGCCCCAAAACGTGCAATTATCGAAACTATATTTTCCTATAAATAGAATCTCATTCTTCCTTCATTTCTCGCAAATTCACATAAGCTATAGAGCGATTATTATAGAGAAAAAGAAGAAGAGAAGTCTGCTACCTCACTATTTCAGTATCCAGTTTTTCTAAGGTAAGGGGTATTATTTCTTTCGTATTCATGAAGAGAGTTATTTTCTTTCAATACTCATAAGAGTTGTTATTTCATTCTTTATTATTCTGTTGGAACATCCTGTCTGTGCGGATTACGTATGACCTGGTTCTATTCTTTATTATTCAGTTGGAACATCCTGTTTGTGCAAGTTACGCATAACCTGGTTCCATTCTTTATTATTATATTGGAATAACCTGTCTGTGCGGATTACGCACGCCTGGTGAATTCTTCTGTTATTCCATTCTTTATTATTCTGTTGGAATAATCTGTCTACGTGGATTACCGCATGGCGGCAAAAATCCATTTGCGGTTTCATATATTCTATTATACTCAGTTGATTAAAGTTTTGGCTTCTATACTCCATGAAATTAGTGGAATATCCTTGATATTTGCGCTTCATCCAGTATCTCTTCATGGAAATATTCTTCTGAGCATTCTTGAATTTTACTCTACAAACCAGTATCATGTTGACAATTTGGACGTTATTGATTTCTGGATAAATTAAATTATAAATCTTTACAAATTTGTCCTTGAACTTGTTTTATTGAATTCTTATATCATTGTCATCATCCTCATGTTTATAATATGTTGAAAGTCATCTGTGGGCACAGAGTGCATGGATGGACTTGGTATGATTATGACCAGTGGATTATTCGGTATAATCATGACCGTAATGTTACAAATGATGTGGTAAAAGTCCTCATTGGTCAGTAGTGCATTGATGGACAAAGTTTGTTGGCATGATCATGACCATTGATGAATTAATACACGAATATCCTTGGCCCATAGTGCGGATAATTTGTAGTCGTGATACTAATGAATATCTTCGGTAGTAGTGTAGGGATGATGTGGTTTATTTATTGTCGAGTCTCAAATGATAAAAGTGATGAAAAACCTTTTAAATCATAGAAGATAGTAGATTTTATTCTCTACTTGACTCTTCTAATGGATTGTTTGTTCCGCCGCAGCTTAAACTTGATGTTTATTATATTTTATCGCTTAACACTCATGAAGGCTAATGATAATTTATTCGCATTATCTTAGTCATAATATTTCTTCTTTGGGCTAGTTGAGCTCACCCTTTCTTTCACCGCTTTTCTTTAGGAAATGATAATGTAGCTCGACTAGTCGAGGAACCAGAGTGACGGTCCGATGATAGCATTAGTAGTCCTCACTATTCTCATTAAATAAAGTGTGACAATAAATGTAATGAGGACTCCATTGAGTGTAGATATTGTCTAGATGACAATATTCTTATTAAAACTCTTAGATTATGTTTTGTCGTATTTTACACGACTGTTGTATAATTAAGTTATATTTGAATTTTGTACTATGTATTTGGCGACTCAAGATGGGTGATGTATACCTATTTTGGGGGCATCACAGCTTAGTATCAAAGCTTAGGGATATGATCCCCAGCTAAGATGTGAGACTAGAACTAGGAGGGAGAGACGGGAATTCCTTCGCTAGTATGACCTACCTAAGTTTATTTGGTATTTATTTGGTCACGTCGAGTATAGGGATAATATATGACATGTCAATTAGCCCTTGTTTTGTGGCGATTTGAAAATGACATCCGAGAATGTTGAGAATAGCAATGGAGCACGTGAGAGACCGCTGAGTCTCCACGGATCAATAATCGTGGATAATGTGCATCGTGAAGGCAACAATCCTCATGCAAACAACAACAACAACGACCAAAATGATGAACGATGGAATGTTCGGAGGCTTTATGCAATTCATGCAACATCGTGTGAGAGCGGCTCCTGTCCAAAATGTAGGTGGAAACAATTGAAACTCTCGGACGGTCACCGCTAAACAGTTCAAATAGCTGGGACCACCGGAGTTTATTGAAGAGCCAAAACCACTTAAGGCGGAAGCGTGGATAAAGCAGATCACCAAGATATTTGATGTTTTGGGATGCTCCGAGGAGCAAAAGGTCCCATTTGCCACCTTTATGTTGCGAGGAGAGGCAGATTACTGGTGGGAATCGGTAAAGCGTACTCAACCTTCCACACTGAAGATATCTTGGGAGAAGTTCCAAGAACTATTCAACGACAAGTACTTTCCCAAAAGTATTCGTCACATAAAAGAGGTAGAGTTCATCAAGTTGGAGCAGAACAATATGATCGTGTCACAAAGACGGGTTAAGTTTGCCGTGTTGTCCCGATTTAAGTCTCACTTGGTTGATAAAGAGGAGAGAATGACGCGGATGTTTCTAAGAGGTTTGAAACACGAGATACATAAATACTTAATTTCTCACAAACTGTGTTTGTGTTCAGATGTCGTTAATAGGGCTCAGTTATTGGAGCGTGATAACGAGTCAACTCAACCAAGAGAAAGCAGCCGACAAAATGATAATACCAGTGGTAACAGTCATCGAAGTGGTGACAACAAACGTGGAGGAAATCAACATGCCAGAAATGGTATCCACTTTGGTGGTAATCATGGCCAAGACAGTAAAAATGGACATTTCAAGAAAAGGAGATTCAACAATGATGGAAAGACGTCAGCACCAACACCCGTTGTTAAGGAAGGATAACGACCACCTATCATATGCTTCAAATGCGGAGGGGAGGGACATATCAGTCCAAACTGCGCGATACAGTCCAAAACGTGTTATAATTATGGAAGAGAAGGTCACCTAGCCCGATTTTGTCGTGCACCAAAGACAAGTCCAGCTGGGATGGAGGCACCAAAGGTCGTACCAGAAAAGTCAAAGCCGGTAGTTCAAGAGAGAGCGTTTGTCGTAACCTCCCAGAAAGCAAGGAACCCGAACGAGGTCATCACGGGTAAGCTTATCATAAACTCTAGCTTAAGTCTATACCTTATTTGATACCGGTTTCTACCCATTCTTTTATTTCTCCTACTTGCGTTCAACGCTTAAATTTGACTCGAGAAATTAAACTTTGACTTATCGGTTAAAACTCCGCTGGGAGAAACCTTCATTACATCCACAGCTTTATAAGTCTTATTTGATTTAAATCGGTAACCGCTCATTACCTGTCGATCTTATTTCTTTAAAAATACTTGCATTTGACGTGATTCTAGGGATTGATTGGTTAACTACTCATCATGCTAAAATTGATTATTTTCGTAAGGTTGTTAGCTTTCATATTCCTAATCAACCTATTATGCGAATTCAAGCCGACCAAACCATTAAAATCAATCACGGTCATCTCAAGCCATAAAGCTATTCGTTTATTGAAAAACGGATGTCAAGCTTTCTTAGCTCATGTCACAGATTTAAACATAAATATGTCAGATTTGAAAGATATTTCTATTGTTAATAAATTTCCTGACGTATTCCCTGAAGAACTTCCTGGCCTACCCCTAGAGCGTGAAATTGAATCTTTTATCGATCTTGAACCCGGTACAAAACCCATTTCCAAAGCCCCATATCGAATGGCTCCTATTGAACTTTAGGAGTTAAAAACCCAATTGCAGGAATTGTTAGACATCAGTTTCATTCGTTCTAGTACGTCTCCTTGGGGTGATCCTATTTTATTCGTGAAGAAGAAAGATGGAAGTATGTGACTTTATATTGATTATCGGGAGTTGAATCATGTCACTATCAAAAATAGGTACCCATTGCCTCGCATTGATGACCTGTTTGACCAGTTGTAAGGTGCCAAATTCTTTTCAAAGATTGATCTTCATTTCGGATATCATCAGTTGAAGTTAAAATTGATGACATTCCAAAGACTGCTTTCCGAACTCGGTACGGGCATTATGAATTCTTAGTCATGTCTTTTGGGTTGACTAATGCTCCTGCTGCCTTCATGGATATGATGAACCTAGTATTCAAGGAATATTTGGATCACTTTGTGGTTGTCTTTATTGATGACATCCTCATATACTCCAAAACCCGTGAAGACCATGAGCAACACTTGAGGCTGATACTCCAAAAGCTTTGTGAAAACAAGCTATATGTCAAGTTGAAGAAATGCTAGTTCTGGCTTGAGGAAGTTGCATTCCTTGGGCACGTGATATCAAATCATGGGATATATATGGACCCGACAAATATTGAAGCAATTCAAAGCTGGGAGCAACCTAAATCAGTGATCGAAGTACGTAGCTTTCTCGGCTTAGCTGGTTATTATCGGAGATTCGTAGAAGGGTTTTCTTGAATCGCTACTCCATTAACTCAGCTGACTCAAAAAGATACAAAATTCGGTTGGAGCGAGGAATGTGAGAAGAATTTTCAAGAACTCAAGAGGAGACTCATTTCAGCACCTGTTCTGACAATACCATCTGGCTCGGAAGAGAAGTCTGCTACCTCACTATTCCAATATCCAGTTTTTCTAAGGTAAGGGGTATTATTTCTTTCATATTCATGAAGAGAGTTATTTTCTTTCAATACTCGTAAGGGTTGTTATTCCATTCTTTATTATTCTGTTGGAACATCACATGCATAATGGATTACTCCCGACTTGGTTCCATTCTTTATTATTCTCGTTGAACATCATGTCCATGCACGGATTACGCATGACACCGGTTCCATTATTTATTATTCTCGTTGGAATAACTCATGCATGCGCGGATTATGCACGCTTTGGTGAAATCTTCATTATTCCATTCTTTATTATTCATTTGGAATAATGCATTTCACGTGGATTATCGCATGGCGGAAAAAATCCATTTACGATTTCATATATTCTATTATACTCAGTTGATTAAAGTTTTGGCTTCTATAATCCATGAAATTAGTGGAATATCCTTGATATTTGCGCTTCATCCAATATCTTTTCATGGAAATATTCTTCTGAGCATTCTTGAATTTTACTCCATAAAGCAGTATCATGTTGACAATTGGACGTTATTGATTTCTGGATAAATTAAATTATAAATCTTTACAAATTTATCCTTGAACTTGTTTTATTGAATTCTTATATCATTGTCATCATCCTCATGTTTATAATATGTTGAAAGTCATATGTGGCCTGTAGTGCATGGATGGACTTTGTATGATTATGACCAGGGATTATTCGGTATAATCATGATCGTAATGTTACAAATGTTGTGGTAAAAGTCCTCATTGGCCGTAGTGAATTGATGGACAGTTGTTGGCATACATGATCATGACCATTGATGAATACACGAATATCCTTGGCCCGTAGTGCATGGATAATTTGTGGTCGTGATACTAATGAATATCCTTGGCCGTAGTGCAGGGATGATGTGGTTTATTTATTAAGCTGAGTCTCAGCGATAAAAGTGATGAAAAACCTTTTAAATCATAGAAGATAGTAGATTTTATTCTCTACTTGACTCTTCTAATGGATTGCTTGTTCCGCTGTAGTTAAACTTGATGTTTATTATATTTTATCAGTTTAACACTGTTGAAGGCTAATGATAATTTATTCTGCATTATCTTAGTCATAATATTTCTTACTGGGCTAGTTGAGCTCACCCTTTCTTTCACTGTTCTCTTCAGGAAATGAGAACGTAGCCGGGACTAGTCGGGGAACGGAGTGACGGTCCAGATGATAACATTAGTAGTCCTCACTATTCTGTTAAATAGTGTGACAATAAATGTAATGAGGACTCCATTGAGTGCGGATATTTTCTAGATGACAATATTCTTATTAAAACTCTTAGATTATGTTTTGTCGTATTTTACACGACTGTTGTATAATTAAGTTGTATTTGAATTTTGTACCATGTATTTGGCGACTCAAGATGGGTGATATATACCTATTTTGGGGGCGTCACAATTATCGAAACTATATTTTCCTATAAATAGAAGCTCATTCTTCCTTCATTCTCACCAATTCATTAAGACTCACAAGAGCAATTATAGAGAAAGAAGCTATAGAGAGAAAGAAGAAGAGAAGTTTGTAACTTCACTATTCCAAAGATCCGATCTTTCCCGAGGTAAGGGTATTATTTATTTCATATTCAAGAGAAAAATTATTTTTCGTATTCGTATGAATATTATTTTCGTTTAATATTCATAAAGGGTATTATTTCTTTCGTATTCATGAAGAGAGTTATTTTCTTTCAATACTCGTAAGGGTTGTTATTCCATTCTTTATTATTCTGTTGGAATAACATATCTATGTGGACTACCGTATGCATGGTGAAATTCTTCTATTATTCTGTTGGAATAACCTGTATACGCGGACTACCGTATACATGATGAAATTCTTTTGTTATTCCATTCTTTATTATTCTGTTGGAATAACCTATCTACGCGGACTACCGTATGCATGGTAAATGACCATTCGTATTCATTCTTTAATAAATTGTGGAAATGATCTGTCTACGTGGATTACTGCATGGCGGGTAAAAAATCCATTTGCAATTTCATATATTCTATTATACTCGTATGAGATATCATTTCTTTTGTACTCGTCATGGAATATTGTTTTCTTTTGTATTTTCCTTTTATGAGTACTATTCACGGAGTAACATTCATGAGTTACTATTTACGGGTTACTATTCACCCTTCATTATTTACTCGAATATTATTCACTCTAGTATTCGTGACACTTTTTAAATCGTCAAGTACTATTCATGAATTACTATTCATGGGTTACTATTCACCCGATTATTATTTACTAGAATATTATTCACTTCGGGTATTTGGGGCACTTTTCATGTCAGTACTATTCATGAGGTACTATTCTCAAGTACTATTCATGTGGTATTATTCACTTTTAGTACTATTCACCCAAAAATATATTTCTTTTCTCATCCAAATTATTTTTGATACATGAATATTATTCTTGAAGTTTACTCCACAAAGCAGTATCATGTTAACAATTTGGATATTTTTAAACTCTGGATAAATTTAAAGTCTTTAATATTTATCCTTGATTTCGTTTGATTAATGCTTATATCATTGTCATCATCCTCATGCTTATATTGTGATGAAAGTCATCTTTGGTTTACGTGCATAGATGGACTATTGATTGGTATGATTATGACCAGTGATCATTCGGTATAATCATGACCGTAATGTTGCAAATGATGTGGTAAAAGTCCTCATTGGCTCGTAGTGCATTGATGGACAGTTTTTGGTATGATCATGACCATGGGTTCTCTTCGGCCAAGGGTGCAAAGATGAATTATTTTATGGCGTGATCATGGCCGTTGATGAAAACACGATTATCCTTGGCCCGTAGTGCATGGATAATTCGTGGTCGTGATACTAATGAATATCCTTGGCCTGTAGTGCATGGATAATTCGGTGATGTGGATTATTTATTGTGCTGAGTCTCAGCGATAAAATATTGATAATAAACTTTTAATTCGTAGAAGATAGTAGATATCATGCTCTACTTGACTCTTCTAAAATACAGTTTCATGTCTTTGACCTGTAATGCAAGGATGAACTATTAATGAATATCTTTAGCCCATAGTGCAAAGATGACTTTATTAGTATGGTTATGAACATGAACTGTGATTTGGTATAACCATGATCTTATATGTTTCAGGTAAAGACATGTGATGAAAATTATCTTCATCCTGGGTGCAAAAAGGAATTAAGAACCACAATTATGATTATGAGTTAATCACATGATTGTGGACAGGAATTGTTGATTGATGTTACATGGATAAAAACATTGTTGGTGGACTTTTAACATGGAGAAGATAACATAATTTATGGTCTATTTGACTCTTCTAATGGATTGCTCGTTCCGCTGCAACTATGGTTGAAAAGTTTTATCATTTACTGACGAAGGCTATTGATAATTTAATTATCTTTAGTCATGCTATTCTTTACTGGGCTAGTTGTGCTCACCCTTTTGCTTCACAATTCCTTTCAGGTAATAAGAGTGTAGCTGGTTCGAGCAGAGGTAACAAGGGTTTAGAACGGTGGTCTATAGCTATTGAGGTTCTCCTTAAACAGTATGACAATAATTTTATTGAGAACTTTAGATAAGTGTGTTGTATTTTTATGCGACATTTAATAGTTATATTTGGTGAATAAAATAGGGTGAGGCGAACCCAACTTTGGAAGGGTGTTTTGCCACTATCATACGAGATGTCTAATGATATACGACTTCGTGTTATCATAAGACAGGGTTGTGCACATCCACTTGCTGAGTATATCTATGAGCACTACCTATATAATCTTGGAGTTTGGTTGAAGTATAATTCTCAATTGGAGATAATGGAGATAATTATATGTCAAGAGAAGACTCGTGAATAGTAACTCGTGAATAGTAACTCGTGAATAGTAACTCATGAATAGTAACTCATGAATTACTACTCATGAATAGTAACCCCGACATGAAAAAGTTCCAAATTTGATAAAAACTTCAGATCAATATTTCAGCATAATGATATTGAAGAAATAATATCATCACGAAAAAAAATAATATCCCTTACCTCGGAAGACAAGATTTCACCTTTGGAATCTTCGGATATAGGCTATAACTTGAACTTGCAATCAGTATAGAAATACTCAAAGTATACTCAAAATACTCACAAGAATATAAACCGATAATATAGAGAGAAAACTTGGGTTCGTGTAATTTTCAATTCTAACCTAAGCACCCTATTTATAGGAAAATGCTTAGAACACCAAAGTAGAAAATTGAATATAATATTAATATATTTTTCACATTTTCCTTAGCCCACCTTAGACAACCGATCTCAGCCCATTTGAATCACATGTGAGGCAAACTTAGTTGCAAAAAACGTTTTTCTCAAAATAATTAACTAAAACTCCCAAAATTAATTATTTGAACTTGAACTTCAATAATTCATAATAAATAGCTCTTTTATCGAAAAATTCAATCTTGCAAATTTGTATAGGAAATTAAATTCTCTACAACTTTGCGTAAGAAAGTTTTCCAAATTCCAAATGTAAGTGACCAAAAAATCCACAAACAGTACCGATTTTACGATCTATAATCAATTTTCACAAGAAATGGGTCCACCAACACACAAAACATGTGTTAAACATTTAATCCAACAAAAATACTTTTCCTCCTCGTATACTCATATATCCCACATTCATTGTAAAAATATCATCATTATTATATTATTAAAATATAAAAATATATATATTTAAATGAATTATTTTATCAGAAAAAGATAAAATTTCAATTTTCAACAATTGTCACATTAAAAATTTTCTCCATCTATATCCACATAAAATCAATATTTTCCTCATCATATGAATCAATAATTAGTTATTCACAAATAATATTACAGAATCACAATATTGACAACCAGGCAGTTCCCAGGAAAGAGGGGGCTTTCCAATAAGAATTTCTCCTTATTGGCGCGCAATTAGGTGACCAAACCTCTCCTTAGACAGAACTTTCTAGACATTGCCAATAATGTTATTTAATAATATTATTCAGATAATATGAATTATTGCTTCGATAATGAAAAATACTGTGTAATGACAATTATTGAAACAACAACAATATAAAATATCACGCAACAATTATTGAACCAATAAAATATTGAACAAATTTATCGTAACCATTATTGAGTAGTGCCTTCTTACGTAAGAGTCAATAATTGGTGCAATACTGCAGTGTCTTCTTGTGCAACAACGCCAGACATTCGTGTTTTAACCAATAAAGTATTCCAACAAAGGTAAACTGTAACAACTACGCCTGATTATTTTTAAACAACTTATATTTGTCATTTTCTTCCTCCAATCGCTTTCAGTTATGGGGCCCACACATGGTCGCTACTGGTAAATATTTAAATATTCCCGATAAATACGAATATTCCACGACCAAACGAATATTCCCCGACAACAATGAATATTTTATAATCACTTGCTTATTTTAAAATATTTAATGTATTTTACCCATAACTATCCATCAACCCTTACTATTTCAAAATAATAATTAGAGGAAATTAAATTTCATTTATTAACTATTTGGGGTCTTCTGATTTTAATTTCTAAAATAGCTTATTGATTTGTACTTTTTATGTAAAGTACCATTGTAAGGTGTTGTGATCGAGACACCATGAGAGTTACATATATTTGTATTAAAACTCATAGCTTATGTGTTGTCGTACTCGCACTTACGACGCTTCAACAAACATATAAATGAAGTTTGTATTTGATTTACGTAGTGTGATATCTCAAGACTTAAGATGGGTCGTGTGGACCTATTTTGGGGTGTCACAAATTAGGTATGTTCGGATCCGGATGTAAAGTGTCATAGCTTATGAAATTCCATATTTTTATCAATGACATTCATGATTATCTGTTTTAGAAATACAGTTGCTCATTGTATATAAGACTCATTCATATCATGGATATGCACTTATTATTTTTGTCATAATCAAATAAGGGGAGATTGTCAGGAATAAGCATGTGAATGATATTCCTATTTATATATGATTTGATTATGATATATATATGAATGAATGGACAAGTATGATTGTATTAAGAAAAAGCAGAAAGTCCTTTGATAGATAATAGGAACATTTGTACAAGGACTTAGAATGAATTGATCAAATGTGTTAGGTTGATCCTACATAAGCAAAATAGCTTTCTAAAGTCCTTAAAAAGAAATGATGTATAAGGACTATAAATGTAGAAAGATCAAGCTTGTTAGGTTGATCTTATAATGTAATAGATAGAATTGTCTGATCGTCAAGCACTGCACCAGAAATCGTAGTCTGCCAGGAAAGTCAAGGAAAACTCGAGAGCTATCAAGGCAGAATCGTAGTCTGCAAGATAGTAGATCTCGGAGTTCGTAGACTGCCAGAAGAAACGAGGAAGGATCATAGTGTGTCGAGAAGAACTTTCTCGGAGCCGTAGTCTGCTAAAGAAGTTATGTTCGTAATCGTGAGACAGATGCATCTCTGAGCCGACCGAAATCTAGAAGCCAAGTCAAGAATCGTAGACTACACTCTCGAGTCGTGAGAGTCTCATCGATCATATCAAAGGCGAGATCGTAGTCGATCAAGATCGATGAAGACAACTAGCATAAAGAAAGAAATTATAGAGTGTCAAGATCTAATCTCGAGTCGTAGTGTACTTGCAAACCAAGTTGAATCGTGAGAGTCTTGAAACTAAGGCCTCAACAGATGTGCTCACAACGCCAAGGCAGAATCGTAGAGCAAACACGATTCTCAACAAATAAGCACTCCTAGAATATCCAAAGTATGAAGCCTCTAGTCTAAGCTGCAAAGTTACATCCAACCTAAAGGAAACCAGAGAGCACTCAACGAATGACATGCAAGCTAATAGAAGATCTAAGCACCAACCCAATCAGCATTCGGATTGAGTTGTGAAGTCATTCAAGTTGAAGTCTTCCACAAGCTGATCAGAAGAAGATTTCAATCAAAGTAACTGACTAAGGAAAGTTAGCAAGTGTAGTAGTTGTTAAGTAAACAGAAGACAACAATCTTGGAAGTATCCAGGATCATAGTGTTTGCCAAAGAAAGAAGAAACTGATGGAGTGTACACAAAGATACTGGTCAGCCTATGAAGAACAAGGCTAAAGTGATTAAGCATTGGTTTAATCCATTGATGATAAGTGAATGGGAGATCACAAGGAGAAAGCAAACTTGCCATGCCACAAATCTGAAGTGTCTTGCTATTCAGAAGGGGCTAGAACAAGGAGTCAAGCCATCAAATGAGAGAGCAGTCGAGGAAAATAGAAGTATTGAAGCACTGCACAAGAGAAGGAAGATGTGTTTTACATTGAAGATCAAATGAACACTCTTCAGGAGGATTGTAGTGTTGTCTCAACTTGTCAATGAGCAAAATTCAACAAGACATTACGATCAGGTCTAAGAAAATGTGCATCAGAATCGTAGAGTTCGATCAACTACATCTTGAAGCATTGGCAACAGTTAAATATGAAGATTGATATTCGAACAGAGCTTATTGAGAGCATCGATGCAAAAAGACAACCTCTGATCAAGAAATTAGAAGGAGGAAAT
Source organism: Panax ginseng (assembly GCA_020205605.1). Taxonomy (NCBI): domain Eukaryota; kingdom Viridiplantae; phylum Streptophyta; class Magnoliopsida; order Apiales; family Araliaceae; genus Panax; species Panax ginseng. The sequence goes on along the minus strand of CM035145.1, from coordinate 63,622,262 downwards.
AAAGTTGATTACCTGCCTGAGACATCAAAGTGACATCTCTGACGGGGTAGGTGAAACAGTAGACTGCAGTGTCAGAAAGTCATAAAGGAGATGTCATGTCACATCTGCTGTCTACACCAAATAACTCAAGATCTGCGAAGCAATTCAAATAGCTTTCAACGGCTATATACCAACATGAAGATTGGGAAGGAGTATAAATCAACAAGAGCTTCAAAGATCAAAAGTTGTTGATGATTGCTAAGTTGCAGAATCGTTGAGTTGTTAGAATGCTATTGTTGACTCTACGAGTTCCACCAGAGCTTAATAACGTTAAAGATTTATAATTTAATTTATCCAAAAATCAATAACGTTAAAATTGTCAACATGATATTGCTTTGTGGAGTAAAATTCAAGAATGCTCAGAAGAATATTTCCATGAAAAGATACTGGATGAAGCGTAAATATCCAGGATATTCTACTATTTTCATAGAGTATAGAAGCCAAAACTTTAACCAACTGAATATAATAGAATATATGAAACTGCAAATGGATTTTTGTCCATCATGCGGTAATCCACGTAGACAGATCATTTCCACAATTTAATAAGGAATGCATACGAAGGATCATTCACCATGCATGAGGTAGTCCACATAGACAGGTTATTCCAACAGAATAATAAAGAATGGAATAACAGAAGAATTCACCAGGCATGCGGTAGCCCGCATAGACAGGTTATTCCAACAGAATAATAAAGAATGGAATAACAAAAGAATTCACCAGGCATGCGATAGACCGCACAGACAGGTTATCCCAACAGAATAATAAAGAATGGAATAACAGAAGAATTCACCAGGCATGCGATATACCGCATGCAGAAAGTTATCCCAAATGTAATAATAAAGCATGGAATAATGTAAGAATTCACGGCATGCGATAGACCCATGCACGCAGACGAGTTATCCCAATAGAATAATAAAGAATGGAATAACAACCCTTACGAGTATTGAAAGAAAATAACTCTCTTCATGAATACAAAAGAAATAATACCCTTACCTTTGAAGAAACCGGATCTTTGGAATAGTGAGGTAGCAGACTTCTCTTCTTCTTTCTCTCTATAATAATTGCTCTTGTGAGACTTAGTGAATTGTTGAGAATGAAAGAAGAATGAGCTTCTATTTATAGGAAAATATAGTTTTGATAATTGCACGTTATAGGGCTCGAAATATTACAAATATAATACCTTCCTCTTTTTCTTCATTTTAATTTAGTCCCGCAAGTATTATCAAACTTACACCACCTCCCTAATAGTAAATAATGTGAATTAATAGTTCATTAATGTGACTTAATAGTATAATCATGTAAAAAACTAATTACAATATAGTACCTTCATCTATACCTCCATTTTAATTTAGTCATGCAAGTATTATCAATTTTGCACCAACTCCCTAATAGTAAATCATGTGAATCAATAGTACAACATGTGAACATATAGTTATAAGCATGAGAATTAATAGCAATTAATTGCTCATTTATCCAATGAATTACCCGATTGGTCAATATAACCTCTAGACATTAATTATTATCAAAATAAATGTCTATTTCCACTAACATTAATAATTCCCACACAATGGAACTATCAATTTCATCTTTAATCAACACGAACTTATTCATCATTAATATTATAACTCGCAATATTTAACAACCGTGTCGCTCCCGTGAAAGAGGGGCTTTCCGATATAAGATTTTCTCCTTATTGCTAGCGTAATTAGGTGACCAAACCTCTCCTTGATGTAACTTCTAGACATTGTCAATATTGCAAATAATAATATGAATAACTTTGTCGTCGCAATTATTGATTAAATAATATAACATATTATGCAGTTGATACTGTGACAATAATTGAATCAATAATATGAGTGATATGATGCATCAATTACTGTAGCAATAATTGAGTATAACTAAGTGACTTCTCACGTAAGCATCAATAATCAATACCGTGTGCTACTACTATGCAACCACGCCAGATTCTTTGTTTTTTACTATCGGGTAGTTCAACGCTTTTAACTTGTAACACTTTATTTATTATTTTTATAAAAAGATAATTTTGTCATTTTCTAACTACGACAATACTTCCGTTGTGGGGTCCACCAATGATTGTGCCGTCGTACGAATATTCCCTGTTAAAACGAATATTCTCCTACCAATAGAATATTATATAACCACTTGCTAACTTTGAAAAATTTGTAAATATTACCCACAACTATAACATTATATCAAATCCACACCATAATATTCAAAAATATATTTAGAGAAAATTATTCTTTATTCATAAAAGTTGGGGTCTTACAATGCATGCTAAACAAGATGAGACAAAAATAACAAACCCCTCAATGATTTTATATTAAGTCATAAGCGTTCAAAGATATTTGGAATATCGAACGTCGCCTTTCTAAAGATGATAAAAATAATAGAGTATCAATTAATTATTATATGTTGTGTTACCACAAGGGTTATCTTAATTTTTTGAGATGTTAATTTTATCACATTTGATGCTTATAAAGAAAATTGAACAATGTTGTTTTGTTGTGTCACCACAAGGACAATATTTTTCTTTTTTGAATATATGGAAGTGCTAGGTTGGACTTAACTTAGATAATTTTGATTCGGATGTGCCACCACTTGATCAAAATAATGTAAGAGGCAAAATAAAAGGAGTTGCATGATGATGTAATTAACAAGAGTTGTCTACCTATTTATTTATATATAATTTGTTGGGTCACCACAAGGCTATATACATTTGAAATGGAATCTTTATTCTCACCAAAGAAATCTTTAATTAGATTTTGTCGAACTATATAAGTGGGGGTAATATAGTTTGATGAAAATAGTGGGAGATACCAATTTAAAAAAGACCTAAATTTATCTTGGTAATTAATTAAAGAATGTATGCTAAAATGTTGTTAAATTACAAATTCATTTACGTAATTTTACAATGTCTAAATTACTATCATCTGCAAGTATATTAGATGCTAAATTAACCGGACCAAATTAAATGGATTGGTTAAGGAATTTGAAAATAGTTCTCATGGCTGAAAAGCTATCTTATGTTCTTAATACGCCAATCCCTGCAATGGTTGTAGACAATGCCTCTGAGGAAGTGATTGTAACTTTTAGAAAGTGGCAAGATGATGCATAATTGGCTCAATGCATCATGCTCGCATCCATGAGTAACGAGCTTCAGCATAAGCATGAAAATATGGATGCTCCTACTATACTCATGCACATCAAGTAGTTGATGGTGAGGAAAGTAGGACTAATAGATATCAGATATCTAAGGAGCTCTTCCGATCTAGAATGACCAACGACACTACAGTACAGGCACATGTCCTAAACATGATCAATTTGATTGAACAATTAGGACAACATGTTTTGTCATAGATGGAGAGTTGAGCCAAGATATGATCTTATAGTCATTCTCAGACTCATTCTCACAATTGTTATGAATATTTCATACAACAAGCTAGATATCAGCCTCGCTGATTTACTTAACATGTTGAAAATGCTGAGAATCACTTTCAAACCAAGAAAGACCAAGTCTTATTGGTAGGGGCCAAGGATCTTCTTAAAAGAAGAACGTTTCAAAGAAGGTAAATAAAAAGGTAAAAAACAAAGGATAATAAGAACAAAACGGATACGGATAGCAAAGGAGTTTGCTTCCACTGCAATAAGCCTGGACACTGAAAAAGAAATTACGAGAAGCATCTTGCAGAGCTAACCAGAAGAAGCATAGTGAAGTTTCGATTATAAATACAATTTTGTACATAATTAAAATAAATTTTTATTTAAGTCAAAGTTCTACTTAGGTATTGGATACCAGCTTTGGTTATCATAAATATAGATTTATTTTTTTTGCTAAAATTAGACTGAATTAAATAAATAAAAGATGGAGTACAAAACCGCATGGAAGAAATACCCAACCAGAAAAAAGCAAGGACATTATAGGACAGACCCTATGATGTAAAGACAATAAAAATTACAGGCGGATGCTGACAAGATAGCCAAAAGACAGAAGGAAAAATCGCACGAACCACGAAACAATTGCCTGAACCACTTAGCTTGACGAAACACCATCCGAAGCCACCTGTGACCGAAGCCTAACATGACGAAGCCCTGCCAGAGCCGAAGCCTCATAATAAACCATCTGGTCGAAGCCCTCATCCGGCCTCCTTTGCAAAACTCGAACCTGACCGAAACCACAGAAGCCCACCTAGCCGAAGCCCCAACTGGCCGAAGCCTCAATTTGCCGACTGCCATGCCGAAGCCCCACCCTCTCGAATCCCCACCTAGCCAAAACAGAACCGAAGAACCCCACCTGGACGAAGCCACAGAAACCCCACCTGGCTGTAGTTCCACCTAGCCAAAGCAGAACCGAAGAGATACCATTGCCAGACCACCATTGCCGAAGCAGCACCAAACATTGATGGACAGGCAAACAAAGACCAAACAGGTCCAAAACTTGCAGATCCAACCAGATAAAATTGCAACAGTAAGACTGATTATGATTACAATATAAGATGATGGAAGCAAGCCTTAAATTTAAGCTTTTGAAATCTAACATGATTGTGGAGGCGACATTTGATAATATGGATAATATCACGAAGAATGACCTAAATAGGAGTAGCCTTGTTAGAGAAAATCCTAGAATTACGCTCTTGCCAAATCAGATACACAACAGTAGCAAAGCCAAAAAGTAATAAACCATGCTTGAAATTGGGGCCGAGCTACAACAAAGAAAATCAAGTGATTGAGGATTAACTTCAACTCATCCTCTCCAGCCACAATGCCTAAGGATAGCGACCAAAAGCTGAAAGGAAAATCTACATTGGAAGAAGAGGTGATGAAAGGTTTCCCTCTCAGTAGAACAAAGGACATAAAGGGGGTTCACTTCCATACCAAACATGATAAGCCTATCAAGAGTCTGAAGCCCTTTATGGAAAGCAAGCCAAAGAAGGAAGGAGTACCGAGGAGGCACCATGCTATGCCACACCATATTATGTCACCCCACAGTCAAACCCACTTTGCGAATAGAACACCAAAAATTAGAGGTTTTAATATCCTTAGCCCAAAAGCCATCCCGGAGAATACCATCCCAGTATCAAAGTTATATATCCTAGACATATCAAAAGAATTTCAAAATCAATAAGATTATTATGGTTGGATGAGGGAGGACCCAACAAGAGTTAAGGATGATTCGGTTGATGAGGTAAAGAGACCAAGGCCTAAGTTAATAATTAAGGGAGAGTGAATAGAAGTAGCGAGAGGAGAATGACTTAACCATGGATCAAACCAAAGACTAGTACGAGCACCATTACCAATAGAAAAGGAAATGTACTTGCATGCAATAGTATGAAGTTTGAGAACTTTCCTCCAAATCTAAGAACAATCCAGGTGTCGGGAATAAGCATGTGAATGATATTCCTATTTATATATGATTTGATTTTGATATATATGAATGAATATGCAAGTATGCTTGCATTAAGAAAACCTGTAAAGTCCTTTGATAGATAATAGGAACATATGTACAAGGACTTAGAATGAATTGATCAAATGTGTTAGGTTGATCCTACATAAGCAAAACAGCTTTGTAAAGTCCTTAAAAAGAAATGATGTACAAGGACTATAAATGTAGAAAGATCAAGCTTGTTAGGTTGATCTTATAATGTAATAGATAGAATTGTCTGATCGTCAAAACCGCACTGAAATCGTGATCCGCCAGAAAGTCAAGGAAAACTCGAGAGCTATCAAGGCAGAATCGTAGTCTGCAAGATAGTAGATCTCGGAGTTCGTAGACTGCCAGAAGAAACGAGGAAGGATCATAGTGTGTCGAGAAGAACTTTCTCGGAGCCGTAGTCTGCTAAAGAAGTTATGTTCGTAATCGTGAGAGACAATTACATCTCGATGGCCAATGAATTTATAGCATCTGCCGGGCCAAGTCAAGAATCGTAGACTACACTCAGAGTCGTAGAGTCTACTGATCATATCAAAGGCAGAGATCGTAGTCGATCAAGATCAGATGAAGACAACTAGCATAAAGAAAGAAATTATAGAGTGTCAAGATCTAATCTCGGAGTCGTAGTGTCTGCACAGCCGAAGTTGAATCGTAGAGTGCAGAACTAAGGCCTCAACAGATGTGCTCACAACGCCAAGGCAGAATCGTAGAGCAAACACGATTCTCAACAAATAAGCACTCCCAGAATATCCAAAGTATGAAGCCTCTAGTCTAAGCTGTAAAGTTACATCCAACCTGAAGGAAACCAGAGAGCGCTCAATGAATAGCATGAAAGCTAATAGAAGATCTAAGCACTAACCCAATTAGCTTTCAGATTGAGTTGTGAAGCCATTCAAGTTGAAGTCTTCCACAAGCTGATCAGAAGAAGACTTCAATCAAAGTAACTGACAAAGGAAAGTCAACAAGTGCAGTAGCTGTCAAGAAAACAGAAGACAACAATCTTGGAAGTATCCAGGATCGTAGTGTTTTCCAAACAAAGAAGAAACTGATAGAGTGTACACAAAGATAATGATTAGCCTATGAAGAACAAGGCTAAAGTGATTAAGCATTGGGTCAGTCCATTGATGATAAGTGAACGTGAGATCATAAGGAGAAAGCAAACTGGGCATACCACAAATTTGAAGTGTCTTTCTTTTCAGAAGGGGCCAGAACAAGGAATCAAGACATCAGTATCTGATAGCATTCGAGGCAAACACTAGTATTGAAGCACTGCACAATAGAAGGAAGAGGTGTTCTACATTGAAGATCAAATGAACACTCTTCAGGATCGTAGTGTTGTCTCAACTTGTCAATGAGCAACATTCAACAAGACTACAATCAGGTCTAAGAAAATATGCATCAGAATTGTAGAGTTTGTTCAACTGGAGATTGAAGCATTGGCAATAGTTCAATCTGAAGATTGATATTCGAACAGAGCTTGTTGAGAGCATCGATGCAAAAGGACAACCTTTGATCTAGAAATCAGAAGGATGAAATAAAGTTGATTACATGCCCGAGACATCAAAGTGACATCTCTGACGGGGTAGGTGAAATAGTAGATTACAATTAATCGAAAGTCATAAAGGAGATGTCATGTCACATCTGCAGCTTCTGAAAATAACTCGAGATCTGCAAAGCAATTCAAATAGCTTTCAAATTCGGCTATATACCAACGGAAGATTTGGAAGGAGTATAAATCAACAAGAGATTCAAAGATCAAAAGTTGGCGATGATTGGTAAGTTGCGAGAATCGTTGAGTTGTTAGAATGCTATTGTTGACTCTACGAGTTCCACGGAGCTTAATGAACAAGTCTCGATGATAGTGAGACTACGAAGGTGGAAGTGAAGCGACTTTGAAGAATGACTTGAACAGACTAAAGCTTCACTCACCAAAGATGAGAATGCCATCAAGATGGCGGCTAAGCCGAGAGCCGAGAAGGACAAGAAGATAGCATTCTTAAGAGTGACGAGCATAGAGAAGATCTAGAGAGCCACTCTCTACGAATCACCATGGACCTAAAAGTTGAACCGAACAAGTGCGAACCATGTGCCGCCAACCAAGAAAGAAGGGTTCGGGGGAATGGTGATGGTGCACAAATGACATCAAATGAAGATGAGTAGAACAAAATGAAGATCAATTTGCACGAAAGAAGATGTGATCTAGACTCGAAGCAAAATGAAAAGAGGACCACACCAAGATGCTAAGTACAAAAGATGTTCAAGCTTAAAGACATCTTAACAACTCAGCACCAACAACAATAACATTAACAACAACAAGAAGTCAGGGCCTGAGGGGTCCTTGTCCGGAGGGACTAAATGAAGTTCCAAGCCTGCTGGGCTTTAAGAGTTCCTAGGGAACTAGAGGAGTTCCAAGGCTGCTGGCCTTGAAGGAATCTTAGTGATTTAGAGTGTTACCCTTCCATAGTGGAAATCCTGCTAGTTGAAAGTAGAAGAGTGGATTAGGAGCTTGAGTCTCTGAACCACTTAAAATCCCTTATGTCTTTTACTTTATGTCATCTACATTATGTACTTAACTGATATAACTGATATGCATGTATAAACTTCTTACAACTTAACTAACTCTAAGAATAATATATGTATGATTATGAATATATCAATGAAGGGGATATTTTACTTATTCCGTTATGCTTGAAAAGATTCTTATGTTTGTCATATGCTAAATCATTAGCAATACAAAATAAACGAGAAAAGTATTTAAAAATAAAAAGGATCTATTCAACCCCTCCTTTTAGATCTATTGTGTGCCTACTGGGAACTAACACAAGGGAATATGAAGAATTTAGAAAATTTTGTTTTTAAGATGGACAACACGAACCCACTTAGCCCAGTTAGAAGAGGAGGAAGGAGTAATGATCTGCCAGAGATGCATCATGATCTGAGCCTTGTTCCAATCTTCAAGATTCTTAATAGCCATTCCTTTGACAAAAAAAAAGAAGAGAAATTTTGCTCCAAGCAACTTTAGCGCCAAATTTTCCCATTGAAGGCCCTTTCTAGAGGAATCTGGACATGGAAGATTTCATGTCATTTATAGCAGAGGTAGGTAGAATAAAATGAGCAAACCAATATGCTTGGATAGAGTGGATAACCGATTTAATCAATTGTAGTCTACCATCATAAGAGAGGAATTTGTTAGTCCGCGAAGAAATTCTGGATTTAATCTTTTCAAGGAGAAGTTGGCAGTCCGCAAGACTAAGTTTGGTTGTTATCAAAGGAACACCAAGAAACTTTGCAGGTAAAACACCAAACTGGAATCCCAGGATAGACAGAATATCATCGCTAGTGTCAGGAGGAATATGGGAAAGAAAGCACATGCTTTTTGAGGCGTTAATGAGCAGGCCAGACAGAGAAGAGAACTGATCAAGGCAAAGTTTGAGGGTACTAATAGAGCCAATGTCTCCCTGCAAAAAAATGATAAGATCATTCGCAAAATAAGGATGAGTGAGGGAGATGGTAGCCGACTTCCAATGATATTGAAAAGAGGGAAGCTTGGATGCCTTAGAAAGCATAAGAGAAAGAACTTCCATGATAATGAAAAAAAGATAAGGTGAAATGGGGTCACCTTTGCCTAAGCCCCTTACTTCCTTTGAAATAGCCATAAAGAGTACCATTGACCTTAACAGAGAAGGTAGTAGAGGTAATGCAAGCTTTAACCCAGAACAAGAATTTTGGAAGAAAGTTAAAGAAACGAAGAGAAACCAATAAGAAATCCCAAGAAATAGAATCAAAAGCTTTCCTTAAATCAATTTTCAGAGCACATCTAGGCGGCCTGAAGGGTCTGTGATAATTCCTGAATAACTCTTGAACAAGGAGAATATTGCGATTTATGAAGGGACCCATCATAAGTAGAAAGCTAAACAAAGATAAATAATCCTATGTATGGGAAATGAAGCAAAGGTTGTTGCATTAGCCATAGGAACTTATAGTTTAGCACAACCTACGGGCAAATCTGTTAAGTCAATAAGTTGTTATTATATTCTAGTTCTCGTTAGAAACATTATTTCCATTTTGTTGTAGACAATGAAATCTTTGGTATTATATTTAAGAACAATTGTTATTCTATTTATAATAATAATAATGTTTTATATAGAATTGGAATATTACATAATGGACTTTATATTCTTGACTTACATGAAACAATTATGTTGTAAATTGAACAAACTAATATAAGAAAATGAGATGATCATTCAAAGAGTTGAATATTTGTATTAGATGAAATACAAGTGTAATTTATTTGAAAGGTTCAAAGAATTCAGAAGTGTAAATAATTGAAAAGTATTAGAATTCATCAATAGGATTGAAGAAGGAATATTTGTGTAATAAGTTTCTAGATCATCTCAAATGGTTTTTTCACAATGGATGTATCCTGATATGCAATAATTAATTAATTTATCTGAAAGGAAAAATTGTACCTTGTTGGACATGGTGCGGTCCATAATGATTTTACCGACATTCTAGTATCCTTCTTGGGTCATGCCCTTGAAATGGTTGTATATCTATGAAAAAATTAACCTCCAAATTCGGCCCAGAGACTCAGTTAGAGTTATGGATAGAGAGGATTCCTAATCTTAAGCATGTTAAGATAAGGGGTTGTCCTACTTATGTGAAAAATGTTTCAAAGGGATAAGTTTGGGACAAGATTTGACAAGTGTCGATTTGTGGGACATCCTAAAGTAAGTTTAGGGTATATGTTCTATAATCCTACTTAGTAAAAGGTGTTTGTTACGAAACACACTTCCTTCTAAGATAAAGGTGTTTATCATTGAAGGGGTTAGTGGGAGGATAATAAAATCTTGTAGAGTTCAAGAACCACAAAACACTATAAGTCGAATAAGAGGAACCTGTAGATAAACCTATTGTACCACAACCGAATCGTAAATCTAGAATAGTATCGAAGATACCTGGGAGGTATGGATTCATCATAGATGATGATGATGAGATACGCGTCATAGAAGATGATGATCCAGTTACATACGATGAGGCAAGAGTTGTAGATACTCAGAGAAATGGATTGAAGAAAGCTTCTCAAAAATGGAACATTTTTCTGATGAGACAATCAAAAGAGTTTGATTTTATCACAAACAAGAATGAACCTAGTGTGTACAAAAGGGTCAGTGGGAGTGTCGTGACATTCCTAGTATTATATGTTAATATACTACGGATAAGGAATGACATACCAATGCTACAATCAGTAAAGATAAAGTTGTCTAAACATTCCTACATGAATTATTTGAGAAGAGTGTCGTAATTGTTGAAACAAATCTATATAGATAGATTTAAAAGGATGCTCAGCTTAACAGAAGAAGTGTATATTCATTTAATGCTAAAGCCATTTAGTATGGCAAACTCGAAGAGATGTCTCATGATGATGAGCTATGGAGTGTATCTCTCTTAATAGTTTCCATAGACTATTGAAAAGAGAAATCGCATGAGTAAATATCATGTATGCAATGAAATGTACGAGACCTGATGTTGATCAGTCATATTCTGGAGAAGATCATTGTAAGACAGTGAAAAATATCTTAAAGTGCTTATTTGTCACTAAAGGTGTGATCATATTCATGATGGGTCTGAATAAAAAACTAGAGGGCTTAACAGACTCAAGTTTTTTTATACTGACCAAGACGACAGCAAATCCACTTTAGGGTAAGTTGTTACCTTGAATGGTGATGCAGTGAATTATAAAGGTTCCAAATAGCAAAAAGTTGCTAGTTTAGTTGCTGGTAAATGAAGTTGCAAGTTGATTATTTGGATGAAAAGTTTATTACAGAACTAGGAATAGTTCCTAAGTCTCATCTTGGATCTAAACATGTGTTGCGGCACTTTCATTTGATTATAGGAATCATTGAAAGATAGGAAATTACTATAAAGATAGTGGACTCTCAAGAACAACATTACATATCTATTTACTGAAGCTTATCCAACAGCAAGATGATCGTCACTTAGAGAATAAGGGTATGAGATACCATGTCGATTGGCTTTAGTACAAGTGGGATATTGAAAATAGTATGCACACAAGCCAATCATGTTGATGATAAAGCATATACTTTGTAACAACCTTATTCGTTTATTAATAAAAAGTATTAATTTGTTAAAGGCTTTTAATTATCTACATGATATTGCTTTATAATATGTGATAAACCCATAGTTTTAAGCAATGCTTTTAGAATCATGATGAGATCATGTTAATGAGATCTAAATTCTTCGATAGCTTAAAAATTAAAATGTTCCCAATCGATGGATTACTAAAAAAGGGATTAGTGAATGCGGATAGATTGGTACATACGTTGCTTTATCATTGGATGAGGACGATTGATCTCATGATCTTTTGTGTGGAGACACTAAAGCAAGTATGTAGGTGCTTATTAGAGAACAAGTATGTTAAGTGTATTTAATTTAATCTACGGTGATAGAATAAACTAAATAGCTTAATATTTATTATTTAATATTTTGGAAATATTAAATATTAATTAATAAGAGTAGTCTTATTAATATTATTATAATTATTATTATTTTAATTTTTAAAGGAGTTTGAGAATTAATTTAATATAAGTACTCTCATTTATTCTTAATAAGATTAGGAGGCTAATTAATTAAAAGAGTTTAATTAATTATCCTTAGTAAGATTAGGGAGCCTAATTAATTAAAGGAGTTTAATTAATTAAATAATATGCTATTTTAATTATATTAAAATAGGTTAACTGATATCTGATATAAGACATCTTCATAAGAGGAGTCTTATATCAGATATTAGTGTGAGTGTAATATACGTGATTCCAATTATTGGAGAGTACGCCCTTTTTTTACAGAGAAAGGAAAAACTAGGGTTTGAGCCAATCACCCATCTTCTTGAATATTTGTTCTTCCTTGGTGGATCACCTTTAGAGGCCAAACATTTGGGTAGCTAACGTTGATCAAAGGAAGGAATCTAACCCAGTGGATACAAGTTGAATGCGAAAAGGATTGGAGGTGAACTTGTACTTGAGGAAGCTACTTCTACAAGGGTATGAATCTAATCTCCATCTCTTTTCTTTTGATTGATAATTATACACAAAGTATGATCATGGTGATGGGTTTGTATAAAAATTTTAAATTCCTATTTTATCGCGCTTCCGCATCTTTTGTGTAATTTGATTGCATGATCGCGCTATATACAAACCCAACAACACAACAACAACTTCTTGCTCCATAGCAACCTTTGGTCCACAACAACCTTCTAAGTCTTGCTTTGCACTAACCTATCCACCACCAGATCAAGCACAAGCAACAATAGCTTGTATACTCTTTTTTATTTAAGAAAGAATATTATTACAATATCTATAAATCTCTAGCAATAAAGAATTAATATCAAGGCACAAACAGTTTGCTAGAATTTTTCCAATAGAAGCACTGATAAGTATTTTCTCTCAGTTGGTTGTCTGCTTAGGCTTTTGTCAAGAGGATGTATATATATAGATAAAAATCTAACGGTAGGAAAATCAAAAACCTTAATTTCAGTATCCCAAAAGATATATATTAACATAACCAGGATAGAAGGGATTTGAATTTTGAAGCTAACTGCTAGAATAAAGGAATAGCAATTAAAAAGGATCAATAACACAAAATCAACATATAAAGATACTTTGACTTAGTAAAACAACCTGAGATTTTCAGAATTGATTTTATTTCCCTAAATAACTTCCTAATATAAGCGGTAAATGCACCCGATATTATATACAGGCTCAATCGAATCTAAGTTCGATGATATATATATATATATATATATATATATATATATATGTGTGTGTGTGTGTGTGTGTGTGTGTGTGTGTGTGTGTGTGACGCCCCCAAATCTGGGTATCTTCTGTAAGGCCCCAACTTTTTATAAATGAAGATTTAATTTTCTCTATTTATTATTTTGAAATAGTAAGGATTGAATTGATTAATGTGGTTAGTTATGGGTAAAATGCGCAAATATTTTTAAATAAGCAAGTGGTTATAAAATACTCATTGTTGTTGGAGAATATTCGTTTGGTCGTGGAATATTCTTCTTTGTCGAGGATATTAAATGCGACCAGTAGCGACCTTGTGTGGGTGCATAACGGAAAGCGATTGGATGAAGAAAACGACAAGTATAAGTTTTTATAAATAACGATAGTTTTTACAGATTATCTTGTTGGAATACCCGTTGGTTAAAACACGATGTCTGGCGTTATTGCACAAGATGCACACGATTGCACCAATTATTGATTCTTACGTGAGAAGGCACTACTCAATAATTATTACAAAGAATTTCTTGCTTCGATATTTTATTTTATTGATTCAATAATTCTTGCGTTGATTTTTTATATTATTCTTGTTGTTTCAATAATTGTCACTACATAATATTTTCTATTATCTAGAGCAATAATTCATATTATCTGAATAATATTATTAGATAACATTATTGACAATATCTAGAAAGTTACATCTAAGGAGAGGTTTGGTCACCTAATTGCTTGGCGCCAAGAAGAGAGAAATCCTTATTGAAAGCCCCTCTTTCTGAGGAGCGTCCCGGTTGCCGATCTTGTGATTCTGTAATATTATTTGTCAATAATTAATTATTGATTTATATGATGAGGAAATTATTGATTTTATGTGGATATAGATGGAGAAAATTTTTAAAGTGACAATTGTTAAAAATAATATTTTATCTTTTCTGATAAAATAATTTATTATTATATTTTAATAATATAATAATGATGATATTTTTACAATGAATATGGGATATATGAGTATATGAGAAGGAAGAGTATTTTTGTTGTAAAAGTTGTTTAAAACATGTTAAACATGTTGGTGGACCCATTTCTTGACTGAAATTTGATTATAGCACAATAAAATCGCTTGGTTTATGGATTTCATCAATTTACATTTTGGAATTTGGGAAAACTTTCTTCTGCAAAGTAGTAGAGAATTGAATTTCCTATAAAAAGGCGCGAGATTCGAATTTTCTAATAAAATGGCTATTTATTATGAATTATTGAAGTTCCGAAATAATTAAATTTTGGAAGTTTTAAATATTTTTGTTTAGAAAAACGTTTTTGTCATTATGGTGGACTATTTGGGTGGCTGAAATCAGATTCAAAGGTGTGCGTATGAATAAGTTTTGAAAATATTATTAATTTATTAAATTTTCTACTTTGGTGTTCTAAGCATTTTCCTATAAATAGGGTGCTTAGGTTAGAATTGAAAATCACACCAGAAACTACAGATTTCTCTCTCTTTCTCTCTCTATATATCGAGCGTATTCTTGTGAGTATTTTAATACTTTGAGTGTTGCTATACGGTGTAAGTTCAAGTCATAGCTTATATCCGGTGTTTCAACTAGAAGTACTGTCTTAACGAGGTAAGGGATGTTATTTTATTCAAAAATGATATTATTTCTTCAATATCATTATGCCAAAATATTGGTTGGAATTTTTTTATCAAATTTGGAACTTTTTCATGTCAGGGTTACTATTCATGAGTTACTATTCACGAGTTACTATTCATGAGTTACTATTCACGAGTTACTATTCACGAGTACTATTCACCAAGCATGATGATGTTTTTTGTGAAATTTCTATCTTTTGGTGTCGGAGTTACTATTCACGTATACGACACTATTCACGTATACGACACTATTCACGAATACGACACTAATCACTGAAAAATTAAATTTTCATTTTTCGTCCAAAATATCTATTATGGATACTAGCTTTGATTGTATCAATGTTTTGATCATTCTTGAATTTTACTCCAATCTGGTTATTTATGAAGTATTTTTGAACTGAGATTATTTAAAGTACGAATCCTTAATACTTGTTCTTTTGTTTCACTAGATTCGTTTTCTTTAAAATATTTTTCATCATCCTCAGTCCTAAATGATGATATTACTGAATATCTTTGGCCTGTAGTGCAAATATGAATGATTTTTTTTGATGAATATCTTTGGCTCGTAGTGCAAAGATGAACAGGTGTTGAGATGAACATGACCGACTGATTAATATATTTGGCCCGTAGTGCAAAGATGAACAGGTGTTTAGATGAACATGACCAATCGATGAATATCTTGACTGTAGTGCAAAAGATGAATATTTGATTCGGATATATATTGATTGATGTTACAAGGATAAAATATCGACGATGAACTTTTAAATTCATATATAGAAGATAGTAGTTTGCATTCTCTACTTAACTCTTCTAATGAATTATTATTTCCGCTGCGAAGATTGATTTAAAACTGGTTGTCTATTATATTCTATTAGATTTTTCCCTATTGAGGACTAACGATAATTTGTTCTATATTATCTTAGTCATAATGTTCTTTAATGGGCTAGTTGAGCTCACCCTTTTCCTTGTTGTTCCATTTTTCTTCTCAGGAGGCGAGAATGTAGCGAGTACTAGTCGGGGTGTGGAATGATGGTTCTAGAAGTTGTTCTAGTAGTCCTCACTATTATGTAAAATAGTGTATTAATAATTATAATAAGGACTTATTTGAGTGTGGATATTGTCTAGATGACAATAGTTGTATTTAAACTCACAGTTTTTATGTTGTATTAATAAAGTTGTAGTTGTTTTTGTACCATGTATTTTGGCGACTCAGAATGGGTGTTGTATACCTATTTTGGGGGCGTCACATCTTCCAACCCGACAGATGGTGCTACACGGTGCTACAGTTCATATAAACATTAAATTGAAATGCCTCAAAAGAACGGATATGTCTTATATATATCAAAAGAATATTTACATTTCCCCAGGTTCTTTACAACCAATACATTGTCTTTGTCATAATATCAATTTTATTCTTTACAAAATCTATACTATTATATAGGCAATCTACGGGTTCGGTTTCGCCTTCCCTTTATCCTTGCCGGATCCATCGGTCCGTTCTGTCTTAGCTGCATTCATATGGTTCAAGCAAGAATTAGCCTAACTAGCTCAGCAAGTACAACATTTCTAGGAAAATAGCATGCTTGAAACATAGGAATCATATATCTTTGATAACTGAACAATAGTTACGAAGTACTATTGATAATTTAAAATAGCACTTCTTTTTCTCCAAAACGTTTTACAACAACAATATTCAGTACAACATCAGTTTTGGTTCAAGACCGTAAGCATTTCATAAGTACTTTAAAAAGGACATCCCGACACGAAGTTCGTAAGTCCGGTATAGCTTACGAGCACGTCTAGGTGATCAGCTTATAGTACTATATGTTGATCAACACTACATTTATTAAACATGTATACGTTTAAGTTGTAGCAACCTCACGTGCCTGTCGTTTGACGACAAAACATTTTAGCATACTAAATCTACTTTTGAAAACCACAACAATATTAGTTTGGTAAATCCTTATCACACTTGATAGAATAACATAGCATACGTCTAGCCGAAAGGATTGGCTTTGACATTCCTCAGATACTAACTCATGTGAAAAATACATGAATCACAAAGACTTGCCCAGATCGAACTGGAACAAGGGTTAGAGTACTTGCCTTTAGCGTCTGCTACAATTTATAACACGTGCACTTTACATCTTTAAGATCTCTACAGTAGATGATAGCATAACATAGAACATTAGGTTATGAATGATCACACATGGTTCCTAAAGAATCTTACCCTACTTCTCAATCTAATTATGTATTAGATTGGTTATTATAGGTTCCGACTTTCCGTAAGATCATTCTTTCATTCATTTGTAATTGATTTAACTAAACCCTAAGTGTTCATACTTAAGGCTTAATAATGTCTTAACAATGTTTCATTATAATCCTTATCCAATTACTCTTCATGTTCATTTGTAAACATTCAACAATGTCTTGGTCTTGAGGATGGTGCTGCGGCGCCAACTTTAACCCTTGGTGCCGCGCTGCGGCGTCACCTATTGCTGCCTAGAACCCGGACTTGGCACTGCGGCGTGAGTCTCAATGTTAATGGCCGCACTGCAGTGCCACTCTCCAGAAGGTTATGTCTTTGCTTGGCCAAGCTTCGGTATTGCTGTATTACTATGGCTGTGAAATGGCCTTGAAATGGTGTATGGCCAGCTTAGCTCTGTGCACCAGAAAATTTTTACAGACTTTAAATTTTGTGAGATTCCCGGACTCGTAACTTCTTCGTTATAAGTCCGAATTGGTTCGTTCAAGAGCCTACGGGTCACAAATCACGTATTCTATGCGTTCATTCAAGAATTTTATCTATTCGACTTCGTTTGGTAAAATTTCACCTATTAGTACATTTTTAACGAAAACGATAAACGTTCGTGAACGTTCAACGCTCGTTTCTTCGTTCTAAGTCAGAATCCGGCCATTTTCGAGTCCGCAACTCTATAATGCCAAATATGACTTATCTCCATTGAAAACGAACGTTTACGACTTCAAACACAAAATATGACTTCCATTTCGAGAATTTCACGAATTAACGATTATCGTCGATCGTGTGAATTAAAAGTGAAACCTCATTACTAATCATTCTAGGTGGATTTTAATCAACATGTAAGTATTACAAGTTACTTATTACACCAACTTATTAACAAAGTAGGTTTTGACTTATTCTCATAAGTCAAAGACTTATTTCCCTTATTATCTATAATTCTCATGCTTATGATAACAAAGGCTATTCTTCATAAGTTCATTAACTTATTTAAGTTCAAGTTGCTTATTCAACTTATTCGGCTTAAGTCCATTGCTTATCAACTTCATCTAAGTTCATTAGATTACACTTCTCTTATCGTTTTAATATGTTAGAGATGAAGAAGACAAGATCATTTACCTTTGATGATTACTTCACTTGCTTTGGAAATCTACAAATGGTAAGTTAAGCTCAAAGTGCTTATTTGCTCTAACAAATAAGTTGTTTATGAGAGAGTTTGTTGAATGAAATAACAAGCAACAAATGAAAAATGAGCTAGCTATTTATAGAAGTCTCTAAGCTAGGGTATAATGGTCATTAAACATCCCACCTCCTTAATTAACCTCCTTACTATTCATTACTTGTTGCCCATAACTCTTATCCATTCCTTGGTCATTACTTAAAGTTCTTACTCATCACTCAAAGTGCTTGGTTACCACTTCACCCATGGGTTGCCCCATGGATCTTGTTTTACCCATTGGATCATCCTTTGGGCTTAGTAATTAACTTAATTAACTTAGTTTTTGGGCTTGTAGTAATCTATTATGGGCTTCATGTCATTACTACATGGGCTTAAGAATAATCTAACATAGGTTTACACCTTAATCTTATAGGACTTATATTTCATACAAAGTTACATTAATTCATTTCATTAGGTTTTAATACCTATATTCTCAAATTAAGTCCACATGCGAATTATTGCATTTTCCATACTTAGATTATTATTACATAATCCATCTCGCCTCGATATTCTAACATTACATATTTCTCGGAAGTTCAAAAAAAATTCCTGAGCGATAAACGGTGAATAGTGATTTTCGTAAACTTTCTCGAAAAACATTTATTTTCGTCTTGGAAATTCAAACACTTTAATTCATTCACGTGGTTCAGATACTACGATCTTCCGACATTTCTAGGTTATAGAACGACATACATCTTATTAACACATATAATAACAAATAATATTATTTTACTCATTATTAAATTCTTTCAAATCTTTTATAAAGGATCCGAATTTCTCGGGCATTACAATATATATATATATATATATATAAGTATATGTATATATAAAAGCAGTAAACGCACCAAATATTCTATTCAGGCTCATTCGAGTTTGAGTTCGAGTTCGACGATATACATAAGTATATATATATATATATATATATATATATATATATATATATATATATATATATAATAATAAAAATCCACGGATCGACGATCCTGCATACCCACACAACGCGACTCTCAACGTTAGTCAATATATATATAGAAGTAGTAGAAAGATTGAAAATCTAAAAAATCTTACAGTGGGTTATCCAGAAGACTTCAGATAGCTTTTGAAGCCAGAAAACTCGGTTTCCACTGGTTAAACTTCAGTATGTTACAAAACACGAGTTTACAAGTGTTTGGAAAGAAGAATCACTTAGTTTAGAGTACTCTAGCAGGGGTTACAGGCTGAAATGGAAAGAGTTTACTCTCTTTTTTCCTTTTTTTTCAAATGAGTTGCCAAAAGCTCATATTTAAAGACCATATGGCCGCGGGTTTAGGTTTAGGGTTATCTTTGAGATTGGGGTGCTGTGTATGCTGATTGTCCTCAGGGTTATCTTTGAGGTGTGGTTGACCTTCCGGGGTTATCTTCGGGGTTGAACTGAGTATTCCGGGGTTATCTCCATGGTTGAAACTGACTTTTCTGGTGTTATCTCTGGAACTTGAACTGGATCCCCCCGGGATTATCTTTGGGTTTGAAACTGAATCTCTCGGGGTTATCTCCGAGTTTTAAAACTGGACCTCTCGGGGTTGTCTCCTAGGTTGAAAATTGAGATGACTTCCAGGGTTATCTCTGGAAGATAATTTTGCCCTCCTACAGGGTTAGTAACAGGAATACAAAATTTTGAGTGTCTACAGATGCCCCTTCTTTATCATATTCATGCAATATAATGGCATGGATAGAATAAAGATCACTAGACACTTGAAATGTGACAAGATAATCATGATGCAACTTTCATGCAGCATGATGTTAATGTAATGCAGCCTGATGTTTGTTATGATGAGTGTTATTCGTTGGAATGATTTCCAATGGGATGTGATGACTGCCATGCTCCCACCTCTTCTGTTTGGGGATGGAGTTGTCAATGATGACCCTGTTGAACTGCTTTGATGTCTACTCGACCGGTAGTTTCCAAAGCTTTTACCACAAGAATCTCCATGATGTAATGTTGGGGTTATTGCCAGCAGTTTGAACCGTCCATCAGTGTTATTTGATCCTGATTTGCTGACAAGTTGTAGGGGTTTCTTCAAAATCTTTGGAATTAAGGTTTCTCCATGATTGAGACAACAGGATGTTGACATTGCGGTTATCACCAAAGTCCTTAATCCTCTGTGCAGGCTTCCTATTGAAGATGCTCTTCTCATGTGTGAGTGACTCTTTGGGGAATCGCATTTTGATTACTAAGGATTTGTATAACAAATTCCTTCACCGATCCTCCCCAATGAGGATGGTTTCCCAAGGTTTGTGTCATTAGGTTTCTCTGACGTTTCATTGGAGTTACTGCCAACAGTTTATAATGTGAGGGCGGCTTGACCCTCGTTGAGATAACTTTAATAGATGGAATCTTTGGATCACCTCCAATGCTTCTCTAGAGTTATTTCCAACAACTGGTAATGTCAAGGCTTCCTGACACTCATTGAAATGGCTTTCAACGGCTAAGGATGTATGAAATCTTTGCTAGGGGTGGATTTCTGACGATATGTAAGCTTTTGATTGCAATTACAACCCCAGGTTGATGGCATTGGACCTTCGTGATGCGTTGACAAGGGAAGCTTTCAATAGCTTTAATCATCAGCTTTGTGAACCCTATGTCTGGGCGAATACTAACGATTGATATGTAGACCCACAGTTTGGTATCTGAAAATCAAGATTTCAGGCTTTTCTGCTTAATTGCGTAGCATCTTTTTTCCTGATTTGACTTTTTAGCTTGTGGGACCTCCTTTGTAACTCAAATTTGATCAATCCGAAGGGGGTGGGGACCACCCAGGGTAGCCGTAGGTAGACCTGCATCTTCTGCGAGTAGACCCACGGCCACCCGTGGGCTATATCTCACTTGCCTTTCCCTTTCACAAGTCATTTTCAAGTTGAAGTCGCACATAGAATCTGATATTTCCTGTTCAGATCTACTGAGTTCAGGTTATTTTTTGAAAAATCCATCACCGTACAATCGTTCTGCACTATCCTAGTAACGTTTACATGTTTTCTTTTCCAGTTTTGACCGTTGGAAAGTGAGATATCATATAGAATGTTTCAAAACACATATTAGTGAATATGCATGCTCATATGACTTGATAAAAATTATTCAACGTAGTAAATGTTAGTATTTTACCATGCTGAACGTATTGATGTAAAAAAAATTGACTTTTGAAACAGTCAATTTGGCACCTTTTTCCTGCTATTTTTTCATCTTATTTGAGGACAAATGAGCAAAGGTTTTAAAGCAAAGTAATCCTGGTAATTAGGCTACCCTTATGGATTATGACTTTGATGTTTTTCATGCATATATGATGTTTATGACTGTAAGTTGGTGTGCTACTGAATGGCCACCTAGTCATGCCTACGCGTATATGGATAGTCTTTTTTTACAAAGGAGACTCTGGCAAAAAAAAAATTGACGAGTCTAGGCATTAAATGAACATGCACTTTTAACTCTACTGTAAACGTATGTTAAAGTAATTCATGCATGCATATATAGCTATGAATTACATTTAATGAGCTCCAGGTTAGAATTTACCATGCCCTTTCTGAGGTGATTTAGAGATTTTTGTCTAGATATATGGATCTAGACCAGTCGAGTAGCTCCCGTAGAACCTTTTCAGGTGTGAGGAGGAAAACTTCATATGTGCCTCGGCCTCGCCCAACCCGACAGCCTCGTCGATGACAGAGTCATTGATTCATCCTATCCGGGTTGAGAGACAGGATGCTTAGGATGAGGAGGAGGATGTACCCATTACGGATCCTATTCCTTCTTCTTCCATTCCCCGTAGGGAGCCCGCATCTATAAATGTGATGATTCTAGAGCTTTTGGATGATTTGAGTCGTCACCCCTCGATCTATCTCCATGCGAATGAGGTAAAAGCCGTGTGGTTCTTCCTTTTCCCATCTGTGGAGAAAAGGGTTTTGATTTTGATTTTCATTGTGATGCAGGTTCCTAGCTTTACGCACTCCAGAGGGAACTGGTTTAGCATACATTCTCTATACCAGACTCTTCATCCAGAGTACCGAGAGGTGGTGCATGCTTGGGGTTTGAAAGCTTTCTTCTCTATCCTCCCCCGTCGTTGTCCCTGGGGTTATCTCAGGGCTTTGTCTGAGCGCTAGTTTCACCAAGCTCAGTCTCTCCATTTTCTGGATTTTGAGGTGATGATGACACCAATGGATTGGCGATTCATCACTAGGATGGAGTTTTCTGGGGCGCCAGTGCCTTTGATGGCTGATATTTCCCCGACTGCCATCAGATCCTTTTTGGGAGTCCCGGCTACGACGCTCAAAGGCAGGACAATCTGTACTGGTCCTTTGAGTGTAGATGACGTGAGTGGGGCTCTAACTGAGTCATTTCCCGATGATCAGAGGGTTAGAGATCACATCTTTCGGTGATTGTTTCTGATCATCCTTAGGGGTTGTTTCCTGGCTGATAACTCTTCGATGGTGTCATTCGCTTTAGTCAGCGCCACTTGGGAGGTGGACCGTATTGGAGAGTTTGATTGGGGTACCTACACCTTTGCCTACTTCCTTAGGGGAATGTGCCTATGCTTAGAGGGCGTCACGGAGGCTTGGTTAGGGTTTTACCCATTCTTAGTAGTGAGTATTTTCTCTTTTAATTTCCCTTGTTTGGGTTTCCAATTTGACTGACCGCAAATATTTGATCTTGTATTGGAAGTTTTTGGCCTACGAGAGGCTCCCATGTCTTCATCCCGTTAGACTGTTAGGTTTAGACACCTATCCACGGGGACGGTGATGGCATCACTCCACTTTGGTAAAGGTTCCTGTAGCTGAGGGTTTCACACATTCGCACCTATAGTTGGAGTTGTTGACAGCTGATGTCATTACATGGGTTCCTTACTCTAAGGACCACTTGACAGTTGACTTCGAGGGTGGTTTCCCGACTGGTGTCAAGTATGTATTGTCCACTCGATGGATTCCTCTCCTTATAGACGGAGGTTGGGAGCTCTATTTAGGAGAGCGTGCTATTAGGAACACAACATGAGAGATTCATGTTCTGATCTTTCCTACTGCCAAGCGTCATTGGCCTTTGTTGCAACCTATCACCGAGGTCTCATTGATGGGCATTGATGGCTTTATTTTGTCAGAGGGACCTTTCACTCAGGAGGCTTTTTACCGCTGGTGGTTCCCTCGCACCATTGGAGCTCAGACCCGCACCACATAGTTTATGGGGGATATAGTTCCTAGCTCCATCATGATGACGGATTGGATTGCCTGCGTTCGAGACCCCTACTCATCTGGCGCAAATTGACAGTTTGACCCAGCAGTTGGACCGGGAACATTTTTTTATCCGAAATTTGGGCAGAGATCCTTCCGAGGTGAATACTTTTGATCCTTCTAGCTCTAGGGATGGCCCTTCAGGTAGCCCATATTCAGATGGTTTTTTTTGGCACAGATCCTCTGTTATATCGGCATAATATCCCTACTGGTAGAGATTCAATGACTAAGGAGGAGTTACATTAGATGGATAGTGTGACGCCCCCAAAATAGGTCCACACGACCCATTCTGAGTCGCCAGATATCACACTATTGAAATCAAATACAAACTTCATTTATACAACTATTGAACTGTCGTGCAGAGTATGACAACACATAAGCTGTGAGTTTTAATACAAATATATGTAACTCTCATGGTGTCTCGACCACAACACCTTACAATGGTACTTTACATAAAAGTACAGTCAATAACTATTTTAGAAATTAAAATCTTTGGAAAATGCTCAAGGAAACCTTCTTACATGGGAGGCCATGCATCTAAGTTATGATAGATATCATATGACTCGAGAATTATCCTTGGTTGACCCAATAGACCCCAAAGAAAAATGAGAAGATTACTACCATGTTCTTTCCAATGATTATATAGGTAGTGCTCATAGATATAATCAGCAAGTGCATGTGAACAACTCTATCTTATGATAACACGAAGTTGTTTGTTATTAGACATCTTGTATGATAGTGGCAAAATTGCCCTTCCAAAGTTGGGTTCACCTCATCCTATTCGGTTCACCAAAATCAATGGTTAAAATGACGTATAAAATATGACACACTTATCTAAAATTCTCAATAAAATTATGTTTATACTATTTTAGGGGAAACCTCAAAAGATATAGACCATCATTCTATTCCCCTGTTACCCGCGGTCGACCCAGCTACACTCTTATTACCTGAAAGGAATTGTGAAGCAAAAGGGTGAGCACAACTAGCCCAGTAAAGAATATCATGACTAAAGATAATTAAATTATCAATAGCCTTCGTCAGTAATAAATCAGAGATTTAGAACATATGGTAGATGATAAAACTTTTCAACCATAGTGGCAGCAGAACGAGCAATCCATTAGAAGAGTCAAATAGACCATAAAGTCTATTATCTTCTCCATGTTAAAAGTCCACCAACAATGTTTTATCCATGTAACATCAATTAACAGTTCCTGTCCATAATCATGTGAATAACTCATAATCATATTTGTGATTCTAAATTCCTCTTCGCACCTAGGAAGAAGATAATTTTCATCACATGTCTTTACCTGAAACATCAAAGATCATGGTTATACCAAATCACAGTTCATGTTCATAATCATACTAATAAATTCATCTTTTTCACTACGGGCCAAAGATATTCATTATAGTTCATCTTTTTGCTACGAGGCCAAAGCCATACAATTGTATTTTAGAAGAGTCAAGTAGAGCATGATATCTACTATCTTCTAAGAATTAAAAGTTTATTATCAATATTTTATCGCTGACTCAGTTCAATACATCACTGAATTATCCATGCACTACGGCCAAGGATATTCGTTAGTATCACATCCATGAATTATCCATGCACTACGGGTCAAGGATATTCATTAGTATCACGACCACGAATTATCCATACATTACGGGCCAATGATATTCGTGTTTTCACCAATGGTCACGATCATGCCAAACAACAATTCATCTTTGTACCCTTGGTCGAAAATAACGTATGGTTATGATCATACCAACATATGTCCATCAATGCATTACGGGCCAATGAGGACTTTTACCACATCATTTGTAACATTATGGTCATGATTATACCGAATAATCCCTGGCCATAATCGTACCAATCAACAGTCCATCTATGCACGTAAGCCACATATGACTTTCATTACAATATAAGCATAAGGATGATGACAATGATATAAGCATTAATCAAATGAAATCAAGGATAAATATTAAAGACTTTAAATTTATCCAGAGTTTAAATATATCCAAATTGTCAACATGATACTGCTTTGTGGAGTAAAATTGAAGAATAATATTCATGTATCAAAAATAATTTGGACAGAAAAGAAATATATTTTTCGGGAGAATAGTACCCCGTGAATAGTACCCTATGAATAGTACTTTAGGAATAGTACCTCGTGAATAGTACTCCAACATGAAAAGTGCCCCAAATACCCGAATGAATAATATTCGAGTGAATAGTAACTGGGTGAATAATAACCCATAAATAGTAACTCATGAATAGTACTCCGGCACGAAAAGTGCCCCGAATACCCGAGTGAATAATATCAAATGAATAGTAACCGGGTGAATAGTAATATATAAATAGTAACTCATGAATAGTAACTCGTGAATAGTATTCCGGCATGAAAAGATCAATAATTATGAAGAAAGCTCAGGATAATATTTCCATGAAAAAATACTGGATGAAGCACAAATATCAAGGATATTCTACTCATTTCACGGAGTATAGAAGCAATACTTCAACAAAATGAGTGTAGAAGTAGGAATACGAAACAAAATAATATTACTTACATACTATAGAGTGTGGAAGAAAATATTATTTCATTCGAATATTGAACGAAGATAATATCCATACGAATACAAAAAATAATATCTCTTCTGAATATGAAATAAATAATACCCTTTACCTCTCATGAAGAAGATTGATCTTTGGAATAGTGAAGTAGCAGACTTCTCTTCTTCTTTCTTTCTATAGCTTCTCTCTCTATAATTGGTCTTGTGAGTCTTAGTGAATTGGTGAGAATGAAACAAGAATGAACTTCTATTTATAGAAAAATATTGTTTCGAGAAGTGCACGTTTTGGGGCTCAAAATATTATAGTATAATACCTTCGTCTTTTCCTCCATTTTTAATTTAGTCCTACAAGTATTATCAAACTTGCACCACCTCCCATAATAGTACATCATGTGAATCAATAGTTCCTATGCATGTGAAAAAAATAGTTACAGTATAGTACATTCATCTATATCTCCATTTTTAATTTAGTCATGCTAGTATTATCAATCTTGCACCACTTCCCCTAATAGTACATGTATGTGAATCAATAGTACATATATATGAACAAATAGTTATAAGCATGTGAATTAATAGCAATTAATTGCTCATTTATCCGATTCATTACCCGATTGGTCAATATAACCTCTAGAACTCAATTATTATCGAAATAAATGTCGATTTCCACTAACACTAATAATCCAAACACAATGGAAATATCAATTTTATCTTTAATCAACACGAACATATTCATCATTAGTATTATAACTCACAATATTTAACAACCAGATCATTCCCAAGAAAGAGGGGACTTTCCGATAAGGATTTCTCCCTACTGGAGTGAAAGTAGGTGACCAAACCCCTTTCCTCAACAGAACTTTCTAAACATCGTCAATATTACAAATAATAATATGAATAACTTTGTCGTCTCAATTATTATTTTAAAAATATATAAAATATTATGCAGATGATACTATGACAATTGAATCAATAATATGATATATATTATGCAGTAATTACTGTAGCAATAATTGAGTATAACTGAGTGACTTCTCACGTAAGCATCAATAATCAATACCGCGTGCTACTATGCAACCACGCGTATTACTGTACTTTTACCACCGGGCAGTTCAACAGTTTAACGGTAAAAACTTTCGCCGTTATTTTTATAAAAAGATAATTCTGTAATTTTCTAACTCCGACTGTTATTCCGTTGTGGGGTCCACCAATGATGGTGTCGTCGTACGAATATTTCCTGTTAAAACGAATGTCCCCCGACCAATCGAATATTTTATAACAACTTGCTTTCTTTGCAAAAAAAATTCATGTAAGACCCCAACTTTTATAAATAAAGATGAATTTTCTATAAATATCATTTTTGAATATTATGGAGTAAATTTGATATAATGTTATAGTTGTGGTAATATTTTTATAAATTTTGTAAAAGTACGCAAAATTGTTATATAATATTCGATTGGTCTGGGAATATTCATTTTAACAGGGAATATTCAGTCTAATGGCACAATCATTGGTGGACCCTATTAACGAATTATTGTCATTTGAAAAAAACGACAAAAATATTTTATTGAAAATAATGGTGAAGTTTTACAGTTATCTTGTTGAACTACTTTCTAGTAAAAGTATGAAGAATCTTGTTTGCATAGTAGCACACCAGATTGATTATCGATGCTTACGTGAGAAGTCACTCGCTTTTATATATATATATGAAAGCGACGTGTTGAATTATGATAACATGGGGGAGGGATTTTGAAAGTCACGGTAAGGAGTATTAATGCAAGATTGGGTTATATATAAAAGGACAACATGTGGGATTATATATATATATATATATATATATATATATATATATATATATATATATAGTCTATACATATGTGAAGGTGGGGGAAGACTTGACGTACAAAAGAGGGAGTATATAGATTATGTAATTGATTTAGCATGTGTGGATTGAGGGAGTACATTATTATATATATATATATATATGTTATCAAGTTGTCAAGAAAAGTGTGGGAAGAGAGAAAAATTGGTTATCAGGGAGTCACGGAGGGAGTAACGTGTTTTTATTATATATATTTTTATTATATAAAATTTTGTTTTATTAGAATATATTATATTTTATTTAAAAGATTTTTCTTTAAATACGGACCGTCTGATTAAAAGTAAATCAATCTGGACCGTTCATGGATTAGTTACTATTCAGTCCATTCTTCTATAAATAGAAGCTCATTCCTTCATTATTTCTTACAAATTCACTAAAACTCTAAAGAGAGAAATTATAGAGAAACTATAGAAAAGTATTCTGCTACTTCCCTACTCTTATATCCAGTTTCTTTTACGGTAAGGGGTATTATTTCTTTTGTATTCATGAAGAGAACTTCATTATTCCATTATTTATTATTCGGTTGAATAATCAGATATCTGCTACCCTATACTTGGTGAAATTCTTCTGTTATTCTATTCATTATTATTCTGTTGGAATATCTTGTTCATGCATTTTATGCCGGACTTGATTCCGCTCTTTATTATTCATTTGGAATATCCTCATGCATGCGTTTTACACCTAATCGATTCCGCCTTTATTATTACTCGTTGAATATCCTCATTCATGCATGCGTTTTGGCGGACCGGTTCCGATTAATTATTATTCTTTGGAATAACTTTTGCATATGCGGCTCTATCGCATGCCTGGTGATTTCTTTTGTTATTCCATTCCATATTATACTCAGTTGGTTAAAGTTTTGACTTCTATTCTCCATGAAATTAGTGGAATATCCTTGATATTTGCACTTCATCCAGTATCTTTTCATGGAAATATTCTTCTGAGCATTCTTGAATTTTACTCTACAAAGTAGTATTATGTTGACAATTTGGACGTTATTGGTTCCTGGATAAATTAATATTTGAACTTGTTTTTATTGAATTCTTATATCATTGTCATCATCCTCATGTTTATATTTTGTTGAAAGTCATCTGTGGCCTATAGTGCATAGATGGACTTGGTATGATTATGACCAGGGATTATTCGATGTAATCATGACCGTAATATTAAAAATGATGTGGAAAAAGTCCTCATTGGCCCATAATGCATTGATGGACAGTTGTTGGCATGATCATGACCATTAATGAATACACGAATGTCCTTGGCCCGTAGTGCATGGATAATTGGTGGTCGTGATACTAAAGAATATCATTGGCCGTAGTGCATGGGTGATTCAATGATGTAGATTATTTATTAAGCTGAGTCTCAGCGATAACAATGATGAAAAACCTTTTAAATCATAAAAGATAGTAGATTTTATTCTCTACTTGACTCTTTTAATGGATTGCTTGTTTCACTGCAGTTAAACTTGATGTTTGTTATATTGTATCAGTTTAACACTGTTTATGGCTAATGATAATTTATTCTGCATTATCTTAGTCATAATATATCTTACTGGGCTAGTTGAGCTCACCCTTTCTTTCACTGTTCTCTTCAGGAAATGAGAATATAGCTGGGACGAGTCGGGGAACGAAGTGATGGATCAGATGATAGTATTAGTAGTCCTCACTATTCTGTTAAATAGTGTGACAATAAATGTAATGAGGACTTATTCTGAGAGTGGATATTGTCTAGAAGACAATATTTGTATTGAAACTCACAGCTCTCTTGTTGTATATTAAAGATTGTATTTGTATTCTGTACCATGTATTTGGCGACTCAGAATAGGTGATGTATACCTATTTTAGGGGCGTCACAGTTGGTATCAAAGCTTAGGGATATGATCCCTGGCTAAGATGTGAGAATAGAACTAGGAGGGGAGAGACGGGGAATTCCTTCGCTAGTATGACCTACCTAAGTTTATTTGGTATTTAATTGGTCGGTCAAAGTATAGGGATAATTAACCTTTATTTTGTGGCAGTATCTAAAAATGACATCCGAGAATGTTGAGAATAGCAATGGAGCACAGGAGACCGTTGAGTCTCCACAAATCAATAATCAGGATAATGTACATCAAGAAGGCGACAATCCTCATGTAAACAACGACACTGACCAAATGATGAATGATGGAATGTTCAGAGGCTTTATGCAATTCATGCAACAGCAGGCGAGAGCGGCTCCTGTCCAAAATATAGGTGGAAACACTGGAAACTCTCGGACGGTCACTGATAAACAGTTCAAGGAGCTGGGACCACCGGAGTTTATTGGAGAGCCAAAACCACTTAAGGCGGAAGCATGGATAAAGCAGATCACCAAGATATTTGATGTCTTGGGATGCTCCGAGGAGCAAAAGGTTCCCTTTGCCGCCTTTATGTTGCGAGGAGAGACAGATTACTGGTGGGAATCGGTAAAGCGTACTCAACCTTCCGCACTGAAGATGTCTTGGGAGAAGTTCCAAGAACTATTCAACGAGTACTATCTCGAAAGTATTCGTCACATAAAAGAGGTAGAGTTCATCAAGTTGGAGCAGAATAATATGACCATGTCGTAGTACGAAGCGAAGTTTGCCGAGTTGTCTCAGTTTGCGTCCCACTTGGTAGATAATGAAAAGAGAACGACGCGAATGTTTTTAAGAGGTTTAAAGCCGAAGATACATCAACATCTTATTTCTCATAAACTGTGTTTGTATTTAGATGTTGTAAATATGGATCAGTTAGTAGAGCGCGATAACGAGTCAACGCAACCAAAAGAGAGCACCCGGCAAAATGATAATACCAATGAGAGCAGTCATCGAAGCGGTGACAACAAGCGTGGAGGGAATCAACAGGCCAGAAGTGGTAACCACTTCGGTGGTAATTAGGGCCAAAACAATAAGAATGGACATTTCAAGAATAGAAGGTTCAACAATGATGGAAGGACGTCAGCACCAGCACCCGTTGTTAAGGAAGGAGAACGACCACCTATCATATGCTTCAAATGCGGAGGGGAGGGACACATCAGTCCAAACTGCGCGATGCCGTCCAAAGCATGTTATAATTGTGGAAGAGAAGGTCATTTAGCCCGATTTTGTCATCACCGAAGACAAGTTCAGCCAGGATGGAGGCACTAAATGCCGTCCCAGAAAAGTCAAATCCAGTAGTGCAAGGGAGAGCGTTTGTTGTGACCTCCCACAAAGCAAGGAACCCGAATGAGGTCATCATGGGTAAGCTTATCATAAACTCTAGCGAAGTCTATACTTTATTTGATACCGGTTCTACCCATTCTTTTATTTCTCCTACTTGCACTCAACAATTAAATTTGACTCCGGAGAAATTAGACTTTGACTTATCTTTGGAAACTCCGTTGGGAGAAACTTTCATTACATCCACTGTTTATAAGTCTTGTTTGGTTCGAATCGGTACCCTCATATTACCTGTCGATCTTATTTCATTGAAAATACTTGCATTTGATGTCATTGTAGGGATTGATTGGTTAACTACTCATCATGCAAAAATTGATTATTTTCGTAAGGTTGTTAGCTTTCATATTCCTAACCAACCTATTATGCGAATTCAAGCAACCAAACCATTAAAATCAATCATTTGTCATCTCAAGCCATAAAGCTATTCGTTTATTGAAAAAGCGGATGTCAAGCTTTCTTAGCTCATGTCACGGATCTAAATAAAAATACGCCGATTTTGAATAATATTTCTATTGTTAATGAATTTCCGACGTATTCCTCGAAGAACTTCCTCGCCTACCCCAGGCGTGAAATTGAATTTTGTATCGACCTTGAACCCGGTACAAAACCCATTTCCAAAGCCCCATATCGAATGGCTCCTATTGAACATCAGGAGTTAAAGACTCAACTGCAGGAATTATTAGACATTGGCTTTATTCGTTCTAGTACTTCTCCTTGGGGTGCTCCTATTATATTCGTGAAGAAGAAAGATGGGAGTATGCGACTTTGTATTGATTATCGGGAGTTGAATCATGTCACCATCAAAAATAGGTACCCATTGCCACGTATTGATGACCTGTTTGACCAGTTGCAAGGACCCAAATTCTTTTCAAAGATTGATCTTCATTCCGGATATCACCAATTGAAGATTAGAACCGATGACATTCCAAAGATGGCTTTCAGAACTCAGTACGGGCATTATGAATTCCTAGTCATATCCTTTGGATTGACTAATGCTCCTGCTGCCCTCATGGATATGATGAACCGAGTATTCAAGGAATATTTGGATCACTTTGTGGTCGTTTTTATTGATGACATCCTTATTTATTCCAAAAGCCGTGAAGATCATGAGCAACACTTGAGGCTGATACTCCAAAAGCTTCGTGAATACAACCTTTATGCCAAGTTGAAGAAATACGAGTTCTGGCTTGAGGAAGTAGCATTCCTTGGGCACGTGGTATCAAGTCATGGAATATCTGTTGACCCAGCAAAGATTGAAGCTATTCAAAGTCGAGCAACCTAAATCGATGATCAAAATCGTAGCTTTCGGCTTAGTTTGGTTATTATCAGAGATTCGTAGAAGGATTTTCTCGAATCACTACTCCACTAACTCAGCTAACTCGGAAAGATACACAGTTTGGTCGGAGCGAGAAATGTGAGAAGAGTTTTCAAGAAATCAAGAGGAGACTCATTTCAGCATCTATTCTGACAATACCATCTGGTTCGGAGGGATTTGTCATCTTCAGTGATGATTTGGGCAAAGGGTTAGGATGTGTTCTCATGCAACATGGGAAAGTCATAGCCTATGCCTCATGACAACTCAAAGAATATGAGAGGAATTATCTTACTCATGATCTAGAGTTGGCAGCTGTTGTCTTCGCACTAAAGATTTGGAGGCATTACTTGTATGGGGAGAAAGTGGAGATCTTTACGGATCATAAAAGCCTCAAATATTTTTTCACTCAAAAGGAACTCAACATGCAACAACGACGTTGGCTTGAACTGTTGAAAGATTATGATCATACCATCCAATACCATCCTGGAAAAGCGAACGTGGTAGCTGATGCATTGAGTAAAAGATCATATGCAAGTGCGAATGCGATATTGTCAACGCAAAGGCCCATTTTGTGTGACTTGCAAAGGATGGAGATAGAGTTAAAGACTCCAGGGACCCATGTGATGATGGCGAATATACGAGTAGAACCGACTTTAATTGATAAAGTTAAAACTGCTCAAGCTACTGGACACGGAGCCGATGCGTATGAGGAAGAAAATGCAAGAAGGTGCTATCTTAGGAAGCAAGAATCGATGAAGAAGGAATACTTTGAGTCAACTCCAGACTTTGTGTTCCTAACGACCCTGATTTAAAGTATAAAATCATGATAGAGGCGCACAACATACCGTTTGTAATCCATCTTGGGAGTACCAAAAATGTATCATGATCTTCGACATACATTTTGGTGGGGCAATATGAAGAGAGAGATAGCGCTGTTTATCTCAAGGTGTCTAATGTGTCAACGAGTCAAGGAGGAGCATCAAGTACCAAAAGGTCCATTTCAACCACTTAAAATTCCAGAATGGAAGTGAGCACATTATCATGGATTTCGTTATCGGTCTTCCCAAAGTTTCTCAAGGCATAGATGCGATTTGGGTCATTGTTGATAGATTGACCAAGTCTGCTCACTTCTTACCAATACGAGAAACTTATACACTTGAACGTCTTGCTCGTATGTACATAAACGAGATTGTAAGACTGCATGGTATGCCAGTATCCATAGTTTCTGATCGAGACCCAAGATTCACTTCACGATTTTGGGTTAGTTTACAAAAAGCTATGGGCAAGGATTTATGATTTAGTTCGGCATATCATCCTCAGACGGACGGACAATCAAAAAGGACTATTCAAACTCTGGAAGATTTATTAAGACTCTGTGTCCTTGACTTCAAGGGAAGTTGGGAGAAGTTCTTACCGTTGGTGGAGTTTTCCTACAACAACAGTTATCAAGCAAGCATTGGCATGGCTCCATTCGAGGCGTTGTATGGAAGAAAGTGTCGTTCTCTAGTATGCTGGGATGAGGTGGGTGAAGCAACGTTGTTGGGACCGGAATTGGTACGTATGACTATGGAAAAGATTCAAACGATCTGACAACGTATAAAAACCTCACAAGATCGACAAAAGAGTTATGCTGATCTTCATCGAAAGAACGTGGAATTTGATATAGGAGATCATGTGTTATTACAAGTTTCTCCGTGGAAAGGAGTTACGAGATTTGGAAAGAGAGGAAAGCTCAATCCTCGATTCATCGGTCCATTTTTAATCCTCGATCGAGTAGGAACTGTGGCCTATAGACTCGCTTTACCGCCAAGTATGTCTCGTGTTCATAACGTTTTCACATATCCATGTTACGTAAATATGTGGAAGACCCGAACCACATTATTGAGTTAGAACCCGGACGAAATAGCAAAAGATTTGACGTATGAAGAGGTTCCTGTTCAAATCTTGGATAAGAAGGAACATATTCTACGCTCCAAGGTTATACCTCAAGTCAAAGTTTTGTGGAGAAACCACGATGTTGAGGAAATGACTTGGGATTTAGAATCTGAAATGAAATCAAGGTATCCTTACCTCTTCGACATACCAGGTACGTACCCTAATTTTGAGGGTGAAATTTCATAAGAAGAGGATGTTGTAAGACCCCAACTTTTATAAATAAAGATGAATTTTCTATAAATATCATTTTTGAATATTATGGAGTAAATTTTATATAATGCTATAGTTGTGGGTAATATTTATAGATTTTAAATCACATGAGTTTGCTATATAATATTCGATTGGTCGGGGAATATTCGTTTTAACAGGGAATATTCATACAACGGCACAATCATTGGTGGACCCCACAACGGAATTATTGTCGGATTGAGAAAACGACAAAAATATTTTATTAAAAATAACGGCGGAAGTTTTACTGTTAATACTGTTGAACTACTTGGTAGTAAAAGTACAGTAATACGCGTGGTTGTATAGTAGCACACGGTATTGATTATTGATGCTTATGTGAGAAGTTACTCAATTTTGTTATATATATATATATTATACATAAGTGAAGGTGGGGGAAGACTTAATGTACAAAAGAGGGAGTATATAGATTATGTAATTGATTTAGCATGTGTGGATTGAGGGAGTACATTATTATATATATATATATATATATATATATATATATATATATATATATGTTATCAAGTTGTCAAGAAAAGTGGGGGAAGAGAGAAAAATTGGTTATTAGGGAGTCACGGAGGGAGTAACGTGTTTTTATTATATATATTTTTATTATATAAAGTTTTGTTTTATTTAAAAGATTTTGCTTTAAATATGGACCGTCCGATTAAAAGTAAATCAATCTGGACCGTTCATGGATTAGTTACTATTCAGTCCATTCTTCTATAAATAGAAGCTCATTCCATCAGTATTTCTTACGAATTCACTAAAACTCTAGAGAGAGAAATTATAGAGAAACTATAGAAAAGTATTCTCTACTTCCTACTCTTATATCCAGCTTTTACTAGAGGGTATTATTTCTTTTATATTCATGAAGAGAACTTCATTATTCCATTATTTATTATTCTATTGGAATAACTTTTGTATATCGCTGCTACCCTATACTTGGTGAAATTCTTCTATTATTCCATTCATTATTATTATGTTGGAATATCCTGTCTATGCGCTTTTACAGGACATTGCTTCCGCCTTTATTATTCTATTGGAATATCATGTCATGCATGCGTTTCTGTGGGACTGATTCCATCTTTATTATTATTCTGGAATATATATCTTTATGCATGCGTTTTACTGGGACCGATTCCGTCTTTATTATTACTCGCAGAATATCCTCGTCATATGCGTTTCTGTGGGACCGGTTCCGTTAATTATTATTTTGTTGGAATAACCTGTCTGTGCGGTCTATCGCATGCCTGGTGATTTCTTTTGTTATTCCATTCCTTATTATACTCAGTTGGTTAAAGTTTTGACTTCTATACTCCATGAAATTAGTGGAATATCCTTAATATTTGCGCTTCATCCAGTATCTTTTCATGGAAATATTCTTCTGAGCATTCTTGAATTTTACTCTATAAAGCAGTATCATGTTGACAATTTGGACGTTATTGGTTCCTGGATAAATTAATATTTGAACTTGTTTTATTGAATTCTTATATCATTGTCATCATCCGCATGTTTATATTTTGTTGAAAGTCATCTGTGGCCTATAGTGCATAGATGGACTTGGTATGATTATGACCAGGGATTATTCGGTGTAATCATGACCGTAATGTTATAAATGATGTGGAAAAAGTCCTCATTAGCCTGTAGTGCATTGATGGACAGTTGTTGGCATGATCATGACCATTAATGAATACACGAATGTCCTTGGCCCGTAGTGCATGGATAATTGATGGTCGTGATACTAAAGAATATCCTTGGCAGAAGTCAGTGGGGTGATTCGATGATGTAGATTATTTATTAAAATTTGAGTCTCAAATGATAATAGTGATGAAAAACCTTTTAAATCATAAAAGATAGTAGATTTTATTCTCTACTTGACTCTTTTAATGGATTGCTTGTTCACTATGAGCTTAAACTTGATGTTTGTTATATTGTATCATTTAACATCTTAAGACTAATGATAATTTATTCTGCATTATCTTAGTCATAATATTTTTTTATGGGGCTAGTTGAGCTCACCCTTTCTTTCACCGTTCTCTTGAAATGAGAATATAGTATTTGGACGAGTCTGGGAAATCGGAGTGATGGATCGATGATAGTATTAGTAGTCCTCACTATTCTGTTAAATAGTGTGACAATAAATGTAATGAAGACTTATTCTGAGAGTGGATATTGTCTAGAAGACAATATTTGTATTGAAACTCACAGCTCTCTTGTTGTATATTAAAGATTGTATTTGTATTTTGTACCATGTATTTGGCGACTCAGAATAGGTGATGTATACCTATTTTGGGGGCGTCACAATTCACATATCACCCTTAACTTTAACATTTTTATCAATTTATCCATTTACTAAATAGAATAGCAATTATCAGAAAATTGAATACTTTCATTTCGTAAAATTCAGGGTCTTACAATCTCCCCTCCTTATGAAATTTTACCTTCAAAATTTACGTACCTGGTAGTTCGAAGAGATGTGAATATCTTTCTTTCTTTTCGGATTGTACCTTCCCGGTTATTTTCTCTGTATCATGATTTTTCCATTGCTCATCTCCTGTATTTCAGATATCATTCTAGAACATATCTTCAAAACAAATGTTAATTGACATATCACAATTTGTCAACTTATCAAGTAAAAATTTCAGCTTAGGTAAGTTACACACTAGCGAAGTATATTACTCGTCTCTCCCCTCCTAGTTTTAGACTCATATCTCCATCAGCGACCATATCCCTAAGCTCTGATACCATTTGTGACGCCCCCAAAATAGGTCCACACGACCCATTCTGAGTCGCCAGATATCACACTATTGAAATCAAATACAAACTTCATTTATACAACTATTGAACTGTCGTGCAAAGTATGACAACATATAAGCTGTGAGTTTTAATACAAATATATGTACTCTCATGGTGTCTCAACCACAACACCTTACAATGGTACTTTACAAAAAAGTACAGACAATAACTGTTTTAGAAATTAAAATCTTTAGAAAATGCTCAAGGAAACATTCGTACATGGGAGGCCATGCATCTAAGTTATGATAGATATCATATGACTCGAGAATTATCCTTGGTTGACCCAATAGACCCCAAAGAAAAACGAGAAGATTACTATCATGTTCTTTCTAATGGTGAGTCTTCTCTTGACATATACTTATCTCCATTATCTCCAATTGGTTATTATATTTCAACCAAACGCTGATATTATATAGGTAGTGCTCATAGATATAATCAGCAAGTGCATGTGCACAACCCTGTCTTATGATAACACGAAGTCGTCTGTTATTAGACATCTTGTATGATAGTAGCAAAAACGCCCTTCCAAAGTTGGGTTCACCTCACCCTATTCGGTTCACCAAAATCAACGGTTAAAATGACGTATAAAATATGACACACTTATCTAAAATTCTCAATAAAATTATTTTCATACTGTTTTAGGGGAAACCTCAACAACTATAGACCATCATTCTATTCCCCAGTTACCCCCCGCTCGACCCAGCTACACTCTTTTTACCTGAAAGGAATTGTGAAGCAAAAGGGTGAGCACAACTAGCCCAGTAAAGAATATCATGACTAAGGATAACTAAATTATCAATAGCCTTCATCGGTAATAAATCAGAGATTTAGAACATATGGTAGATGATAAAACTTTTCAACCATAGTGGCAGCGAAATGAGAAATCCATTAGAAGAGTCAAATAGACCATAAAGTCTATTATCTTCTCCATGTTAAAAGTCCACCAACAATGTTTTATCCATGTAACATCAATCAACAGTTCCTGTCCACAATCATGTGAATAACTCATAATCATATTTGTGATTCTAAATTCCTCTTCGCACCTAGGAAGAAGATAATTTTCATCACATGTCTTTACCTGAAACATCAAAGATCATGGTTATACCAAATCACAGTTCATGTTCATAATCATACTAATAAATTCATCTTTTCACTACGGGCCAAAGATATTCATTAACAGTTCATCTTTGCACTACAAGCCAAAGCCATACAACTGTATTTTAGAAGAGTCAAGTAGAGCATGATATCTACTATCTTCTAAGAATTAAAAGTTTATTATCAATATTTTATCGCTGATTTAGTTCAATACATCACCAAATTATCCATGCATTACGGCCAAGGATATTTGTTAGTATCACATCCATAAATTATCCACGCACTACGGGCCAAGGATATTCATTAGTATCACGACCACGAATTATCCATACATTACGGGCCAATGATATTCGTGTTTTCACCAATGGTCACGATCATACCAAACAACAATTCATCTTTGCACCCTTGGTCGAAAATAACGCATGGTTATGATCATACCAACATATGTCCATCAATGCATTACGGGCCAATGAGGACTTTTACCACATCATTTGTAACATTACGGTCATGATTATACCGAATAATCCCTGGCCATAATCGTACCAATCAATAGTCCATCTATGCACGTAAGCCACAGATGACTTTCATTACAATATAAGCATAAAGATGATGACAATGATATAAGCATTAATCAAATGAAATCAAGGATAAATATTAAAGACTTTAAATTTATCCAGAGTTTAAAAATATCCAAATTGTCAACATGATACTGCTTTGTGGAGTAAAATTGAAGAATAATATTCATGTATCAAAAATAATTTGGACAGAAAAGAAATATATTTTTCGGGAGAATAGTACCCCGTGAATAGTACCCTATGAATAGTACTTCAGGAATAGTACCTCGTGAATAGTACTCCGACATGAAAAGTGCCCTAAATACCCGAATGAATAATATTCGAGTGAATAGTAACTGGGTGAATAGTTACCCGTAAATAGTAACTCATGAATAGTACTCCGACACAAAAGGTGCCCCGAATACCCGAGTGAATAATATCAAATGAATAGTAACCGGGTGAATAGTAATATATAAATAGTAACTCATGAATAGTAACTCGTGAATAGTATTCCGGCATGAAAAGATCAATAATTATCAAGAAAGCTCAGAATAATATTTCCATGAAAAAATACTGGATGAAGCACAGATATCAAGGATATTCTACTCATTTCACGGAGTATAGAAGAAATACTTCAACAAAATGAGTGTAGAAGTAGGAATACGAAACAATATAATATTACTTACATACTATAGAGTGTGGAAGAAAATATTATTTCATTCGAATATTGAACGAAGATAATATCCATACGAATACGAAAAATAATATCTCTTCTGAATATGAAATAAATAATACCCTTTACCTCTGAAGAAGACTGGATAGTGGAATAGTGAAGTAGCAGACTTCTCTTCTTCTTTCTTTCTATAGCTTCTCTCTCTATAATTGGTCTTGTGAGTCTTAGTGAATTGGTGAGAATGAAACAAGAATGAGCTTCTATTTATAGGAAAATATTGTTTCGATAAGTGCACATTTTGGGGCTCAAAATATTTTAGTATAATACTTTCGTCTTTTCCTCCATTTTTAATTTAGTCCTACAAGTATTATCAAACTTGCACCACCTCCCCTAATAGTACATCATGTGAATCTGTAGTTCAGTCATGTGAATCAATAGTTCTATGCATGTGAAAAAAATAGTTACAGTATAGTACCTTCATCTATACCTCCATTTTTAATTTAGTCATGCAAGTATTATCAATCTTGCACCACCTCCCCTAATAGTACATGCATGTGAATTAATAGTACATACATTTTAACAAATAGTTATAAGCATGTGAATTAATAGCAATTAATTACTCATTTATCCGATTAATTACCCAATTGGTCAATATAACCTCCAGAAATCAATTATTATCGAAATAAATGTCAATTTTTTCTAACACTAATAATCCCAACACAATGGAAATATCAATTTTATCTTTAATCAACACGAACTTATTCATCATTAATATTATAACTTACAATATTTAACAACTAGATCATTCCTAGGAAAGAGGGGGCTTTCCGATAAGAATTTTTCCTTACTGGCGCGCAATTAGGTGACCAAACCCATTTCCTCGACAGAACTTTCTAGACATCGTCAATATTATAAATAATAGTATGAATAACTTTGTTGTCTCAATTATTGATTTAAAAATATATAAAATATTATGCAGATGATACTATGACAATAATTGAATCAATAATATGAGAGATATTATGCATCAATTACTGTAGCAATAATTGAGTATAACTGAGTGACTTCTCACGTAAGCATCAATAATTAATACCGCATGCTACTATGTAACCACGCGTATTACTGTACTTTTACCATCGGGTAGTTCAACAGTTTAACATTAAAAACTTTCGCCATTATTTTTATAAAAAGATAATTATGTCATTTTCTAACTCTGACAGTTATTCCGTTGTGGGGTCCACCAATGATGGTGTCTTCATATGGATATTCCCTATTAAAACAAATATTCCCCGACCAATCGAATATTTTATAACAACTTGCTTACTTTGCAAAAAATTTCACATATCACCCTTAACTTTAACCTTTTATCAATTTGTCCATTTACTAAATAGAATAACAATTATCAAAAAATTGAATACTTTTATTTCATAAAATTTGGGGTCTTACAGATAGGTTGGATGATGTGGACATCAACACCATTGACTTCTTCTGATGCATTTTTTGCTATATCTTTTGATAGGCCTCTATTAAATATTGGGCAGTGTGCCCCAGTTCTCGTTATATCTTTTGATAGGCCTCTGTTAGTTGTTGGGCGGTTGTGCCCCATTTCTCTGTATTTTTAGTTGTATACAGAGATGATGTATTTAGATGATGATGTACTTAGGAATGTATGTATACTATTTTCTTTTCCCTACATAATATTGTCATCTATTGTTTAATATACATGCATTATGTTATGGACATGCATTTCCAGAGATGAATTTAGCATTGACCCCTGGATGGTCTTATGACACGGCTCCACAGATGTCTTCATCCATTGTTAGCCGGATTGAGCATACCCCACCAGTGTTGGTGGCATCTTCCTTGAGATCGTGGTATGACAGTTTGTCTTCCCTAGATTTGGGTGACAGTTGATCAGCTGCTGTGACACTCCATGACCCTCTTGATGTTTTAGGTTCCATCGGACTTTATAGAGGGCATGTTGGAGCATTGGGTATCAGATAGGCAGGTATTCAGATTTGATACCCAGGAGTTGACTGTTGTGTTTAGGTACATAAACCGCAGCGGAAATAAACAATTGAAAGATAATTGCGAAACCCTAAAACAGGATCCATGCGAAAAACAAATTAATTCAGTGGTTAGAAATTATACCGATTATTAAAGCTAGAATCGATGCGGTCAAATCTCCAACGCAATTCAAACGAACTGTGTCTCTACGGTATCCACACGAACGCCCCACGAATCATCGTACGATCTGCAGAAAAAGGAACCGCAGTACTAGCCACCAAGGATGAGGATTTATTTTCGAAACTGTTTTCTCTAGTCTCTCTCTAAGAGCGGCTAGGGTTTTTTTTATGTAATCCCTAAAATGGCTGATATATATAATATATATAGCAGTTAGGAGGAATTAATCAAAACCTAATAAAATTAAAATCCGAATATATATACATATATATATATATATATATATATATATATATATATAAATTATCCTTTTAATTTAAATTAAATGATTTAAAATACTATCAATCTTATTGATATATTTTAATACTTATAATTGAAATTAATTCCCTTTTAAATTACGTTCTATGTGTGTGACCCTATATGTTATTATTACATTGGCAATAATTTTAAAATCATATTATAAAATTATAAACAGTGAGCTGCATCTAGTAATGCATCACTGCTACCCAAGTAATAATAAGATCGATGATTTGATGCAACCTTTTTCGTGACCAATGTTTCAATGTAATTTAATCCTTTTAACCTTAATATCCTAGATTAAACTCGAGTCATGGAATGTGTCATACTCTTCGTAATTTAATCTGAGTTTTTCTTGATCAATGAGTAGACTATATGAAACAAATCACTATTTGAGCATGGCCATGCATTTCATAGTCCTACTCAATCAAGAGGCCTATGAATATCACCCATAATACATAGGAGGGTTCAATTCCATCTAGATCACTCATATTCCTCACACGATTCATGATGTACCCAATAATCACCTTTATAGTCTACCCTATTAAAGGTGACCTTTGATGATATCAAAGCACATAAATTCCCGTGTAGTAATATAGTGATTTCAGGTTGGAGGATCATTACATCATTGTCGCTATGAGAATCGCTAATGAACCTTCGCATAATGCTCCACATAGAATTCTCATGGTAGGTCTGTCTAGTACATCATTCTCTAACATGTACCTATGCATTGACTTAATATCTCACATATTTATGACCAATGAGATTTGGTCATCAGTCAATCCACATACTAGTCTCAATGCATTATTGTTGTCCCATCAACAATGATACTCGACTAAGGACTTTTAAGAATAATGATACTAATTATAATTATATAATCTCATGTTCAAGTCATATACTTGAAACTATATAATTTGTATCACTATTCTAAGGAATTTTATTATGTTAACATTTATATAACGCAGTAAATAAAACCATAATAAAATCATTCATTCATTCAATCAAATATAATATCAAAATATTAAGCAATTATATCAAATAATTGACCTTTAGGGCACAAACTCTAACATTGACTCCTATATTGGAAGAGTATGAGCGTCTTACAGACTTGCCATTGGATAGGCCTTGCACTCGGATGGCTGTCGGTGACATGAGCTGACAGTTTATGACCTTTACAGGCTTGAGGCATAGAGTTTCCCTAGACGAGATTTCCTCAGGGCATGTAGTGTCCATGAGTTTCTTGATTGACAGATTTGGGTCATTGGACAGCTATCTGCGATACTCCAAGGACTTCACCATTTCTGAGGGTGATTGACATGTCGTCTGTGTAG
Source organism: Panax ginseng (assembly GCA_020205605.1). Lineage (NCBI taxonomy): Eukaryota > Viridiplantae > Streptophyta > Magnoliopsida > Apiales > Araliaceae > Panax > Panax ginseng. The sequence goes on along the minus strand of CM035145.1, from coordinate 63,578,523 downwards.
ACATACTCTTGATGTGTATAGTGGCTTATCTGTACATGTTGTTGTACATGAACCACCTGGATATCGGTGTGATCATGGTAGCCCATGCTCTCTCGGAGGGACATACAATCTTATCGACGATTTTGGTAGAGACCTTGAGGCCGGGCACGTATTTCCATACCCATTCTGTGGGGATGTTTATAGGAAGTTCGGTCTTATTGTACGTGTGGTTTATGATACACTTGAGACCGATTGGCACTTTCAGACGCTATGGGTATTGTTTTTCCCACGAGATAGCCATGTCATACTCCTTTCAGCCGGCTGAGTGTATAAACGTAGCTTTTTGGTCGGCTTTCTTGTCAAGGATCGAGGACCCGTTTGATATTTTGCCATGTCAGGGCTCAGCTCTCCCTATAGCTTTATCACTTATACAGCTAGTATGGACTATCTTCCCCTGGCCGGTTGGAGGGGGTGACCACATACCATCCGCTGGCTGTTATGGCACAGTTTGACCAGTTTCAGGATATTCATCCCTTTGACGGGGCAGTGGGTCAGCGATTGTCATCTCGGTTTCTGTCAGCAGAGGATTTATGCCTGTTGGACTCGGCGTGAGAGGACTGACTTTTTGACTAGCCATCTGGGTCGCTCTCTAGAGTATTCTGCATGGTTGGAGGTAGAGATTACGTCGGCTAAGGTTATATCCTTAGAGCCGGGTATTGATTCTGATGATGGGGAGCCTATAGAGTACCCTGATTCTCCCGTCGAGGATTAGTTATTTATCGATTTGTCAGCAGCTCTGGTTGATTCCCCTAGTATTCCTATTGTTGTGACTCTATATTCTGCAAAATATTTAGAGCATAGTTTACATCTGATGACGTTTGAGAGGGATCAGGCTAGGGCCTTGATGTTGACAGCTCTTTCTGATAGAGATGCCACTCTGGCTGAGAGAGATGATGCTCTAGCTCACAGGGATACCGTTGTTGTTGAGCGGGATGAGGCTCGATCATCTAGGGATGCATCTGTTGTTGAATGGGATGATGCTCTAGCTACCCGAGATGCTGCCACTACAGATAGTACTGCATTGAGATCTCATACTGCTGACATTGTAGCAGAGATGAGTGCATTTATTGATGAGCACGGTAGCACCATGCAGATGGTTGTAGATCTCCTGGATCGTGTGGACACCCTAGGGCAGGAGCTCATAGATTTACCTCCATCTACTAAGAGGGATGCCATGTTAAACTTGATAGCTCGCTTATCCACTGGTTTGTAGATTAGCTTTTATTTTTCGGCATAGACTAGGTTAGCCATTTTTGTCATGTACAAGAAACATTGTTATATCAAACAGTATTATATGGCAAGGAAATATGTTTTCATTCACTTTTAGATATGCCTTGTTAATTACTTGCTTAATAGTTGCATGTTCCTCATGACTTGTGATCTTGATGTATTCTGAACTCCTCCTTGATGGATGGACATTGAGATGTCTTAGGATCTTTCGAAATGGATCGTTGATATTTGTATTCCCCTACCATTTGGTGTCTTGGGACTGGTTTCTGAATGTGATTATGGAGAGGAATTTGGCTTTCCTCTCTAAGATTGACCGCCCCACAGATGGTCACCGGTACTCCCTTGTATAGAGGAGACCGGGTAGTTCCATCTCTTATGGATTGGTGTTTCTGTTTGAGGATTCAACCGCAGCTTAGATTGTCGTCGGGTTTTTTTCTCCCATTTATGTAGGGAGACTAGGTAGTTCCATACATGTGGTATAAGCTGATGAGGTGTGGTTTAACCACCCCACATATGGTCGCCGATGTATTCACGTGTATTGGGGAGATCAGGTAGTTCCATCTCTTATGGTTTGGTTTGAAAGGTTAAAGGATGATCCCAGTACCGTTGATAGGGTTATATGTTTTTTTGTAAGGGTGAGACCGCACCGTGAATGGCTACCTACGTACTCCCATTGATGAGGAGAGATCAGGTCTGCGTAGTTCCAACCTAGTGTGAAAAGGTTGAAAAGTTAGACCGGACCATAAATGGTTGCCTACGTACTCCCGTGTATTGGGGAGATCAGGTCTACGTAGTTCATCCTTGATGGGACAAACTGATGTGGTGAAAGGGATTTGAAAACCTGAATTAAATGATGGATTTGATGATCCAGAACCTAGATGATGGTTTGCAGGTAACTTCAGACATAATACCATTTCACGGTGTTCGAGTTGATGAGTTGGGGAAATTCCTCGCCATCCATTTCTTGCAATATGAGGGCTCCTCCTATCAATACCTCCTTGACAATAAACGGGCCTTCCCAGTTTGGGGTGAATTTTCCTTTAGATTGATCTTAGTTGTCAAGGACCTTCTTCAAGACCAAGTCATTTTCTTTGAACTTCCATAGCCGGACTTTCTTGTTGTAGGATCGAGCAATCCTCTGTTGGTATAATTGACCATAGAAGATGGTTGTGGCCCGCCTTTCATCTATAGAGACAATTGGTGGTACCGATCTTGTAACCATTGGTCTTCATCCATCTGAGCATCTATCAACACTCTCAGGGATTCCATCTCCACCTCTATGAGGAGCACTGCTTTCATGCCATAGGTTAATGAGTAGGGGGTTTCCCCAGTGGAAGTGCACATTGATATTATGTAGGCTAATAGAGTGAGAGGAAATAAGCCAGGCCATCCTTTGTGATTGGTGGACATCTTTTGCATGATTTTTTGATATTCTTATTAGCTGCTTCAACAACACCATTCAACTTTGGACGATAGATGACGAAGTTGAGATGCTTGATATGGAATTTACTACATAATTCCTCCATCATTTGGTTATTGAGGTTTTTTGCATTGTCTGATACAATCACCTCTGGTTGTCCGTATCGACAAATGACATTATTTCTGATGAAACCAATGATCACCTCTTTAGTAACTCTGGGGGAGGAGGCTGCTTCTACCCACTTGGTGAAGTAGTCGATTATGGTGAAGATAAACCGATGACCATTGTTGTCTTTGTGCTTGATTCGCTCGATCACGTCCATTCCCCACATTGAGAAGGGCCAGGGTGAACTCATATTGTGGAGTTCACTTGGACGGGCGTGGATAACATTTCCATGAATTTGGCATTGATAACATTTTTTGACGTGGTCATCACAGTCAGCTTTGAGAGAGAGAACTAGTAATGCCCTATTCTTAAGATCTTTTTGACAGGTAGAGGGATGCTCATGTGTGGGCCGCATACTCCACCATGGATTTCATCCATGAGTCTATGAGCTTGGTCTTTGTCTAGACATCTTAGAAGGCCTAGTCCAACATCTCTTTTGTAGAGTGCATCTGTGACGCCCCAAAAATAGGTCCATACAACCCATTCTGAGTCGCCAAATACATGGTACAGAATTCAAATACAAATTTCATTTACACAATTATTAACTGTCGTGCAGAATACGAAAAAACATAGAATGTGAGTTTCAATACAAATATTGTCTCATAGACAATATCCAAACTCAAATAAAGTCCTCATTCATATTATTATCACACTATTTTATAGAATAGTGAGGACTACTATAGCCACCATCTTGGACCATCACTCCATTCCCCGACTAGTCCAAGCTATATTCTTATTTCCTAAAGAGAACAATGAAAGAAAAGGCTGAGCTCAACTAGCCCAGTAAAGAATATTATGACTAATATAATGTAGAATAAATTATCCTTAGTCTTCAACAGTGTAAAAACTGATAGAATACAATAGACAACAAGTTTGACTGCAGCGGAACAAGTAATCCATTAGAAGAGTCAGGTAGAGCATGATGTCTACTATCTTCTATGATTTAAAAGTTCATCGTCAATATTTTATCTCTATAACACAACTCAATAAATATTTCACATCAACGAATTATCCATGCACTACGGGCCAAGTATATTAGTTAGTATCACCAGTGGTCATGATCATACAAAACAACTGTCTATCTATGCACTATGTGCCAAAGAGGACTTTCACCACATCATTTGTATGTAACATTACGGGTCATGATTATACCAATACAAAATCCATGGTCATAATCATACCAATGAACAGTCCATCTATGCACTACGAGCCAAAGATGACTTTTACCATAATATAAACATGAGGATGATGACAATGATATAAGAAATCAATCAAGTGATATCAAGGATAAATATTAAAGATTTATAATTCAATTTATCAAGCGTTTTAGAATGTCCAAATTGTTAACATAATAATTAATTGCGGAGTAAAATTTAAGAATGATATTCATGTATCAAAAATAATTTGGACATAAAAGAAATCAATTTTGTCGTGAATAGTACCCAAGTGGATAGTACCCCATGAATAGTACCCTGGAATGAAAAGATTAAAATTTTATAAGAATGTTCAGAAAAATATTTCAGTGAAACAATACAAGATGAAGCGCAAAATTCAAGGATATTCTACTAATTTCAGGGAGTATAGAAGCAATACTTATTAAAATAAGTGTAGATTTAGGAATATGAAACGAAATAATATTACTTAGATACTATAGAGTATGGAAGAAAATAATATTTCTTACGAATATTGAACGAAAATAACATCCCTTACCTTAGCAGGAGAGTAATTCCGACTGGTATAGTGGGGATATTCTTAAAGAAAACTTGCACAATTTGTCACACTCAAAGTATCCTTATGCTCAAAAGAAATATGCACAATATAATAGAAGAAGAATTCTTTGATTCTGGTGTGATTTTCATTTCTTAACTAAGCATCCTATTTATAGGGGAATGGCAGGGCACTATTTAAAAAAATAATCACGGACGCACAGTGACTTTTTAACGGATGAAATTCGCGTGATTTTTTGATTTTTACTATTTATTATTGTGCAATAAAATATTCTAATAAGACGAAAACTTTATATAAAATATAATATATTCTATTTATAATCTAATAAAACGAATAACTTTATATATAATATAAAAAGTATTCTATTTATATAAAAAGTTTTTTGTTTTATTATTATTATAATAATAATATAAAAAAACTAAGATAACTTTCTACCAGCGATTTTGAAAATGAGTAAGTGGGGGTCCATGTAATAAGTCAAACTTACAATAAATACTTCATGAAAAACCCCACTATTTATATCAAAAATTGAATAAAATTTACCACAAATCACTTATCCTCAATAAACACATTTTTAATCTTTTAATAATTATTCATCATTAATATTATAACTCACAATATTAACAACCAGATCATTTCCAGGAAAGAGAGGGCTTTCCGATAAGGACTTCTCCTTATTGGCGCACAATTAAATAACCTAACCCCTTTCTTCGATAGAACTTTCTAGACATTGTCACTAATGATAATATAAATAATTGTGTCGTCTCACTTATTGATTTAATAATATAAAATATTGTGCAGATGATACTCTGACAATAATTGAATCAATAATATGAGATACTATGCAGCAACTACTGTGGTAATAATTGAATAAAACTAAGTGACTTCTTAAGTAAGCATCAATAATCAGAGATACTGTACAATATCGTGTGCTACTGTGTAACCACGCGTATACTTTCATCACTGGGTATTTCAACAGTTAACGGTAAACGTTTTGCCGTTATTTTTATAAAAAGGTTATTTCTGTCATTTTCTATATCTGACAGTAATTTTGTTGTGGGGTCCACCAATGATTGTGCCGTCGTACGGATATTCCCCGATAAAAAAAATATTTTTCGACCAAACGAATATTTTATGACAACTTGCTTACTTATAAATTTTGCACATTTGACCCATAAATATAGCATTATATCAAATCACACCTTATTATTCTAAATAATATTTAGAGAAAATTAAATCTTTATTCATAAAAAGTTTGGGTCTTACAGCGTCTCCGCTCAAATAGAATTTCATTGTCATTCTATGGATCCACTTTCTTTCAGCTTGACTCACCCCAATGGGCGTAGATCCATCTCGCAGATATTCTTTGATAGAGTGATACCAAGGGGGTTGGATGGGAGGCAGCTCATCCGATACTTCTCCGATATATTTCCCATAGGATGGAGCCTTTTGGCGGGAAAATGTGATATTTTGAATGCTTCCTCTTTTAGGTATGTTGATCAAGGAGGCCAAAGTTGCTAGTGCATCGACAAAGTCATTTCTATTCCAAGGAATGTGGAGGAAGGATATTTCTTCAAACTTTAAAGCCATCTGGATAACTTTTCGATGGTAAGGCAGCAAATGTAATTCCTTGGTGTGATAGACCCTAGTGGTTTGTCTGATTACCAGTTCAGAATCTCCAAAGACATTTATCTGTTTGACACCCATGGATTGGGCTAGCTTCAACCCCATTATACATCCTTCATACTCAGTTGTGTTATTGGTGTTGACAAACTGAAATTTGATGGTGTAACGACCCCAAAAGTCATACAATTCAACTATCGACTTCGGTCATTAACAATACGTTCAACCTCTAATTTTACATCATTAAACGATAATACAACCATTGAAATTTGTGAAATAATAAAAATTTTCTATTACAAACTATTCTCATTCCCAAAATTTTTAACCTTTACATCTAACTGTCTCAGAATCATTTTAATACTATAAGAGTTTACATCGCAAAACGATATTACAATTCAAAATTAATTAATTATTCAGAACCTTAAACATGGTTCAAATATTAATAACACAGCCAAAGTATATAAATCTTCAAGTATCACATCTGATTCATATCTTTCAAGTAGCACATAACTTTACCTTAAATCTTTAACTCCAAAAAGTGGTTATTTGCAAGGTTGAGCTCGACAACCAACCAAAGAAATCTAACAGTTTTCATGCATCACATAGCACATAATAACATGCTCAATATACATCTCATAAACATTGGACTAACATAACATACATGTTGTAGTTCATATAACAAGTATAAAGGTTGAGTTCCTTACTCAATCAAAATTTATTACACAATCAACGTAGTCATAAATTGACTTTAATTAACATTTCATACTTTCAACATTAATATAACACACCATGTTATTTACAATAATGATTTCAAACAGCTCATCATCAAATTCACATAGGAAATAGGAATTGAAAGACTTGCCTTGACTGTTGTTTACCAATAACAGTTTAACAACTTACAGTTATCTGCACTTCACGTGCCCTACACAATTATATAATCATACACATCAACTATTAGTCACATAACAACGCATAGTAGTTGTAATGTAAACTTACTCTATATCTCATAAGTCAGATGACATCAAACTTTTGATATGTTGTAAACATAAAATTAACCTATTTTTAAAAGTTATTGGACACCCTTTTCGGATAAGATGGACAGTCCAAAATAGTGTTCAAAAAGGGGCGTTCAAAACTGTTTTTTATTCTTTCCCAACTTTAACTTCTCTCGCTAAAATAGTCATAACTTTTCCGTTTCAACACATTTTTGAGCGATTCTTGAGCCCACGCGAAGCTAACTTCCGGGATAACAATTTTAATTCTTTGACCTTTTCCAAATTCTAAACACAGAATTCCAGAAAATTAGTTCAAGGTGACTTACCCGTGTTGGTTAGACAATTTTGACGCGACTACTTTGAATGGTCATAACTCTTTGCTCCGAGTCAGAATTAGTACCCTATAAAAGGGTTGTTCACCTCAGCTTCTCAACATCTAAATTTGCACCAAAATAATTTGGTTTGGCATAACTTCTCAAGAAACGCTTGAACTGCATAAACATCTTTTAATATTTGTCTAGTTGAATCAAATAACATAGACTTCTAACAACAACTCGGACATCAATCGAAATAGTTTTAGCCAATTTATGTGGCATATCTTTCTTAGTTAAAAGAAAACCAAAAATCATTTTTTTATGATGGTCAAGATACCATACTATTTTAATAGTACGTTGAGGATTCAGTCATTATATAACTTTGTCATGCTACATCATACCATAGTGGGCTGACGATCCTATGATCACATCTAGCACCAAGTTCAATTGCATTTATGACTTCCTCGTTTGTCATATCAGCATCATATTTAGTGATGCTTTACTGACTACGGAGAAACTAAATATATTTTGATATTTTTAAATCATTTTTGGTCTAGCCGAAACAATTAGCATAGACATACGAAAAACGGTATTGATTTTTTTAAAACTCATTGGTTCCATCATTTGATTCAATGTTTTTCAAGAAAATAAAAGTGCAAACATCAGCACGAAGTCAATAAATTTCAAAAATCTAGCAAAGCTAGAAGATTTGGAATATTTAATTTTCTCTATCAACTTCAATCTTTACTTCATTACCTCATTACTGACTAATTCTTTTTATTTCTAGCACCACTAATGCTCTTATACTAAATATTCTTGTATTTCAACTTACAATCTTCCTATACCCCCAGTATAGTTCATTAAACTTACCGCACAATGGAAGTTCAGGAACTTGCCACAATATTATGAGTTTAAGAACTTATCCTAGTCAGACCATAGGCGTCCATTCGCTGAAGGGTTCATATCATACCATATTATTATGAGTCACGAACTTACCTTATGCATTAGTTTTAAGAACCGCACCTAATCCTAATAATATTTGACTAATCTTAATAGTTTTTTACTATTAAATATACAAATGAGAAAAGAATCATATTTTCACCATTATACATTGATAGCGCGACACCGACATTCCAATGATTATCAATGTGATAAACCAAGTATATGCACAAAATCTCTGCCCATACAAAGGTTTGTACAACTTAGTCACCATATGAGTCCTCAATTGAAATCCCACCTAACATTACCTTACTCTTAACTTATTCTTAACTTGCCCTTAACTTGCTCAATACGAAGTCCTCGTATCACATTATCTATAACTCCTCGTGAGTTTATCTTGTACTATATCATAGTACATTATCTTTGTAGCATCAAGCTATAATTATTCAAACATTGCAAACCATCTTTCTTTTATAACTTAAACAGGTCACGTCGTGATCTTATTCTATAATCATCTCCCTAAATATTCTTTTCTTAACCCGTGATCGTTTTGATTTACGATCCTCTTTCTTTCCTTTTTCATGATTTACGATCTCATTTATTCTTTTAATCTTACAAGCTTTGTCTATTCATCATTATTCGTTATGTTGGCTATTGGAGTTAGGTAACTCCCATTTCTTATCTTTATATCTCTTCAAGATTCTTCTTTGAATGTTCTTGTTTATATAACAATTCTTCCTTTAAGAATTTCTAACTTCATTTACATTGCTCAACATTTCATTCGAGTTCCATATTTTCATCATACGTATCCATTTTCTATACTTGGTACACATCGAGTCTTTAATAGTTTTAATATGTTAGGCTGAGTGGTTTCCCACAAACAACCAACAAACTAGGTTTCGAGTTACTAGTCCGTATATACCTCCGCTCTATTAAGGAATTATTTATCCCAGATACCATACATCAACTATTAAAGAGTACGATTGTACCATACTTAGATATAACTTTTTATTCTTAACTTCTTTATCATTCTCTTTTTATAGACATTGTCTATTTATTACCACCTTACATCCTTATTATTGGAGTTGGGTAACCCCACATTCATATTCCTTATAACTCAGTGAGATTCTTCTTTGAATCCTCTTATGAGTGTTTTAATCATTTCTTTATAAATTTCTTAATTTACTTCTTATTGTTCAAATTCTATTTGAGCTTATTCGTTAATTATCTTCACCTCTCTTCTATAAGGTTATAGCCTAATGTACTCTTACCTAAGGTTTCTAACCTATCACCTTTGATACCAACTGTAACGACCCCAAAATTCATACAATTCAACTATCGACTTCGATCGTTAACAATATGTTCAACCTCTAATTTTACATCATTAAACGATAATACAACTGTAACAACCCGATATTTTCTATACAAATAAATTAGAAATTTTGCATATAAATTTTTTTTATATTTTAAATATGGGGAATATGTGCCAAGATAATGTGTATATGTATTTATGTGATAAATAAAAATATGAATAATTACAAACAATTTTATTTTAGAATTATTGATCATTATAAATTATATTCTTATCATAATTAATTTTATAGTAGAAATGTTTTTATTAATTATTTTCCATGAAAATATAATCATATATTATTTATATAATATATGAAATGATTTTAAATTATTATAATAATTATATTTTGATTTTTCAATCTTTATAAATATGTCTTTGTATATGTGGACCGATAAGGGTTGGTCAATTATGGTGTATGTGATAAACCCTTGTATTACTGTGTGAAACCCTAATTACAAATTTTAGGAACTAAGTTTATTTTATTTTAAACCCTAAATGAAAGCTTCGTAACTTAATTATACATTAGGTGAGGCAATTAAATAACCTAAGGGTTATGGTAATAAGGAAAGATTAGTATTTAATATGTATACTAACTTAAGTGGATAATCTTGTTATTTCAAGTGACTAATAATTTTAAACCTATTTCTAGTAAACCTAATTAGGTTATGAGCTAAAGTCACATGTATAAGTAATTAAATTTCATAAGATTGGGAATGGAAACCCTAAATAAACAATTTGGATAACATATATTAAAATTGTTAGAGTATGTTTATTACATGGCCCAAAACAATTAAGGAGGGAGCCCAAAGGAAATAAAATGCAAACCAATACTTAGCCCACTTAATTAAGGGTATTTTAAACTTTTGATTAATCAAATTTGTGTATTAAAAATAAAAGCAAATTGGGAGATATAATGGGCTAGAGGGACCGACCACTTAAGGCCTTTTAAGGCAACTAATTAAGCTAAACAATTTCCATAATTAGTAACTCTTACACACAAGTACATGGTTGTCAAGCTCTCATTGGTTGCAAATCTATTAAGCACCTTTAATCACATGATTAGGCTCATTTGGAAGAGATAAGGTGAAGCCTTTTATCCAAGGGACAATAAAAGTATGGGGGATAATAGTTACTCACCCATTTCATTTGCTAAAACATTTCATTTTCTCTCATTCTTCTTCTTCTAATTTTTCTCCCAAGCTAGCAACTTCTAAAGAGAGAAAGGAAAGAGAGAGGTACGACCATATATAGAGAGAGAGAAGAGTGCTAGTTTGTTCATGCATCAAAAGTTAATCACTTACTTTGGTAAATCAAGGAAAGTTGCAATTAAATCAAGGTATAACCTAACCTTCATCTCCTTCTTCTACTTTGTTTTTTTTTTTGCTTGAGTTTTGTTGGGGTTATAAACAAATACTCAAGATATCCTAGTCCTACATATCATCATGTATGGAACTAAGTATCTTGAGTGTTAGATCAAAGGCTTAGAGGAAAAATATGAGCCTATGTTCTCCAAGGGTGAAAACTCTTGTTTTATTCCACTAAATCTTGTGTAACTCAAGTTTTACAACTTGGATTTGTGATCTGTCGAAGGGGGGGTGCTAGATACATGAGTTATCTAGTAAACTCAAGTGGTAGAACACAAATCTAGCAAGTTTTGAAATCTTTGGGGCTGTTTTCCCCAAAATAGTCCACTTGGAATATTAAGGGTTCAAAAACCCTAAAATAGCTTCTATCCCGTTTTTCTTTGGACTGTTTCGGATAGTTTCATGTCTCTTATAAATCTAGGAAAATTCACAGAGGTACCTTGAGAAGTTATTTACATGTAGGAAAAAGAACAGACACGTTTCGAGTTATAGATTGTGCGTAATGACTATTTCCGTAAAGGACTCCTAAATATTTACCTTCTAATATCTCACTGTGTATAAACTAGAAAATTCCAAAATTATTACAGTAGGTTCATATATGTTAAGAGAGCATACCCTGAAAAGTTCAGAATTTTCGGAGCAAAACTCAATTTATGAAAAATGAAGCAAGATCCGAGTGTTTTGGGAACTTTACAAATAGTAGAGCATTTTCTAAAATTCCAGAAAAATTTGGGGATCCTTGTGGGTTCATATTCTGTCAAAATCCAGATGATGCGAATTTTTGGAATCACTTGGATATTTTTCCTAAAAATGATTAAGTTATGAATAAAAAGAAATAAATAGTTAAATGATGTCTTTAATAAGAAAAATGTGATTTTTATGCTTGAATACTCATAATATATCATATCATGACTATCTCAGAGCATTTTGGTAATTTATAATAAGAAATATTATTTATGACCTTTTATGGATATTAAATAAATGGTTTTATAAAGGGTGAACAATTATAATAAAATTGTTTATTGATCTAATAAATTATTAAAATGTTATTATGATATTAATAATATTAGAATATGATATTGTTAAGTAAATAAAAATATTAAGCTTAAAACTTTATTAAAATATTATTAAATGGTTAATCATATTTGATTTAAAATATTAATAAATGATTAAAGTATTATTAAATGATTAAAATATTAATCTTAGATTAAAATATTATTAAAAGATTAATAATAGTAAATTAAAGTATTATTGGATGATTAAAATATTATTAAGTAAATAATAATATTCGAGATTAAATAAAATATTATTAAAAATGTAATAACATTAGTAAAGGAATAAAATATTATTAAATGATTAATAATATTAGTAAATGAATAAAAATATTATAAGTAAGATATTATTAAAGTAATAATATTAATGCATGATTAAAATATTAGTAAGAAGATTAATAATATTAGTAAAAGTATTAAAATATTATTAAGATGTTAATAATATTAGTAAGCGAATAAAAGTATTATTAGCGAACTAATAATACTAAGAGGTGAATTAAATAATATCAAGATTAATAATATTAGTAAATGAATAAAATATTAATACTATTAGTAAATGAATAAAAGTATTATTAATAGTTTAATAATAATTAAATGATATTATAATGATATTTAAATAATTTAATAATGATTTTGGTGTTTGAAAATTCATGATAAATTAATAAATGTTTATTAAGTCATTTAAAATAATATGACTGATACTTACGGATATTGAACGTTGGAATAGAGTCTTAGACTCGATAATTACCCGATAAAGTCATTGTCAGCACAATGCAAGCATATTTCGAAATTGATCCGGACTTAGATATTTTGAATCGTATTAATGTTTGTTTGTGATGCAATGACTGTTGAACATGTATGATAATGCGATTAGATTATGTGCTGACTGTGAAATGCAGTACTATATGTTATAGTATATTGTTCTAATCGAACGAATGATCTGATTAATGATAGGTCGTGATATAAAAGATTAAACTAAGTTGCGTATTGTAAGTAGCGCATCAGGCAAGTATCCTACCTTTGCATTTTCTTTATGCATTGGACATGAGTAAGAATGTTTCGGAATTATATTATTACTATACAGATTATTAACCCTATATTATATACGCTCATTGATTATCAACATGTTAGTATATGGTAATTCAGATATATATTATGTTCGATAATTTCTATAAATGATTATACAAGTGTCCCCACTTGGATAATCATTACATTCTTTCCACATGTTGATACACCTTTGTTAAATACCGTCGTATACATATTTTGAATTATAGATTATTGTTGAACAAGATAAAACCTTATTATTATCCGAATAGAATTACTTTGGTTTGGAACCCCGACAAGTATGAACATCCCTTACATGGAAAAAAAACTTTTATCTTGCCCAAGGCGACAGAGTGAACGATCCTATCGTTCTTGCATGCAGATATTGATCAATATAGGTACAACGGTGATCACCCCCCGCTCAGTAAGTTATGACGGTTTACGAGATGAAGTTCATTTAACTTTGCTCAAAAATGAAAACAATGTTCATAGTATGTCCCTTAACCCTATTTATAGTCGATACGTAGTTTCAAAAATTTGAAAGAGAGTTGTTATGTTATTATTATCGGTTCAGATTACTTCACAACCATTGATTTGTTGTAGAAAGGTAGTATAAAGAAAACATTTAAATTCTTTCAGCTTATATATATATATATAATTGTTATTACTTGCTGAGCACTTAAATGCTCATCCTTGCTTAATTTAAATGTTTTCAGCTAAGTGTGAACAACTTTGAAGGCTCATTAAGAACAAGGGAAAGGGAAAGGTTCTGAATGATTTCAATGTTATCTTATGTAATAGTTTAATATTATTAAGACAATGTTATATATTTATTATCATGTATTATAAGGAATGATTAAAGGTTACGTACTTGGGAGCTAGACTTTGATAATTATGTAAAGCAAGTTTAATATTTATATTATTGTTATTATTATTAGTATTATTCCGCTCATAGAAATGGTATCGTGAAGCACTGAATTCTGGTTTCAAGTACCTGGATTTGGGGGCTTTACAACAACCATTGAAATTTGCGGAATAATTAAAATTTTCTATTACAAACTATTCTCGTTCCCAAAATTTTCAACCTTTACATCTAACTGTCTTAAAATCATTTTAATACTACAAGAGTTTACATTGCAAAATGATATTACAATTAAACATTAATACATTATTCGGAACCTTAACCATGGTTCAAATATTAATAACTCAGCCAAAGTATATAAATCTTCAAGTATCACATCTGATTCATATCTTTCAAGTAGCACATAACTTTACCTTAAATCTTTAACCAGTAAAAGTGGTTATTTTCAAGGTTGAGCTCGACAACCCATAAAATCTAAGCTGCTTTTCATGCATCACATAAAGACATAATAATAACATGCTCGATATACATCTCATAAACATTGGACTAACATAACATACATGTTGTAGTTCATATAACAAGTATAAAGATTGAGTTCCTTACTTAATCAACATTCATTACTCAATCAACGGAGTCATAAATTGACTTTAATATTTCATACTTTCAACATTAATATAACACACCATGCTATTTGCAATAAAGATTTCAAACAGTTCATCATCAAATTCACCTAGCAAATAGGAACTGAAAGACTTGACTTGATCGTTGTTTACCAATAACAGTTTAACAAACTTACAGTTATCTGCACTTCACGTGCCCTACACAATTATATAATCATACACATCAACTATTAGTCACATAGCAACACATAGTAGTTGTTATGTAAACATTACTCTATATCTCATAAGTCCGATGACATCCAACTTTGGATATGCTGTAAACATCATATTAACCTATTTTTAAAAGTTATTGGACACCCATTTCGGATAAGATGGATAGTCCAAAACAGTGTTCAAAAAGGGGCGTTCAAAACTGTTTTTCATTCTTTCCCAGCTTTACCCTCTCTCGCTAAAACAGTCATAACTTTTCCGTTTTAAAACATTTTTGAGCGATTCTTGAGCCCACGCGAAGCTAACTTCCGGGACTACAATTTTTATTCTTTGACCTTTTCCAAATTCTAAATACAGAATTTCATAAAATTAGTTCAAGGTGGCTTCCCCGAGTTGGTTAGACAGTTTTGACGCGACTACTTTGAATGGTCATAACTCTTTGCTCCGAAGTCGAAATTACTTCGTTCCAGAATCTATGGAAATCTTATTCAGTGTAATACAACATACCAAAAGCCCAGAATTTTCTAAACAATCTAGCCAATCCTGAATTTTTCGTTTTTGGATCAGCAGTCCACTAGTTTTTCGGACTTCTCGTTTTGACATCCAAAAGTCTCCTCGACTCGTTCCAACCCAACTTTCTTTGCAAATAAGTCTTATTTAACATAATCAGACTCGTCTAAGCTCTCAGCGCCATATCTCTAATTACAATCATTAGAACTCATTTACATAATTAATTCCAAGCCAAAATAAACTTTGTAAACTAACTAGTTTAATAATAAAACTAACTTTTGCATTTCTTTATTCAAACCCTTTTCTAATGCCATATTACATACACAAGGATCAAAACATGATTTATTATAAAGAAACTTAGTCTAAATTTACATCAAAGCTAACTAAACTTCCAAAATTCAAACTTTAACTAACAAACAAAATACAATATTTAAAATAATAACATTACCAAAAATTAAGTAAGAAACATACCCGAAAATACGAGTTCCACACACTGAATACGTACTCGGCCAAGATTTAACTAAGAAGATCTTTATAAAAAGTCCTCCTACAATAAAGTCTTTCTCAAAATTGGAGACCTTATTGTTGGTGAATGAAACAAAGGACCAAGCTCTTCTATTTATAGGTTTAGAAAAGGGGTAAAGTTCTCAATTTAGTCGATGTGGGACTTGGTTTATACTAATTCTAATTGGTTTATACTAGTTTTTCATATTTTTAACATGCTAAGTGTATTCATTCATCACGAATTCGTTTCTTAACCAATTCGATCCGTTCAAGTTGCGTTGTTTTTGTTTTATAGAAGAGAACAACAATCATCCGTCAAAATAAAGTTTCAATCACAAATTCATCATCAATTTTAGTCTCAAAGTACACCAAAACACACATTACCATCAAAACCCAAATTTCTCTTCTTTAGCATAAATACATGAATTTGATTTCTGAAAAATCGTTTTTAAATGACCATTATGAAATTATAAAATCTAATAACATATATAACATCATAACCCACAAATTCATTAACCAAAACTCCAATTATAAAAGAAACTCAAGAACACATAAACTAGAAATATAAACTAGATTATGTACATTTAATTCCTTAAGAAATAAAATTAACCTTATCAGTAAAATTATAATTTCCATTCAACCATTATAATCATAACATTATTTAACAAATTCTCACTCCTCTAATTTAATTAGAATATCACCATTATACTCGCGTAATAAAATACGTATAAATCTCATCTATTTTATCACATTTAAATAAACTATCCCATAACATTTTTCATCAAATATTTATTTAATGCCATAAATATTCATTTTATTCCATAAAGTTTCCAACTAAAATAGTTAATGTAAATATTTTACTCGCATTATACTAACATTTACATATTCATGCAATATATTACCTTCTCAATTTATTAAATCAATTATACTTGTATTATTTCACTATTTTAATTAAGTGAATTATTCACACTATTTATGAAACTTAACTCATAATAGTTTCCATTGCCCACAAGGCATAACAATTAAAATTATATTATTTCATAACATAATTTCAACTTAATTAAATTAACTAATATTATTTAATTTCTTTAATAGTTTAATTACCTATTAAATCTCACATTCTCTAACATATGAATATATAATTCTCTTCACACCAAATTACATAATTCAAAAAATATATATATGCACCTCATAATAAGAATTTTAATTATTAAATTCTTATTTTAATAACTTATGAAAATTCGGGTTGTCACATCATTCTCTCCTTATAAGGATTTTGTCCTCAGAATCAAAGAAACCTCCCTTACTCGGATTTCACCAAATCTCTTTTCAAAATTTATCGTTGAATATCTTCAACACATTACCTTAATATATGTTTTATATTTCCTACTACATTCATTTCTTCAACAAATTTTAGGTTTTATTTCATAACTTTCACTTGAACTCAATTATATTTTGAGTATTATATTCTTTAACCCATTATTTCCTTTTCTAAGCATCGTTATCATAAACACTCGGGATATTACATTCACCCTTTCTTCTAAGAATTTCGTCCTCAAAATTTTATCTATTAATCTTTATTCATGCAATCTATCAAAATAGAGTTTACGTTAATACTTTATTCATTCATTGGGTTCTATAACCACTTTCTTTCAACTAAGATCTTTCTACAATTATTAACTTTTCTATTAAAAGTTTTACATTATTCTTTGATAACTCATCTCCTTCTCATTTCAAAATTTCTTTTCTCACTTCTTCAATATATTCATCATTCAGTGTCGCATTCTACGACTTACTTCTTTCTAAGGAATATCATCCTTACCACATTCGCCTTTTAGAATAACAAGAATCTTCCACAATTGCTCAATAATTGGGAGGCAGTATGAATAACTCGGAAATTTAAAAGATTCTCAAATAATGATGAGGGGTCACAAGACCTTGAACTACGTCCCCAGGTTATCAAGTATCTTGACTTAAAACTTTAACAGTCATAAGACTATAGGAACCTTTCTTCTCGTACTCAGGGAAATCAGCCCTTCGTACAATGTTTTGTGCACAAATATTTTAATGTTTTCGCGTAATATAATCCCCTATAAAAGGGTTGTTCAACTCAGCTTCTCAACATCTGAATCCGCACCAAAACAATTTGGTTTGACATAACTTCTCAAGAAACGCTTGAACTACATAAACATCTTTTAATATTTGTCTAGCTGAATCAAATAGCATAGACTTCTAACAACAACTCGGACATCAATCAAAATAGTTTTAACCAGTTCATGTGGCATATCTTTCTTAGTTAAAAGAAAACTAAAAATCATTTTTTTATGATGGTCAAGATACCGTACTATTTTAATAGTACGTTGAGGATTCAGTCATTATATAACTTTGTCATGCTATATTATACCATAGTGGGCTGACGATCCTATGATCACATCCAACACCAGGTTCAATTGCATTGATAACTTCCTCGTTTGTCATATCAACATCATATTTAGTGATGCTTTACTGACTACGTAGAAACTAAATATATTTTGATATTTTAAAATTATTTTTGTCTAGCCGAAACAATTAGCATAGACATACAAATAACGGTATTGTTTTTTTTAAAACTCATTGGTTCCATCATTTGATTCAATGTTTTTCAAGAAAATAGAAGTGCAAACATCAGCACGAAGTCAATAAATTTCAAAAATCTAGCAAAGCTAGAAGATTTGGAATATTTAATTTTCTCTATCAACTTCAATCTTTACTTCATTACCTCATTACTGACTAATTCTTTTTATTTCTAGCACCACTAATGCTCTTATACTAAATATTCTTGTATTTCAACTTACAATCTTCCTATACCCCCAGTATAGTTCATTAAACTTACCGCACAATGGAAGTTCAGGAACTTGCCACAATAATATGAGTTTAAGAACTTATCCTAGTCAGACCATAGGCGTCCATTCGCTGAAGGGTTCATAACATACCATATTATTATGAGTCACGAACTTACCATATGCATTAGTTTTAAGAACCGCACCTAATCCTAATAATATCTGACTAATCTTAATAGTTTTTTACTATTAAATATACAAATGAGAAAAGAATCACATTTTCACCATTATACATTGATAGCGCGACGACGACATTCCAATGATTATCAATGTGATAAACCAAGTACATGCACAAAATCTATGCCCATACAAAGGTTTGTACAACTTAGTCACCATATGAGTCCTCAATTAAAATCCCCCCCAACATTACCTTACTCATAATTTATTCTTAACTTGCCCTTAACTTGCTCAATACGAATTCCTCGTATCACATTATCTATAATTCCTTGTGAGTTTATCTTGTACTATATCATAGTACATTATCTTCATAGCATCAAGCTATAATTATTCAAACATTACAAACCATCTTTCTTTTATAACTTAAACAGATCACGTCGTGATCTTATTCTATAATCATCTCCCTAAAAATTCTTTTCTTAACTCGTGATCGTTTTGTTTTACGATCTTCTTTCTTTTCTTTTCCATCATTTATGATTTTATTTAAGCTTTTAATCTTACAGGCTTTGTCTATTCATCATTATTCGTTATCTTGGCTATTGGAGTTAGGTAACTCTCATTTCTTATCTTTATATCTTTTCAAGATTCTTCTTTTGAATGTTCTTGTTTATATAACAATTCTTCCTTTAAGAATTTCTAACTTCATTTACATTGCTCAACATTTCATTCGAGTTCCACATTTTCATCATACGTATCCATTTTCTATACTTGGTAAACATCGAGTCTTTAATAGTTTCAATATGGTACGCTGAGTGGTTTCCCACAAACAACCAACAAACAAGGTTTGAGTTACTAGTTCGTATATACCTCCGCTCTATGAAGGAATCGTTTAGCCCAGATACCATACATCAACTATTAAAGAGTACGATTGTACCATACTTAGATATAACTTTTTATTCTTAACTACTTTATCATTCTCTTTTTATAGACATTGTCTATTTATTATCACCTTACATCCTTATTATTGGAGTTGGGTAACCCCACATTCATATTCCTTATAACTCTGTGAGATTCTTCTTTGAATCCGCTTACGCATGTTTTAATCCCTTCTTTATAAATTTCTTAAATTACTTCTTATTGTTCAAACTCTATTTGAGCTTATTCGTTCATTATCTTCACCTTTCTTCTCTAAGGTTATAGCCTAAGGTACTCTTACCTAAGATTTCTAACCTATCAGCTTTGATACCAACTGTAACGACCCCAAAATTCATACAATTCAACTATCGACTTCGATCGTTAACAATACGTTCAACCTCTAATTTTACATCATTAAACGATAATACAACCATTTAAATTTGCGGAATAATTAAAATTTTCTATTACAAACTATTCTCGTTCCCAAAATTGTCAACCTTTACATCTAACTGTCTTAGAATCATTTTAATATTACAAGAGTTTACATCGCAAAACGATATTACAATTCAACAATAATACATTATTTGGAACCTTAAACATGGTTCAAATATTAATTGTAACAATCCAGATTTTAATTAATATTTAAATATTTATTGAATTATATAAATATTTAATGGATGTGTTTATCGTTGAATAAGTATTTGTTTAATTGATTTGATGTGATTTGATTATTTATTTGTTTAATAAATAATTAATGAGTTAAGGAAAGTAATTATTTTGAGATAGGAATCTAATTTAATTTAATAATTAAGTTAGAGGTTTTATAATGATTAAATAAATTGTTATATTATGCAATGAATTGTTATTGGTATTAATTAAATTAAGTATGAAAACTTAATTAATTAGAAGTGTGACAAATAACTATATTATAAGTAGTTATTAAAATAAATTAAAGTAGTTTTAATTTATTTTGCCAAACAAGGCTTAAATATATTAATTCTTTAATTTTAAAGAGTTTTGCCAAACAAAGCCTTATGGCTTTTGGAGTTCTTTTGAATTTTGAAATATTATATAAATTATATAAATAAAATAATGAATAAAATATATTTATTAACTATACGTTATATTTGGTAACTGATATTATTTAATCGGGCTTATTATGGCCATTTACGATTGGTTATCAGTGGTTTTGTTTACGCATTCTAAGTGTTTGCTAAGCCTAAGAAGAAAATCAAAGAGAATTTGAGAGAGAGAGAGAGTTTAAGAGAGAGAAGCAACAAGAGAAGGTTTCGAATTCTTATTGTCAGTGATTAACAAGGGTTTCTAAAGCGACAAAAGGGCACGTGAAATGCAGATAACTGTAAGCTGTTAAACTATTATTGGTAAACAACGATCAAGGCAAGTCTTTCGGTTCCTATTTTCTACGTGGACTTGATGAACTGTTTTAAATTGCATGATATGTTATACATGTTGAAATCATGAAATGTTAAAGTCAATATATATTGCATTGTTTTGGCTAAGTAATGATGGTTGAGTAAGAACTCAATCTTTATATTTGTTATGTGAATTAAAAGCATGTATGCCATGTTACTTTAATGAGATGTATATCGAGCATGTTATTATGTGTTATGTGATGCATGAAAACTGTTAGACTTTGTTGGGCTGTCGAGCTCACTCTTGCAAATAACCACTTTTGCAGGTTAAGATTTTAAGGTAAAGATATGTGCTAAGTGAGTTATAGAGATCTATATTCACGAAGATTACTTATGTTTTATGAGAAATGTATTTCATATTTTGAACGTAATATGTTGTTGAATTGTAAGTTGAGCTATCCAATGTATATGGATATTTAGTTATGATGTAAGACTTTGTATAGTCATTTTGTTGTAACGATTCATGATATAAGATTGAATCAAAGAGATGTAATGTAAAGGTTGCGATTCAGGGCAAGAAAGAAGGAAATGTATAAACGTTTTAAATATTCTGCAATTTTAGTGTTTTTAATATCGAATAATGATGTAAAATTAGAGATTAAATGTATGGTTAACGACCGAAGTCGAGATTTAAATTGTATGAATTTTGGGGTCGTTACATTAATAACTCAACCAAAGTATATGACTTTAACATTTTATACTCAACATAACATTTTAATAACTCAGCCAAACATAACATACATGTTGTAATTCATATAACAAGTATAAAGATTAAGTTCCTTACTCAATCAACGTAGTTATAAATTGACTTTAACATTTTATACTTTCAACATTAATATAACATACCATGCTATTTGCAAAAAGATTTCTAACAGTTCATCATCAAATTTACGTAGCAAATAGGAACTGAAAGACTTGACTTGATCGTTGTTTACCAATAACAGTTTAACAAACTTACAGTTATCTGCACTTCACGTGCCCTACACAATTATATAATCATACACATCAACTATTAGTCACATAGCAACACATAGTAGTTGTTATGTAAACATTACTCTATATCTCATAAGTCCGATGACATCCAACTTTGGATATGCTGTAAACATCATATTAACCTATTTTTAAAAGTTATTGGACACCCATTTCGGATAAGATGGATAGTCCAAAACAGTGTTCAAAAAGGGGCGTTCAAAACTGTTTTTCATTCTTTCCCAGCTTTACCCTCTCTCGCTAAAACAGTCATAACTTTTCCGTTTTAAAACATTTTTGAGCGATTCTTGAGCCCACGCGAAGCTAACTTCCGGGACTACAATTTTTATTCTTTGACCTTTTCCAAATTCTAAATACAAAATTTCATAAAATTAGTTCA
Organism: Panax ginseng; assembly: GCA_020205605.1. NCBI lineage: Eukaryota > Viridiplantae > Streptophyta > Magnoliopsida > Apiales > Araliaceae > Panax > Panax ginseng. Next base: position 63,555,837 of record CM035145.1, on the reverse strand, counting down.
AGGTGGCTTCCCCGAGTTGGTTAGACAGTTTTGACGCGACTACTTTGAATGGTCATAACTCTTTGCTTCGAAGTCGGAATTAGTCCGTTCCGGAGTATATGGAAAGCTTATCCAGTGTACTATAACATACGAAAAGCCCGGAATTTTATAAAAATCTAGCTAACCCCGAATTTTTGTTTTTAGATCAGTAGTCCACTAGTTTTTTGGACTTCTCGTTTTGACATCCAAGACTCGCCTCGACTCGTTCCAACCCAGCTTTCTTTACAAATAAGTCTTATTTAACATAATTAGACTCGTCTAACGTCTTAGCTCCATATCTCTAATTACAATCATTAGAACTATTTACATAATCAATTCCAAGCCAAAATAAACATAGTAAACTAACTAGTTTACTAACAAAACTAACTTTTGCATTTCTTGATTCAAACCCTTTTCTAATGCCATATTTACATGTACAAGGATCATAACTTGATTTATTATAAAGAAACTTAGTCTAAATTTACATCAAAGCTAACTAAACTTCCAAAATTTAAACTTTAACTAACAAACTAAATACAATATTTAAAATAATAATATTACCAAAAATTAAATAAGAAACATACCCGAAAATACGAGTTCCACAAACTGAATACGTACTCGATCAAGATTTAACTAAGGAGATCATTATAAAAAGTCATCCCACAACAAAGCCTTTCTCAAAATTGGTGACCTTATTGTTGGTGAATGAAACAAATGACCAAGCCCTTCTATTTATAGTTTTAAAAAATGGGTAAAGTTCTCAATTTAGTCGACGTGGAACTTGGTTTATACTAATTCTAATTGGTTTATACTAATTTTTCATATTTTTAACATGCTAAGTGTATTCATTCATCACGAATTCGTTTCTTAACCAATTTGATCCGTTCAAAATGCGTTGTTTTTGTTTTATAGAGGACAACAAAAATCATTTGTTTAAAGTTTCAATCACGAATTCATTATCAATTTTAGTCTCAAAGTACACCAAAACACACATTACCATCAAAACCCAAATTCCACGTCTTTAGCATAAATACATGAATTTGATTTCTGAAAAATCATTTTTAGATGACCATTATGAAATTATAAAATCTAATAACATATATAACATCATAACCTACAAATTCATTAACCAAAACCCCAATTATAAAAGAAACTCAAGAATACATAAACTAGAAATATAAACTAAATTATGTACATTAATTCCTTAAGAAATAAATTTAACCTTATCATTAAAATTATAATTTCCATTCAACCATTATAATCATAACATTATTTAACAAATTCTTACTCCTCTAATTTAATTATTTAATTAAATTAGAATATCACTATTATACTCAAGCGTAATAAAATACGTATAAATCTCATCTATTTTATCACACTTAATAAACTATCCCATAATAATTTTTATCAAATATTTATTTAATACTATAAATATTCATTTTATTCCATAAAGTTTCCAACTAAAATATTTAATGTAAATATGTTACTCGCATTATACTAACATTTATATTTTCATGCAATATATTACCTTCTCACTTTATTAAATCAATTATACTTGTATTAATTTACTATTTTAATTAAGTGAATTATTCACACTATTTATGAAACTTAACTCATAATAATTTCCATTACCCACAAGGCATAACAATTAAAATTATATTATTTCATAACATAATTTCAACTTAATTAAATTAACTAATATTATTTAATTTCTTTAATAGTTTAATTACCTATTAAATCTCACATTCTCCAGCATATGAATATATAATTCTCTTCACACCAAATCACATAATTCAAAATATATACACCTCATAATAAGAATTTTAATTATTAAATTCTTATTTTAATAACTTATGAAAATTCGGGTTGTGACGCCCAATCAGAAAAAAGCAAGGACATCATAGGACATGCCCTATCGTGACGCCCCCAAATTAGGTCCACACGACCCATTCTGAGGCGCCAGATATCACACATTGGACCACAAATCCAAATGTATGCAAATAGGATAGGTGTGTTTAGCACAACATCACAAATTCGCAGAACAGAAGCTAGGGTTAACCCATACGCCTCCCACAACAAAACACCAAATGGCCCACTTTCTCCGGAGCCCAAAACGGAGACATCGTCGACTAATCAAACCACCACGGAAAGTGTCATGCCTCTCGTGCCAAGACGACATGCATGTGGTACCCCCACAGGTGGTTATAGCTCAGGTATACCCTACGATATATTCTAACAAAAAAATTATGTCACAACACATGCGACATAATACCTACAAAAGGGTTCTATATGTACATGTTGAACCAAATCAAATTATAGTCACAAGGTCTCAGAAAGAAGGTAACAACATATACCGCTCGACAATTATCAAAAATAAATACTAAACATGATATCCTAATTCAAAGAGTACAAATACGAGTCATGTGTATCAACTCCAAAATGAAACTAATATATTTATTTCACAGGAAACAATTATGTGAAATAATAATTCAAAATAAGGAAACAAACGAACAAATCAAATTTAACAAGAGTATCACTAAAAGAGTATGGAATCCGTACTTGAGTTAAGTAACGTCATACCCAAAATTATAATCCGAATATAACTCGTTAAATTCCTTCCGTCCGAACTAATTAAACAAAATAATAAGTAAGTACAATTAGTGAATTATTATTATTATTACCCAAAATATATTCCAAATATAACTTGTTAAACTCCCTCATTCCAACAAATTAAAATAAATAATAACTTATAAGTTTAATAATAATTCCAAATTAATTTTATAATTTTGTTAGACATGTATGACCACTAATATTTACATTATTGTTATTGTCATAATTTGTAAATTTATAAATTTATAAATTCTATAACTATATGCATCTATTAATAACTCTCTTCCGTCCCGAACAAATGTTTTATTATTAGATACATAATAAAATTACAATTGTATCATTTACTTCCAAAAATAAATTAAGAACCCATATATCACCTTCCATGCAAATTATACGAGAAAAGTATCGATTTAATTACAATTAAGTAATTGAACGTCAAAATAATTGTTTATTTGGATGATCATGAATAATCTGCCCATGCCTCCTATACCAACAACAATAATTAGTAATCGTATGAAATGCTACTCATAGCTAAAACTCAATATATACATATTTTTTTTAAATTTCGTTCCATCACAGATTCACAGGGACATGATATAAGATTTCATGTGAAGGTTTTTTATAATTAAGAATCCTGTCAAGGTCCATTACTATACATACATGCAATTCACCATTAATGTATCACATACATACCTTTAACATACATATTTTAAAATATCAATGAACACATCAATTAATGAAGGTCCTAAAATAATTCTCTATTTGTTTTAAAGTAATTTTACCATACTTGTTGATTTCCCTCGGTTAGATACAAGATGTGTCTCCTCTTTTCTCATGTTGAGTCGTCGCTCTTTCTCCTCTCTTTAATCAGTTTGTATCATGAAGTAATATTACGTTTAACTATTTATTAATTAAGTTGCCCTAATAAACTTCTAATAATAAACTTCTAATTGGGTTAATTTAATATTAAGGCCCAAATTTTAATCACACAATATTATCTATTACTTATTAATATTTATTAGCCCACATAATTTAAATGACTACTTTGACCCAATTAAAAACAAAGTCCAATTAATATGTTTTAAAATTAAATTTTTATTTTTTCGGGTATTACATCACATACTCCTTAAAAAGGATTCCGTTCCCGGAATCAAAAGAATGGAAAGTACCTAATTATCAAAAAGATGCGGATACTCCGCTCGAATAGACTCCTCCATCTCCCAAGTGTCTTCCCGTTCCGGATATTTTTTTATTATTTTTTCCTCAAAATTTTAACAAATGGGATTATCTTCCTCCTCATACCCCACTCTTGACAATCTAACATTAACTCAAGTTTCTCCCTTATTCAAAATTGTAGAGGACGAAAGACTGAAGGAACCTGATTTGGATTCACTCAATTCCGACATCAGATGAATAAATTATAATTTTTCTAATGGACTGCAACGCGTATAAGTATATATTCTACTCGAAAATTTAACTAATCAAATTAGAATAGGATTAAAGTTACAACTTCACTCTTTAAATATAAATATAGCTCAATATAGGAGCTACCAAAACTCTAATGGACTTTCCATTTTTAATTTAATCGATTATTTAATTATCTACTAAAACAATTTAACTTTCCAAACAAAACAAAGACGAAAAAAATAGTCACTTACCTTTTTCAATTTGAATACAATTGTATAAAATAAAATATATTAATATTTAATTTATAAAAATATGGGTCTTTACATTTTTCACCCCTTAAAATAATTCCATCCTCGGAATTCAAATAAGCTACAAAAAAATAAATAAATTTAGTTACGACGTAGCGCCGCCATTTGTAACGATCAACGCGGATAAGTCATCGGTCCACGTAATTATCAATATACTTGTAAAAGATTCGTCAGCTACCGTGTCAAACCTTGGTAAGGTTCTTTGTGTTGCATCAAATTTAATCACATGATCCACCGTTGGTGCGGGCCGTCGCTAATATCTTTGAGTTTAATTCTTGTAAACGTACTCTTCAGAACATATCTCGAAAGCACAAAATTTCTCTTCATCTAAATATGATTCGAATACCCAAATTTTTTTTTAAATCATTTTAATTCGTAAAACGTTTATGTTCCACACATGACAAAGATTTAACAAATTATTTTTATTTAATTTTACATAAATTCATGTAAAACTCTAAGGGCATTAGATAAACGAAACAACTTAAATTATATCACCTCTCACTAAGTCCTCAAGAGTTTCAAAATATAATAACCTCAAATCTAATTAGTTCTCAAATAATATTACACCAAAAATATATTACTACTAAGATCTCTTCATTATCATATATACCAAACTCCAAATCATATATCCTACTATCTGAATAAGCAAACTATAGCTTTCAAAATCTCTTAAAGATTCATCATTTATTATATATCTAATCATTCAATGAATCAATCATTCTCTTAATGAAAATCTTAACCCAACAAATTCCAAGATCTCCTCATACTATTACTCAAAATTTCATATAAGATAATTCCAATATTCTACTAGGAAATAATCGCAAAATTCATTTACTTCAAAAGATTAATCTAATTAACTCGAATCTCTACAACAACTCAAAATTACAAGAGATCCTCTATACTTAATAGTTTCCACTTTATCATAATATGCCATCAATACACAAACCTCAAATTATCCACAAGCTTAACATAAATCAAATCCTCAATTCAACGATCACAATAATTGTCACAAAAAAACAACTCTAACAAGTAATTTTTCAAAATCAAATAATCGCCGATACAAATACTCACATCATAATCACATCTCATATAAGATCACTTCTTATCTGTACAAAGTATAACTTTATTCACCTCAATGATTAAATAACAATTCTTAACTAATATCATTACTAAATCACCTTAACAAATTATTCCATTTTCCTCAAATCAATTACAAATCGAAAAGAAATCGACAATTGGTCAAAATAGAGACCTACCAAACAAGGAACTAAATCGAATCAAACTCCTACGTCTACCCAATGGTTTAACCACAACTCACAGGTCAAACCTAAATAGGTTTTCTACAAAAAAGAACCTAAGCTCTGATACCATCTCTGTAACACCCCATTCCCGAATAGGAAAGGGAGGTCACGTGCAAAGCACAACAAACCTCAAAATAAGTAAACAGAGCACTAATAACTTCAAAATATTAATAGTGATATCCATCAATGAAGTACTAAATACAATTCTCCAAATAGAGTCAAAATAACCAAAACCAAAATTCGAAACAACCTAGATGGTCAAAGACAACTCTCTCATCACATTAGCCCTGAATCACCCATGCAAACCTCCCGGAAGAAAAACACAGCATGAGCCAATTGCCCAGTACGCATACAGATATAAAAAAGATATACAACTGATATACGAAAACAATTGAGACAAAATACTGAACAAAGCCTCAAGTGTAAATACTGACGAAAATATAATCTCCAAAGATCTGAATGGGATATATTTGAATCAACAAAATTGACGAAAACAATTAAAAAATAAAGAAATAATGAACTGAAATAACTAACTCAATGAATTGAATTGAACAGAAACAAACAAAATTAATACAATGAAATAATAGGTTGAATCAAATGGGTTGGTGTTATTTCATACCGAATGAGCTCAGGAATATACCTCACCACACTGTCAAGTTAAAATAATGTCACACAGGCAAGTCAAAATAATGCCACACATGCAAGTCAAATGATGCCACATAGGCAACAAAAATAATGCCACATAGGCAAATCACACATTGGACCGCGAATCAAAATATATGCAAATCGGATAGGTGTGTTTGGCACAACATCACAAATCCGCAGAACAGAAACTAGGGTTAACCCAGACGTCTCCCACAACAAAACACCAAATGGCCCACTTCCTCCGGAGCCCAAAACGGAGACGCCGTGGACTAATCACACCGCCACGGAAAGTGTCATGCCTCTCGTGCCAAGACGGCATGCCTGTGGTACCCCCACATATGGTTATAGCTCAGGTATACCCTACGATATATTCTAACAAAAATATTATATCACAACACATGCGACATAATACCTACAAAAGGGTTCTATATGTACATGTTGAACCAAATTAAATTATAGTCACAAGGTCTCAAAAAGAAGGTAGCAACATGTACCGCTCGATAACTATCAAAAATAAATACTAAACATGATATCCTAATTCAAAGAGTACAAATACGAGTCATGTGTATCAACTCCAAAATGAAACTAATATATTTATTTCACAGGATATAATTATGTGAAATCATAATTCGAAATAAGGAAACAAACGAACAAATCAAATTTAACAAGAGTATCGCTGAAAGAGTACGGAATCCGTACCTGAGTTAAGCAACGTCATACCCAAAATTATAATCCAAATATAACTCGTTAAATTCCTTCCGTCCGAACTAATTAAACAAAATAATAAATAAGTATAATTAGTGAATTATTATTATTATTACCCAAAATATATTCCAAATATAACTTGTTAGACTCCCTCATTCCAACAAATTAAAATAAATAATAACTTATAAGTTTAATAATAATTCCAAATTAATTTTATAATTTTGTTAGACATGTATGACCACTAATATTTACATTATTGTTATTGTCATAATTTATAAATTTATAAATTCTATAACTATATGCATCTATTAATAACTCTCTTCCGTCCCGAACAAATGTTTTATTCTTAGATACATAATAAAATTACAATTGTATCATTTACTTCCAAAAATAAATTAAGAACTCATATATCACCTTCAATGCAAATTATATGAGAAAAGTATCGATTTAATTACAATTAAGTAATTGAACGTCAAAATAATTATTTATATGGATGATTATGAATAATCTGCCCATGCCTCCTATACCAATAACAATAATTAGTAATCGTACGAAAGGCTACTCACAGCTAAAACTCAATATATACATATATTTTTTTTAAATTTCGTTCCATCACAGATTCATAGGGACATGGTATAAGATTTCATGTGAAGGCTTTTAATAATTAAGAATCCTGTCAAGGTCCATTACTATACATACATGCAATTCACCATTAATGTATCACATACATACCTTTAACATACATATTTTAATATATCAATGAACACATCAATTAATGAAGGTCCTAAAATAATTCTCTATTTTTTTTAAAGTAATTTTACCATACCTGTTGACTTCCCTTGGTTAGATACAAGATGGGTCTCCTATTTTCTCATGTTGAGTCGTCGCTCTTTCTCCTCTCTTTAATCACTTTGTATCATGAAGTAATATTAGGTTTAACTATTTATTAATTAAGTTGCCCTAATAAACTATTAATTGGGTTAATTTAATATTAAGACCCAACTTTTAATCACACAATATTATCTATTACTTATTAATATTTATTAGCCCACATAATTTAAATGACTACTTTGACCCAATTAAAAACAAAGTCCAATTAATATGTTTTAAAATTAAAATTTTATTTTTCCGGGTATTACACCTTACAATGGTACTTTACATAAAAGTACAATCAATAATTGTTTTAGAAATTAAAATCTTTGGAAAATGCTCAAGGAAACCTACATACATGGGAGGCCATGCATCGAAGTTATGATAGATATCATATGACTCAAGAATTATCCTTGGTTGACCCAATAGTCCCCAAAGAAAAACGAGCAGATTACTATCATGTTCTTTCCAATGGTGAGTCTTCTCTTGACATATAATTATCTCCATTGTCTCCTATTGAGAATTATACGTCAACCAAACTCCAAGATTGTATAGGTAGTGCTCGTAGATATACTCAGTAAGTGGATGTGCACAACCTTGTCTTATGATAACACAAAGTCGTATGTCATTAGACATCTCGTATGATAGTGGCAAAATACCCTTCCAAAGTTAGGTTCGCCTCACCCTATTTGATTCACCAAATATAACTGTTAAATGTCGCATAAAAATACAACACACTTATCTAAAGTTTTCAATAAAATTATTTCCATACTATTTAAGGAGAACCTCAACAGCTATAGACAATGAATTATAATCCTCACATTTCTCTCGCTTTCACCCAATTACTACACTCTTATTACACGAAAGGAATTGTGAAGCAAAAGGGTGAGTAGAACTAGCCCAAAGAAGAATATCATGACTAAAGATAATTAAATTATCAATAGCCTTCGTCGATGTCAAATCGAGATTTAGAACATATGGTAGATGATAAAACTTTTCAACCATAGTTGCAGCGGAACGAGCAATCCATTAGAAGAGTCAAATAGACCATAAAGTCTATTATCTTCTCCATGTTAAAAGTCCACCAACAATGGTTTATCCCTATAACATCAATCAACAATTCATATCCACAATCATGTGAATAACTCATAATCATAATTGTGGTTCTAAATTCCTCTTCGCACCCAGGACGAAGATAATTTTCATCACCTGTCTTTACCTGAAACATCAAAGATCATGGTTATACCAAATCACCATTCCTGTTCATAATCATACTAATAAATTCATCTTTGCACTACGGGCCAAAGATATTCATTAACAGTTCATCTTTGCACTATAGGCCAAAGACATGCAACTGTATTTTAGAAGAGTCAAGTAGAGCATGATATCTACTATCTTCTACGAATTAAAAGTTTATTATCAATATTTTATCGCTGAGATTCAGAATAATAAATAATCCGCATCTCCTAATTATCCATGCACTACAAGCCAATGATATTCATTAGAATCACGACCACGAATTATCCATGCACTACGGGCCAAGGATAATCGTGTTTTCATCAACAGTCATGATCACGCCATAAAACAATTCATCTTTGCACCCTTGGCCGAAGAGAACCCATGGTCATGATCATACCAAAAACTATCTATCAATGCACAACGGGCCAATGAGGACTTTTACCACATCATTTGCAACATTACGGTCATGATTATACAAAATGATCCCTGGTCATAATCATACCAATCAACAGTCCATCTATGCACGTAAGCCAAAGATGACTATGCGAAGTACCTGTCTATGCGAAGTATTCTGTTGGAATAACCTGTCTATGCGAAGTACCGCATGCATGGTGATTTCTGTTGTTATTCCATTCTTTATTATTCTGTTGGAATATCCTGTACATGCATTTCTGCCGGACCGGTTCTCGTTATTTATTATTCTCGTTGGAATATCCTCGTCATGCATGCGTTTCTGTGGGACTGGTTCCGTTATTTATTATTCTGTTGGAATATATCCTCGCGGTCTTAATTTCGCCTGACCCGGTTCCGTTAATTATTATTCTGTTGGAATAACCTGTCTATGCGAAGTACCGCATACATGGTGATTTCTTTTGTTATTTCATTCTTTATTATACTCAGTTGGTTAAAGTTTTAACTTCTATACTCCATGAATTTAGTGGAATATCGTTGATATTTGCGCTTCATCCAGTATCTTTTCATGGAAATATTCTTCTAAGCATTCTTGAATTTTACTCTACAAAGCAGTATCATGTTGACAATTTGGACGTTATTAGTTCCTGAATAAATTAATTCTTGAACTTGTTTTATTGAATTCTTATATCATTGTCATCATCCTCATGTTTATATTTTTTTTGAAAGTCATCTGTGGCCTGTAGTGCATAGATGGACTTGGTATGATTATGACCAGGGATTATTCGGTGTAATCATGATCGTAATATTATAAATGATGTGGAAAAAGTCCTCATTGGCCCGTAGTGCATTGATGGACAGTTTTTGGTATGATTATGGCTATGGATTCTCTTTGGTAGTAGTGCAAAGATGAATTATTTTATGGCATGATCGGGATCATGATGAAAAACATGATTATCTTTGGCCCGTAGTGCATGGATAATTCGTGGTCGTGATATTAAAGAATATCCTCGGCCATGTAGTGCGGGATGATTTGATGATGTGGATTATTTATTGTTGAGTCTCGTGATAAAAGTCATGAAAACCTTTTTAAATCATAGAAGATAGTAGATTTTATTCTCTACTTGACTCTTTTAATGGATTGCTTGTTCATTTGCAGCTTAAACTTGATAGTTATTATATTTTATCGGTTTAACATCATTGAAGGCTAACGATAAATTATTCGCATTATCTTAGTCATAATATTTCTTCTTTGGGCTAGTTGAGCTCACCCTTTCTTTCACTGTTCTCTTCAGGAAATGAGAACGTAGCTGGGACTAGTCGGGGAACAGAGTGATGGTCCTAGATGGTGCATTAGTAGTCCTCACTATTATGTGAAATAGTATGATAATAATTGTAATGAGGACTCCTTTTGAGTTTGTATACTCTCTAGTAGACAATATTTGTATTCAAACTCACAGTTTATGTTTTGTCGTATTGTACACGACAATTGTATTATTAAGTTGTATTTAAATTCTGTACCATGTATCTGGCGACCCAAGATGGGTGATGTATACCTAATTTTGGGGGTGTCATAGTTGGTATCAGAGCTTAGGGATATGATCCCTAGATGAGATGTGACAAAAGAATTGGGAGGGGAGAGACAGGGAATTCCTTCGCTAGTATGACCTACCTAAGTTTATTTGGTATTTAACTGGTCGGTCAGAGTATAGGGATAATATGTGATATATTAATTAACCCTTGTTTTGTGGCAGTATTGAAAAATGGCATCCGAGAATGTTGAGATCAGCAATGAAGCACATGAGACCGTTAAGTCAGCTCAACCAAAAGGTAACGACCAACAACATGATAATAATCATACCGGTGGCAACGACCATCGGAACAATGATAATCATCGTGGGGAAAATTATCATTCCAAGAATGGTAACCACTTCGGTGGTAATCATGGTCAAGATAATAGAAGTGGAAATTTCAAGAAGAGAAGGTCATTTAGCTCGATTTTGTCGTATAGTGAAGTCAAGTCCAATTTGGGACGGTGGTACCAAAGGCGGATACGGACAAAATAATGCTCTGGTGGTTTCGTGGAAGAGCGTTTTCATGACTTCTCAAGCGAGTGAGTGACCCGAACGGTTAGCACGGTTAGTTAATTATAAATTCTTGCAAGTCTATACCTTATTAGATACCGGTTTACCCATTCTTTTATCTCTCTTGCTTGCGCTCAACGTTTAAATTTGACTTCGGAGAAATTAGACTTTGACTTATTGGTTGAAACTTCGATAGTAGAAACTTTCGTTACTTCCAATATTTATAAATCTTGTTTAATTCAAATTGACACTTTCACGTTACCTGTCAATCTTATCTCTTTGAAAATACTTTCCTTTGATGCGATTTTAGGAATTGATTGGTTAATTACTCATCATGCTTTTTGTAAAGGTTGTTAGCTTTCATATTCCTAACCAACCTGTTATGCGAATTCAAGTAACCAAACCACTAAAGTCAATCATTGTCATATCAAGCCATAAGTAAAGAGCCCCGGTCCTTTCGTTGTTGACTTCCTTGTGTGGAATGCACCGAAGCCAGACTTTTTGTAGGCGATGTCGTGAATGACGATGGCAAGTTGATAGGTATCAATGTGACGTACTATCCAAGTCTTGGATGATGGTCACAGTTTTGAATGATATTTCTATTGTTAATAAATTTCTTGACGTATTCTTGAAGACTTCTTAGCCTACCCCTATAGCATGAAATCGAATTTTGTATTGACCCCAGTACAAAACCCATTTCTTAAACACTCAAATATTTCTTCAACTAAAATGAACATAGCATGCGCCAAAGACGTTGACTCAAGCTGTTGAAGATTATGATCGTAATATTCAATATCATCATGGAAGTACGAACGTGGTAGCTGACGCGTTGAGTAGAAGATTGTACGCGGTTACAAGTGTGAATATACGAACCCATGTGAAGATAACGAATATACGATTAGAATTGAATTTAATCGATAAAGTTAAAGCCGCTCAAGCTACACACTCAGAGCTGATGATCAATGTGAAGAAAAAGGTTCAAGAGGGCATTATTCTAGAAGCAAGAATCGACGAAGAGAGGAAATCTCAACCCTCGATTTAATTGGCCCATTTAAAATCCTCGATCGAGTAGGAACTGTGGCCTATAGACTCTTTTTACCACCAAATATGTCGCGTGTTCATAACGTTTTTAACGTATCGATGTTACGTAAATATGTGGAGGACCCGAACCACATTATTTATTTAGAACCGGATGAGATAACAAAAGATTAACGTATGAGGAGATACGTGTTAACATCTTGGATAAGAAGGATCATATTCGACGCACAAAGGTTATACCTCAAGAGTTAGAATTTAAAGTGAAGTCAAGGTATCTTCACCTGTTCGGCATACCAGGTACGTACGTAAATTTCGAGGGCAAAATTTCATAAGGAGGGGAGATTGTGAGACCCCAGATTTTATGAATAAAGATTTAATTTTTTTGAAATATTTTTCTTAATATTATGGTGTGGATTTGAGATAATGTTATAGTTGTGGGTAGTATTTATAAATTTTGAAAAGTATTCAAGTTGTTGTATAATATTCGATTGGTCAGGGAATATCCGTATGACGGTACAATCATTGGTGGACCCCGCAACGGAATTATTGTCGGATTGAGAAAACGACAAAAATATTTTATAAAAATAATGGCGTAAATTTTACCGTTAATCTTTGTTGAACTACTCGTTAGTAAAAGTACAAGATGTACGTGGTTGCATAAGTAGCATTACCAGTATTGATTATTGATGCTTACGTGATAATTCACTCAGTTTTGTTTTATTGGTATTATTAATGTAATAAAACAGAATACTTTTATAAAGTTATTCTATAAATAGAATATATTATATTCTATTATGCATAGTGTCTGCATAGTGTTTTGCATAGTAAAATCTTTTTATATAAAACAGAATACTTTTATAAAGTTATTCCATAAATAGAATATATTATATTTTATTATGCATAGTGTTGCATAGTGTTTGCATAATGTTTTGCATAGTAAAATCTTTTTATATAAAACAAAAATACTTTTATAAAGTTATTTGTTTTATTAGACAATAATTCGAATATATTATATTTTATTATGCATAGTGTTTGCATAGTAAAATCTTTTATAAAGTTATTCGTTTTATTAGATTATAAATAGAATATATTATATTTTATTTAAAAGATTTTGCTTTAAATATGGACCGTCAGATTAAAGTAAATCAATCTGGACCGTTCATGAGTTAGTTACTATGCAGTCCATTTTTCTATAAATAGAAGCTCATACATTCATTATTTCTTATGAATTCACTGAAACTCTAGAGAGAGAAACTATAAAGAGAAAGAAGAAAAGTGTTCTGCTACTTCACTACTTCTATATCTGGTACTCTTCTTTCTAAGGTAGGGAATATTATTTGTTGTACTCATAAGGGGTATTCTTTCTTTCTTATTCAGAAGAGAACTTCATTATTCCATTCTTTATTATTCTCATTGGAATAACTCAGATACGCTGGATACCCTATACTTGGTGAAATTCTTCCATTTATTCCATTCTTTATTATTCATTGGAATATCCTGTGCAATGCGCGTTTTACGCCGGACACGGTTCCGCCTCTTTATTAGTATTCTGTTGGAATAACTTTGCTCATCTGCCAAGTACCACATGCATGGTGATTTACATTGTTATTCCATTCTTTATTATTACATTGGAATATCCTCAATGCATGCGTTTTATCTTACTGGTTCCATTATTTATTATTCTGTTGGAATATCACGCTTGCATCATTTGCCTTGACCGTTCCGTTAATTATTATTCTGTTGGAATAACCTGTCTATGCGAAGTACCGCATGCATGATGATTTCTTTTGTTATTCCATTCTTTATTATACTCAGTTGGTTAAAGTTTTGACTTTTATACTCCATGAAATTAGTGGAATATCATTGATATTTGCGCTTCATCCAGTATCTTTTCATGGAAATATTCTTTTGAGCTTTCTTGAATTTTACTCTACAAAGCAGTATCATGTTGACAATTTGGACGTTATTAGTTCCTGAATAAATTAATTCTTGAACTTGTTTTATTGAATTCTTATATCATTGTCATCATCCTCATGTTTATATTTTTTTGAAAGTCATCTGTGGCCTGTAGTGCATAGATGGACTTGGTATGATTATGACCAGGGATTATTCGGTGTAATCATGACCGTAATGTTACAAATGATGTGGAAAAAGTCCTCATTGGCCCGTAGTGCATTGATGGATAGTTTTTGGTATGATTATGGCTATGGATTCTCTTTGGCCGTAGTACAAAGATGAATTGTTTTATGGCATGATCAGGACCGTTGATGAAAACATGATTATCTTTGGCCCGTAGTGCATGGATAATTCGTGGTCGTGATACTAAAGAATATCCTTGGCCTATAGTGCAGGGATGATTTGATGATGTGGATTATTTATTAAGCTGAGTCTCAGCGATAAAAGTCATGAAAAACCTTTTAAATCATAGAAGATAGTAGATTTTATTCTCTACTTAACTCTTTTAATGGATTGCTTGTTCCGCTGCAGTTAAACTTGATAGTTATTATATTTTATCAGTTTAACACTGTTAAAGGCTAACGATAAATTATTCTGCATTGACTTAGTCATAATATTTCTTACTGGGCTAGTTGAGCTCACCCTTTCTTTCACTGTTCTCTTCAGGAAATGAAAACGTAGCTGGGACTAGTCGGGGAACAGAGTGATGGTCCTAGATGGTGCATTAGTAGTCCTCACTATTATGTGAAATAGTGTGATAATAATTGTAATGAGGACTCCTTTTGAGTTTGTATACTCTCTAGTAGATAATATTTGTATTCAAACTCACAGTTTATGTTTTGTCGTATTGTACACGACAGTTGTATTATTAAGTTGTATTTGAATTCTGTACCATGTATCTGGCGACCCAAGATGGGTGATGTATTCCTAATTGTGGGGGCGTCACAATAGTACTCCGGCACGAAAAGTGTCCCGAATACCCGAGTGAATAATATTCGAGTGAATAGTAATTGGGTGAATAGTAACCCGTAAATAGTAACTCATGAATATTACTCCGTGAATAGTACTCATAAAAAGAAAATACAAAAGAAAATAATATTTCATGACTAGTACAAAAGAAATGATATCTCATACGAGTATAATAGAATATACGAAACTGCAAATGGATTTTCACCCGCTATGCGATAATCCACGTAGACAGATCATTTTCACAATTTAATAAAGAATGAATACGAAGGGTCATTCACCATGCATGCGGTAGTCCGCGTAGACAGGTTTTTCTAACAAAATAATAAAGAATGAATACAAAGGGTCATTCACCATGCATACGGTAGTCCGCATAGATAGGTTATTCCAATAGAATAATAAAGAATGGAATAACAGAAGAATTTTACCATGCATACGGTAGTTCGCGTATACAGATTATTCTAACAGAATAATAAAGAATTGAATAATAGAAGAATTTTACCATGCATACGGTAGTCCGCGTATACAGGTTATTCCAACAGAATAATAAAGAATAGAATAACAGAAGAATTTCACCATGCATACGGTAGTCCACGTAGACAGGTTATTCCAACAGAATAATAAAGAATGGAATAACAACCCTTACGAGTATTGAAAGAAAATAACTCTCTTCATGAATATGAAAGAAATAATACCGTTTACGAATATTAAATGAAAATAATATTCATACGAATACAAAAAATAATTTCTCTTCAGAATATGAAATAAATAATACCCCTTACGAATACAACAAATAATATCCCTTACGAATATTGAACGAAAATAATATTCCAACGAATATTTAAAGAAGATAATATTCCTACGAATATTGAACGAAGATAATACTCTTTATGAATATTGAACGAAAATAATATTCATACGAATACAAAAAATAATATCTCTTCAGAATATGAAATAAATAATACCCCTTACCTCAGAAGAAGACTGGATACTAAAATAGTGAAGTAGCAGACTTCTCTTCTTCTCTCTCTCTATAGCTTCTCTCTCTATAATTGCTCTTGTGAGTCTTAGTGAATTGGTGAGAATGAAGGAAGAATGAGCTTCTATTTATAAGAAAATATAGTTTCGATAATTTCACGTTTTGGGGCTCGAAATATTATAGTATAATACCTTCATCTTTTCCTTCATTTTTAATTTAGTCCTGCGAGTATTATCAAACCTGCACCACCTCCTTTAATAGTATATCATGTGAATCAATAGTACAATCATGTGACTCAATAGTTCTATACATGTGAAAAAAATAATTACAGTATAGTACCTTCATCTATACCTCTATTTTTAATTTAGTCATGCAAGTATTATCAATCTTGAACCACCTCCCCTAATAGTACATGCATTTGACTTAATAGTACACGCATGCGAACAAATAGTTATAAGCATGTGAATTAATAGCAATTAATTGCTCATTTATCCGATTAATTATCCGATTGGTCAATATAACCTCTAGACATCAATTATTATCAAAATAAATGTCAATTTCCACTAACACTAATAATTCCAACACAATGGAACTATCAATTTCATCTTTAATCAACACAAACTTATTCATCATTAATATTATATCTCACAAAATTGAACAACCAGATCATTCCCAGGAAAGAGAGGGCTTTCCGATAAGAATTTCTCCTTATTGGCGCGCAATAAGGTGACCAAACATCTCCTTAATAGAACTTTCTAGACATTGTCAATATTGAAAATAATAATATGAATAACTTTGTCGTCTCAATTATTGATTTAATAATAATAAATATTATGTAGATGATACCGTGATAATAATTGAATCAATAATATGAGATATATTATGCAGCAATTACTGTAGCAATAATTGAGTATAACTGAGTGACTTCTCACGTAAGCATCAATAATCAAAGATAATGTACAATACCGTGTGCTACTATGCAACCACGCGTATTACTATACTTTTATCACTGGGTAGTTCAACCGTTTAACGGTAAAACTTTCACCGTTATTTTTATAAAAAGATATTTTTGTCATTTTCTAACTACGACAATACTTCCGTTGTGGGGTCCACCAATGATTATGCCGTCGTACGAATATTCCCTGTTAAAACGAATATTCCTCGACCAATCGAATATTTCCCGACACAACGAATATTTTATATCAACTTCCTTACTTTGTAAAATTTTCACATGTCACCCTTGACTTTAACCCTTTCTCAATTTAACCATTTACTAAATAGAATAATAATTATAAAAATTGAATACTTTCATTTTGTAAAATTTGGGGTCATACACCTATGATGTAAAGACAATAAAAGATTACAAGACAAACGCCCGACAGACAGAAGACACAAGGAAATCCCGCCCAAACCACGAAACAATCGCTTGAACCACTCATCTTAACGAAACACTATCCGAAGCCACCCGTGGCTGAAGCCTAACATGACGAAGCCCGACAAGAGCCGAAGCCTCATAATAAACCACCTGGCCGAAGCCCCTCATCCGAAGCCTCTCGTGGACGAAACCAGGTACTGACCGAAACCTCACCTGGCTAAAGCCACAGAAGCTCATCTGGCCGAAGCCCCAACTGGTCGAAGCGTCAAATTGCCAACTGCCATGCTGAAGCCCCACCCTCTCGACTCCCCACCTAGCCAAAATAGAACTGAAGAACCCCACCTGGCCTAAGCCACAGAAACCCCTCTGGCCGGAGTCCCACCTAGCCAAAGCAAAACCGAGGAGATACATTTGCTGGACCACAATTGCCAAAACAGCACCGAACATTGCTGGACAGGTAAACAAACAAAGACCAAACAGGTCCAAAACTTTCAGACCCAACCAGAGACAATTGCAACAGTAAGATTGATTATGATTACAATATAATATGATGGAAGCAAGCCTTAGATTTAAGCTTTTGAAATCTAGCATAAGTGTGGAGGCAACATTTGATAATATGGATAATATCACGAAGAATGACCCGAACAGGAGTAGCCTTGTTAGAGAAAATCCTAGAATTACGCTCTTTCCAAATCCGATACACAACAGTAGCAAAGCCAAAAAGTAATAAACCATGCTTGAAATTTGCACCAGAGCTACAACAAAAAAAATCTGTGATTGAGGACCAGCTTCGACTCATCCCTCTCCAGCCACAACGCCTGAGGATAACGGCCAAAAGCTGAAAGGAAAAACTACATTAGAAGAAGAGGTGATGAAAGGTTTCCCTCTCAGTAGAACAGAGGACACAAAGGGGGTTCACTTCCATACCAAACATGATAAACCTATCAAGAGTCCGAATCCCTCAGAAAGCAAGCCAAAGAAGGAAAGAGTATCCGTCCCGAATCGCCATGCCGGTTCGCTTTCTACAATCGTTATGGAAGATATAAACATAGATTGTTTATACATTAAACTTTATACACATTTCCCAAAATCGAGTAACCTTAACTAATACACAATCGTGACTGTCTAACACATGACAGTACTATTCTTCAACATACTTTACAACTTAACTTCACATTTTATCCCAAGCTGAACTTGGCATTATCCTTTTCCTCAGAATCGTCAGATTCGCTTTATCTGCAATGTTTTATCATGATATAGCAAGGGTGAGCATGAAAGTTGCCCAACAAGTTTAAAAAACAAGGTAAAGATATATCATGAAAGAGTTTGAATAATAAGTCGCTATCCTTCACAATGTATTCGTGAATTAGCATGAACAAAATTTTGATCGAACAAGTATCAACATGAACAATAATATATCTCGACCAACTGGTAATGAAGGTGATCAGCCTTTCATACCCGACTTATATATAAAAGATGTACAGAGTACAATTCATAAGCATATCTGTCTGAAACCACTCTTAAAGAGTTTAAGTAAAAAGAACTTGAAAAACTTGCACAACCATTGATTACCGTAAACGCAATATAATAAGCTTCTCCTCAAGACCTAATATTAATAATATAGATCTCCAATATTAGAATAATATCATCACCGTTATAAAATAACTTAAACACATAATCCTATCACCATACAAAGATATAAAACCTATAATAGATCTTTCTTGCTAGTCATAACATATAGTTAAGTATTAGACATTAGTTTTAAGTCTTAATATTATTATTATACTTTGATATTCTTTTAATCACATCATAACTTGTACTTATAAGTTATTCATTTTTATATGTTATCCTAGTAAATTAGATAACATCTTAGTAAACCGAAATACCATTTCAAGAAGAAGATTTTATTTTATTTCAAAGATCCCTAAATCACTATTCTTTTCACGAAAAATACCAAATCAACTTATTATTTTTTTATCCTTTGGTCAAACATATATACATGTATTTCATACATAAAAAATATTTTTCCGTAATTTTTCAATTTCTTTTACTATTTTTCAAAAATCATAATTAGTGTGTGACTTAAGAAAATTAGATACCTCGTGCTTAACTCTAGAGATGCCCATCTTTTGACATAACCTTATATATGTTAACGTGATGCTCCATTTTAAGTTTCGTGGCAATCGGAGTTGTAGAACTCCTATTATAGCGATTTCATTTAAAATCACAAAAATTAGAATAGTCATAACTTGGCCGTTTTAACTCGGAATTAGCTCATTTTTGGACACGAGCTACATAATACCACATATTTTCATTTCCCAAAAGCCCAGAATTTTTCTCACAAAATAAATTACCAAACAGCCTCCGAAAAATTTTTGCAGTTTACTTTTTGCACATATGCGCTTTGGAGTCCTTTACCAAAACTTAAATAAAATGAAATCTATAACTCTCATTAATGATCCACAATTTTTTTTTTGGATTCAGATCTTTCCTAACTATAGTTTTCATCTATCACAATCCATATTTGGACATGTTAAGCTCCTTGAAATTAGCCCGAAGTGGTCTGTTATAAACTCACACTCTAACAGCTTTTTCTTACCTTTGAGTAGTTTGGGAGAAATTTCATAACTCTCTCCTCCGATGTCGGATTTAGTCCGCTTTGAGTCTATGGAAAGATTATTGAGTGTACTATAACATACCAAAAGCCTAGAATTTTTAGAGCAAGCTAGATAACCCCGAAATTTCCTTTTGTGGCAAAGAACTTTTTGGCCAAAAAAAAAGTTTTGGGGTCCTTCACCGTAAAATCCATATCTCTCAAACCGTATGGCCAAAAATTCTCAATTTTTTACAAAACCTGCATATCTACTGATATTAACACCCCAAATTTTTTCCAGAATTTATAAAGCATAAAAAGGGGACGAAATGCCCTCTCACATGGACTGATCCAAAACAGTTCCTAGAAACGGGACTGTTTTCACATAAATCAACACCACGACTTTTAGAAACGTGATTTTTGAGTTCTACCACTTGGGTTAACTACTAAACACATATATCTAGCACCACTCTTTGACGGATCGCAAAAAGGAATTTTAGATTTAAAACGGTGAAATTTCAAAGTATATAGAAATTTTGATTTTCAAAAGTAGAAAATTATTTTTCCTTATTCTTTTGATTCCCACCAAATCAACACCCAATATGGTTATATCTAAACATGAAACACTCATTAACACATATATCTAAGGTTTTTGAGTTTAGAAACATAAATCCAAGATTTGATTTGGAAAACTAAAATCAATTGCATAAACTAATTTTAGGATTTACCTTTTTCTTAAGCCTTCCTTCTTCTTCTTCTTCTTCTTCTTCTTCTTCTTCCTTCTTCCATGGATGAACTTTCTCTTTCTAATCTTTATAAAATTGATTGCAATTGATTGAGGGTTGATTATTGCTAGAGATATAGAGTCACCACTCAATCAACCAACTAAATTATTGCTCATAGGATTCTCTAGGAAATAATTCACCAAAATGGGACAAAAGGGTAAAATGGACATTTCCATTGATTTTTTTTTTTAATTCTTATTTAGCATACCAAATGTCCAATATGTCCCTCCTTAATTGGGCTTAAATTTGGGCCACCATTTCCATCTTTTGGGCTATCAATAAATAATATATTGGACTTAAAATTTAATTCTTTGGGCCATGTAAATTAACATAGTCCAATACTATTAATTCTTTTCCAACCCAAATCATTAAATTAGGGTTTTCATTTTCCTCAATTATAACTTAAATCCTTACTCATGCACATTTATTTCCTTAACCCAATTAGACTTGCTAAAATTAGGTTATAAAATTAATTAATTGAGATGTATAAAATAAATCTCTTAGAGTTAGTATATATCTAAATACTATTATTTCCCCCAACTCATAACTCTTAAGTTATTCAATCATTCATTCTTAATATATAATTAGGATTACATTAGTTTATTTTATTTGTTTATATAATAAACAAACAAACACATAATATTCATATTCATTACACACATAACTTTTAATCCCTTAGGGTTTTATACAAAACATTAGGATTTCTAATTTAACAATTAGGGTTGTCCCTAATATATAATCAAAAATACTTAAGCCATTATATTTAGCCTTTGACTTCCCAAATTAGGGTTTCAAATACTGAATTAGGATTTCGGATTCCTCGCATCAAATTAGGGTTTCCAAATCGATTTCTAGGGTTTCTTATAAATCGTAATAATTTTATAACCTAACGTGGACGTTTCTAATATATACGATTAGGGTTTGACACAGTTTTAATTTATCCGTCAACCTTGACCCTTAACCACATTCTCGTATACATATGATACCATAATCCTCGAATAATTCACTAAAAGAAATTTTAAATCCTCAAAATTCCTTTCTCAAAACATCAAACACATGCACTTATTCTCCGCCTAGGTCTATTATTTGACCTTAAACCAATCATCTAAGATTTTAATAATTTTTCTAATTTCTCAAGTTGTCACATTCACCCTTCTTCTTCTAAAATTTCGCCCTCGAAATTAAAGCATCCTAATCTCTACTCATTCTCTCGATCAAAACTAGGTTTTCAATTTAACTTTACAATTTCCTCATTCGAGGATTTCTATTCTATTATCACATTTCACCATAACTACTCACTAGGAGTTTACATCTTCTAAACATTCATCAAAACTAGGTTGTCATAATAACCTTTATTTAATCATCTCAGATTCTACTCGTACGCAACGAGTTTACACTATTTCATATCCATCATCACATTCTACCACAACATTACTCTGAAGAGTTAAAAAAAACTTTTCATATCTGTCTGAGGGATCATAAAAATTATGAACTTTGAACTCCGAGGTTTAGGGGTATTTCTACCTGCTACCTCTTTCAATTAAGAAAGAAAGGTACTCTACCTCTTAAACATTTCTTTAATATGTATGTTTACAATCACGAAGAAGGTAAACTACCGATTCTTGGTACTTTAGATGATCACCTATTGTACCTTAGTAATCCGAAACGACTATATATGCGCCCTTAAATTGGAATATTCTATCCAATTAATATATCCCCATTTTCGTGGTTGTTCACCTCGGACTTAGTATAGAGATTCCGCACTAAAACAATTTGGTTCGGAAATTTCTTTCAATGAACACTTAGAGTTTTCATAAACATTAGTCTAGTCAATCGAATAAAGATAGACTCATATCGATAATTCAGTCAATAGAATTATTTAAGTATAGCCAAACCCGCTGGCAAATTAAAATTTTGAAAACATTTTTCGAGAATGACGCCATGATGACGCATCAGTATTTACAAATTCGCTGAGGATTCCGCATTTGGTGATTTTATCATACTACATCATACCATAACGGGTCGACGATCCCGAGATCACATCCAACACTAAGTAATACCGCATTGATGACTTCATCATTTTTTATCATCTCCGCACTCAAAGTTATATGGTACATAAGTGATAAATAAAAATAACTTTGACATTTCAAATCATCTCAAGCTTCAGCCGAAATAAGTAGCATAGATCGTATTTTAAACCGCTTTCAAAAATCTTTGTAAATCAGCTTTATCATCTCAACAGTAACGAGGTGTCGATGGCCCAAGTCCACGACACACAATAATCACCAGAGTTGAGAATAAAATTTATTTTTCAAAAGCACATAGTGCGATTTAGCTTGATGTCAAAAATTCAAGTTTAGCATAGCTAGGAGTTTAGGAAAACCTAACACCTTTACTAATAATCACTTTCTTAACAATCTATCTGCTTCTCAGAATCCACAACACTTCATTCACACAAAACTATAACCAGCTTCATCAAACTTACCACACTTATGAGTTCGTGAACTTACCACAATCATATGAGTTTAAGAACTTTCCTGATGCACCTTTGGCGCCCATTCACCGAGGGGTTCATAAACATTTCATATAATCATGAGTCACGAACGCATTATAAGTATGAGTTTTAAGAACTCGTACTTAATCCTTATATCCTCTACTTATGACCTATCTATCTCATATACACCGAGAATGGAGTCATCCTCTTAATGTGCATATAACAAATAGCGTGACATAAAACATTTCAATGATTATCAATGCCGTAAACTAAGTGGTTTTTACACCAAGTACAATTCAAATTCCCATACGAAGAATCATACAACTCAAATTTAATGCCGATGAGTCCTCAATTGAATCCCCACCTAACACTAACCCCTTCTTCATACGAAATTAATTCAGATTCATAATTCTCGCCCGGATCTGTACCAATTTATAGTACAATTCATACACAACAATCTTGTCAGTAAACTTTTCATCATTCTCTTGATCTTTCTTCATACCATAATCTTATCGATCACGGAGTGATCTCATCGTGATATATATTATGATTCATTGTTATTCGTGATCGCTTTTGTTTACGATCTCCCATCCTTACACTTGTAATCTCTTAGACTCTATCTATCCACTTCCTATACTTGGTACACATCGAGTCTCTAATAGCTTTTCAATATGGTACCGAGTGGTTTCCCATAAACAACCAACAAACTAGGTTCCGAGTTGCTAGTTCAGATATACCTCCGCTTCTATGAAGGAATCGCTTAGCCCGGATATACCATACATCAACTAGTTTCGAGTACAATGGTACCATACTTAAACCTAACTTTTTACCCTCATGAGATTCTTCAACTAACTCTCTATGTGAGTTAGTACTTATCCTAATCATCATGCGGTATTGGTCTCGTGTATTGCTACCTAAGCTTCATAACCAACAACTTTTGATACTAATCAGAAGCACTTCAAATCCGGGTCCCGAATCGCCACTGATCCGGTTCGCTATTTCTACAACTCGTTTATGAAGATATAAACATAGATTGTTTATACATTAAACTTTATACACATTTCCCAAAATCGAGTAACCTTAACTAATACACAATCGTGACTGCTTAACACATGACAATACTATTCTTCAACATACTTTACAACTTAACTTCACATTTTATCCCAAGTCAACTTGGCATTATCCTTTTCCTAGAATCGTCAGATTCGCTTTATCTCGCAATGTTTTATCATGATATAGCAAGGGTGAGCATGAAAGTTTCCCAACAAGTTTAAAAACAAGGTAAAGATATATCATGAAAGAGTTTGAATAATAAGCTGGCTATCCTTCACAATGTATTCATGAATTAGCATGAACAAAATTTTGACCAAACAAGTATCAACATGAACAATAATATATCTAAACCAATCTGTAATGAAGGTGATCACCTTTCATACCCGAATTTATATATAAAAGATGTACAGAGTACAATTCATAAGCATATCTGTCTGAAACCACTCTTAAAGAGTTTAAGTAAAAAGAACTTGAAAAACTTGCTTGAACCATTTATTACCGTAACGCAATATAATAAGCTTCTCTTGAAGACCTAATATTAATAATATAGATCTCCAATATTAGAATAATATCATCACCGTTATAAAATAACTTAAACACATAATCCTATCACCATACAACATATAAAACCTATAATAGATCTTTCTTGCTAGTCATAACATATAGTTAAGTATTAGACATTAGTTTTAAGTCTTAATATTATTATTATACTTTGATATTCTTTTAATCACATCATAACTTGTACTTATAAGTTATTCATTTTTATATGTTATCCTAGTAAATTAGATAACATCTTAGTAAACCGAAATACCATTTCAAGAAGACGATTTTATTTCAAAGATCCCGAAATCACTATTCTTTTCACAAAAAATACCAAATCAACTTATTATTTTTTATCCTTTGGTCAAATATATATACATGTATTTCATACATAAAAAATATTTTTCCGTAATTTTTCAATTTCTTTTACTATTTTTCAAAAATCATAATTAGTATGTGGCTTAAGAAAATTAGCTACCTCGTGCTTAACTCCAGAGATGCCCATCTTTTGACATAACTTATATATATTAACGTGATGCTCCATTTTAAATTTCGTGGCAATCGAGTTGTAGAATTCCTAAGTTATAGCGATTTCATTTAAAATCACAAAAATTAGAATAGTCATAACTTGGCCGCTTTTAACTCGGAATTAGCTCATTTTTGGACACGAGCTACATAATACCACATATTTTCATTTCCCAAAAGCCCAGAATGTTTCTCACAAAATAAATTACCAAACAGCCTTCGAAAAATTTTTGCGCTTTACTTTTTGCATATGCGCTTTGGAGTCCTTTACCAAAACTTAAATAAAATGAAATCTATAACTCCGATTAATGATCCGTCAATTTTTTTTTTTTTGATTTGTATCTTTCCTAACTACAGTTTTCATCTATCACAATCCATATTTGGACATGTTAAGATCCCGAAATTAGCCCTTAGTGGTCATTGTTATAAACTGTTACTCTAATGCTTTTTCTTACCTTTGAGTAGTTTGGGAGAAATTTCATAACTCTCTCCTCCGATGTCGGATTTAGTCCGCTTTGGAGTCTATGGAAAGCTTATTGAGTGTACTATAACATACCAAAAGCCCAGAAGTTTTAGAGCAAGCTAGATAACCCCTGAAATTTCCTTTTGTGGCAGCAACTTTTGGCCAAAAAAAAATTTTGGGGTCCTTCACCGTAAAAATCCATATCTCTCAAACCGTATGGCCAAAAATTCTCAATTTTTTACAAAACCTGCATATCTACTGATATTAACACCCCAAATTTTTTCCAGAATTTATAAAGCATAAAAAGGGGACGAAATGCCCCTGCTATGGACTGATCCAAAACAGTTCCTAGAAACGGGACTGTTTTCACATAAATCAACACCACGACTTTTAGAAACGTGATTTTTGAGTTCTACCACTTGGGTTAACTACTAAACACATATATCTAGCACCACTCTTTGACGGATCGCAAAAAGGAATTTTAGATTTAAAACGGTGAAATTTCAAAGTATATAGAAATTTTGATTTTCAAAAGTAGAAAATTATTTTTCCTTATTCTTTTGATTCCCACCAAATCAACACCCAATATGGTTATATCTAAACATGAAACACTCATTAACACATATATCTAAGGTTTTTGAGTTTAGAAACATAAATCCAATATTTGATTTGGAAAACTAAAATCAATTGCATAAACTAATTTTAGGATTTACCTTTTTCTTAAGCCTTCCTTCTTCTTCTTCTTCTTCTTCTTCTTCCTTCTTCCATGGATGAACTTTCTCTTTCTAATCTTTATAAAATTGATTGCAATTGATTGAGGGTTGATTATTGCTAGAGATATAGAGTCACCACTCAATCAACCAACTAAATTATTGCTCATAGGATTCTCTAGGAAATAATTCACCAAAATGGGACAAAAGGGTAAAATGGACATTTCCATATCAATAATTGATTTTTTTTTAATTCTTATTTAGCATACCAAATGTCCAATATGTCCCTCCTTAATTGGGCTTAAATTTGGGCCACCATTTCCATCTTTTGGGCTATCAATAGATAATATATTGGACTTAAAATTTAATTCTTTGGGCCATGTAAATTAACATAGTCCAATACTATTAATTCTTTTCCAACCCAAATCATTAAATTAGGGTTTTCATTTTCCTCAATTATAACTTAAATCCTTACTCATGCACATTTATTTCCTTAACCCAATTAGACTTGCTAAAATTAGGTTATAAAATTAATTAATTGAGATGTATAAAATAAATCTCTTAGAGTTAGTATATATCTAAATACTATTATTTTCCTCAACTCATAACTCTTAAGTTATTCAATCATTCATTCTTAATATATAATTAGGATTACATTAGTTTATTTTATTTGTTTATATAATAAACAAACAAACACATAATATTCATATTCATTACACACATAACTTTTAATCCCTTAGGTTTTATACAAAACATTAGGATTTCTAATTTAACAATTAGGGTTATCCCTAATATATAATCAAAAATACTTAAGCCATTATATTTAGCCTTTGACTTCCCAAATTAGGGTTTCAAATATCAATTAGGATTTCGGATTCCAGGTACTGAAATTAGGGTTTCCAGAATCGATTTCTAGGGTTTCTTATAAATCGTAATAATTTTATAACCGAACGTGGACGTTTTTAAT
Source organism: Panax ginseng (assembly GCA_020205605.1). Classification (NCBI taxonomy): domain Eukaryota; kingdom Viridiplantae; phylum Streptophyta; class Magnoliopsida; order Apiales; family Araliaceae; genus Panax; species Panax ginseng. The sequence goes on along the minus strand of CM035145.1, from coordinate 63,527,795 downwards.
ATATACGATTAGGGTTTGACATGTGTTTAATTTATCCGTCAACCTTGACCTTAACCACATTCTCGTACACATGATACCATAATCCTCGAATAATTCACTAAAAGAAATTTTAAATCCTCAAAATTCCTTTCTAAAACATCAAACACATGCACTTATTCTCCTGCTCAGGTCTATTATTCGACCTTAAACCAATCATCTAAGATTTTAATAAATTTTCTAATTTCTCGGGTTGTCACAGGAGACACCATGCTATGCCACACCATATTATGCCACTCCACAGTCAAACCCACTTTGCGAATAGAACACCAAAAAGTGGAGGTTTTAATATCCTTAGCCCTGGTGCCATCCCAGCGAATATCATCCTGAGTTTCAGAGTTACATATCCTAGACATATCAAAAGAATTATGAAATTCAATAAGATTATTATGGTTGGATGAGGGGAGGGCCTAGCAAGAGTTAAGGATGATTCGGCTGACTGAGGCAACAGGACCAAGGCCAGAGTTAATAATCAAGGGGGAGTGAATAAAAGTAGCGAGGAGAATGACCTAACCATGTGTCAAACCAAAGACTAGTACGAGCACCATTACCAATAGAAAAGGAAATGTGCCTGCATGCAATAGTTCAAATTTTGAGAACTTTCCTCCAAATCCAAGAACAATCCAAGGGAATAGAAAGAATCCAGAAAAAATTGTTTTTAATATGGACAGCACGAACCCACTTAGCCCAGTAAGAAGAGGAGGAGGGAGTAATGATATGCCATATATGCATCATGATCTAAGCCTTGTTCCAATCTTTAAGATTCTTAATAGTCAGCCCCCCTTTAGTAAAAGGAAGAGAAATTTTGCTCCAACCAACTTTAGCGCCAAATTTTCCCATAGAAGGCCCTTTCTAGAGGAATCTGGGAATGGAAGATTTCATGTCATTTATAGCAGAGGCATGGAGAATAAAATGAGCTGACCAATAAGCTTGGATAGAGTGGATAACTGCTTTGATCAATTGTAGTCTACCAGCATAAGAGAGGAATCTGTTAGTCCACAAAGAGATTCTGGATTTAATCTTTTCAAGAAAAGGTTAGCAGTCCTCAAGACTAAGTTTGGTTGTGATCAAAGGAACACCAAGAAACTTAGCAGGGAAAAAACCTAACTGGAATCCCAGGATAGATAAAATATCATCGCTAGTGTCAGGAGGAACATGGGAAAGAAAGCACATGCTCTTCGAGGCATTAATGAGCAGGCCAGACAGAGAAGAGAACTGATCAAGGCAAAGTTTGAGGATATTAACAGAGTCAATGTCTCCCCGAAAAAAATGATAAGATCATACGCGAAACAGAGATGAGTGAGGGAGATGGCAGACGACTTCTAATGATAATGAAAAGATGGAGGCTTGGATGCCTTATAAAGTATAAGAGAAAGAACTTCCATGATAATGACAAAAAGATAAGGTGAAAGGGGGTCACCTTGCCGAAGTCCCTTACTTCCTTTGAAATGGCCACAAAGAGCACCATTGACCTTGACAGAGAAGGTAGTAGAGGTAATGCAAGCTTTAACCCAGAACAAGAATTTTGGAGGAAAGTTAAAGAAATGAAGAGCAGCCAATAAGAAATTCCAAGAAATAGAATCAAAAGCTTTTCTTAAATCAATTTTCAAAGCACATCTAGGCGGCCCGAAGGGTCTGTGATAATTCTTGAATAACTCTTGAGCAAGGAGAATGTTGTCCCCTATCCTTCTACCTTTAATAAAAGCAGCTTGACTTGGCGAAATGATAGAAGAAAGAATACCCATGAGATGCGAGGCAATGATCTTAGATATACATTTATAGGTCGTATTGCAACAAGAAATTGGTCTCTAGTCATTCATGGAAGAAGGGTTAGCGGTTTTTGGAACAAGAGCAATGGTTGTAGCATTGGTACCTCTAAGAAGACATCCTTGATGGAAGAAAGACTGAATGGCAGCAGTGAAGTTCGGGCCCACAATATCCCAAGTAAAAAGAAAGAAATTAACATTAAAATCGTCCGGGCCAGGACATTTATTCTTTTTTATGTGCTTCAACGTATTAAGAATCTCCTCATCAGTAACGTCCCATTTTAGCAACTGAGCATGTTGAGATGATACCTTAGAAGAAACTAAAGACTTCATGTCTGGAGAAGTTTGACCCTCAGCAAGAGGAGGACTGCCCAACAGAGAACTGAAATGGTCAACTGCAATACTTTGGACAGCCGAGTGTCCAAAACATAAATCCCCCGCAGCGTTTTCAATAGATAAGATTTTATTTTGGTTCCATCTATTCTTAATCTGGTTATGAAAGAAGCCAATATTCTTGTCCCCTTCCTTAAGCTATTAGATACTAGACTTCTACTTCAGAAGATTTTCTTCACAAATAAGGTCAGCCCAAAGAGTAGTAGTTTGAGACTGCTGAAGAGAAAGGAGGAGAGGATCGGTAGCGCTCAAGGAGTTAGCCTGTTGCATAGCATAAAGAAGAGCTCTAGATTTCTCAACATTAGAAGAAAGGTTACCATTAACATGATTCAGAATAATTAAGGCCTTCTTGACAGCCCTGAGCTTACCCGAAAGGATCTGCAATGGGTCTCCAAAGGCAGGGGTATTCGAAGCAGATTGTACAACATCCATGAAATTATCCAGCCCAGCCATGAAGTTGAAGAACAAGAAGGGTTTTGGAATATGAGGAATAGCCAATCCTAACTTAACCACCACTGGGCAATGGTCAGAAAGCTCACGAGAAGTAAAAAGGACCTGAGAGGAAGGGAAAGAATCCAGCCATAGGTTATAACCAAAGCTCTGTCCAGCTTTTTGTAGGTCGGATTAGCTAACTAAGAGTCCCACCAAATGAGGAGGGGACCTGAGGCTCTGAGGTCCACCCAATACAAATTAGAAAGAAGGTCTTTGAAGTCTTGCATGCCGTAGTCCCAAGTGATAACCCCACCATCAATTTCAGACAGAGATTGAATAACATTGAAATCACCCAGCAGAGACTAAGGGTTATCAATATTCTGAGCAAGATCCCTAAGGTCTTTCCACAAAACCTTCCTCTCAGTAGGAGTGTTAAGACCATAAACAACAGTGACAAAAATTAGGTAGCAAGGCTAATAGAAGAAATAAAACAGTGAATAAATTAAGAAGACTTAGATAAAATGTTAGACCCCAACTTTTATGAATAAAGATGAATTTTCTATAAATATCATTTTAGAATAATATGGAATGAATTTGATATAATGTTATAGTTGTGGGTAATATTTATAAATTTTGCAAAGTACGCAAGTTGTTATATAATATTCGATTGGTCGGCAATATTCGTTTTAACAAGGAATATTCGCATAACCAAGACAATCATTGGTGGACCCCACAACGGTATTATTATCGGATTGAGAAAACGACAAAAATACTTTATGAAAATAACGGCGGAAGTTTTACCGTTAACTGTTGAAACACCCGGTGTTAAAAGTACTGTAATACGCGTAGTTGCACAGTAGCACACGATATTAATTATTGATGCTTACGTGAGAAGTCACTCAGTTTTGTTCAATTATTGTTACAGTAATTACTGCATAGTATCTCACGTTATTTGATTCAATTATTGTCAATATTGTATAATCAATAATTGAGATGACAAAGTTATTAATATTATTATTTGCAATATTAATGATGTCTAGAAGTTCTGTCAAGGAGAGGTTTGGTCACCTAATTGCGCGCCAATGGGGAGAAATCCTTATTGGAAAGCCCACTCTTTCTTGGGAACGACCTGGTCGATTAATATTGTGAATTATAATAATGATGATAAATGTTGTTAAAAATATTGAGGGGATTTTATGAAGTATTTGATTTAAATTTTTACTTATTATTTGGACCCCCCACTTTCCCATTTTTAAAAATTTATCGGTAGAAGTTATCTCATTGCTTTATATATATATGAATACATATATATATATATATATATAAGTATTATATACACACACACACACATATATATATATATATATATATATATATATATATATATTGTTAATGGAAGGTGAGTGGGATGGGATGGGATGGGAGGGAAGGGGGGGGGGGAATTAGGGTGGACGGGAGGAGTATTATTATGTATATTATATATATATATATAGGTAAGTTTGAAAAATTGGACAGAGGTTGTAAGATGAATTCACGGGTCTTCCACCCGTGATTTTTTTTTCTTGCACATGTTATATATATAATATATATAATATATTATATTTTATTTAAAAGATTTTGCTTTAATTATGGACCGTCCGATTAAAAGTAAATCAATCTAGACCGTTTATGGATTAGTTACTATGCAGTCCATTCTTCTATAAATAGAAGCTCATTCCTTCATAATTTCTTACAAATTCATTGAAACTCTAGAGAGAGAGAAACTATAGAGAGAAAGAAGAAAAGTGTTCTGCTACTTCACTACTCATATATCCAGTACTCTTCTTCTTAAGGTAAGGGGTATTATTTCTTTGTATTCATGAAGAGAACTTCTGTTATTCCATTATTTATTATTCTGGTGAAATAACTTGTATACGCGGGCTACCCTATACTTGGTGAAATTCTTCTGTTATTTCATTCGTTATTATTTTGTTGGAATATCCTGTCATGCATGCGTTTCTGCTGGACCGATTCCGTATTTATTATTCTGTTGGAATATCCTGTCTGTACGTTTTAAGCTGGACCTGATTCCGTCTTTATTATTCTGTTGGAATATCCTGTCTGTGCGTTTTACGCCGGACCTGATTCCGTCTTTATTATTTTGTGCGATAAAAGTGATGAAAAACCTTTTAAATCATAAAAGATAGTAGATTTTATTCTCTACTTGACTCTTTTAATGGATTGTTTGTTTCGCTACCAGCTTAAACTTGATGTTTGTTATATTGTATCGCTTTTAACATCATGCTTAAGGCTAATGATAATTTATTCGCATTATCTTAGTCATAATATTTCTTCGGGCTAGTTAAGCTCACCCTTTTTCTTTCACCGTTCTCCTCGTGAAATGAGAACGTAGCTGGGACGAGTCGGGGAACGGAGTGATGGTCCGGATGATAGTATTAGCTAGTTGTCCTCACTATTCTGTTAAATAGTGTGACAATAAATGTAATGAGGACTCATTCTGAGAGTGGATATTGTCTAGAAGATAGTATTTGTATTTATACTCACATCTCTCTTGTTGTACAAGTAAGATTGTATTTATATTCTGTACCATGTATTTGGCAACTCAGAATAGGTGATGTATACCGATTTTGGGGGCGTCACATAAAATATTGACCTTCCAAATGTTTGGGTCCCAACCAACCCAAATTCTACCATTAATATGAAAGTCATAATTAAAATGTCATTCCCAGTGTTTTCAAATATTCTTATAAATAGCAATGGCTTTAGTGCTCTTGACCCTAGTCTCTATAAGACCAACAAAAGAGAGACTATGTTTACCAATGAGAGCATGGACACTAGCCTGCTTGGGAGACTTATTAACACCTCTAATATTCATAGAGCAAAAAGATAACATAAAAGGGAAAAATTAAGTAGGGAACTTATGGCTCCCCCCTCCTTTGATCTTTTTCTTTGATACTCGGCCTAAGTCAAAAAAACTTTTGGCCATATGCTTCAGGTCACGGACATCCTTCTCATCAATTTGTTTTCGTTTGACCACAAGAGGGTTGGGCGAAGGAGTGGTATTAGTATCCGAAAAACCATCTAAGGGAGAAATAAGGTTAATGAATTTGAACTAGGAGCAGCAGGAGAGGGGTATGGCCTTTAGAGGCTAGATTACCAATAAGCTTGGGACCTTTAGCCACCAAAGTCTAGTTATCCAAAGGCAAGGCGAGAGGGGGAACATGAGGAATGACAGAAGTTTCAAAAGAAACCGACTGGTCATGAACCAAAGGAGGAGGCTTAGAGAATCCATTTAAAGTTAGCGGAGGGGAAACAAATAAGAGAATGCCCAAAAGATTTTCAATGAGAACAAAGTTGAGGCCTACTCTGGTACTCAACTTTTACAACAACTTTTTATGTCTTAGATTCCTCATCAAGAACAACAACATCCAGACTAGAAGGAAAAATAGAGGAAGAAGAGACTTCAATGCACATCCTTACAAAGTTCATCGGTTCTAATTTTTCAGTAACCTTATCCATAAACAGAGGCTTCCCTATTCCACTAGCAAGGTAGCTCAATCCAGGGGTAGATAGATAAGACATGGGAATGTTATGAAATTTTACCCAAACTGAAGTCTTAGTACAAGATTCTGACTGGAAATCAATTCCCTCCTTCCATGGTTTGAGACAAAGAAGTTTATTGGAGATGTACCAAGGGCCAAGAGCAAGGATATTATCACATTCGATAGGGGAAGAGAACTTCAAGACAAAATAACCTTTGCCCTAAAGAAAGATTTTCTGCAGGCCAAACTTATCTCAGAGTTTATGCACACTCTCTTCAACAAGTTTAAACAGAAGCCGGGAGTGAATGAAGCTACCAACCAAACAAGAGTTCCGAAGACTATTCTCAAGCTGAAGTACTTCGAAAGGAGGTTTGATAGTAATGGATTCATTTTCACTAGAAGGAGGAGAAGGGGGAAAGTACACAAGGTTTAAACTGGACTTTGGGTGGCCTTAGCCACAATAGGTCTCTAGGTTTGTTTAGCGACCAAACCAGCTGGACTAACAATATGAGTCAAGTCAGCCGACTGAGTTGGGCCAGAACCAAGCACACCACCCTCAACCCCTAGCGCCTTAGGGGAGCCAGAAAAGACACCTTCTTCCAAACCAGTGGCCACAATAGGGGTAAAGGCCTTGAGAGTACCAACACCTATGGAAGCAGCGGAGCCAGGGGATAAGACTGTATTCTCGGAGCCAGGGGCTCGAAGGGGACTGTTAACAACCAGATCAAGCTCATCAACTTGTCTAATAGATTTACCATTACTAGCAAAATCATAAATATGTTATACAGAGAATCCTTGTGCTAAAATGAAATCCATGAGTGTGTGACTCTTCTTACGTTCATCAGCAGCATCTATCCTTCCTTGATGAGAAAGGAGTTGAGCCGCCTTGAAATTTCAGAAATAGACGACCCGAGATGAGTCCCAATACTATCATCTGCCACATTGTTAACCTCAAAATCAGAGGATGCATTAGCTCCAACCAGGACCTCAACTGGAAAGGGGGCCGATTAAGCCATAATTGATTCATTGATAATGGGAGAGTTAGGTTTGGACTTCCCAAACTCCACAAACAAGTCTCTAGAAATGTTACTGACCGAGTTACCAGCAGAGAGGTGAGAGTGGTCTACCATGGCAAGGAGCCAAGAAGAACAAAAGAAAAGAGAAAGGAGGAAGATAGGAAGATAGGAAAAAGGAGAGAAGGCAGGAGCAAAAGGGGTGCCAGATTTGAAAAAGTTAGAGAGAAGGCATATCGAAAACCCTTGAGAGAGAAACATGGTTTCTTTGTCACATAGACTTCTATCTCTTTGTGCATTAAATCATAGAAAAGAGCCATCATGGCTCGCTGATAGGTAGCTTCGACATTGATGAGGCCGAATGACAACCATCTGTAACAAAGGTTCCCCAAGGAGTGATGAATGTTGTCCTCTCCTGGTCCTTTTCAGCAACCATGATTTGATGATACCCAGAAAAGCAGTCAATAAAGAAGTACATGTCATATTGAGCTATATTATCAATGAGTATATGGATAAATGGTACCAGGAAGTTGTCTTTGAGATAAGCTTTGTTTAAATCCCTGTGTTGGGAGATTGCATATTTAAATTTGGTGTTGAAAGTAATTGTTCATGATTATACATAAAGTCCTTCAAGGAATATATGTACAAGGACTTAGTGATAGATCAAAATTATTAGGTTGCTTTGAGCTTTTAATGTTCATCATTCTGTAAATGAATGTATAGATGAAAAGATCAAAGCTGTTAGGTTGATCTATATCTTGAGATGTAATAGATAGGCTTCAATAGAATCGTAGTCAATCGAGCTGATCAAGAGATTGCAGAAGCTAAGGCAGAATCGTAGAGCATCGAGAAACGTAGTGTGTCTTCTTCGGACGACCTCTACCGAAATCGTAGAGTGGTCCAAATGCTTGTCAAGCCAACTCACAGATCGTAGTGTGCTCTCAGAAGCGTAGAGTCTACAAGTCAAGCAAGAAAAAATCGTAGTGTGCCAGTACTTAAGATATCGTAGTGTTCTCGTTTGCCAGTATCGGATCAAGCACCAAGGTTGCAAGACACAATGATTAGAATCGTAGAGCTTCATCTGTCTGTATCAGAAGCATCGAGCCTTATCCATTTGTTCAAAGAATAAATCATAATAAATATGGAATGGGTTATAAACATTGAAGTCCTCGGGAGCCTCAATGCCACAACAGTCATCTTTAGTATATAACAAAGAAACATATTTAAGAAGCTAAGGAAAGTACTATAGGTCAGCAGAAAAAATCTTTTCAGGTGTTAGGTGAGACAGCAGTCTGATGTGTCAGTGGGCCACACTGCATATCAGAAGTTATGCAAAAAGTCTCCATCAAAGTTCAAAAATGTCAAACGCATTTAATGCTTCAACGGATTTCTTCAACGGATACATTTCAAAGGCCTCATATATGCAAAGCATCAGCAGATGAAAAGATTAATCAAGCATTGAACAAAAACATTGAAGAACACTCAACGCTCAACTCTACGATCTGAAAAAGAAAAGTTTGCTCTGCTACTCAGTTCTTTCGAACACAAGCTTAACGGCAATTGAGTAGCACCATTCAAGAACTCAACTATTATCAAGTGAAGTAAGAAGGTCCAAGTCAGAAGGACTTGAAGAGTTCTAAGTGAACTAAGAAGTACCAAGTCTGCTAGACTTGAAGAGTTCAAAAGTGAACTAAGAAGTTCCAAGATTGCTGGTCTTGAAAGAATATGTGAGATTTATAAAGTGTAAAGATATCCTTAGTGGATTTCCTACTTGAGGAGTAGAAGAGTGGACTAGGAGCTTTAAGTGCTCTGAACCACTTAAAAACACTGTGTCTCCTATAACTGTTATAACTGCAATAACTACTATATATGCTTAACTCCTACCAACTCGTTATATCTTAAAGGGAAAACAAACAAATCTCTAATTCCGTTGTGTTTAAATCATTATCTAAACTAACAAGTATTTGGTAAAAGAATTTTTAAAATATCTATTCGACCCCCCTTCTAGATAACTATTGTGCCTCTGGGAACTAACAATTGGTATCAGAGCAAGTTCTATCAAATAGCCTACAAAGCATAAGTAGATCCAATGGCACATCTGATAAACGAATCAAAGACTGGAGGAGGCAGCAAGCCACCTATGTGCAACAAAGATAAATTTGCCAACTAGAAAGTTCGTATGCAAGCCTACATGGATTCAATAGATGAAGATCTATTTGAAACTGTTTAGAATGGGACCTACGTTCCTACAAATCTTGCACCAACTTCAGACGATCCAAACAAAATTCAGATCAAGGTCAAAGAAGAATGGACAGATAACGAGAAGAAAGTTGTTCAACTCGACAAAAAGGCCAAGAACATTTTGTTCCAATCTCTAGAAGATGACATGTTTGAAAATGTGGTCAATAGCAAAATAGCAAAGGAAGTATGGGAAGAATTGCTCATCGTGCATGAAGGAACACAAGAAGTCAAAGAAAATAAGTAATCTCTTATGACTCAACAATATGAAATGTTTGCCCACGTTCCAGAAGAAAATGTCACTTCCACCTATGAAAGATTTAATATTCTACTCAACTCTCTTCGAGCCTTTGGAAAGATCTATCTGAATAAAGATATAATCATCAAGTTCATGAGAGCCTTACCTAGCAAGTAGGATGCTAAAACCACTACCATCAGAGAATGCCTTACCTAGCAAGTAGGATGCTAAAACCACTGCCATCAGAGAATAAAAGAATCTCCATGAAATGATTGTTCAACAGTTATATGGCAACCTTCTCACGTATGAACTGGAGCTGACTCAACGAGCAGAAACTTTATCTGAAGGAAGAAGGAAGGACAAAGGAGTTTCTCTCAAAGAAACATATAACAGCTCTGAAGCCAACACTAAAAATGACTCTGACTATGACAAAGATGATGATGAGGACTTTGCAATGCTGGTAAGAAGACTCAAAAGGTTCATGCGTCAAGGCAGAATAAGCAAACCAAAGAAAGTCAACAACTATAGCAGCCAGGAGCAGATAAATGACCTATGCTATAACTACAAGAAGCCTGATCATTTCATTGCAAACTGTAACAAACCTCTTAAAGAAGAACTGAAGAGGAAATCAAATTCAAAGAAAGAATTCAAAGGCAACAAAAGACCTCAAAAGAAAGACAAAGGTCTTATGGCTGGAGGATCGCGGAGTGACTCAGACAACGACTCAACTCCCGAATCTGGAGATGATGAAGATCCTCAAATGGCAAATCTCTATCTGATGGACAAACATGCAAAGGATAAGAAGAGCTCTAACATTCATGAAGTAAGTATAGATGAGGTATTTGACTTTAACTCTCCTGATATAGACATTGATGATTTAAGAACTGCAGTACATGGAATAACATCTGATCTGCATCAATACATGAAATGGTTTAGAGTTCTGTCCAAAGATTATTCTCTTCTTCAAAAAGAGAAAGAGAAAGTTCATAAAGAACTAGAATTAGCCCTTCTAAGTACTGACTCTATCTCTAAGTTTAAAGCTGAGAATAAGCTCTTAAAATAGACCAATGAACTCAATGCACAAAGAGAGTCAAGTCTAATCTCTAAAATTGAGGAACTAGAAAGGACAATCTCTACATGGAATAAATCCTCTTCATCCATGGACTCCCTAATCTTCAGTCAGAGAAGTGAATCTGACAGAACAGATTTAGGTTTTGGGGAATCCACCTCAGAACCATATGTGGAAAAGATAAAGGAAACTAGCTTTAGTAATGCTTCAAGTTTTAGTAGAAGCATTACATTTGTGAAATCATCAAAGAAGGAAGAACCAGTCCAACCCTTCTCTTCAGATTCAATCCATATTCCAAGGAATAAAGGATACCATGTTGACCTAGGTTTTAGAAAAAAGAAGAGTAACTTAGTCACTACTCTCCAACCTCAAAGGATCGTAGAGTTGAGTAAAATCAACTCCACGAACCAACTGGGAAGGAACAGTAGAGGTAAGCTTCACTCCTCATAAATCATGAAACACAAGGACACATGGAAAAAGGAGAACTAGTATAAAGGAAGGATTGTTGAGAATCCACATAAGTCCAAATGGAGGAAGAATCCTCACACACACACAAGCATGCATCATATTAGATGCTTTGTATGTAATAAGGTTAGTCATAATGCTGCAATATACTACCATAATCCTATGCATGTGAGACCCAAAATCAAGCAGATTTGGGTTCCCAAAGGTACTAACAAAGTAGGACCCATGCAAGTATGGGTACCAAAATGAAAGTTTAATCTTACCACAGGAACAGAGCTCCATGATTACAACCCGGTGCCTGGACAGTGGATGCTCAAGGCACATGACCTAGAATAAAGCCCTCATGACTAACTACATAGAGAAGGAGGGTCCTTCAAACATCTTCGGAGACAATGGCTCTAGAAAGACAAGAGGATATGGCTCAGCTGGGAATGGTGTAGTGTCCTTCAGTAAAGTAGCCTATGTGGAAGGTTTACAACACAATCTTCTGAGCATAAGACAACTCTACGACAAGGGTCATCAAGTCACCTTCCTCAACAATCAATGTCAAGTCAGTGATCTGAAGACATCCTCTATAAAGTTGACTGAAACAGGAGAAGGAAATGTCTACACTGTTAATCTTGGTTAACTGAGCTTGGATGAGACAATATGCTTTCTGGCTAAAGCATTGGAAGAAATGAGCTGGTTATGGCATAGAAGACTGTCTCATCTCAACTTCAAAAACATGTCTAAACTGGCCTCCAAGGATCTAGTAGCAGGCTTACCCAAGTTCAGCTTCACCAAAGAAGGGCCATGCAATGCATGTCAACTTGGAAAGTAGACTAGAAGCTCATTCAAGAGCAAAACTATCAACTCAATTGACAAGCCTCTACAACTGCTTCACATGGATCTATTTGGGCCAATCCCAACCACAAGCCTTGGAGGGAAGAGATACTCATTGGTCGTATTGGATGACTACACCAGATTCACACGGGTGTTCTTTCTAAACTCAAAAGATGAAATAAGCTCCCAACTAATAAAGATGTTTAGACTGGTAATGAACGAGAAAGGGGAGAAAATCAAGGCAATAAGGAGTGATCATGGCAGAGAATTCGACTTCTCTGAGATGGACCAGTTCTGCACAGACAATGGCATCAGTCACAACATCTCAGCTCCACGAACTCCTCAACAAAACTGAGTAACTGAGAGAAAGAACAGAACATTGATAGAGGTCGGATTTAACTCTACTAGCATCGACTCATCTCTTTCAATACTTACAAGCGTAAGTTGTCAACACTGCATGCTACACTCATAACAGATCGCTCATACACTCTACGATAAAGAAGACTCCCTACGAACTGTGGAAAGGAAGAAAGTCTAATGTCAGCTACTTTCATGTATTCGATTGTGCATGCTACATTCTCAACAATGGGAAACAATATCTGACAAAGTTCCAACCCAAGTCAGATGAAGGTATGTTTCTTGGATATGCCACAGACAGTAAGGCCTATAGAGTGTTCAACAAGAAAATGCCAAGTGTTGAATTCTCGATTCACATCATCTTTGATGAAACAGACTCGGACAAAACAGTGTCTCAAGACACTACGAACAAAAGTTCAGACACTACGAACGAGGTCATCGAGCTTAACACCACAATCGTAGTTCTAGAAAATAAAATCGTTGAGCAAGGAGATGAGATCGTAAAGAGGACTACGCAAGACAACGAACCTCCACATCAAGAAGCAGAAATTGATCTTGAAGGTCTCAGACAAGAAAGCATCAGGACAGATGTTCCAACAGGAAATAGATGGGAAAAAGATCACACTCAAGACTTAATCATTGGAGATCCAAATGCAAGAGTCAAGACAAGAGCTTCCACCCAGAATGAGTGTTTCTATCTAAGCTTCCTATCACAAATAGAACCCAAGAAGATAGAAGATGCTATGGAAGATTCCAGTTGGATAGAAGCCATGCAAGAAGAACTAAATCAATTTGAAAGAAGGAAAGCGTGGAGATTAGTTCAAAGACTAAGAAACCATCCAGTCATTGGCACCATGTGAGTCTTCAGAAACAAGATGGATGAAGATGGAGTAATAACAAGGAATTAAGCAAGACTAGTGGCCAAAGGTTACTCTCAAGAAGAAGGCATTGACTACGACGAGACCTTTGCACCTGTTGCCAGACTAGAAGCCATCATAATATTACTTGCCTTTGCTGCTCACATGAAATTCAAAGTATTTCATATGGATGTCAAAGTGCATTCCTGAATGGTGAACTTCAAGAAGTATACGTAGAGCAACCTCCAGGTTTCATTAATCCAACTCTCTCTAATTATGTCTATAGATTAGACAAAGCCTTAAATGGTCTTAAACAAGCACCTAGAGCATGGTATGAAATATTAACTAACTTTCTTATTGAAAATGGTTTCACTAGAGGTAGAGTAGATAACACATTATTTCTTAGAAATCATAAAGACAAAGTCTCATTAGTTCAAATATATATTGATGACATTATCTTTGGCTCTACTGATGAAAAATTATGTGAGACCCTGAATTTTATGAATATAGATTTAATTTTCTCGAAATATTTTTTTTGAATATTAAGGAGTAAATTTGATATAATGTTATAGGTGTGGGTAATATTTATAAATTTTGTAAAATAAGCAAGTGGTTATAAAATATTCATTTGGTCGTGGAATATTCTTGCTGTCGGGGAATATTCGTACGACGGCGCAACCTTTTGTGGGCCCCATAATAGAAAGCGATTGGATGAAAAAAATGACAAGTTTGAGTTTTATAATTAACAACGTAATTGTTACCGTTAACACTATTGGAATACCCGGTTTTAAAATACGCTTATACGCCAAGGTGTTGCACAAGAAGACATCTGTGATTGCACCAATTATTGATTCTTACGTAAGAAGGCACTACTCATTAATTATTACGTAATTATTGTTCAATATTTTATTTTATTGATTCAATAATTACTACGTTGATATTTTATATTATTGTTGTTTCAATAATTGTCATCGCATGATTTTTCCATTATCGATTAATAATTCATATTATTTGAATAATATTATTAGATAGCATTATTGCAATGTCTAGAAAGTTCTGTCAAGGAGAGGTTTGGTCACCTAATTGCGCGCCAGTAAGGAAAAATCCTTATTGGAAAGCCCGCGCTTTCCTAGGAACAGCCTGGTTGTCAATATTATGATTCTGTAATATTATTTGTGAATAATTAATTATTGATTTATATGATAAGAAAAATATTCATTTTATGTGGATATAGATGGAGAAATTATTTAATGTGACAATTGTTGCAAATTGATATTTTATCTTTTCTGATAAAATAATTTATTTAAATATATTATTATATTATAATAATATAATAATGGTGATATTTTACAATGAATGTGTGATATATGAATAAATGAGGATGTAACGCCCGAGAATTTTGAATTTTCAATGAATTGAATTTTTATTTGATTATGTGGATTAAATGAATTTAATTGAGTAATTATGTGAGTAAGACGTTCGAAGGTCCTTTTATGACCTAGAATGTGCCGATGTGGTTAGTATTCTGGCTTTGTGCTAGAATTAATTGTTGTGAATTATCAAGACGAGAACGAAGGTTTTTCGAGAATGTTTATATAAAAACACTATTCATCCGATTTCATTCGGAGCTAGGATTTGAGATTCTGAGAAACGCGTAATGTTAGAATATTACGATAGTATGGAATATCCAATAATAATTCCGTTATGGCAAACGAAGTTTTCGCCTGCGGACTTAAAACCTAAGGGTTGAGTATATTGATTCCCGAGAAGGAAATGAAACGCGTGGAAGAAATTACGTTAGGATTAAGGCATGTGTTATACAATTAAGATATTATTTAGTATCTATGTATAATATGATGAGTTAATACGGAGTACAATATGATAATCATAGTAGTATTATATGGAAAGAATACGTAAAGTATACGTAGGGAATACGAGTTGTATTCTAGAATTATGTTAAGACTTAATGTTAATTCATTTGGTTGGATTATGTTTAGCCCAATCAATTGAATGAGCAAGCCCAAGGGATTAAGTGGTTAAGTCAAGGCCCAATATTAGATTGGTTAAGCCCAATGCAAGAAAATCGAACCATGGATCGAACCGGTGGGTCACCGAATGGGTAAAACCCATAGGGCAACCCATGGGGATGACCCATGGGCAAGGTGGGCCGGCCACTTGGTGTGCAAGGCAAGCACATCACTTGGTCACCAAGTATTTTACTTGGTGACAAAGTGGTAAATAAGTAAGGAGGTGGGGAGATGGAAAATTTTGCCCCTCATTTAGTTTTCTATAAATAGAAAGCTAGGTTGGTCTTTGAAGTTTTTACAAAGCTTGTACAACATATTTGAGAGAGAGAAAAGAGCTAGAAACTTATAATCCTTCTACTTCCAAGCAAACCATTAGACATTTATCAAGAACGTTAACTACTTCAAAGGTAAATTCTCATAAACCGTAATCTTCATCTTTTTCGATTTCTTTCTCATAGAAAAATCGTAGATGGGTGGAGCATGTTTATTGAGGAGAGATAAGGATGCCTAGTAATGACCAAATCATTGATAGGTCATGACCAAATAGAAATCGTAAGTGGTTACATGAGTTAAAACCATAAAAAGTCTTGAACGTAAACTTAGTTTTGAATGAACGTTTAAAAATCGATATAGCTAAGGAATGTGCCTGTTGCTTGGTTAGAATGTAGATATTAAGTCCATGGAGCATTCCATGTGATTTGGCTTAGAGAACATTAGTAACGAAGTTATGGCGGATTTTGTGGAAATAGACGTTAAACGTCGAAAATGTATAAAGTCCGGATTTAAGGTCAAAAGTTGCCGTGTGACTTGAAAATGTTGGTTTCTAATGTCAACACGTGAGATAAGGTAATTAAGAGTCGTTGACAAAAGAATCGTCGCATTCCAACTTATAACGAAGAAAACGAGTATTGAACGGACGAAAACGTTAAACGAACGCTTAAAAATGAACTTAAAGGTGAATTCCTAGTTAACGGATTCGAAAAGGTAAAATTCTTATACGAACACGTAAAGGATGTAATTTGTGACTTGTAAGAATTCGAATGGGTCAATTCGGATGAAAAATGAAAAAATTAGGAAGTCTGGAATTTCATTAGGAAACCAAACTTTTTGGCCAATCGGTGCATTGTTCGGCCAGCCAGCAAATTGGCGATTATGGCCGAGAGAAAATAAAAGGTCTGGAGTTTCACAACAGTAAGTGACATATTTTGTACATGGACTCACGTCGCAACGCCGAGTCCAGGCAAAACCTCTGGAGAGTGATGCCATGGCCACCATCAGTAATGTAGAGATGCCAGCCATAAATGGCCGTACAAAGAGAAAAATGTTGACCAAGTTAGTTTTTGTTCCATTTTAAATGAAGGCTTAAAGTAAGATATTGAAGGTACTTAATGTACATTATAAGACTTACCTTAACTCACTTATAAGATGTCAATGTAAGAAGATCTAGTAAGGTTTAATAGTAATTAAACGAAGAACACTAAGACGTAATAAGTGAACCGTGAATGAAGATCAACGTTGTTAGTTAACCAGTAATGATCGAATGTTGTCTAAGGATGTATGAACGTTAATGAAACGTAACGAAGTATAGAAAGTTGAATCGACTTTATTAACGGAGTTAATTCAAATAAAATGTAGAAGAGAAAGAAGTTGGTTAGAACCGTAAAATTAGTTTATTTGATAACTAATTACAGTGTGCTATGTGAATGTATTATGTAGATCCTGTAAAGACTGAGAATAGTTGAATTGTAAATTCGAAGATGCTTGAAGGCAAGTCTTTCTTAACACTTGTCTGACCTTCGTGTTAGCCAAGTTTTTACGTGATGCATGTTATAGAATGCATGAATGGTAATAAGGAAAGAGTCGATGCCTGTTTTATTCTGGCTAGACAAGTATTGGAGAGTTGATTAATTTGTTTACAAGTCTGTTGATATAGAACTGTTAACGCTATCCTATGCCAAGTATTTGGTACGGATGAGAAGTTAAGTTTGTCTATGTACAAACAAAAGTATTTTCATCGATTATTCGATGGGCACGCGAGGTTGCCAAATGTTGAACGTAAATACGTTTAACGTAAGAGTATTGATCAACATAGAGTACAATAAGCTGATCACCTAGAAGTGCTCGTAAGTAAAGACGGGTGGATGGCCTTAGTGCCGGATATCCTTTTCAAGTATGAAAATGAAAAGAGTATGTTCCTGGTCTATTGATCGGTTCATCATTCCGAAGCTATTATTTATGCTCTGGAATTGCTGTATGAGAAGTATTAGTCAAATGTTTCATAATTCTTCGTAGATAATTGTTCAGATATGGAAATAAAGCATGTATTTGTTGATGTAATATTCATATGATTCAGTGTTAAGACTTGCTGAGCTAGTTATGCTCATTCTTGCTTGAACCATATGTTTACAGCTAAAGCCGAATGAACTTAGAGTTCTAAGAGAGATAAAGGCAAGGCTAAGATGGACAATTAATGTGATGCCCCCAAAATTAGGTATACATCAACCATCTTAAGTCGCCAGATACATGGTACAGAATTCAAATACAACTTAATAATACAACTGTCGTGTACAATACGATAAAACATAAACTGTGAGTTTGAATACAAATATTGTCTACTAGAGAGTATAAAAACTCAAAAGGAGTCCTCATTACAATTATTATCACACTATTTCACAGAATAGTGAGGACTACTAATGCAAACATCTAGGATCATCACTCTGTTCCCTGACTAGTCCCAGCTACGTTCTCATTTCCTGAAGAGAACAGTGAAAGAAAGGGTGAGCTCAACTAGCCCAAATATTATGACTAAGATAATGTAGAATAAACTATCATTAGTCTTCAACAAAGTTAAAAACCGATAAAATATAACAAACATCAAGTTTAATCTGCGGTGAACAAGCAATCCATTAGAAGAGTCAAGTAGGAATAAAATCTACTATCTTCTATGATTTAAAAGGTTTTCATCACTTTTATCGTTGGGACTCAAATTTTAATAAATAATCCACATCATCGAATCACCCCCACTACTACGGCCAGGATATTCTTTAAGTATCACGACCACGAATTATCCATACACTACGGCTAAAGATAATCATGTTTTCATCAACTGTCCTGATCATGCCATAAAATAATTCATCTTTGCACTACGGCGAAAGAGAATCCATAGCCACAATCATACCAAAAACTATCCATTAATGCACTACGGGCCAATGAGGACTTTTTCCACATCATTTGTAACATTACAGTTATGATTATACCGAATAATCCCTGGTCATAATCATACCAAGCCCATCTATGCACTACAGAATACGTATTGACTTTCAACATAATATAAGCATAAGGATGATGACAATGATATAAGAATTCAATAAAACAAGTTCAAGAATTAATTTATCCAGAACTAATAACGTCCCACATTGTCAACATGATACTTCTTTATAGAGTAAAATTCAAGAATGCTCAGAAGAATATTTCCATGAAAAGATACTGGATGAAGTGCAAATATCAAGGATATTCCACTAATTTCATGGAGTATAGAAGTCAAAGTTTTAACCAACTGAGAATAATAAAGAATGGAATAACAAAAGAAATCACCATGCATGCGATAGACTGCACAGGCAGGTTATTCCAATAAAATAATAAATAACGGAACTAGGTCCCAAGAAAAGCGCATGCATGTGATATTCCAATGTATAATAAAGAATGGAACCGTCCCGCCGTAAACGCATGCATGTGATATTTCACATAATAATAAATAATGGAACGGTCCCACAGAACGCATGCATACGATATTCCGATGAATAATAAATAATGAAATAATGTAAGAATTTCACCAAGTATAGGGTAGCTCACAGATACAAAAGTTATTCCAATGTAATAATAAATAATGGAATAACATAAGTTCTCTTCATGAATATAAAAGAAATAATACCCCTTACCGTAAAAGAAACTGAATATAAGAGTAGGGAAGTAGCATAATACTTTTCTATAGTTTCTCTATAATTTCTCTCTCTAGAGTTTCAGTGAATTCGTAAGAAATAATGAAGGAATAAGCTTCTATTTATAGGAAAATGTACTGAATAGTAACTAATTCATGAACGGTCCATATTGGTTTACTATTAAAACTTAAAGCAACGGTCCATACTGATTTACTATTAAAACTTTAAACCAGCGATCCATATTGATTCACTATTATAGCTTTCTACCATCGATCCATATTGATTTACTATTATAACTTCAACCAACGGTCTGAAAAATTAACACATCTCCTCATGGAATAATATTGTACCCAAAAATGATTTTGACCGAAAAGAAATATATTTATGGGTGATCAATAGTACCCCATAAATAGTAACTCATGAATAGTAACTCTTGAATAGTAACTCATGAATAGTAACTCATGAATAGTACTCTGACACGAAAAGTGCCCCGAATACCCGATTGAACAATACTGAGTGACTTCTCACATAAGCATCAATAATCAATACCGTGTACTACTATGCAACCACGCCAGACATCATTATTTCTTTTAACACCGAGTGTTTCAACAGTTAACCGTAAAACTTCCGCCGTTATTTTCATAAAGTATTTTTATCGTTTTCTCAATCCGACAATAATTCTGTTACGGGGTCCACCAATGATTGTACCGTCGTACGGATATTCCCCGACCAATCGAATATTATATAATCACTTGCTTACATTGCAAAATTTGTAACTATTACCCACAACTATAACATTACATCAAATCAACACCATAGTATTAAAAAATTATTTCGAGAAAAATTAAATCTTTATTCATAAAATCTGGTGTCTCACAATTAATCGTCCTGTAATAGACTAGAATATTTGTATATAATATACTTATGAAGAACAATGAATGTATTCGGTTATGAACCTGGGAAAGGATTTATTACAAATGTAATACAAAGATAGTAATTACACTCATTTTTTTGTTATCTCAATGGAATGATTGTATGGATTGTAGTATCGTGGAGCACCATCTGTCGAGTTGGAAGATACTCGGATTTTGGGGTGTCACAGGTTGGTATCAAAGCATTAGGTTATAAAACTTAAGGGGGGAAGAACCTTAGGCTAATAACCTCGTAGGAAAGGAAGAGTCCGAGGAATGTTAACTCGAGTCAATTGAGTTAATAAAGTATTGAGGAAACTCAGTACCAAAAGATTTAAAAGATGGAAAGTAACCCTAAATGGATTAAATGTGATTTGTGCTTATATTATTGTGTATTATGTACTAATCAATTTGTTATGTGTTATTGTAGATGTCGGTTGATAGCTTGTTGTATAGGGATATACATGTGATCAGCGAGGAGTCCGTGAACCAAGTTGAGACAGTACCTGTGCCTATAGCAGACATACCTATAGTGATTTTAGAGGAGTCAGAGCCCGAGGAATATTACTCGGAGGAGGACTATTCTGAGTATACTATGGAGATACCATCATATTTGAATATGATGATTGATGTGGAGGATGACATGGAGGTGACATCGATTAATACGATGATGCATGCCCTAGAGTCGACACCTACAGAGACTATGAGGGCAATGCACCTCTCAGTGCTTGACCGTAACGTGCAACTGCACAATATGGTGCATCACCAGAAGGAAGAGATCAGTGATCTCTATGGGGCAAAAGAGTCTGCAGAGTCGGGGGATGAGATGAAAGCATGATGAGAAAGTGCTCATGACCGACAAGGCCCAGGACTATAAGAACGAGGTCATAGAACTTCGTAAGAAACCGTTGAAAAGACGAGTAAGATAGCAAAATGTCATATATAAATGACAGTGCGCACGAGGATTTCAAGCTTAAGATTGCTTGTTATTCTATTGAGTCAGGACAGACTCGACATACTATAAGTCGAGATATTGTGTCGATTCTGGCAAACCAAAAGCATGAGAATGCTGTTAGGAAGTACTAGGAGTAGTATGGTAAATACTTTTGTGTAGTGACGTAAAACCCTCTTTTGTATAATTAAAGGGTAATCTTTTTGTAAATCCCAATTTTTGTAGAAGTCAATCGCGGGATGTATATGTACTAGCTTTTGGGCTATGGAAAGCAACTTGTAAATAGTTTTGATATATAAAGAAGCATTTTAATATAAAGAAGTTTTTATTTTAAATTGTTGTGTTGTGTATATTGTTCAGTTATTTGACGACTAATAAAGAAGTAAGTAAATAAGTAATAACGGAACTTTATTTATTTAATCAGAAATGCCGCCAAGAAGAAGGCAACGTAAGCACGAGGCGAAATAGCATAATGAGAACGAGGGGGGTCCTAATAACCCAATGCAAGAGTTCATTAATTTATTAACGGTTGCATTTAACCAAGCTGGGGGTAGAGCACCCTCAGGACCTAGGGTAGCCCGAACGACTACTTTTAAGGAATTTAAGAGTGTAGGTCCACCTGAATTTAAGGGAACAACGGACCCAATGGAGGCACAGACATGGGTTAAGGAAATAGAGAAGGCGTTTGTTATTACAAATGTATCTGAGGCGCAAAAGACTTCTTTTGCGACCTATATGATGAAGGGGAAGCCAACTACTAGTGGGAGGCTCACCAGGGTGGGGGTGGGGGTGGAGCGGAAGCTGTTATATGGGAACAATTTAAGAAGGTATTCTTCGAGAACTATTTCCCTACTAGCAGGCATGGAAGAATGGAGATTAAGTTCTTAGAACTTAAGTTGGGGGACATGACTGTTCCCTAATATGCGACCAAATTCAATGAATTGGCAAGGTTTGCTCCGCATCAAGTGGACACGGAGGAGAGGAAGGCTCGTAGATTTGAGCAGGGCCTAAAACCCCAGCTCTATAAGAGGATATTGATTTTTCGTGAGTGCTTCCTACTTCACGGACCATTCGAAAAGCGATAATAGCAAAGGGTGGTAGTGAGGCATTGACCCAATACCACAAAGATAGAAAGAATAAGAGTAAGGGAGAAGGAAGAAATAAGGCAGAGGTTTCCAGTGGTAGTGGCAATATGCCTAAACGGAAGAATTTTAACCCTGAGAATACTGGGGCAAAACAAGGGGATCCTAAACCTAGGATGGAGGCATGTAAGACATGCGATAAGACTCATTTGGGAGTCTGTCTGAAGGGGAAGACCGGTTGTTATAATTATGGGCAGGAGGGCAATATATCTCCCAACTGTCTTAATCCTAAGAAAAGCTGGGGATGTTTTGTTTGTGGGTCGGTGGACCACATGGCAAGAAATTGCCCAAAGAAAGGTGTGAAGGGTAATAAGGGTTCTGGTAGTGGTAATTTAGTCATTACTGGACCAACACCATCATTGGGTAGACCCTCAGCCCAAACGTTTAATATGACGGTCCAAGATGTAGTTACATCAACGGATGTAGTAGCAGGTATCATTCCAGTCAACGAAATAAATGCTTACGTGCTATTTGACTCGGGTGCTACTTGTTCTTTTATAGCATTGGATTTGCTCAGCAATTGGGATTAAATCCTGAAAAATTAGAAATACCTTTAGACGTTAAGGTAGCAAACGAGGAGATAATTCCCATTGAATATATTCATAGGAATTGTTTCGTAGATATCAAGGGTAATAGATTATCGGTAGATCTTTTATCGATAAGGTTAAGAGAATTTGATGTGATTCTCGGTATGGATTGGTTAATTAGCCATAGAGCGATAATAGATTGTCATGGAAAGAGTGTGAACCTAAGGCTTTCTAAGAAACCTAAGGTGGTGTTTTATGGAAATAAATCACTGAGACGTTCTTGTTGTCTAACCATGACACAAGCTAGGAAGATGTTGAAGAAGGGGTGTAAGGGTTATCTGTGTCATGTGGTGGATACCCAAAGAGTGGGAACATCAATGGAACAGATAGCAGTGGTTCAAGAATTCGCGGATGTGTTTTCGGAAGAGTTACCCAGTATTCCGCAGGATAGGGAGGTAGAATTTGTGATTGATTTGCTGCCGGGTACGGCACCAGTTTCAAAGGCACCATATAGAATGGCGCCAGTTGAGATGAAGGAGTTAATGGTTCAGTTACAGGAACTATTAGATAGAAAGTACATTCAACCGAGTGTGTCTCCGTCGGGAGCACCAGTATTGTTTGTAAGGAAAAAGGACGGATCGTTACGACTTTGTATCGACTATCGAGAGTTGAACATGTTAACAATTAAGAATAAATATCCATTGCCCAGGATCGATGATCTATTTGATCAGTTAAAAGGGGCGAAGTATTTTTCTAAAATAGATTTACGCATGGGGTATCATCAACTGAAAGTGAGGAAGGAAGATATACCTAAGACGGCGTTCAGAACTCGTTATGGGCATTACGAGTTTTTGGTTATGTCGTTTGGGTTAACGAATGCGCCAACCGCATTCATGGATATGATGAACAGAGTGTTCAAATAGTATTTGGTCAAGTTCGTCGTAGTGTTCATTGATGATATTCTAGTCTATTTTAAGACGCCAGAAGATCATGATGAACATCTAAGAATAGTGTTGGAAACACTACGGAGGGAGAAGTTGTATGCGAAATTCACTAAGTGTGAATTTTGGCCCGAACGAGTGCAGTTTCTAGGACATGTTATAGACAAAGATGGCATATCCGCAGATCCAGTGAAAGTGGAAGTGGTGAATGAGTGGGAGCAACCGAAAACGCCAATCGAGGTTAGGAGTTTTTTGGGGTTAGCGGGATACTATAGAAGGTTAATTCAGGACTTTTCTAAATTAGCTACTCCGTTGACAAATCTGACAAGGAAGTCGGTGAAGTACGAGTGGACAGAGAAGTGTTAACGTAGTTTTCAAGAACTAAAAAGGAGGTTGAGTGATGCACCTGTATTATCTTTACCAGATGATACGATGAATTTTGTAGTTTATATCGATGCTTCGCATAGAGGACTAGGTTGCATGCTTATGTAGCATGGCAAGGTCATTGCATATGCGTCACGTCAGTTAAAGGATTATGAGAAGGTCTATCCTACTCATGACCTAGAACTGGTAGCTGTAGTGTTTGCGTTAAAAATATGGAGACATTATTTATACGGGGATAAGTGCGAAATATACAAGGACCACAAAAGTCTGAAATATATCTTCACACAAAAGGAGTTGAACATGAGGTAGAGAAGGTGGTTAGAATTGATAAAAGATTATGATTGTGATATCTTATATCATCCGGGGAAGGCGAATATAGTAGCTGATGCGTTAAGTCGGAAGGGTAGAGAAAAGCTGTCAATGTTAACGACTCAGAATGAGTTGATAACGGAGATGGCCAGGATGGAATTAGAAGTTAAGTTGCCAAGTGAAATAGCAGAGATGTTATTCTCAATAGAGACTCGACCAACGATAGTGGAACGGGTTAAGGAGGTACAGATAAGTACTGAAGAATACGATCGTGTGAAAAAGATAGTGAAGGATGACGTGAAGACTAAGTATAACCTTGATAAGGAAGGTTTACTTCGTTTTGAGGGAAGAATTTGGGTTCCAAATAATTCTGAGTTAAAAGAAGAGATTATGTGTGAGGCCCATAGTTCGAGGTGCTCGATACATCCTGGTAGTACTAAGATGTATCAAGACCTTCGTTAGAACTTTTGGTGGTCGAACATGAAGAGGGAGATTGCAAAATATGTTAGTAAGTGTTTAACTTGTCAGAAAGTTAAGGCTGAACACCAAAGACCGAGTGGATTGATACAACCACTAGAGATTTCAGAGTGGAAATGGGAGCATATCACCATGGACTTTGTGGTGGGACTTCCAACGACGAGAAAAGGATACGATGCAATTTGGTTAATAGTGGATCGGTTAACTAAATTGGCTCATTTTCTACCAATAGGAGTTAGGTATAACCTAGAGCAGTTAGTTAAGCTTTATGTTAAGGAAATCATTTCCAGACATGGAGTACCTGTTTCGATTGTGTCTGATCGGGATCCACGATTCACGTCGAACTTTTGGAGGAGTTTTCAAGAGCAATTGGGAACGCATTTGAGATTGAGTACGTCGTATCATCCATAGACGGATGGACAAAGTGAACGGACAATTCGAACTCTAGAAGATATGTTAAGATCTTGCGTTATGGATTTCAAGGGGAGTTGGGACGAGCATCTACCTTTGGTAGAATTCGCTTACAACAATAGTTTTCACTCTAGTATAGGCATGCCGCCATATGAAGCGTTGTATGGAAGGAAGTGCAGAACACCACTTTGTTGGGATGAAGTAGGTGAACGTCGAATGTTGGGACCTGAGATGGTACAACAAACGGCAGATATGCTAAAGTTGATAAGAGCTCGATTAATAGTGGCTCAAGATAGACAACGGAAGTATGCAGATCCTCATCGAGAGAAGAGGGAGTTTGAAGTAGGTTCATATGTTTTTCTAAAAGTATCGCCTTGGAAAGGGAAGATACATTTTGGAAAAAAAAGGGAAGTTAAGTTCAAGGTTTGTAGGACCTTTTGAGATTTTAAGAAGGATAGGGGAAGTAGCTTATGAAGTAGCCTTACCTCCAGAAATGGAAAGAATACACAATGTGTTTCACGTGTATATGTTGCGTCCTTATAAACCAGACTACAAGCACGTAATAGAATATGAATCTATTCATGTAGAAAAAGACTTAACTTATGAAGAGATTCCAATTCAGATTATTGATATGAAGGAACAAGTCTTGAGAAATAAAGTAATACCTTCAGTAAAGGTAATTTGGAGTAACCACGATGCTGAAGAAGCAACGTGGGAGCTCGAAAGTAAAATGAAGGAAAAGTTTCCTCATTTGTTTATGTAAGAATAGCGAGATTCTGGGGACAGAATCCTTATAAGGAGGGAAGAATGTAACACCCGAGAATTTTGAATTTTCAATGAATTGAATTTTTATTTGATTATGTGGATTAAATGAATTTAATTGAGTAATTATGTGAGTAAGACGTTCGAAGGTCCTTTTATGACCTAGAATGTGATGATGTGGTTAGTATTCTGGCTTTGTGCTAGAATTAATTGTTGTGAATTATCAAGACAAGAACGAAGGTTTTCCGAGAATATTTATGTAAAAACACTATTCATCTGATTTCGTTCGGAGCTAGGATTTGAGATTCTGAGAAACGCGTAATGTTAGAATATTACGATAGTATGGAATATCCAATAATAATTCCGTTATGGCAAACGAAGTTTTCGCCTGCGGACTTAAAACCTAAGGGTTGAGTATATTGATTCCCGAGAAGGAAATGAAACGCGTGGAAGAAATTGCGTTAGGATTAAGGCATGTGTTATACAATTAAGATATTATTTAGTATCTATGTATAATATGATGAGTCAATATGGAGTACAATATGATAATCATACTAGTATTATATGGAAAGAATACGTAAAGTATACGTAGGGAATACGAGTTGTATTCCAGAATTAAGTTAAGACTTAATGTTAATTCATTTGGTTGGATTATGTTTAGCCCAATCAATTGAATGAGCAATCCCAAGGGATTAAGTGGTAAGCCCAAGTCAAGGCCCAATATTAGATTGGTTAAGCCCAATGCAAAAAAACCGAACCGTGGATCGAACCGGTGGGTCACCGAATGGGTAAAACCCATGGGGCAACCCATGGGGATGACCCATGGGCAAGGTGGGCCGACCACTTGGTGTGCAAGGCAAGCACATCACTTGGTCACCAAGTATTTTACTTGGTGACAAAGTGGTAAATAAGTAAGGAGGTGGGTAGATGGACAATTTTACCCCTCACTTGGTTTTCTATAAATAGAAAGCTAGGTTGGTCATTTGAAGTTTTTACAAAGCTTGTCCAACATATTTGAGAGAGAGAAAAGAGCTAGAAACTTATAATCCTTCTACTTCCGAGCAAACCATTAGACGTTTATCAAGAACGTTAACTACTTCAAAGGTAAATTCTCATAAACCGTAATCTTCATCTTTTTCGATTTCTTTCTCATAGAAGAATCGTAGATGGGTGGAGCATGTTTATTGAGGAGAGATAAGGATGCCTAGTAATGACCAAATCATTGATAGGTCATGACCAAATAGAAATCATAGGTGGTTACCTGAGTTAAAACCATAAAAAGTCTTGAACGTAAACTTAGTTTTGAATGAACGTTTAAGAATCGATATAGCTAAGGAATGTGCCTATTGCTTGGTTAAGATGTAGATATGAAGTCCATGGAGTATTCCATGTGATTTAACTTAGAGAACATTAGTAATGAAGTTATGGCGGATTTTGCGAAAAATAGACATTAAACATCGAAAACGTATAAAGTCTGGATTTAAGGACAAAAGTTGCCGTGTGACTTGAAAACGTTGGTTTCCAATGTCAACACGTGAGATAAGGTAATTAAGAGTCGTTGGCAAAAGAATCGTCGCATTCCAACTTATAACGAAGAAAACGAGTATGCAACGGACGAAAACGTTAAACAAACGCTTAAAAATGAACTTAAAGGTGAATTCCTAGTTAACGGATTCGAAAAGGTAAAATTATTATACGAACACGTAAAGGATGTAATTTGTGACTTGTAGGAATTCGAATGGGTCAATTCGGATGAAAAACAAACAAATTAGGAAGTCGGGAGTTTCGTTAGGAAACCAAACTGTTTTGGCCAACTGGTGCACAGGTTCGGTTATGCAGTTAAAACCCAGTGTGTTTTCGCACTGTGCCAGAATAGCGCCATTATGGCCGAGAAAATAAAAGGTCTGAGACTCATGGCAACAAACACGAGAGTTTGTACATGGACTTGCGCCAGTCAATACCGAGTCCGCATAAAACCTCCTGAGAGTGACGCCATAGCCACCTGTAATGTAGAGATGTCATGTGCAAATACCAATAGAAAAATGTTGACCAAGTTAGTTTTGTTCCATTTTGAATGAAGGCTTAAAGTAAGATATTGAAGGTACTTAATGTACATTATAAGACTTACCTTAACTCACTTATAAGAAGATCTAGTAAGGTTTAATAGTAATTAAACGAAGAACACTAAGACGTAATAAGTGAACCGTGAATGACGATCAACGTTGTTAGTCAAGTAAGGTTCATCATTCCTAAGCTATTATTTATGCTCTGGAATTGCTGTATTAGAAGTATTAGTCAAATGTTTCATAATGCTTCGTAGATAATTGTTCAGATATGGAAATAAAGCATGTATTTATTGATGTAATATTCATATGCTTTAGTGTTAAGACTTGATGAGCTAGTTATGCTCATTCTTGCTTGAACCATATGTTTGCAGCTAAAGCCGAACGAACTGAGAGTTCTAAGAGAGATAAAGGCAAGGCTAAGATGGACAATTAATCGTCCTGTAATAGACTAGAATATTTGTATGTAATATACTTATGAAGAACAACGAATGTATTCGGTTCTGAACCTGGGAAAGGATTTATTACAAGTGTAATACAAAGATAGTAATTACACTCATTTTGTTGTTATCTCAATGGAATGATTGTATGGATTGTAGTATCGTGGAGCACCATATGTCGGGTTGGAAGATACCCGAATTTGGGGGCGTCATAGAGGAGGAATAATTTTTTTGTTACAAAAAATGTTTACACATGTTTTGTGTGTTGATGGACCCCATTTTTGACTGAAATTTGATTATAACCTGCAAAATCGTCCGTATGTGGATTTCGGTCAATTTCTGTTTGGAATTTAGAAAAACTTAAACTTAGAAAGTTGTAGAGAATTGAATTTTCTATGGAAGGACATACGATTCTAATTTTTCTGATAAAAGGGCTATTTATTATGAATTATTGAAGTTCTGGAATATTGGGTCTGAATTGATTTTATTGCATTAAATGATAAAAATATGTTTTTCATTTTGGTGGGCCCCACATATATGGTAAATGAGCTGAAATCAAATTCAAGAGGTGGGCGTGAAAAATTTTAGTTATATTAATATTTTATTAAATTTCCTGCTTTGGTGTTCTAAGCATTTTCCTATAAATAGGGTGCTTAGTTAGAATTGAAAATCACACCAGAAACAAGTTTTCTTTCTCTATATATTATCGAGCGTATTTTTGTGAGTATTTAGATACTTTGAGAGTTGCTATTATGTGCAAGTTTTTTTCAGCGTTATATCCGATATTCAGCCAGAAGTACTATTTTTTCGAGGTAAAGGATGTTATTTTTGTTCAATATTCGCTTGAAATAATATTTTCTTCTATACTATGTAGTATGTAAGTAATATTATTTCATTTCAGATTTTGAATTCTATACTCGTTTTGTTAAAGTTTTGGCTTCTATACTCCATGAAATTGGTAGAATATCTTTGATATTTGCGCTTCATCCACTATATTTTCATGGAAATATTATTCTGAGCATTCTTGATAAGTTTTAACTTTTTCATGTCGGGGTACTATTCATTGGTTACTATTCCCGAAGTTACTATTCACGGGTACTATTCACTCGATTACTATTCACCTGGGGTACTATTCATGTAAAAAATTTATTTCTTTTCAGTCCAAATCATTTTTGATATAATATTATTCTTGAATTTTACTCCACAAAGCAGTATCATGTTGACAATTTGGACATTATTGATTTCTTGATAAATTAAATTATAAATCTTTAAAAATTTATCATTGAACTTATTTTATTGAATTCTTATCATCCTCATGTTTATATTATGTTGAAAGTCATCTGTGGCCTGTAGTGCATAGATGGACTTGGTATGATTATGACCAAAGATTATTCGGTATAATCATGACCGTAATGTTACAAATGATGTGGTAAAAGTCCTCATTGGCCCGTAGTGCATTGATGGACAGTTGTTGGCATGATCATGACCATTGATGAATACACGAATATCCTTGGACCGTAGTGCATGGATAATTTGTGGTCGTGATACTAAAGAATATCTTTGGCCATAGTGCAGGGGTGATTCGATGATGTGGATTATTTATTAAGCTAAGTCTCAGCGATAAAAGTGATGAAAAACCTTTTTAAATCACAGAAGATAGTAGATTTTATTCTCTACTTG
Source organism: Panax ginseng (assembly GCA_020205605.1). NCBI lineage: Eukaryota > Viridiplantae > Streptophyta > Magnoliopsida > Apiales > Araliaceae > Panax > Panax ginseng. The sequence goes on along the minus strand of CM035145.1, from coordinate 63,497,603 downwards.
AATCTTCTAATGGATTGCTTGTTCCGCTGCAGTTAAACTTGATGTTTATTATATTTTATCAGTTTAACACTGTTGAAGGCTAACGATAAATTATTCTGCATTATCTTAGTCATAATATTTATTACTGGGCTAGTTGAGCTCACCCTTTTGCTTTCATTGTTCTCTTCAGAAATGAGAACGTAGCGGGACTAGTCGGAATAGCTGGAGTGACGGGTCCGTATGATAGCATTAGTAGTCCTCACTATTCTATGAAATAGTGTGATAATAAATGTATTAAGGACTCTATTTGAGTTGAATACTGTCTAGAGGACAATATTCGTATTAAAACTCTCAGTTTATGTTTTGTCGTATTTTACACGACAGTTGTATTATTAAGTTGTATATGAATTTTGTACCATGTATTTAGCGACTCAAGATGGGTGATGTATACCTATTTTGGGGGCGTCACAGTTGGTATCAAAGCTTAGGGATATGATCCCTAGCTGAGATATGAGACAAGAACTAGGACGGGAGAGACGGGGAATTCCTTCACTAGTATGACCTACCTAAGTTATTTGGTATTTAATTCGTCGGTCAGAGTATAGGGATAATATGTTGCATGTCAATTAACCCTTGTTTTGTGGCAGTATTTGAAAATGACATCCGAGAATATTGAGAATAGCAATGGAGCACAGGAGACCGTTGAGTCACCACAGTTTAATACCCAGGATAATGTGCAACAGGAAGACAATAATCCTCAGGTAAACAACAATGATCAAATGATGAACGATGGATTGTTCATAGGCTTTATGCAATTCATGCAACTTTAGGTGAGAGCGGCTCCTGTCCAAAATGTAGGTGGAAACAATGAAAACTCTCGGACGGTCATCACTAAACAGTTCAAGGAGCTGGGACCACCGGAGTTTATTGGAGAGCCAAAACCACTTAAGGCAGAGACGTGGATAAAGCAGATCACCAAGATATTTGATGTCTTGGAATGCTCAGAGGAGCAAAAGGTTCCATTCGCCACCTTTATGTTGCGTGAAGATGCATATCACTGGTGGGAATCTGTAAAACGTACCCAGCCTGACACACTCAAAATGTCTTGGGAGAAGTTCCAAGAACTGTTCAACGACAAGTACTTTCCCGAAAGTATTCGTCACATGAAAGAGGTAGAGTTCATCAAGTTTGAGCAGAACAATATGACCGTGTCGCAGTACGAAGCTAAGTTTTCTGAGTTGTCCCGGTTTACGTCTCACTTGGTTGATAATGAGGAGAGAATGACGCGGATGTTTCTAAGAGGTTTGAAACTCGAGATACGTCAATACCTAATTTCTCATAAATTATGTTTGTATTCAGATGTTGTAAATAGGGCTCAGTTATTGGAGTGCGATAACGAGTCAACCCAACCAAGAAAAAGCAGCCGGCAAATCAATAATACCAATGGTAGCAGTCATCGAAGCGGTGACAACAAATGTGGAGGGAATCAATATGCCAGAAATGGTAACCACTTTGGTGGTAATCATGGTCAGGATAATAGGAAAGGTGAACTAAGTGAGAACAACTTCAAGAAGAGAAGGTTCAATAATGATGGAAAGAAAGTGGCACCCGTTTCCAAGGAAGAAGAAAGACCACCGGTCGTATGTTTCAAATGCGAACAGGAGGGACACATCCGTCCAAATTGTACGCAGCAACCCAAAGAGTGTTTCAATTGCGGAAGAGAAGGTTACTTAGCTCAATTTTGTCGTGTAGTGAAGTCAAGTCCAGCTGGGATGGTGACGCCAAAGGATGTCTCAGACAAGTCAAAGTCGGTAGTTTAAGTGAGAGCGTTTGTCAAGGAACCCGCATGAAGCTATCATGGGTAAGTTAATCATAAACTCTTGCGAAGTTTATACCTTATTCGATATCGGTTCTACCCATTCTTTTATTTCTCCTATTTGCGCTCAAAGTTTAAATTTTACCCCAGTACAGAACTCATTTCTAAAACCCTCGAATATTTCTTCACCCAAAACGAACGTAACATGCGCTAAAGACGTTGGCTCGAGCTGTTGAAGATTACGACCATACAATTCAATATCATCGTATAAGAGCGAACGTGGTAGCTGATGCGTTGAGTAGAAGATCATATACAGTTATGAGTGCAACGTTGTTAACACAAAGACCTATTTCGTACGACTTACTCTATAGACCCACGTGATGATGTTAAATATACGATTAGAACCAACTTTAATCGATAAAGTTAAAGCCGCTTAGGCTACAAACTCAGAGCTGATGAATATGAAGAAGAAGGTTCAAGAGGGCGTTATTTTAGAAGCAAGAGCTGCTAAATAGAGGAAATCTCAATCCTCGATTTAATTGGCCCATTTAATTGGCATGAAGTCAGCCTCTCCCATGAAAACACCAATTTCTCCAACAACCAATCTTGACAAAGATAAAAAAAGGTAAAAGTATTGATATAACTCAATACAGAGGTATGATAGGCTCTCTTTTATATTTAACTGCCAATAGACCAGACATAATGTTTGCAACATGCATATGTGCTAGATTTCAAGCTAATCCTAAAGAATCACACTTAACATCTATAAAAAGAATTTGAAGGTATCTCAAGGGTACACCTCACTTGTAATAAACCACAGTTATGAATAACACCAAAGAATTAAGTAACCCAAAAGAATTAAGTACTATAGATGATCAGTCTACAATACTCTAAGTTATGAATAACACCACAGTAATAAACCATTCATGTGTTAGGGTTTCCAACAACATACACTCCCCCTACCATAAGGGTTGTTCAACTCAGTTTTCAATATTTTTGCACTAATCAATTGGTTTAGACAGTTTTATAAACATGCATATAGTCTAGCTGAATCAATGACATAGACCCTTTCGTAATATTCAAGAACAATACCAAGTTCAACATGAATAATAGTTTTCTCAAGAGTTTACATACTAGCTCATTTGAACGAGAAAGTAATATAACATAAGGTTTGCTTACGATATCCGTTGAATAAAGTAATGCAAGAGTTAGGATACTTGCACAATGTAAAGGATAGTTCAGATACTTGCCTTAAGCGTAGTTTATCCACGTTAAGAAATCAACACTTTCGAATCCTATTAATTATAGTGTATTATATGTATAGGATGTCCATTAGTTATATAACTCTTACAGGTAGGTTCAACGGACACATGAACGTCTAACTTAGTTGTAACTTCATACACATCACAATATTTTCATAGCACAATTCAGTTTGTAAGACATCACAAATTCAACCCACGTATCATTGCGTGATATTATGTAAACATTCTTTTGGACTTAACATTCGAAAGTCATGATTAACCTTTATCACTATCACATAGCATGCTTCTTAACACATCACATAGTATATTGGTCATATATTACAAGTTAAAGTGATCATATAAGCGTGCCTTGAACTTCAGATCCAAAAAATGTAAACTATTTAAGATCAGAAACAAGACAAATGCGCCTCTATCTAGGCTTAGGGATGGAGCAGCAACTTGTTTGTCCCCTCGCCGCACTGAGGGTTGGGCTATCGCTTCTCGATTTCAGTCTCACTCTAACATACCACTACCCTTATACTTTAACATACATGCATGCTAGAATCTTTCGCATACCATATGACCATTCTTGTGCTCATCTTTACAAGTTCTTAGTTTATAACTTTCTACGGATTTTAAAGCTTAAAAGGTCATACAACCACCACACTTTATAACTTTGGCCATAAGTCTTCATAATGATGGCATATATTCTGTTAATACACATGCTTATAGTATTCATATTGTTTGTTTACAACTATCATTGTCTAACACTTTGAATCATGCTTAAAACTTATGTTTGGTTTAGTTATCATCATGTTCAATACATATAAATCATATCTAGGGATATTATAGACATAACATGACATCTTATCCCTTTATCATCTAGATATCCATGTGATGCAACTAGATTTCGAAAATATGTTCAAGTTTGCTTTTGAAACCATTTTAGACTTGAACTATGCAATCTAACACATACAAGACAACTTCAAAGCTCTAAACATATGTAGTCAAGTCATGTTAACATGCTCGCAAGATCAGAATGTATATCCTGTAGTAGTCATGCATGTTAGCTTACTATACTAAGCTTTTTCTTGAAAATATCTCTAACACAAAGCCTAATAAGGTGGTCATGAACAAAGGAACTATGTACACTATAGCATACTCATCTATGTGTAAAATCAGTCATGTGTATAGATTACTAAGCTCATAATTTGCAGAACATGAATTTCGTCAAAGTTTTTTTTCAAGACTTAAAGCTCTTGTTAAAGATCTTCTACCAATTTATGTTGGACACTTCATACTATATACGAAAACCTTATACCTCAAGCTATACCCCTTTTTAGGTATATAAATGAGTCATGAAATCAAGTTCTCAACATGTAGCATGGACAAAACCAAAGAATCGGTTCTCGAGAAAATGCAGTTAATTGCTACAGACCTCAATATAAATAAGCGCAATTGCTTGGTCGCTGAGTCGAGTTCGTAAGCGTAAGTATACTCTAATTTGCAGAGTAACTACTAACTTGATTTCCAACGATTCAAGCATGTTCCAAACCATTATTAAAGAGTTCATATATGTTAGTAAACTCCTTAAACACATTATAACATGTTAATTCATCATGCTTGACATAGAATTTCAAGAAATTCCAAGAATCAAACAAAACTCAATTCAAGAACATAATTAGAAATTATACCTCCTTGAGCTTGAATTGAACTTCCTACACACTAAATATGCTTCTAAAATTTCTCAGCCACTTGAACTCTTCACTTAGACTTTTCAAACAACTCTCTTAGCAACACAAAAACCTAAATTGTAGCTTATATTTAGAGAAAAAACATGGACTAGATCTTGACATTACACAATCTTGGAGTCCATGGTGTAATTGAAAGATACATAGGTTAATGTGGAGTGGTTTAACAACTC